>OY728133.1:1042863838-1044151880 GCA_963277665.1 Viscum album | reverse complement strand
ACACTTACACACACCTATATCTACAGGTTAAAGAACATATTGTTTTTGTGGATGGCGAATTTCTGTCTCACGAAATGATGATTGTTCAATATTCCTCTAACACCTTCAAAGGTGGCCATTTAGATGTAACTATAATTATATATGATATATAATATGTTTATGTTTTCCTTATGCTTATGTATTTTTCATTTATATCATACCTTTATGGTTTCCATTATGGGTAAACGCGATATCTTCATTTTAGGAAGTGCAGACTACTGCCCCCACAATGTGATTTGATTCGTTAATGCCATCTGTAGGACGTATAATGAATTGACTTAATGATATTATATATGATATTTTACTAGAATTATAATATACCTTTATTTCATTATGATTCTATTCGATAAAATATGAAATATAAATGAAAGTAGCGTTCATGCGTACGTACAACTTTCCGTCTCCATGAACGGTGCATTTCATTTCTTACCTCTAAATTTTATGTAATATTATAAATGTATGTATATAATGGATATATATGATATATATTATATCTAAATCATGAATATAATTCTGGATATAATGGATATTTTACCACATGAACAACTTGTAATTATAATGTGTTTATTTTTTTCTCAAGTACCAATGATCGTTAAAACGACCATTATTAACTTATATAGTTACATATTGTTAATGACATGGTAATAAGTGATATAAAAGGAATAATGAACTTGAAAAAGGTTATTAAGAAAGTTAAAATTAACTCATGTTTATTATTCAGTAGATTAAAGAATGATCGAGTCATTTCGGATACAAGGTAAGGGAATCCGTCTCAATCTCCTTTCATTGAGGCATATTTTGTTTTATACACAACTTTATTTTATACGGTGTATAAACCCCTTTGACTTTTAATATTATTAAAAAGGAATACTTTTATACGAAGCATTTACTAAATGACAAAAAGGAATGTTTTTTTCGTACGTATGTGGTGATAATGAATTCTCCGCCGTCGTGACCATTATTAGAGTTCTGGCTTCCTCTACAAGCCATAACCTAACTTTTTTTAAAATGAAAAATAAATTCCATGTATTAATTTTCTATTATTTTGGTATTGAAAATAGTTTTCATAATGTTTTTATTATATCAATGTGTTGTATTGATATCTTGCGATTGAAATGTCAAAATGTTATGTTTCCATTATGCATGTTTTACGTGATACGATTATGTTATGGTTATTGGGCATTGTTATGAAGACGAGTGGTTCCGTGATAAACTAAGGGAGGGTTAGCCCGATATAGCTCTCCAATACATTGGGTAACACGAAGGAGTTAAACGTTAAGGTTTCTTTGAAGAGATTTAGGGAATATACTGGGACAGGTATTCCAAACCTAACCAAGAGAGTTACTCCCTACGTATGAATGTAATGAATGCCCCAAGTTACCTTTATGTCTTATGATTTCTATGATTTATTCATGAAATGATGAGGTATGTGATTATATTTTATGAGTAAAGTATGATTTCATGCTTGGACTAATGTTTTCATTTCATATATTTTTATAACACTTACTGAGCTTATTATGCTCATCCCACGTTTTTGAAATGTTTATCATAGGTCAAGGGAAAGGTACATGATGTGATGATAGTGTCAAGGAAGTTTCAAGAAGGAATCCATGTTTTATTTTAAATATGTTTCCATTGATGGGAAAAATAAATACTATATTTTATGTAACCACTTTTTTCAAATGTGTAATGTAATGCATGTTTTATGATATAATTATCTAAAACTCTAAACCTGAAAGGATCCTCAATGTGTAATCTTGTAATAACTCAAGATTATGTAAGGTTTAAGGCTAGGGCCTTATAGTTGGTATCAGAGGTCGGTTTAGATATCTGTAGGAGTAAGAATTCTATTAAATGATTATCCAAAAATATATTTTTTTTATGTTCAAATTGAAATGAATATAGCATTTACATATTACCATGTTGCTTCACCAAATGTATTTCAGTGTTAAGAATGGTTTTTAATAGAGGAAACATAGAAGATTTTTTGGGAAGGAATACTGAGGGAAATTTCCTCTCAAATCAGCAACCAGAGATGGTCAGAATCAGAATTGAGCAGTTTACTACACTGATGGCTCAACTGAATCAGGTGAGAAATGGTGGTTGTTTTTATTGATGATATTTTGGTGTCTTCTAAAAGTTAAGAGGAGCATGAAAGACATTTAATGGTTATTTTTAAAACCTTAAAAGCAAATAAATTTAATTGGAAATTCAGAATGTATGAGTATTGGTTGCAACCAATTTCTTTCCTTGGTCATATTGTTTCTAAAGATGGAATAAGTGTTGATCCTGCAAAAACAATGGTTGTTGAAGAATGGCCAAGACACACAAATTTTACTAAGATTCGTAGCATCCTTGGTTTTTTAGGATATTAACGAAGGTTTGTTAGAAATTTTTCACGGTTATCTAGTCTAATGACTAAGCTAACTCAGAAGGGTGTTAAGTTTATCTGGACAAAAGAATGTGATGATTGTTTTCAGGAAATGAAATGAAGACTGGTGAATGCTCCTGTTTTGACAATACCTTCCAAGAATAGTGATTTTGTTATCTACAGTGATGATTCATTGAAAGTACATGGTTGTGTCCTAATGCAGAATGATCAGGTAATTTCTTATGCTTCACGTCAGTTGAAAAATCAGGAGGTAAATTACCCTACACATGATTTGGAATTAACTGCTGTTGTTTTCACTTTTTTAAATTTGGAGGCATCATTTGTATGGAGTAAAGTGTGAAATATATACCGATCACAAATGATTAAAGTATATATTAACTCAAAAATAATTGAACATGGGACAGAGGACATGGATAGAATTAATCAAGGATTATGATTGTACAATTCATTACCATCCGGGAAAAGAAAATAAAGTGGATGATGATTTGAGTCGAAAAAGTAATGATTCATTAACAATGTTGCGTTTGGAACATGATACTTTGGTTAAGTATTTGATGATCTTTGGCATAGAAGTTGTTGGTACAGGATGTTCTTCTGTTTTGTTTCAGGTATCAGTGAAATCTTCTCTATCAGACAGAATCAAGTAAGCACAGAAGCAAGACAGTGAGTTGCAGAAAAAGGTAGGGCTTGTTCAGAAGGGTAAGTTTCCTGAATTCAACATTTATAATGATTCTGTTTTGAAATTTGGGAAGAGATTGTGTGTGCCTTGTGATTCACAGTTGAAGATATATTTGTTATGTGAAGCTCATAATTCCCCGTTTTCAGTTCATCCTGGTAGTACTAAGATATACGGAGATCTGCGGGAGTATTACTGATGGGATAGAATGAAAAGAGATATTGTTGATTTTAATGTGAAGTGTTTGAGTTGTCAATAGGTTAAAGCAGAGTGGCAGTTACCGAAAGGGATGATTCAACCTTTACCAGTGCCAGAGTGGAAATGGGAAAATATATCCATGGAATTTTTGTGAGATTACCAATGACATCTCGAGGTAATAATGCAATATGGGTTATTATTGATTGCTTGACTAAATCTGCTCATTTCCTTGCTATGCGGGATACTTTTTCCCTAGATCAACTTTCTCAATTGTATCTTAACGAGATAGTCAGGTTGAATGGAGTTTCTCTATCCATTTTATTTGATCGTGATTGATGGTTTACTTCTAACTTTTGGAAAGGCCTTCAGAAGTCTTTGAGTACTGAATTAAAGTTTAGTACAGATTTTCATCCTCAATCAGATGGGAAGTCAGAACGAACAATTCAGACTTTAGAGGATTTTTTACATTCTTGTTCGATGGATTATAAGGGAATTTGGGACCAACATCTTTCTTTGGATGAATTTTCATATAATAACAGTTTTCATTCCAGTATACAAATGGCACCATTTGAGGCGTTATATGGGATGTGGTGTCGAACTCTATCTTTTTTGGATGAAGTGGGTGAAAGGAAGTTGATGGGACTAGAATATGTAGAAGAGTTGGCAGAAAAAGTTCAGCTGATATAGAAACACATTAGAACAGCTCAGAGAAGGCAGAAGAGTTATGTGGACAACAGGAGGAAGGATCTCTCTTTTGAGGTAGGTGATCAGGTTTTTCTCAAAGTCTCACCGTGGAAAAGTGTGATGTGATTTGTTAATAAAGGAAAGATAAGTCCAAGGTTCATTGGACCATATAGAATTCTGGAGATATTTGTATTATTTTCTTACAGAGTGGCTTTTCCTCCATTTTTATCTCAGGTACACAATGTTTTTCATGTTTCATGGTTAAAAAAGTACATGCCAGATCCATCTCATGTTTTGAGTCCAGAGGTAGTTCAGTTGGAAGAGAATAAATCTTATGAAGAACAACCAGTTCAGATTCTTGATCACAGGGATCATGTGTTGCGGAATAAGGTGATTCATCTTGTAAAGGTTTTGTTGAAGAAACACATGGGAGAAGAGGCAACATGGGAATCTGAAAAAGCAATGAGGGATAAATACCCCCACTTATTCGATAAGTAAATAAATTGTGGGGAAAAAATTTTCTAAAGAGGGGAAGGATGTAACATCCCAAGTAAGTAATTAAAAATATATATAGTTATATATGTTTATTGATGAATTAGATAGTGTTTTATAGTCTTAAAATGAGAATAAATCCAACCTTATGCATGAAATACTCTAATATTTTTAAAAGATTATTTTACCGCCTTTTGGTGGAGAACCATTTTTTAAATCCAACTTTTGAAAAATTTATAAGCTCTATTTGACAAAATAAACTTATTATTTATGATTGGAACAATGAAATTTACATTGAATAATTTTTTGGTATTTTTCTGACAATGTTCATTTTTTTAACGAATAATGAAAAATTCTCCATTTTAAATCAAAACTGTTTTTTAATCTAATTTAATTATATGGTTAGATTATATTTTTAATTGGTTTTAAATTGTAAATAGAATATTTTTTTACCATTTAATCCAATGGTTGTCATTGGGATTAATTTCACTTTGGGATTGGGCATAAACAAGTGCGAAACTTTTCATAGATATTGTTTCAAAAAACCCGGTATTTGTTTTGACAACGAGAATTATTTTTTAATTTAATTATTGCAATTTATATGTTTGGAATATGGTTAAATTGATTCCATATTTGGAATAAAAAGGTCCAATTTATGTAATTAAGACTCTTTTTTTGAACATTATGAATAGTTACGATGGTAATTATCTTTAATTATCTTGATTAAGAGTAATCGGGTAGTTAAGGATGATAAAATAGTATCATAATAATACAAAAATGACACCAAAATGTGTCCTAATGCTAATGGTTGTGTCATGGCCGACCATGGGATGCCTTGTTCCAAACATGGGGACACCATGGAATCACTTTTGTGTGAAAGTAACTTTTTATCATTTTATTTTTAAAGAAAGTTAAATATAACAAAGAATGTATCACCTAAGTAAAACATTTTAAATTTTTTCTACATAAATGATATATTGGACTATAAATAGTAATTGGAAAGATAAAAAGATATCCTACATCATAATATTTTTTCTATAATTTTTAGACATTAAATAAATTAAATTATTTATGACATCATGATGATGCAGCGATTACCTCATTATTTAACGATTTAAATAAAATGAAAAGATACTGTAATATCTAAGTCCTACACATGTCAAAACCCTATTGGATGAGTATATTTATAACCCTTATCACCTTATCCTCAAAATACATCAATGTGGGACATTTAAAATCCGAAACTCATTTTAATATAAAGTAACATTTTATACCCTTCCAAGAATGCCCCTCCTCTCCTCTTAATTAAGGCCCCCACCTCTACCACCTAACCCACACCTCTCAAGACATTGGCTCGGCCAACCCATTCCCATTTAGTCTCTACAAATCCCTATATTACTCCTAGATGCCTAAAATTGGGTATAAGTCTTCCCAATGAAGCCTTGGAGCTCAAATCAAAAAGAGTTACCCGTTTTAAAGGTAATGTCTTCACTTGTGTTCTTTTGTTTTATTTTCCTTTCCAACCACCTAAAATATTTTTATTCCTTAATTTTGTAACACCTAAAGTATATTAAATATACTAGGATGTTGTTATAATAATCTTTAGAGCTACATTTACACACACCTACATCTAATGGTTAAAGAACATATTGTTTCTATGGATGGAGAATTTCTTCCACATGAAACGATGATTGTTAAATATTCTTATAACACCTTTAAAGGTGTCCATTAAGATGTAACTATATTTATATATGATATATAATATGTTTATGTTTTCCTTATGATTCTTTATTTTTCATTTACCTCATACAATTATGGTTTCCATTATGTGTAAACACGATATCTTCATTTAAGGAAGTGCGGACTACCACCCCCTCAAAGTGTTTTGATTCGTTAATGCCATATGTGGGATGTATAAAGGATGGAGTTAATGATATTATATATTATATTATACTGGATTTATAATATCCCTTTATTTCATTATGATTCCATTCCATAAAATACGAAATAGAAATGAAAGTAGCGTTCATGCGTACGTACGACTTACCGTCTCCATGAACGGTTCATTTCATTTCATACCTCTAAATGTTATGTAATATTATAAATTCATGTATATACTGGATATATATGATATATATGATATCTAAATCATGAATATAATTATGGATATAATGGATATTTTACCACATGAACAACATGTAATTATAAAGAGTTTATTTTTGACTCAAGTACCAATGATCGTTAAAACGACCGTTATTTACTTAAATAGTTACATAATGTTCATGAACTAGTAATAAGTGATATAAATGGAATAATGAACTTGAAAAAGGTTCTTAATCAAGTAGAAATTAACTCAAGTTTATTATTCAGGAGATTAAAGAACGATCGATTCAAGTCGGATACGATGTTAGGGAATTCGTCTCAATCTCCTTTCATTGAGGCATATTTTGTTTTATACATAACTGTCTTTTATACGGGTTATAAACCCCTTTGACATTTACGATTATTCAAAAGGAATATTTTTATACGAATCATTTACTAAACAACAAAAGGAAATGTTTTTTTTGTCGTACGTATGCGGTGACAATGACCTCTCTGCCGTCGTGACCATTATTAGAGATTCAACTTCCTCTACAAGCCATAACCTAACTTTTTTTAAAATGAAAAATAAATACCATAAATTACTTTTCTCTTATTTTGGTATTGAAAATGGTATTCATAATTTTTTTATTATATCAATGTGTTGTATTGATATCTTGTGATTGAAATGTGGAAATGTTATGTTTCCTTTATGCTTGTTTTATGTGATACGATTATGTTATGGTTATTGGGAATTTTTATGAAGACGGGTGGTTCCGTGATAAACTAAGGGAGTGTGAACCCGAAATAGCTCTCCAATGCATTGGGAACGCGAAGGAGTTAAACGTTAAGGTTTCTCTGAAGAGATTTAGGGAATATATTGTGAGGGGTATTCCAAACGTAACCAAGATGGTTAATCCCTACGTAAGAATGTTATGAATGCCTCAAGTTAACATTATGTCTTATGATTTGTATGATTTATTCATGACTTGATGAGGTATGTGTAACAGCCCAAGATTTTATAATAAAATATTCTTTTTAATTTTATTAAAGTCTTGTGTTGTACGCTACACCAAAAGGAGCTTGCACAACACGCATACTTGACTTGCCTTGCATTACACGCAATCACGACCTTCCTCGATAGCGTGTGTAATACGCAATACCGAGTTTCACTAAACAATGATATGCTATTAAAACTAGCCGTTATGAATAGTAATAATCACTTTTTGAAATTTTATAAATTTTATTTTTCAAAATGGACTTCATTTTTGGACTCAGAATATCAAAATTAGCCTAGGGTGAAATTTTGGTATTTTTCTGAAAACTTTCAATTTTTGATGAATAGTGAAACCACTAAGTGGTAGGTTAAAAACTGAATTTTGCATAAAACTTAATTTTACCGCTTCTGTGAATGGAATTTCGAAAATCCGAGAGACATGGTTAATATCAAGGACTAAAATGTTGTTCAATGAGATGAAAATAATTTTTTGGTGAATAGTAACTTTTTACTTTTTTTACCGCGGTTAATAGTAAATTGGGTAACTAAGGGTAAATATGATATTAATATTACCCTAAAACATGTCCTAATTCTATTGGAAAAGTGTAATTCGACCAAAAACAAACTTAGGAATAAAATATGACCATTTAGGTCCACTTGGATTAGATTAGGACATTTATTATTAATTTATTTAAAGAAGGGATAAAATAGTTAAAATCAAAGTTTAATAAGTAAATCATTTATAATATGGGGTAATACATAAGATAAATTCGATTGTAAATATTCATTAGAAATCTAAAAAGATTTCCTACATGATGGTATTTTATTTGTAATTTTTAGACATCAAATAATTTAATTTATATATGACACAAAGATGATGCAGTAATTATCTTATTAATGAAATATTGACATAATTGATAATATAAATACCAAAATAAATGTAATTTAAGACTTTTTATGAATTCCAATAATTTTCTAGGTTACTATGATATATTAATGTTGAGTTAATCAACTTGGTTCGAACATATAATTCTGTTATGACTTTCACAAAAATCATATATCAAATAGTGTCAAAATTGACACAAAATAGTTTTTAAATCAAATATTATATTATTAATTGTTATTTTATTCCTAAAAATCTAAGGTTCGGCCAAATGACTTATATAAGGATATATATATTAATAATAAACAATTTGGGGTTCGTTTGGCATGTTATAGTAAGTTTATTAACCATATAGTGAAAGAAAACAAAAAAGACATGGTAAAAGTTAAATTATTTAACTTAGAGTTAAATCTAATTGATAAGGTCAAAATAATACCCTAAACTTGTATAAATCTTATTTGTTGATAGGATTTCTACCCATCCCCACCTTATCATCGAAATAAGACCCTTTGGAGCCATTATAAACCGATTTTGACTTTAATATAAAATAATATTTTGAGATATTCCTAAGGTGCCCCTCTCCTCCCTTATAAAAGGGAACCTCCTCCCCCTCCTCCTCACACCAATTTGAGCACTCAAGCTCGGCCAACCCCTGCCAAAATCTCTTCTCCACTTCCCTAGAAACATCCTAGAGGTTCTGGTCTTCCTCAAAGACCAATTTTAGTGCCCTAAGAGGAGGTCTCAAAGAGGCGCTTCAAAGAAGAGGTAATTACCGTTACCAATTCTTTCATCTATATTTCTTCTTCCACTTCTACTTATTAGGTTGTTTCATTATGAAGTAATAAAATCAGTATCACTCATATACTGATATGTTATTATAAGTATGAAACAACCCTATTTCACCATCTATCCATCCTACAGAAAAAGAAATCACCGCGCGTGCGTACGTACGGAATACCGTCTCCACGCCGTGGTGTAATCTATTTTCCACCACCACCTTACATGGATGTGTATAATGGTGTAAAGAATAACTATACATAGTTATTACAACATAATATTGATTCTGAGATATTGTATAAATACACTCCAATTCAATTCAATATTTATGGAAATGATATAATCGCTCGTGCGTACGTACAGACTACCATCTCCACGACGCGATGAGATTCATTCTCCATGTTAACCATTTATGAATGATTATAAAGTATATATAAGCAATAATAATAAAATATATGACATTATAATGCTACTGGATTTATGTATATATAAATATATGTATGTCATCTACTTACTTCCATTCAAGACAATAAAGAAAGGAAAACAGCGTTCATGCGTACGTACGGACTACCGTCTCCATGAACGGTGTTTTTCATTTCATTTATCTATCTATTATATATATATATAATGAATATATATGATATATAAATCATATTTTATATTCTGGAAGTAATTAAATCATGATATTAGTAATAATAATGTCAAGAACAACAAGTCAAAACACCTATGATAAATGAAACGATTTTACCCAAAACGCTTCTTTAATATGGAATTTACAAAAGAACGGGTAATATAATGTCATAAGTGAACCATATATGATATCATAACAATGAATATGATTCTATAATAAGGCAATGACATTATTTAAAACATTATACAGGAGGTTCGGACACATACGAAGCAAATCGGACCTAAGGTAAGGGAAATATCACAATCTCATTTTTATCCGAGATTGTTTATACTTTGGTATTTACTGGGGTCTATTTTATCATCCACATCCATGATACCAAAATATTTAATATTGTTTCCATCCACTTACAATATTTTAAATCCAATTTTACCCTTCGATGAGTTTTTAGTAAAGAATATGAAAGGAATCTTTTGTCGTTTTTTCGTACGAGGTACTTTTTGACTTTTTCGACAAAAGTACGAAGAATGTTTTTTTAACTTATACGGCACAAACAGATTTTTACTATTTTATAAAGCCTTATTTTCATGAAGCTTCCTCTAAAAGATTTCATGACTATTTTCAATAAAATCTCTTTCTTTTAAAATTGCATGATGTTTTGTGAAAAGAAATTGATTTTTGAAGAAGAAAGGATATTTTCCTCAAGAATGGAGTTCAAGTGTTTTATCAAAATTATTTTCCATCTAAGATAATAAAGGGTTCTATTTTTATCCCTATTATTACATTGATTTGATCATGTTGTGATGGAATTATTTTTATGAATTCCTTTAACTTATATAAATTGATTTATGATGTCATGATGTTTCAAGAATCCCATTTTTGTTACATGTGTTATGCGATGATGTATGTTTTATGATTATGTGGCACACATAAGAAAGGATTCATTATAAGATGGGTGGGACCTATATCTCCCTCCAATTCATTGGGTAAAGATTTTATATCTCATGAGATAGACATGGCTGGAATGGTAGGTTATACCGGTTCAGTGAAACAGGACTGAAACGAGGGTTACTCGATTCAGAAAGGGACTTTGTCCACTAAGATAGTCTTGGCAATGAGTCTTGACTAACAAGAAATGATTCTCTATGATTATGTGTGAATGCCACAAAGTTTCATGTTTTATGTTATGATTATTGTGATTACATTTCACTGCCATGATTTACCCCATGTTATGAAAATATGATCTCTTTTGCAGGTTAAGATTTCCAAAAGTTTTGTGCTTATGTATATGATGTGATTGATATTTCTTTTGTTTACCCTTACTGAGCATTTGAGCTCACCCTTTTATGTTTTCTTTTCCCCAGGATATAAATGAAGGTTTTAGGTATAAAAAAAAGATCTTTATGGGAGATGTTGAAGATCTTTCACCACGATTAGAAGATTATATTCCGAGTTTCCAAAGACACTAAACTATTACGGTCCTTGTGTGTGTGTTTTCGTTATGTACTAAGTATTCCGCAAATGTAATGTAATGTCCATGTACGTCAGGCTTCGGGTCTCTACAGTTGGTATCAGAGGCAAAGGAGGTAGGAATGTATCCGATCCTTGGGAACTCTCACATGTGAGCGTTGGACGAAGCATGGCTCTCCGCCCAAGGGCTTCATGAGGAAATGGCTGCCACTGGGGATGGTGGTGTGTCCCGCCCAGGGGGTGTAGCCGCCCATGGAGTGCCCTGATAGATATCAATTATAGTCCACTGGAAGTAATTCCAGACCGCTACAGTTGGTATCAGAGGAAAGGTTTAGTCAACCTTTGGAAACTAGGATGCGAAAACATTAGTGAGATCCCTAGAGATATTTCTAAGGTATGTCTAGGGATGCCCCTAAGGATAAGTATACGTATAGGATATAGTCCTAGAACTACGGTAACGATCATAGAATTTAACCCAAGATGTTAGATATTGAGGGTGCTCCCCCTTTACTATGTTGTCTTCCCTAGCATGATTTCGCCTCTCACAAAATTCTTTTTGTGTTTTAGTTAATGGAGGGAACCAGAAGGAATTTGGGTAACATTGAATCCAATGGACAAATTGGTGACTATGAGCAACAAAATTGTGTGATGCCTAGAGATAAAGATATTGTGATTATGCCAAATCAGTCATCGCAATATATGATTAACAAGGTGAAATTTAGTGGTATGACTAATTCATCAAAGAAGAGGAAGATAAACTATTATGCATGTTCGCATGTTGAGGAGCATAAAGAAAGGAAGATTGAGATTTCTAAAGAAGGAAAGAAGAACCTTGAGGAATACCTCAAATGGAGGGACCGATGTTATCTGTGTGGAGAAAAGGGTCATAGAGTGACAGATTGTTATGGAGTTCAATGTCTTATTTGTGGAGAACATGGGCATTACCCACCTCAATGCCCTGACCTGAAAAGATACTTCTAAATCAAGGAAGGAATTATTCCAGGACAGTCATTGAAGTGGATGGACTGAAGTGTTTATGTATTGGTATTCAAGAATAATGTTGTTGAGGTAATTTTATGGTGTATTGGAATATTTATGTATTGGTCTAATGTGGTCTTCGAAGTGATTGAGGTATTTTTGGAAAGTAGATGATATGCGCATAATGAAGGGATAATACGATAATGAGATGTTTGATTGTATGCATGAGCTCATGATTGATATAAGGACTAAGTGATATCATGGTTAGAGTATATAGAATTTTGAGGATTTTGGTAACTGCATTCATGTTTTCATTAAGGTTCAATGGGTATTCAAGGGAATACATGATTAAGGCCTTTGAATGATTAGAATGTGACCAACGAGATATATCTTATGATATATGGGGATCAACGATGGTATTAAATCTCTGGAAATCGTTTTCACTATGTTATGAGAGTGGACTGCAGTGTTATGGATAAGCCTAAAGATTGGAATGGATTATGTTGGACACAAGTTAGTATTGTTTAAGGATAGATATTTTCTTGATATTATTGATGGGATGTTATAGTAATATAGTTTTAGAAAAAGGACAACCTGCAGGATGGGCGACAACCCATCGCGTCGGACAAGGCTGTGGGAATAGAACCCACAACCGAAGTGCGACTGGCCTTTATTGCCTACCACTGACCTACAGGAAGTCCCTGTTTAGAAGAAACTAGTTTTATTATATTAAGCAGTATGATATATGAAGTATAAGTCCATTTTAGGAACCATATATGATTAATCTCACTATATATCGACTTATGTATATAATTTTTGCTAACCTTTTGTTCGAGACAGATGGAATGACCCGTCATTCTATCACATGATCTGCTAACACTTCACGAATAACAAATTCAACTTCATTTATATAAGAGATGAATTGGAAATTGTTCAAGGCACGAACAATAGTGAGATTGTACCAAAATAAAGTAAGTATTTATTCTAATTCAAATTCTTCAACTTTAGGGAAATGATCTTGAAAACAAAAAATGTTGTCCTAGTGCCCTTATATCTGATGAATCAGATGGTACCCTAGATCGTCACAAATTTATGGCTTTGTGATTACTGGCATTTCCATAGCCATGTTCTCTACCACTCTCCATCAGAACATGATGGTTAGATTTCTCTTCCATATCCATATTTTCACCTATGTGGAAACCCAATGATTAGTTTATTTGGGTAACCGTTACGTTTCATACTTTTGTTTTTAAAGATTGGTTTTGATATTCCTATTTACGATGTGGGTTTCTATTAAAGAAACTTTCGAATAGTAAACCATTTATAACCCCGACGAATTTCGAGGGCGAAATTCATTTTAAGGGGGGTAGAATGTAATAGCCCAAGATTTTATAAAAAAATATTCTTTTTAATTTTATTAAAGTCTTGTGTTGTACGCTACACCAAAAGGAGCTTGCACAACACACATCCTTGACTTGCCTTGCATTACACGCAATCACGACCTTCCTCGATAGCGTGTGTAATACGCAATACCGAGTTTCACTAAACAATGATATGCTATTAAAACTAGCCGTTATGAATAGTAATAATCACTTTTTGAAATTTTATAAATTTTATTTTTCAAAATGGACTTCATTTTTGGACTCAGAATATCGAAATTAGCCTAGGGTGAAATTTTGGTATTTTTCTGAAAACTTTCAATTTTTGATGAATAGTGAAACCACTAAGTGGTAGGTTAAAAACTGAATTTTGCATAAAACTTAATTTTACCGCTTCTGTGAATGGAATTTCGAAAATCCGAGAGACACGGTTAATATCAAGGACTAAAATGTGGTTCAATGAGATGAAAATAATTTTTTGGTGAATAGTAACTTTTTACTTTTTTTACCGCGGTTAATAGTAAATTGGGTAACTAAGGGTAAATATGATATTAATATTACCCTAACACATGTCCTAATTCTATTGGACAAGTGTAATTCGACCAAAAACAAACTTAGGAATAAAATATGACCATTTAGGTCCACTTGGATTAGATTAGGACATTTATTATTAATTTATTTAAAGAAGGGATAAAATAGTTAAAATCAAAGTTTAATAAGTAAATCATTTATAATATGGGGTTATACATAAGATAAATTCAATTGTAAATATTCATTAGAAATCTAAAAAGATTTCCTACATGATGGTATTTTATTTGTAATTTTTAGACATCAAATAATTTAATTTATATATGACACAAAGATGATGCAGTAATTCTCTTATTAATGAAATATTGACATAATTGATAATATAAATACCAAAATAAATGTAATTTAAGACTTTTTATGAATTCCACTAATTTTCTAGGTTACTATGATATATTAATGTTGATTTAATCAACTTGGTTCGAACATACAATTCTGTTATGACTTTCACAAAAATCATATATCAAATAGTGTCAAAATTGACACAAAATAGTTTTTAAATCAAATATTATATTATTAATTGTTATTTTATTCCTAAAAATCTAAGGTTCGGCCAAATGACTTAGATAAGGATATATATATTAATAATAAACAATTTGGGGTTCGTTTGGCATGTTATAGTAAGTTTATTAACCATATAGTGAAAGAAAACAAAAAAGACATGGTAAAAGTTAAATTATTTAACTTAGAGTTAAATCTAATTGATAAGGTCAAAATAATACCCTAAACTTGTCTAAATCTTATTGGTTGATAGGATTTCGACCCATTCCCACCTTATCTTCGAAATAAGACCCTTTTGAGCCATTATAAACCGATTTTGACTTTAATATAAAATAATATTTTGAGATATTCCTAAGGTGCCCCTCTCCTCCCTTATAAAAGGGCACCTCCTCCCCCTCCTCCTCACACCAATTTGAGCACTCAAGCTCGGCCAACCCCTGCCAAAATCTCTTCTCCACTTCCCTAGCAACATCCTAGAGGTTCTGGTCTTCCTCAAAGACCAATTTTAGTGCCCTAAGAGGAGGTCTCAAAGAGGCGCTTCAAAGAAGAGGTAATTACCGTTACCAATTCTTTCATCTATATTTCTTCTTCCACTTCTACTTATTAGGTTGTTTCATTATGAAGTAATAAAATCAGTATAACTCATATACTGATATGTTATTATAAGTATGAAACAACCCTATTTCACCATCTATCCATCCTACGGAAAAAGAAATCACCGCGCGTGCGTACGTACGGAATACCGTCTCCACGCCGTGGTGTAATCTATTTTCCACCACCACCTTACATGGATGTGTATAATGGTGTAAAGAATAACTATACATAGTTATTACAACATAATATTTATTCTGATATATTGTATAAATACACTCCAATTCAATTCAATATTTATGGAAATGATATAATCGCTCATGCGTACGTACGGACTACCGTCTCCACGACGCGATGAGATTCATTCTCCATGTTAACCATTTAAGAATGATTATAAAGTATATATAAGAAATAATAATAAAATATATGACATTATAAAGATACTGGATTTATGTATATATAAATATATGTATGTCATCTACTTACTTTCATTCAAGACAATAAAGAAAGGAAAACAACGTTCATGCGTACGTACGGACTACCGTCTCCATGAACGGTGCTTTTCATTTCATTTATCTATCTATTATATATATATATAATGAATATATATGATATATAAATCATATTTTATATTCTGGAAGTAATTAAATCATGATATAAGTAATAATAATGTCAAGAACAACAAGTCAAAACACCTATGATAAATGAAACGATTTTACCCAAAACGCTTCTTTAATATGGAATTTACAAAAGAACGGGTAATATAATGTCATAAGTGAACCATATATGATATCATAACAATGAATATGATTCTGTAATAAGTCAATGACATTATTTAAAACATTATACAGGAGGTTCGGACACATACGAAGCAAATCAGACCTAAGGTAAGGGAAATATCACAATCTCATTTTTATCCGAGATTGTTTATACTTTGGTATTTACTGGGGTCTATTTTATCATCCACATCCATGTTCCCTAAATATTTAATATCGTTTCCATCCACTTACAATATTTTAAATCCAATTTTACCCTTCGATGAGTTTTTAGTAAAGAATATGAAAGGAATCTTTTGTCGTTTTTTCGTACGAGGTACTTTTTGACTTTTTCGACAAAAGTACGAAGAATGTTTTTTTTAACTTATACGGCACGAATGGATTTTTACTGTTTTATAAAGCCTTATTTTCATGAAGCTTCCTCTAAAATATTTCATGACTATTTTCAATAAAATCTCTTTCTTTTAAAATTGCATGATGTTTTGTGAAAAGAAATTGATTTTTGAAGAAGAAAGGATATTTTCCTCAAGAATGGAGTTCAAGTGTTTTATCAAAATTATTTTCCATCTAAGATAATAAAGGGTTCTATTTTTATCCCTATTATTACATTGACTTGATCATGTTGTGATGGAATTATTTTTATGAATTCCTTTAACTTATATAAATTGATTTATGATGTCATGATGTTTCAAGAATCCCATTTTTGTTACATGTGTTATGCGATGATGTATGTTTTATGATTATGTGGCACACATAAGAAAGGATTCATTATAAGATGGGTGGGACCTATATCTCCCTCCAATGCATTGGGTAAAGATTTTATATCTCATGAGATAGACATGGCTGGAATGGTAGGTTATACCGGTTCAGTGAAACAGGACTGAAACGAGGGTTACTCGATTCAGAAAGGGACTTTGTCCACTAAGATAGTCTTGGCAATGAGTCTTGACTAACAGGAAATGATTCTCTATGATTATGTGTGAATGCCACAAAGTTTCATGTTTTATGTTATGATTATTGTGATTACATTTCACTGCCATGATTTACCCCATGTTATGACATTATGATCTCTTTTGCAGGTTAAGATTTCCAAAAGTTATGTGCTTATGTATATGATGTGATTGATATTTCTTTTGTTTACCCTTACTGAGCATTTGAGCTCACCCTTTTATGTTTTCTTTTCCCCAGGATATAAAGAAAGGTTTTAGGTATAAAAAAAAAGATCTTTATGGGAGATGTTGAAGATCTTTCACCACGATTAGAAGATTATATTCCGAGTTTCCAAAGACACTAAACTATTACGGTCCTTGTGTGTGTGTTTTTGTTATGTACTAAGTATTCCGCCAATGTAATGTAATGTCCATGTACGTCAGGCTTCGGGTCTCTACAGTTGGTATCAGAGGCAAAGGAGGTAGGAATGTATCCGATCCTTGGGAACTCTCACATGTGAGCGTTGGATGAAGCATGGCTCTCCGCCCAAGGGCTTCATGAGGAAATGGCTGCCACTGGGGATGGTGGTGTGTCCCGCCCAGGGGGTGTAGCCGCCCATGGAGTGCCCTGATAGATATCAATTATAGTCCACTGGAAGTAATTCCAGACCGCTACAGTATGTGATTATGTTTTATGAGTAAAGTATGATTTAATGCATAGACTAGTGTTTTTATTTAATGTTTTTTTATAACCCTTACTGAGCTTGTTATGATCATACCATGTTTTTGAAATGTTTATCACAGGTCAAGGGAAAGGTACATGATGTGATGATAGTGTCAAGGAAGTTTCAAGAAAGAATCCCTATTTTATTTTAAATATGTTTCCATTGATGGAAAAAATGAATACTATCTTTTCTGTAACCACTTTGTTTAAATATGGAATGTAATGCAAGTTTTATGATCTAATTCTCTAAAAATCTAAACCTGAAAAGATCCTCAATGTGTAATCTTGTAATAAATTAAGATTAAGTAAAGTTTAAAGCTGGGTACTTATAAGGTATGTGATCAATAATCCATCTAAAGGATGAAAGAATTTTAATGGAAGTTGTAATGTGATTGTTGGCCCCAAAATTTGGGACAATGTCATATGATATGGTGTATTTTACATTGTCGTTGTTATAATAGAATGAGAATACCAGTTTTCTAGTAGTGGTTGAACAGTTTTTTAACGTGTTTATCAGATATTTCTCATGGATATCACCTTTAATGGGAGTGGAGATTATGACCGATGTCTTTCCAAAGAACAATTTTTTCCCTTATAACTTATAATATAGATCTAATATAATTAAGGGAGATGAATGTGTAGTAGGTTGAGCTAGAATGAAAATGTCTCATTCGGTTAATAAGATATCCTTGGGAAGTAAGGACCCAGTTTTGGAAAATTAAATATGGAACTATAAGGCTGGCTGTGGATTGTCCTAAGATTATACAATTTACAATAAATAATAGGTATCCACTTCCACACATTGATGATTTTTTAAATAAATTAAGGGGTGCTCAGTGGTTATTGAAAATTGACTTGCGATGTAGATATCTCTAATTGGATGGTCAAAAGGAGGATATTGCAAATACATCTTTCAGAAGAAGATATAGCCATTATTAATATGTGGCAATGCATTTCGGTCTTACGAATGAACTGTCAGAATTTTTTTCTTTCTGAATTGTATATTTTGGTGACATCTAGAATGTTTGGTTTTAATGTATGTGGATGACATATTGGTGTATCCATGGATAATGGTTGAACATTAGAAAAATATAGAGAATGAGTTATTACTATTTATAGAAAAATTTTGGTTTGTTAAATTATTATATTGTGATTATTGGATAGAAGAAGTATGTTTTTTTCATATAATTTTTTAATAAGGTGTTTTAGATGATATAAAGAAGATGTGTGTTGTTATCTCTTGTAAACATCCAAAGATTGAATTTGAGGCACATAGGTTTCTTCATCTATCTAGTGATTACCGACACTTCATTCTTTATTTTTCATGACTATATTCTCCTATGATAGTATTGACAAAGAATAGTGTTCCATTATAGTGGAATGAAGAATTACCTAAATCTATCCAAGAGCTGAAAGTTCACCTTACTTCAACATCTATATTTATATTTCAAGAATGATGACAATGGTAGATTGTGTATTGAGATTATTTAGGATATTGGTTGGGTGTGTTCTCATGAGTAGATACCATGTTGTTTCTTATGGATCAAGATAGTTATTGTTGCTTGAGAATAAATACCCATTACATGATTTAGATTTTGCAGTAGAAATCCACAATTTGATGATTTGGAATCATTAACTATTGGGTGAGAATTTTATTAAGTTTGGAGATCAGAATATCCTAAAATATATTTTATCTATATTATAACTTAATCTGGGGAATATAATATGGATGGAGTATCACTAAATGATATTATTTTAGTCAATATATACAATGAGTAATAGAAATTTAGTGGTTGATATTTATGCATAATATCATATTCTTAGCTAAAAAACAAGGCTTCAGATGAGTGGTAGTTGATGTCATCCATTGTGACATACATGTGGAATGTGAATACAAAGGTGATTTTGTTGTTTTCTTTTCATAATAACTTGTTCCTAATTTAGGGAAGATGGTAAAGGAGGTATTGACATATGATGCAGAATGTGTTTAAATGAGTTCAAAACTCAATGGTGGAGAGACTATTGAGGGGTGAAAACTGTATGTATGTTTAGTACTGTGACTTCAATATTAGATGGTTATACCTAAATCTTGACATAAACTAATTGTTCTTGTATACCTCTATTAAAGATGGAGTTTTTCATCTAGGAATAGATAATATATATAAGGCATTAAATGTGATGTTTTTGAGGGTCTGCTTGAAAATGGAGGTGGATGATATTTTTTCAATATTCATAACATGTCAGCAGGTATATGAATTACATCAGTGAAATATAGTTACGTAACATTATTTACATATTCATGTATTGAAATATATTCAAATATATATGGATTTTGTTATATGTACCCCAACAATGGATTGGAAAAATGATGTTTTATGGTTGATAGTGGATCGACATACCAAGTCATCCGATTTAAACAATATTCATGAAACTAATTGAGTGGAATATATGTCCAAAATCATTATTAACTTAAATAGTTACATAATGTTCATGACATGGAAATAAGTGATATAAAAGGAATAATGAACTTGAAAAAGGTTCTTAAGCAAGTAGAAATTAAAACAATTTTATTATTCAGGAGATTAAAGAACGATTGAGTCTAGTCGGATACGAGGTAAGGGAATCTGTCTCTCTCTCCTTTTATTAAGGGATATTTTTTTTTATACACAACTTTATTTTATACGGTGTATAAACCCCTTTGACTTTTACGTTTATTCAAAAGGAATATTTTTATACGAAGCATTTACTAAATGACAAGGGGAATTTTTTTTTTCCATATGTATGTGGTGACAATGACTTCTCTACCGTCGTGACCATTTTTAGTGTTTTGGATTCCTCTACAATCCATAACGTAACATTTTTTTAAAATGAAAAATAAATACCATGTATTACTTTTCTTTTATTTTGGTATTGAAAATGGTTTTCATAATGTTTTTATTATATCAATGTGTTTTATTGATATCTTGTGATTGAAATGTAGAAATATTATGTTTTCTTTATGCAAGTTTTACGTGACGATTATGTTATGGTTATTGGGAATTGTTATGAAGACGGCTTGTTCCGTGATAAAGAAAGGGCGGGTGAGCCTGATATAGCTCTACAATGCATTGGATAACACGAAGGTGTTAAACGTTAAGATTTATCGGAAGAGATTTAGGGAATATACTGTGATGGGTATTCCAAACGTAACCAAGAGGGTTACTCCCTACGTAAGAATGTTATGAATGGATCAAG
This sequence comes from Viscum album, assembly GCA_963277665.1. Lineage (NCBI taxonomy): Eukaryota > Viridiplantae > Streptophyta > Magnoliopsida > Santalales > Viscaceae > Viscum > Viscum album. The sequence goes on along the minus strand of OY728133.1, from coordinate 1,044,130,868 downwards.
TTACCTTTATGTCTTATGATTTATATGATTTATTCATGACTTGATGAGGTATGTGATTATGTTTTATGTGTAAAGTATAATTTCATGCATGGACTAATGTTTTCATTTCATAATTTTTTATAACCCTTACTGAGCTTATTATGCTCATCCCATGTGTTTGAAATGTTTTTCACAGATCAAGGGAATGGTACATGATATGATGATAGTGTCAAGGAAGTGTTAAGAAAGAATCCATGTTTTATTTCAAATATGTTTCTGTTGATGGGAAAAATGAATACAATCTTTTATGTAACCACGTTGTTTAAATGTGGAATGTAATGCATGTTTTATGATCTAATTCTCTATAACTCTAAACCTGAAAAGATCATCAATGTGTAATCTTATAACAACTCAAGATTGAGTAAGGTTTAAGGCTGGGGCCTTATAGTTTGTATCAGAGGACGGTTTAGATAACTTTAGGATTTAGAATTCTATTAAATGATTATCCAAAAATATATTTTTAATGTTCAAATTGAAATGATATAGCATTTACCGATTACCATGTTGCTTCACCCAAGGTAATTTAATGTTATGAATTGTTCTCCAAAGTGGAAACATAGAAGTTTTTTTGGGAAGGCATACTGAGGGAAATGACCTTTCAAATCAGCAACCAGAGATGGTCGCAATCATAATTGAGTGTTTTACTGCACTGATGGCTCAGTTGAATCATGTGATAAATGGTGGTTGTTTTTATTGATGATATTTTGGTGTATTATAAAATTAAAGAGAATCATGAAAATCATTTAAGGTTTATTTTTCAAACCATAAAAGAAAAAAATGGTATGGTAAATTCAGCAAGTGTGAGTTTTGGTTGCAACAAATTTCTTTCCTTGGTCACATTGTTTCTAAAGATGGAATAACTGCTGCTCCTGCAAAAACAAAGGTTGTTGATGAATGTCCAAGACCCACAGATGTAACTGAGATTAGTAGCTTCCTTGGTTTTGCAGGCTATTACCGAAAGTTTTTTTAGAAATTTTTCACGGTTATCTAGTCCAATGACTAAGATAACTCGGAAGGGTGATAAGTTTATCTAGACAAAAGAATGTGATGATTGTTTTCAGGAACTGAAATGAAGATTGGTGAATGCTCTAGTTTTGGCACTACCTTCCAGGAATCATGAATTTGTTATCTACAATTATGCTTCATTGAAAGGACTTGGTTGTGTCTTAATGCCGAATGATCAGGTAATTTCTTATGTTTTATGTCAGTTGAAAACTCATGAGGTAAATTACACTACAAATGATTTGTAATTAGCATCTATTGTTTTCGCTTTAAAAAGTTGGAGGCATCATTCATATGGAGTAAAGTGTAAAATATATACCGATAAAAAAAGTTTAATGTATATATTCACCCATAGAGAATTGAACATGAGACAGAGGAGATGACTATAATTAATCAAGGATTATGATTGAACAATTCATTACCATCCTGGAAAAGCAAATAAATTGGCAGATGCTTTTAGTCGAAAAAGTAATGCTTCATTAACTATGTTGCATTTGGAATGTGATCCTTTGGTTAAGGATTTGATGAACTTTGACATAAAAGTTGTTGGTGTAGAATTTCCTTCTGTTTTGTTTCAGATATCAGTGAAATATTCTCTATCAAATAGAATCATGAAAGCACAGAAGCAAGACAGTGAGTTGCATAAAAAGGTAGAGCTAGTTCAGAAGGATAAGTTGCCTGAATTTAACATTGATAATGATTGTGTTTTGAGATTTGGGAAGAGATTGTGTGTGCCTTATGATTCACAATTTAAGAGAGAGTTATTATGTAAAGATCATAGTTCCCCGTTTTCAGTTCATCCAAGAAGTAGTAAGATGTATAGAGATCTTCAGGATTTTTACTGGTGGGACGGAATGAAAAGGGATTTTGCAGATTTTACTGTGAAGTGTTTGACATGTCAGAAGGTTAATGCAGAGTGGCAGTTACTGAAAGGGATGCTTCATCCTTTACCAGTTCCAGAGTGGAAATGGGAAAATATATCCATGGAATTCATTGTGGGATTGCCGAAGACACATCTAGGTAATAATGCAATCTAGGTTATTGTTGATCGCTTGAAAAAATCTTCTCATTTATTTCCTATACGAGATACTTTTTCCCGAGATCAACTTTCTCATTTTTATCATAAAGAGATAGTCAGGTTACATGGAGTTCCCCTATCCATTATATCCGATCATGATCCCAGGTTTACATCTATATTTTGGAAAGGCCTTCAGAAGTCGTTGGGTACTGAATTAAATTTTAGTACAGCTTTTCATCCTCAATTAGATGGGTAGTCAGAATGAAAAATTAAGACTTTGGAATATATGATACGTGATTGTTTGATGGATTATCAGGGAAGTTGGTACCCACATCATTCATTGGTTGTATTTTCATATAATAACTCTTTTCATTCTAGTATACAAATAGCACCATTTGAGGCGTTTTATGGGAAGCGATGTCGAACTCCAGCTTTCTGGGATGAAGTGGGTGAAAGGAAGCTGATGGGACTAGAATTGGTAGAAGAGTTGGAAAAAAAAGTTCAGTTGAATCAGAAACACATGAGAACAGCTCAGAGCACACAGAAAAGTTATCCAGACAACAGGAGGAAGGAACTATCTTTTGAGGTAGGTGATCATGTTTTTCTCAAAGTTTCACCATGGAAAAGTGTGATGCGATTTGGTAAGAAAGGGAATCTGAGTGCAAGGATCATTAGACCATATGAAATTCTGGAGAGAGTTGGATAATTTTCTTAATGAGTGGATTTACCCCTGAGTTTATCTCAGTTACACAGTGTTTTTCATGTTTCAATGTTAAGGAAGTACATTCCAGATCCATCTCATGTTTTGAGTGCAGAGGTGGTTCGGCTGGGAGAGAATCTATCTTATGAGGAAAAACCAGTCCAGATTCTTGATCAGAGGGATCAAGTGTTGCATAATAAGGTTATTAATCAACAAATAGTTTTGAGGAAAAACCACATGAGTGAAGAGGCAACATGGGAATCTGAAAATTCTACGAGGGATAAATACCCCCACTTATTTGATAAGTAAATAAATTGCAGGGACTCAATTTTCTAAAGGGGGAAGGATGTAACATACAAAGTAATTAATGAATAATATATATTTTATCTATGTCTATTTATGACTTAGATAGTGTTTTAGAGGCTTAAAATGAGAATAAATCCAATCTTAAGCATAGAATACACTAATATTTTTAAAAGATTGTTTAACTACCTTTTGATGGAAACCATATTTAAATAAAAATTTGACAACATTATAAGACTTATTTGTCAAAATAAACATATTCTTTATGATTGGGAAATTGAAATTTACAATGGATAAATTTTTGGTATTTTTCTGACCTTGTTCAATTTTTAGTGAATAGTGAAAAATATTGCATTTTACATCGAAACTGCTTTATCAACTAATTTAATTATATGGTTAGATTATCTTTTTAATTGTTCTTAAAGTGTAATTAGAATATATATTTACCATTTATTCCAATGGTTTTCATTATAATTAATTTCTCTTTGGAATTGGGAATAAACAAGTGCCAAATGTTTCATAAATATGGTTTCTAAAAACCTGCTATTTGTTTTGACAACATGAATTATTTTTAAATTAATTATTGCAATTTATATGATTGGAATTTGGTAAAATGGATTCCATATGTGGAATAATAAGGTCCAAATTATGTAATTTAGACTCTTTTGTTTTTGGACATTATGAATAGTAATGACGGAAATTATCTTTAATTATCTTGATTAATTAGTAATTGGGTAGTTAAGAATAAAAAAATAATATCATAATAATAACCAATGACCACAAAATGTTTCCTAATTATACGGGTTGTATCATGGCCTACCATGGGATGCCTTGTGAGAAACATTGGGACCACATGGAATCCCTTTTGTGTGAAAGTGGATTTTTATATTTTTATTTTTAAAGAAAGTTAAATATAACAAAGAATGTATCACCTGAGTAAAACATTTTTACTTTTGTCTACATAAATTATCTATTGGAGTATAAATAGTCATTATAAATCTAAAAATATTTCTTACATAATAGTATTTTTTTATAATTTTTAGACATTAAATATATTAAATTATTTATGACATCATAATGAGGCAGCGATTACTTCATTTTTTAACGATTTAAATAAAATGAAAAGATAATATAAAATATAAGACCTACACAGGTCAAAAACCTATTGGATGAGTATATTTATTACTCTTATTACATTATACTTGAAATATATAATTTGGGGACCTTTAAAATCTGAAAAGCAAATTTTAATAAAGTTACCTTTTATAACTATCCAAGAGTGCCCCTCCTCTCCTCTTATAAAAGGCCCCCACCTGTACCACCTTACCCATACCTCTCAAGCCTTTGGATCGGCCATCCCCTGCCCATTTAGTCTCTCCAAATCCCTCTATTACTCTTATAAACCTCACTTTGGGCAGAAGCCTTCCCAATGAAGCCTTTGAGCTCAAATAAAAAAGAGTTACCTGTTTTTAAGATAATGTCTTCACTTGTGTTCTTTTGTTTTATTTTGCATCTCCAACCCCTAAAATCTTTTTATTCATTTATTTTGTAACAAATCCAGTATCTTCAATATACTAGGATTTTGTTATAATAATCTTTCAATCTACACTTACACACACCTACATCTAATGGTTAAATAACATATTTTTTCTGGGGATGGAGAATTTCCGCCTCAGGAAACGATGATTGTTCAATCTTATTCTAACACCTTAAAGGGTGGCCGTTAAGATGTACCTATATTTATATATGATATATAATATGATTATGTTTTACTTAAGCTTCTTTATTTTTCATTTAATTCATTCCATTATGGTTTCCATTATGGGAAAACGCGATATCTTCATTTTAAGAAGTATGGACTACTGCCCCCTCAAAGTGATTTGATTCATTAATGCCATATGTTGGACGTATAAAGGATGGAGTTAAAGTTATTATATATGATGTTATACTGGAATTATAATATACCTTTATATCATTATTATTTCATTCCATTAAATTATGATATAGAAATGAATGTAACATTCATGCGTACGTACAGCTTACCGTCTCCATGAACGGTGCATTTCATTTCTTATCCCCAAATGTTATGTACTATTATAAGTACATATATATAATGGATATATATGATGTATGTTACATCTAAATGATGAATATAATTCGGGAATTAAAATATACATATCTCTCATTTAGTTCTAGTTCCATTAATATGACATAGAAATGAAAGTAGCATTAATGCATACGTATGGCTTACCATCTCCATGAACGATGCATTTCATTTCTTACCTATAAATGATTATGTAATATTATAAATGCATGTATATACTGGATATATATGATATATATGATATCTATATAATGAATATAATTCTGGATATAATGGATATTGTACCACATGAACAACTTGTAATTATAATGAATTTATTTTTGACTCAAGTACCAATGATCGTTAAAATGACCGTTATTAACTTAAATAGTTACATAATGTTCATGACATGGTAATAAGTGATATAAACGGAATAATGAACTTGAAAAAGGTACTTACGCATGTAGAAATTAAATCATGTTTATTATTCAGGAGATTAAAGAACAATCGAGTCAAGTCGGATACCAGATAAGGGAATCCCTCTCAATCTCCTTTCATTGAGCCATATTTTTTTTATACACAACTTTCTTTTATATGTTGTATAAACCCCTTTGACTTTTACGATGATTCAAAAGTAATATTTTTATAAGAAGCGTTTACTAAACAACAAAAGGGATTTTTTTGTCGTACGTATGCGGTGACAATGACTTCTCTGCCGTCATGACCATTATTAGAGTTTCAGATTCCTCTACAACCCATAACCTAACTTTTTTTAAAATGAAAAATAAATACCATGTATTACTTTTCTTTTATATAGGTATTGAAAATGGTTTTCATAATGTTTTTATTATATCAATGTGTTGTATTGATATTTTGTGATTGAAATGTGGATATGTTATGTTTCCTTTATGCATGTTTTACGTGATACGATTATGTTATGGTTATTGGGAATTGTTATGAAGATGGGTTGTTCCGTGACAAACTAAGGGCAGGTGAGCCCGATATAGCTCTCCAATGAATTGGGTAACGCGAAGGAGTTAAACGTTAAGGTTTCTCCGAAGAGATTTAGGGAATATACTGTGATGGGTATTCCAAACCTAACCAAGAGGGTTACTCCCTACGTAAAAATGTTATGAATGCCTCACTTTACCTTTATGTTTTACGATTTCTATGATTTATTCATGACTTGATTAGGTATGTGATTATGTTTTATGAGTAAATTATGATTTCATGTATGGAATATTGTATTCATTTCATATTTTTTTTATAACCCTTACTGATCTTCTTATGCTCATCCCATGTTCTTGAAATGTTTTTCCCAGGTCAAGGGAATGGTAAATTATATGATGACAGCGTCAAGGAAGTGTTAACAAAGAATCCATGTTTTATTTTAAATATGTTTCCGTTGATGGGAAAAAAGAATACTATCTTTTATGTAACCACTTTGTTTAAATGTGGAATGTAATGCATGTTTTATGATCTAATTCTCTAAAACTCTAAACCTGAAAAAAAATCCTCACTGTGTAATCTTGTAATAACTCAATATTAAGTAATGTTTAAGGATGGGGCCTTATAGGATAGGGCAAGGAGGTTGGGCCTGGTGGTGGCTGGTGGTAAAGGGGTTGGGAAGGAGGGAGGATGAGTTGGAAGTGTGATGTGCTGTGATGGGTTGGCAGAAGAGGCTGCTAAGGGGTGGGGAGGGAAGGGTTTAGGCAGTGGGGGAGGGGAAGTGAGGGAAGGGGTTGGGAAGGGGGTAGTGGAGGGGAGGGGAGGGGTAGGGAATGGATGGGGGTGGTGATGGGCATTATTGAGGACAGGTTGGATGGGGGGACAGACCTGGTGGGGGTGGTGCTGGGCAAGGGGGAAGGCCCTCTGTATTGTTTTCTTATCATTGTTAGTGAAATATGTTTATCTAGCCATTAATTTTAGGATTTCCTAATATTAAATTTTGTGTGCAGGTTCAACAGAAACATCAAGTGGGGGTGTATTGCAAGGAGCTCCATGCAGGTATTCAAAGTACATGCTTATGTAATGTAATGCATTATATTTTAACTGACGCATTAGATGGTTTATATGGATGAAATTACACAATATATGAAGATTGGATATTTTAGACTTTATTTTTTGGCAACAACAACGAATCCTATGATGTTATTGGTGATATTATCTTATGCATATTTCATATTTGAGAGGAGTTATTTCATTGTGTTATTATTTTCAAATGATAACAAAATATAAACAATTCATTAGTATGTGATGAATTACTTACATATATAGTTGTTTTAAATTACATTATATAATTATGTTTCCTAATAAATTCTTTCAATTATGTTTTACATAGAAATACCAATGGGCTAGATAGTTTGAATCTGTTAATTTCAAAGGAGTATCTATACTTGATGAATTGATAATCTACAGTGGAAGGGAATTACAAGTACATGATGGAAGTGCTGGTGAGGGGGGGGGGGAGGGGGAGATCTGGGAAAGGGGGAGGGGGAGACATAGAGCTGTGTAGGGGGATTAGGAGTGGGAGGACAAGGGGGAGGAAATGGTGGGAGGATATACTATTTAGTGGGCCGGGGAGGGGAGGGGAGGATCTGGGCTGGTTGTAGAGGAGATGAGAGTAGGGGAGGGGAAAATGAGGGCAGGGGGGGAGGGCCAGGTGGGAGAAGAGGTTGTTCAGGGGGGGGGGGGGGGGTTATGGGGGAAGGGGTGGGAAAAGGGGGGTGTAGGGGGAAGGGGCTGGGCAAGGGGGGACTGGGGGGGAAGGTGCTGGGATGGGGGAAGGCTGACGAGGGAGGGGGAGCTATTGGGATGGGGTGGAAGATAAGATAAGGAGGGGGGGAGGTGTAGAGCTGGGTAGGGGGGTAGGAGGACATGATTGGAAATTGGGGGGGTGGGTGGTTCATTCGGGGCAGGGGGGAGGGAATGGCTGGGTAGGGGAGGAACGATTGGTAGAGGACTGGGGAGAGGGGGTTGACATCGTGGGTAGGGTGTAGGGGGAGTGGCTGGGAAGGAGAGGGGACTGGTGGGGCTGGAAAGTGGGAGTGTGGGGGGAGTGCTTGGGGTAAGGGGCTTGGTAGGGGGAAAGCTAAGTAGGGTGGGGGAGGTGTTGGGATGGAGTGGAAGCCAAGAAAAAGAGGGGTTAAGGAGGGGTATAACCGGGTAGGGGGTAGGAGGAAATGCATAGAAATTGGGGGGGGGGGGGGGTTCATGCTGGGCAGGGTGGGGGGAGGGAGGGGCTGGGCAGGAGAGTGATGATAGGTAGAAGAGTGGGGGGTGGGGTGTACATGCTAGGCAGGGTGTGGAGGGGGTAGGGAGGGGCTGGGCAGGAGAGTGACTTTTAATTTTCATATTATTTAATTTTTTTCATTGAATTCTTGTATAGTTTTTTTCATAGATGAATATTGTAAACAAATAATCCCTTTGATTATGACATGAATATCTGGACATAACTAGATTAACCAGTTATTTTTTCAAAGTAGTATGTCTCATTTACTCACATTAATTTCTAATTACAGTTTGCTGGGATCAATATAACTATTGGAAAACATGACAAACTGCTACTCTACATCAATGATGCATTTGGTACTGGGAGGATTTTGACTGCACATTTTGATGACATGAATGGTAATCTGATCTGAAAACCCACTGTTGTTGAAAATAATGGTTCCTTTTTATGTTTTCAAATATGTATATGCTACTGCAATAGTACTGATGTTCTCTTATCATTTATAAATTACATTCCATAGTCCTATGTCAATGGTGAGACTGTACTGATGTTATCTTACATTGATTCTGTTTCACAGTTGACCTATTTTAATTATCTGCAAATTAGATATTCTTACATTGTTTCTCTGAATAAATTTATAATTTCAATATATTATTTATTAATTTTCATTCTGTTTCACTGTTGGTTCCTTCGTTGTTAGTTTTATACAGAAGGTTTCTCAATATCTAAATTTTGTTCCTCATTTTTGTAACTTATATTCCCCATTATGTATTTCATTTTCATTTTAAATATATTCAATAATAATATAAACTATTATTTTTTATAAATAGTAATCTATATTTAATAATAAGAATTATTTTATAGTGTCATGCATCGCACGAGTGTAGTACTAGTGTCATAGGATTATGGATACAAATATATGTTATCATCCTCTACACGGATATTTTTAATTCGGTGTAGGATATCATGGATTTATTTAGGGGAAATGTTGTGTTCATTGATGCTAAAGAAGAGAAAATAGTGTTTTTTTCGAGTTATACCATTAAATAAACTTATGAAATGGTTCATCCATGTAATACATGATGGTTCATATGATGATGAGTTTACCAGAGGATTACTATTTATTATTTCATAGGATCATAAAGCATTCCCCTAAAGTATTTCTATATGAGTTTGTAGTGTTACTCCTTTTCCAAGTTATCATGTTTGGGATCCAACTAAATACATAAATCTGTCATATATCAATTTATCTATACAAGATTGTTCCTTATATGTTTCATGATCTACGTATAAAGTTAAAAGGTATGTTTTTGGGTCATTTTGTTCAACTGTGTCTGTCACCATTGGGTGAACCAGTTTGTTCATAATGATGGATGATGGTATTTCTCAGTTGTTTATCAATTGGTGTCTCTTAAAAAAATTTATAGTGGAGAAAAAGTTTCCTCTTACATAAATTTATTATTTATATGATCATCTGAAGTCTTCATGTTTGTTCTTGAAGACTTATTTTAGTCATGATATCATCAAATGTGTGTAAAAGATGATGACATACAGAAAATATCTTTCAGTTTCCATTATGTACATTGTGAGTTCGTTGGGATTCCATTCAGTGTGATGAATTATCCATCTAGTTTCATTGGGTTAATTAATGATGTCTTTAATGTGTTCTTGGATATGTTTTTGTAATATTTCATCCATTATAATGATTTATGCTCCACGTATGACAAGGACCATTCTGATAATAGGTGTGGCTTTATGGGAGTTCTTCTATATGATATGTTTTTTGGGATGTTTTTGAAGTGAAAAGTTTGGTCCCAATAAGTACATTTCATGGGGAATATTTTATATTAGTTGGTAGAAGAAGTGGATGTGTCAAAGAAGAATAATTTTGGTCTTGGGATCCCCCAAGAAACTGTCATTGGTGTGATGTGTTTATGAACTAGTAGGAAAATACTGGTGGTTATTAGATGATTTTTCTTGAGATTAAACTTCTTTTATAGTATTCAAAATAAATTATCATGATTTATTTTGGACTAATTAGTTTCAATTTACATTTGAGTATCTGATATAGAAGTTTGTTTGTGATCCAGTTCATTGTCTTCTTGCTAAAGGTGTTTAGTTTGAGGATGTTTTTGATGCTTTGAAAATTGGGTTTGAATTTTTTCTAATGCAATATAGATTATTTTTATCTTATCGGTCTCAGAAGTTATATACCCATTAGAGTATCTATTAAACCCCTGTTCTCGAGATGGTGTTGGTGGTGTTTTCCCAACATTTATGGAGACAATACCTCATTATCTTGTGTTTTTTGGTCTCCACCAGTCATAGAAGCCTGAGGATTGTTTTCACTAAACCTGACATGAACATGGATCATCATTTGGGATTTTTTTTCATAAAATACTATTACTTTAATATTTATTATATAACTCAAAAGGTGAAGGTTGTGGATGATATCATGAGAAAGAAGTCACGAAATGATGCAGTACAAGAATTTGGAGATTCATGGAGTGCAATGAATGAAATTTCATTATTTCGTATAGTTATGGGAGAATTTGGGGGAAGATGATATATTTTTCATAAGACAGTGTAGTCATCTCTACATTAGTAGGAGAAGGATTTCTAGTTGGGGGATCTTGAGGTAGAGGTATAAAAGGACCATGTTTTTTGTCGAGAGGCCCATGATGGACGGTCTATGGAATAACAGCATTGGGTGTTGCTCCAGGGACATATTTTCATTCCTCTGGTGATGCATGAGATGGTTCCTATAGATTAAAATAATTCCCTATTGCCTTTTTATCCTAGGATGACACTAATTTACCAGTATTTGAATGTTTATATTTGGTGACTTTGGTTAAAACGTGTAGTTTTAGTGTGTGTGTCTCAATGTTTGGTCGACCAAATGATGAAGTTTAAACACCATGTTCCATGTGGGTTTCTAAAACCCTTATATTGTCATTAGTGGAAGTGGTAGGGAATCATGATGGGCTATGTTACCATGTTAACTCATGATCAGGGGGGATATGACACTATATGGGTGATATGGATCATATGAAGAAATCATCTATTTTTATAAAGATTTATGTGTTGATCTAATTAGAGGTTTTATCAAAGGAATATCTAGAAGAGGTGGTGATACTCCATAATTTCCTAAGGATTATAATTTTCAATAAAGATCATTATTTTACTTCCAGGGTGTGGAGAGGTATACAACCTAATTTTGGTTCTCAGCAATGCTTGAAAAATACTTGTCATCGACAGACAGACGGTCTGATACATTGGACCATCCAAAATCATGAATAAAAGTTTCTGTCTTGTTTCAAAGATTTTTGAGGTTCGCAGATGTGGAAAAATCTCTAGGAATATTTCTCTTACAGTAATAGTTTTCAATCCACCACCGGTCCAGTTCTGTTTAAACCCTTATATGGATAACCTCATTATTCATTATTGTGTTGGAATGTGGTCAAAGAGTAATTAATTATCCGACTAAAACTAGTATAGAATAATACATATATTGTTAAGGTGATTCATTAAAGGATTAATATAGTGTAATATCATTATAAATTCCATGTCGATCATAGGACGAGACACATAGAGTTTGAAATTAGGAATCATGTGTTCCTATAGGTGACTCCATGTCAAGGGCATCAATGGATTGGTCATAAGAATATGATTTTACCCTAGTTGTTGGGACATTAGAGGTGTTGAAAACTATTGGATACATGGAGTACAAGTTAGATCATACACAACATAACATTCAAACACATGTTACTTTTCCTATGTTGCCCCTCCATTTTTTTCTTCATGACGATTATCTTGTCGTTGATTGGGGAGAGATTGATTTTGCAAATGATTCTACCATCTAGGATAAGCCTGTAAGTATTAAAGACCTTTAATATAAGGTGTAGTGCATGCATGATATCCCATTGGTTTATGTCTTGTGGAATCATGGTGGCATAAATGATATTACATTGAAACCTGAGTCTAAGATATACACTATGTACCATGAGCTATTTTTTAGATCTCCTATTGCAAATTTTTTTTGTGGTTGTAGATATTTTCATGTTGAAAGATTTATTTTTATTGTTTCTTGTTGTGGTATTCTCACATTTTAGATGTATCCCCCAAAAATATTGATTAGGATGTGGTTGTTTTTATTTCATGGTTTTACGTTGTTCCATTAGTGTGGAGGGTGATATCCTTGGGCGATGTGATCATTGATAGGTATCTCAAATGGTGGTTATTTGGATGACCCCTTTTTGTTTCATCTCACCATAAAATTCATATTCCCTTGGACTAGATTGTTTTGAGATTCATATTTGGTATGGTCATAGAACCATCTGTATTAAATCATTGTATGTTTTTGAGGATTTGTGTTCCCAAATGAGGATTTAAAGAAGTATGGACGAGTTTGGATGCTAGAAGCTAGAATATGTGAAGGATTTTATGTCATGAATAGGTACATGATGTGAAAGCGAGTTTCAAATAATTTAATTGTCCTTGGTTTTAAAAATAATATAATGTTAATAGGTGAAATATTTTTCAAATAAATCAAAACCCATATAACTACATGATGTTAAAGGTGATTATATATTATGAAATTCACCATTATAATATGTTGTAAATAATTTATAGCCACTCAGGATGTTAAACAATAAGGATGAAATTTCTATCTCTCAACTAGTAATCATAGATACCTCTCTTCAATGTTATAGTGATTCCTTCATCATTGTTGGATTCCTTTCTCCCATACACAATCTTTGGTGATCTAGAGTGATAAAAGGTGTGTTTTTTCCATCTTTTTCTAGTGGTTTGACCTAGTTTGATCTTTTTTACTCTCTCATCATCTCATTGTGCTACAATGTTTTCTTATTCATGGTTTAAATTGGGGTTTTAAAACTTTTTATTTGTGCGGTTGTGTCACAACATCCTCCTACAGATGCAGTTCTTGTAGAATGTCCGATCAGAGATCCATTTCTTGGTCTATTCTCATTCATAGAATGCAAATGACCATTTGAGGTAGTAGATTCCCTACATCTGTATTTAATTATGTGGAATCATAGAGTTAGCATGATTTATCCACTTGGATACTATTATAATTCACTTAATAATTATTTGAATAATGTTAATGAATTGATATTGATACTTGGTGATGTAGTTGTTTATACAATGATAATTGTTTGACCCTTTATTTTTAGATAGTGTTATATATGTTATGTGATTGATTAGGTATGTTTTTATTTATGGGAAATTGTAAAGAAAAAAATTATGGAATTAATTTATAATTAATTGGTTAAATGATGAGGTGTAATATTTAATGTATATTGTTGTTTTTATTTTAATTTTATGGTAATAAAATATATCCCAGTGTTTGGGTTTATTTTAATAGATTAGTGAAACTAAATCATGATAATGTGTGGACATCATCCTCTTTAGTGGACGTACCTTGGTACCAGTAGCACTTCAGGAGGATGTGTGGAGGGAGTTACACATATCCCTTCTAGCAGCACATCTAGGAGTGTCAAATATGTAGCAAGACCTTAGCCCAAAACATTGGTGGCCTGGAATGAATAAGGTGGTAGAAGAGTTTGTTTATCAATGCCTCCATTGTCAGCAAGTGAAGGCGGAGAACCAGGTACTAGCAGGATTGATTCATCCCTTAATGTTCCTAGAGTGGATGTGGGATAGGATATCCATGGACTTCATGATGGGTTTTCCACATACATCAAGGGGTCACTACTCGATTTGGGTGATCGTCGACTGACTCACCAAGTCGGCCCACTTCCTACCGATTAGAGAGCTGATTTCAGTAAAGAGCTTTGGATGCCCCTATGTGCAAGAGATTGTGCAGATACATGGATTACCTTATTCTATTTTCTCCGACTGTGATGCACAGTTTTCTTCCCCACTATGGAAGTGGTTGTATAAGGATTTCAGGACACAGCTTTGCCTGAGAACCACCTTTCATCCTCAGACAGCCGGCCAAATCAAGCGTACTATTCAGACCCTCGATGACATTCTTCGTGCTTCTGTCCTCGACTTTGGTAGTATCTGGGAGGATCACTTATCTATGGATGAGTTTTCTAATAACAACAGGTATCACTCCACCATCGGTATTTCACCTTTTGTGGCATTCTATGGTCAACCTTACAGATCACCAATGTGCTGGACAGACCCAGGAGAGTTAGCACTAGTGGAACCAGAGATTGTACGAGCTACTACAGAGAAGGGTAAGATCATCCAAGAGTGGATGATGACTGCACAGAGCAGGAAGAAGTCGTATACTGACAGGATACAGAGACAGTTAGAGTTAGAGGATGGTGACCATGTATTTCGGTGGGTCTCACAATGACGAGGTATACGAAGATTTGGCAGAGGCGACAAGTTATCTTCGTGATTCATCAGACTATTATAGGTCCTCGGCATAGTAGGTGAGTTGGATTACCACTTAACTCTTTCATCTCAGTTTCACCTGGAGGATGATGTCTTCCATGTATCTCAATAGAGGAGATACATGAACAAACCTTCTCACATCATCGACCTTGCGGAGTTGGATGTCAATGATGGAGAGACTTTCACAGAGGTTCTAATAGAAATTTATGATCGACAGGGGAAGGTCCTTGATGGATGGTCGATAGCTATGGTGTGTGTTTTCTGGATTCCTGGAAACCTCTAGGAGAGAACATGGGAGCAAGAGGTTCAGATGCATTCTTAGTACCCTCATTTTTCCTTTAGTTCGAGTTGTAGCATGCATGGAAGTAAATCCCTGAGGTGGGGAGAATGTAAAGGCCTGAAATTTCATGGAATTATTTTTCATAAATACATGGTATTTTTTTATGTCAGTGAAAATTTACGATGCTTGATTTCGAGCCCCAGTGTGACCAGAATCAATTTCTGATGTTTTGTTCAGCTAAGTTCAATAAACCTACGAGCGGGATTTTATAACTTTTTTACCGGTGCTCGGAATTATCATCTGAGGGATCCATTGAACTCGTAGAGCTGGTATCCACTTAATAAGACTTTCTCCTTGATGAATGATGCTTGAAGATAAAAGTTATTTTTTGGCTTTTTTAAAAAATTGATAAAATAAAGTGTTCAATACATTAATCAATTTTAAGCTACCATGTGTGTGATTGTTGGTTAAAACCTCCTCTTGGGAGTTGTATGTGGGACCGTCCCACCCAAACCTCCCATGAGAGGTTATGGTTTTGGGGCCCACCCGAATATAACCTCTCATGAGAGGTTACGACGTGGGGGATTCCTAAGACCATAACCTCTCAACTGTCCCTCATTAATGAGGGAGAGCCTCTCCACCTACCCTAGTTTTTGAAATTGGGACAACCCCCCAATTAATGTGCCAACCTAATGAATTAAATTAGAGGATCCTTTTAAATTAATTCATCATTATGATTTTTTTCCAATGATTAAAATAATATAAAAACTATTATTTTGGGCACTTTAATTTGGGTGGAATCTTAAGAGAGGAAGATCTCTTGGAGAAACATATCCTCTCCAATGAAGAACATCAATCCCAAAGAAGAACGCGAAGAATGCAGACGATGATTCTTCTTATAATTTCTTCCCCAGATACCTACCAACATAGAGCATCTTTCCGGTTCATCATCGTCAATGAATCGACACATGAGTAAGGAATGGAATTATGTGGAAGACATGATGAACGATAGCCTCCTCCGTCTTCATTCTTCGACTCCATCGATGAGCGAAGAATGAAGAAACAAAGGTATGGGGTTTATTTTCAATTAAGTTCCATGTTAATCTTTTCTTTTAAAAATTATGAATGATGATGATTATATATTGCGGGTGGAATGTTGCGCTTCATTAATAAAAACCAATTGTTACCACCCTTAATGAGGAAGGTGCATCCCAAACCAACATGGCCAGATCCCTCTGCCTATATTTTTTTTATTGAACATTGTCTTGGCGATGAAGTAAGAGCCAACGGAGGCGGAAACAACAATGGATGCACTAACCGCGGCCTCCAGGAACCACGTCGCCCCCTATGTGTTCAGAACCGCCTCTGGACGAACCTACGCCGGCCTAGCCTCCTGGTCGTCTGACCGCCCATGCCACCCACGCGCCTCGGTGGAACCGCACACCGGGCCACGCGAAGCCGAACCCGCAGCCCTCCTGGCCGCCGCCTGGCTGCCCACCTATCCCCTCGCCTGGCTGCCGCCTGGCTACCCACCTGGCCATCCACCTGGGCACACCCGGACGCCCGCGGCCCGCCTGGTCGGGCTGCTGCCCGACTGCCGCTGGTCTGGCCTCCATGCGACCAGTGCGCACCTGACCATCTGGCCTGCACGATCCCCCTCACGGCCACCCGGCCGAGTTCGTGTATTAGCTCCCTCACGACCACCTGGCCTTCCGGCCATCCTGGCCCCACTTGCGGCACCCTGGTCGAACTGGCCCAGCCGCACCCACCTGGCGAAGCCATGCCGAGCCGCGCCAGGCCACGCCCTCGCAGTGCCCTATGCCAAACTGGCCCCAATCCCGACCTGAACCACTGTTGCAGTTCGCTGGGTCAGGTCCAGTGAACCGGGCAGAACATAACAGGGTGACCCACCCAACAGACCGGGTCAGACCCGACATTTTTGACAAAGTCATTCTAGATAGATTGACCCTGACTGGGTTGGGCCGAGTCTGTCCGACGGGGTCAGACTGGACCCGGGCCCTCTAATGACCCATTACTTATTTTGGCCATTACATTGGCACCAGGCGACCATTTGATGAACCATCAAAGGCACTGGAATTTTTGGAACGCTATATTCACTTTGAGAATACCCCACTAGAGTTCGTGGTATATTTGAGATATAGTATGGATGGATTGTACATGAATCAAACCGGGCCCCCGGGACTAAAAGACTAATAACTCAAAGATCGTGCGTCTGATCGATGTGCCATCTCTTGTGTTGAGACGTCTATGACATGGAGGAACTTTCAGATAATTCTACGTGGGGCATCATGAAAGTTGGAGTATCGTCAGTAGCTTGTGGGGAGGATCTTCCAGAGATGAGCAGGAATTTGTGCGAGAACCTAGTAGCTGGGTGAGACTTGACGACTGCTGACCGATTAGACTTGGAGTGATTCGAAAATCCCAGTGGGGAGTGCCTTGGTGTCATGGAAGACCCACAGTGGGGAGAACATCTTGGTGAGTGAGGTAGACACACGATACTAGAAACGTGGAGTACCTAATAAGGATATGAGGGGGAGTGCCTCTGTGTGAGCGCAGCAAACCCACAGTGGGGAGCTCCTCTGTGTGAGTGTGACAGATCCACGATACTCGAAAGGAGAAGTACACCAGCAGTCCAAGTTAGTGGGATGCACCTATGTGTGTCGCGACTATCCCACTTTACTCGATAGAGAATGAGTTCTCCAGCAGTCAAGGGTTTAGAATGATTCTAACCCTAGAATAAAATCCTGGTTGAGCTGTGTCAATAAAATTTTATTTTACCTCATGATTGAGATAGATTACTTGATAACATATGTATAGTATGGACATATACCTATGTGTGGTTATCTATTTTTTTCTTACTTTTTGGTTATTCTTGTTGGATTTTGTGAGACCATGGGGTTCTCAGGGTACCTACTATGTATCGAAATACTCACCCCTGCATGGGATATGCCCGCACCTCATTGTGTTGATTGTAGGCGACAGAAATCGCTGACTGAGGCTAAGTGGACATGATTGAATTGTACCCAGAGGTGGACCACACGGCGTGACGGTACACAGAGGGGATGGACGGACATGGAGTGCTGTGGAGGATATATGTACATACACTTTAGGTATAATCTGTGGTGGATGTTCCAGGAGCTACATTAACCTTTCATCTATTTGTCCCTTTTTAGTTGTACTTGTACTTTCCTATTGGGCTGGTATTCCGGGCCCCCTTTACTTTTCAGCACTCATTTGTATACATTTTGACTAAGTGTTTTGATTCAAGCTTACACTAATTGTGTGTGTTTATGATTTATAAAGTTAATTCCCACCCAGTATAGAGATTTACGCCTTTGGTTCTAGTCGCCAGCCCCTGGCCTATAGAATGTGGGATTGGGGAAGTCATGACATGGTCCCCGAGGGACGGGTTGTGACAACTCCCCACCATCCCATTGGGGATTTCATCTTCTGTACCACGTTTTTATAGATTTGAATACAATCAATCGATATATAGGTCACTTCCACGCATGTTTCCTTTTCTAAAATAACCCACTAACTATTCAGGCTTTTATTGTCTCAATAAATCAATAAACAATGGGAAAACTATTTTTAAACTGTTAATTGTACAATTTATCTATATTTCATTTCAATATTATAATTTCACTTATATACATAATAATATTATTTATTAATCAATTCATTTATTTTATAGGATAAAACAAAATAGGGAATCCAATTTAATCATTTTTATCAATATTTATCCAAATTAATTTCCAAATAAATTTCAAAATATCTGTTAGTTACAAATCTACCCCCCATAATTCCAATTCCATTGGAAAAGGGGGTCTTCTATAAAATAAAATTGAAAATAAATTTAAAACCAAATTTCCCAATAAATTAGATTTTTAAAATTTAATTTAATGTAATGTAATATAATTATGAAATTATATATCAAAATAATTAGAAAAACGTATATAGAACAACCTACCATAATAATGAGATCTCATAAATAAATTCCCACAGTGATAAAATCCAATGGAGAACAACTGAAAAAAAGACCAATTAATCAAAACTACAAGATCCAAAATTATGAATTTTACATTAAAAACAACAAGAATATCTTGAAAATCGTTGTAATGATAGAATAAGATATATAAGGATAAGGAGTAGGGGAAGAAACCATACAATTGTGGAATTAAATGTCATTTTCATGTCATCGTTCCACATAATTATATGATTTTAGGAGATATAGTGGGTTCATGTTATCCTTAAATAGTCATGATTACATAATATCCAATGTTTTGGAAGGGAGAATGGAGATACAAGAGTTTGGGAAAAGGAAAATATAATTTATTAATAATTTTTTTAATGGGAATGGTTTCATAGAGGGGGCCACATTGTTTCTGAAATTGTGAAGAAAAATAGAGCACCACTATTATGGGGTATATTGTATCTCCATGTTTGTGACATGGTTTTAATTAACTTATTCCAAACATGAAATCCCCCACTATGTCATTTTATATGGTTTACTTTGGGTGGGTGAATGTTTTTGGATTACAATGTACAATTCGTGCTGAACACATAAGCTCTAAAAAATTATATAAATTTTACAAAATTAATAACAAAATGAGACCAAAAAATTGTACTATTAAATAGAGGGTATAGGTTTAAATAAGAAATATAACATAATGTTTCAACCTACATATAGTAGAAACGTTTTTACCTATGAAACCGAGTCGATAATTTCATTGTAGAAAAGTTAAGGCCACAACATTCTCATGAGTTCCCCTCACTCCCAAGTCACATGATAATAAAAACAATGATTCCATATGACTCAATCAAAAGTTCTTATCCACAAAAAAATAAATTTGGGTTTATAATTAACAATATTTATAGGATTCTTAATGAGGTATAAATTAGGCCATATATCATGATAACCCAAGAACAAATAATTAGATATATCATAATGATACATTCATGGATAACCAACATGAAACACATTATTTATAAAAAAACATAGATAAAGTGCTAAATGATAATCCAAAGTCCCCACCTTATCAATAAACATCAAATGTCCCAAAAATAGGGATGAATCCTTCCTTTACTCCCAAAATATCAATATCCCAAATGGGGGGAATCTTCTAATAACTCGTGATCGACATCTAAAAATTCCAATGGTCTATGAATATTATTATCTTAATAATTATACCATATTTTTCCTTAAAAATTACATAATGAATCATCTAAATATTTTATATCATCTCATGAACCAATATTTATCGATCTATTAAAAATTTACCAAAATATGGAAAAATAGATATTTTCATCACCAACAATACAAGTCCTAAAAATGATCAATTTTAATTTTGGAATGGTGACTATTCTTATACGGAAACTTAACTAGACACAAATGTTTATACCGATCTCCATAAAATTTTTTTATATAGTCACTAAGAACATCCTCAAAAATATTTATACCACTCTTTATCTTTCCATACATCAATGTATGATATCCCATAAACAAATGAAGATTATTTCCCTTTTATTTATCAATGAAACTCCACAAGAGACTCATAACAGGGGGAAATCTATAATAAAAAATAATTTATTGAACTCTGTGAAAAAGAATATTCTCTTTCACATTGTTATTTTCTATCTCCTCAAATTTCAATCTATTCTATATTGATATAATTTGATATTTCATAGTTAGTATATCAACCACTACCCATATCACATTATTCTTTCTCTGGGTACCCTACAACCAAACCAAAAAATCCCTTGAGATCTCACCTCACATCCATGTTTCCAATAGATTTGAATTAAAGAAAACCAATGTTTTTTGGTGAATGACATTTATACGTTGAAACAAATAACTATGAGAGTAGAAATAAACAATTCTGCATCTTACACATGGAAACCAGAATCATCACTACATGTCATATTATATCATAATGGTTCATCCGTTCATTTTTTACTTATAATTATTGAATTTACCCATCACATATTTTATCAAAGAAAATGGAACAATGTACCAGTTCTATAAATATTTAATACTATCAAGGTGAACAATCACTCAAAAATGGTCTCCCCAATATAAATAGATCCCCTAATTCTATTGAGTTCATCATCATCCTATTGTTAGGAAATAATCCTCAAGATAATAGTA
The DNA here is from genome assembly GCA_963277665.1 of Viscum album. Taxonomy (NCBI): domain Eukaryota; kingdom Viridiplantae; phylum Streptophyta; class Magnoliopsida; order Santalales; family Viscaceae; genus Viscum; species Viscum album. The sequence continues at coordinate 1,044,109,652 of OY728133.1, read as the reverse complement.
GATTTTAAATAAACACTGGACAAGGAAACCACCAACCATGACTCCAAAACATCAATACGAAACTATGGATAGAGGGATAACAAGTTCCAGTCTTCCAATGATTCTCTCATGACTATGTTTTAATGATTCATGACCAAATATTCTATGAACCCATTTTCATTCACCGTGTTATAGACAATGTCAAAACAAAAATATTTTAGGTACTCCTCCCAATGGATCTAATAAGGATTCAAATATTTTAAAGGTAATGTATCAAACATTATCGTGTGGTTGGAAAACATAGATAAAATTTATCTAAGAATGTAATGTCACCAACACTTAAGTACATGAACCAAATCTGTGGTTACATAGTCATGGGTCGAATAAATTGTCTCGTGTGGACTAAGATGCTAAGATAATAAGAATGTTCTTAATCACCATTCATAAGAACACAAAAAAATCCTACAAATGTTTTGTTAGAGAAGACCATATAGCTCTACTAGACATCTATAAGAGTCAACACCGGAGAAATAGTAAATATACATTTTATCTCATTAAAATAACTCTAACATTTCCCATCACAATATAACTTTATCCTATTTTTATTTATATCAACGATCATAGAATATAACTTATATAAATACATTTTGAATACATGAAAATACCTATAAAAACTCAACAAGCACTAAATCATGAAATTATTTTGTTGTTGATCCCATGTCATAACAGCTTTCACCTTATTTGGATAAACTGATATACCATATTCTGACACCATGTGACCCATTAAATTAATTCATAAACCATGAAATTAAATTTAATTTGTTTCCATAATATTAATGATTTCTCATATATTATAGAGCTAATCTAATATGATATGAATGATCCTTTCTGGTAATAGAGTAGAATCAGAATCCATCTATAATGTCCAATAAGAAACTATCACTATAGTCACAGAAGACCCATTCCATCATATGCACAATAACCATAGAAGAATTTGTTAGACTGAATATCATAACATTTTACACATAATGGAAATACCAACACTAAAAGAAACATATTAGAATATAATATTCTTTAATTATAAAATAGTGATAACTAGTTCAAATATAAGTTTTGAGAATATTGTCATCCATTTAAATTTGTAAGAAAAATAATCAATCCATCGATGAATATATATTTTCTCTACCACAACCTGAAAGATTTTTTGGTAATCCACATAAAGGAGAAGAGATACATTATCATTCTTGTTAAAATAATTGGAACTACCTAAGGTTACACTCATGGGAATATATAGTCAATTTCTAATAGATACTACAACAATGTGTTCATCTATTTCATTTTAGCTACATCCATGGTTTAAGATGGAAGTAATATATATTATTTATTAGGTAACAAGTTAATTGAAAACCCTACCTTAATTATTAATGGAATCCATAGGATCTATAAGAAAAAACATCAGTAAATATGATGAAAAATAGAGGGAGATCATCTCTAAAAGTTATTTCTACATTTCAATAAGGCAAAAACATATTAAATTCCACATATTTCTATAATAATGTATACACATAATTGATCATGGGTCCAATTCTCCTAGAATGATACCACAAAATCTATTAGGCATAGTAAAAAAGGTTAGTTGAGGTTAACAGTCCATTCATGATTTAGTATTATTGTGACAATATGAATTGAATATTTAATCAAGATGGTTGTTAATAGAATTAAAAAAATCCATGAATGGAAATTATATTTTAAAAAATGAAACAAAAAAGACATAAAATACCATTCCCTCTTTTTTTATGGGAATATGAATATTAAAAATATAATAAAAAAATCAACAACATGATTAAAAAGATTTTGAAAACCAGTTGAAATTAAAAATTTAGATGGACTAATATTAAATAAATCAACCAGTAAAGATGATGAAATAATGATTCTAACTGTCATAGTCATTAGTCCAATATTGGCTTCCTCAAGTGAATCTACCACAACCTGATGTAGTTTTGTTCTGGATAATTATGTGTAAAACCCCATGATTGTGAAGAATATGGTTGAATCATATTTAATTTATGGGATGACGATTTTATGATCCTAAATGGAGAATAATATACATTGTATAACTTCTTTAAGTAACATGAGTTTCTGTAGGAAGAACATACATTGGGTTCCTTGATGAAAACCCATTTCAACTATTTAGTATTTCTAAACTTTTATAAAACCAATGGTCCTCTAACTAGAATTGAAGGTGGTACAGAAGAACCCTAATTTTTAGAACATAAAAAAGACTCATCATATTTTATGTATACATTTATTGAACTCACAAAACATATTCTTGGATAGAATGTTACACCCCAAAACCCTATTATACCATCCATGTCAATCAAAACCTTTAACGCCCTTTCCAACCCTATAGTAATACGGGAGAGAATTACCAAGAAATAATGTTAATAAATATTTGGAAAATATACCATATAAAAGTTTCGAGTCATTATTATTTAATTTAATAACATCTCAGGGAAAAATATAGAATATTATAAAATCAATTTTCATTTTTAGTCGCAGTCGTTTTAGAATTCTTGAGTATGATAACAACAATAAAATTGTCCGAGACCATATAATCTAGATAGAACTAGCTTGTGAAAATTTAATAAAATTACATTCACACTATGTCCTAATGATTTTTTAACAACTATTATTTACCAACATCTCATTCTAGGTATTTATAGCATGATCGTGGAATATTTCACCTTGAATTAATCAGACTTCTACATGAACTAAAAAATCCACAATTATCAATCAATTCTAAACCGATTATTTATTATTTGAGACATGGATTGTCAGGGAAATATTGAAAATAAAATTATGAGTAGGATTCTTGAATACATCTACCTAATGATTGACATTTGGATCCTGGATGGGAAATAGTACATAATATTGTTATAGAGAAAGGAAAATACACATAATAACCACAACCAGATTATAGTCTACTAGATGATTTTCTCATTGTGATTCATTAATAGAGTCTTCATGGATACTATTACAATGTATTCTTATAAGAAAAATTCTAGAATAAAATATATGGAAACATTGAATAAATCAAAAGATTTAATATATCATTACTCAGACAATAGAAATATGGGAAATTAATTACACCAGATAGAAAAAGAAAATTTGTAATTGTTCATATCCAAATAAAAATAATTGAAAATAATAAAATTAATAGTCAATAAAGATATCTCTAACCACCTAGGAAGACTTAATGCTCATTACTACGAGGTATGTCTATAAACATACTCATAAATAACACATAAGTCATAAGAAAATTACACAAATGAATGATAACATCAATTAAACAATCCTTAATTGGAGATCAGTAACCACATTACCATTAAATAACCACCATACCCTTGTAATCTGATACCCTAGAGATAACTAACATATCCCAAAGGGAGTTCTAGATACCCAAAAGTTGAAGACGTGCACGTGTCATAATAAAAGAGAATGTGGAATAAATTTTTCCATTAAAATATAGTTGATGAAAATGAAAAATAACAACATTATAAAATAAAACATCCAAATGATATAGTACCAAGTGTCAATGTAGTATAAAAATACTCAAATAGTTTATCAACATGTACTAAAAATAAAGGATATAAACAACTGATGTCCCAATGAACATAAATATTCATTCCCATGATCAACAACTATAACCTTTCATAGGCGCCTTGACTATTCACAATCCAAGAGGTATGAAATCCATAAATTCCAAAAGGAAATGATAGGGTGTAAGCTAAAATACCTTTACATTATTACAATGTATTCTATAAGAATCATACATCTATAATAAAAAATTATATTCCTAAATTTTTTTATAATTGTTGCATGACAGCATAATTTAATTTTTTCTGAAATATAATATTTTCAAAAAAATTAATGGGATTTTTTCAAGAAATGGATTCATTAAACAATTTGTATAAATAAATTTATATCATCTAGAATGAATGTTTAAAGTAGTTTACCAAAAATAGAATTCATATACATATATAAATAAATTAAAATATGAATTATGGTAATCTACTAGGAGGTATGATAGTTACAAGTAAAGATATCCTCAGATAATAACATGTGTGTTCTTGATAATATGTTTACACATTACTCCTAGACACTAGTCAAATATGACTCATAAAAAACCCAACATTAATGATCTGAGGAAATATGTTTTTTTATAATTTTGTATTTTGTCAAACCATTTATAGCGCATTAATATCATAGTATGTGTGTACCAAATAACTATGTGACTAACCATGCATTCATGTTCTCAAAAATTCTATCAGCAATGGGAAAAAAATTAAATCAATTTGAAATACGGTTTCTCCATTTTATGAAATAAATATTCCAATTTCCTATTATAAAAATATCTTATATTTTTAATCAATTTAATCCATTTTAATGATAAAACCAAACATGGTTTCCTATTAAATCATTCTAATCCCTTTTTTATGGAAATCCATTTATAAAATCAATCCTTTAAATTACATCAATATCAAATTTACTCCCAATATCCAATTCAATTTGAATTGGTGGTTTCCAAAAAATTTCATTCCAAATCAATTACAAATAACAATAAACACCCATTTTTATTATCAATATATAATTAAATATATATATTAAAAAATTAATCAATTTTATATTTAAATAACTAGTTATACATATAAAAAACGATCAAAAATAATATGAAGACCATAAAACCCAGTTCCCAAAAAAGAAAAAACTAATCGGTTATGTTGGATACAAAGACCATGGAATCAAACATAGATTCAAGATCCAAAAAATTGAAATTACTTCCATAAAAAATAAGAAGATATATAAAATCATAAGAAGGATAGAAATAGATATTGTGATAAAAGGGCCATGAGTAGAACATTTACTATATATTAATCAAACCATGTTCTGCTATCATTGATATAAATTGAGATTGTTTTGGTTGATCAAAAAAGTATTCATGGGAGATCCAAATTCCAATGAATTTTTAATAAAATGATTCAGTGTAATGTAGAAGGATATTTTGGGTTTTATGAAATTAAAAGTTAAAACTTGGATTTAAAAATATATTATTAATGTGTTTTCCTGGAGGGGGGACATAGCTTCCCAGACCATGTTAAACAATTGTGCGCCCCTGTAATGGGTTGTACAGTTTCTCCTTAGTGGGAACCCAATTTTTCAAACTGTATACCATCCAAGATAACCCCCACTATCTCAGTTTTTATTTTTTTAGAATCTGAGGTATAATGGTTTTGGAAAATCATCGGCAAACCATGAAAAGTAAAGGATCCATCCAAAATTTTCAAAAATTCTCCAAAAACACCCTTAAACGATACCAGAGCAATGAATGATTAAAATCACAATAAAGGTGTAACTGAAAGAAGAAACATGATGATATATATAATATTCATATGTGATATAATTTCATATTACTAATTCTTGAAACATAATATATCATATATCTTCTTAACATATCATCCATCTAAAAATGATATCATTATTCGTGTGTATGGGAGATTGCTTGCATGAAAAAAAATTTGATTTATATTTATTACCGAATCATATAGATTGTATATTTATAATTATATGAATTAATAATATGTTATTAATGATATAATTATCATTCTATAATTATAATATAAAAAACATCATATTTCTACCATGGTCATTTTAAAATAGAAATGTCACTCATGCATATAAATGACATATCGTCTGTAGAGTTATAACACTATAAATTTTTCATAATCATATTTGAATTCTAGTTTCAGAAGTATAATTAATTTAAATAAATTATAATAATTTAATTATAATTATTCTATAAATGATGTCATAATTTCCCCTGTAAAAAAGGTAAAAAAACCTCCGTTTTAAAATTGTTAACTAGGTATCCTTAAAGAACATGACAGGGTGATAACAGAATAATTAATTAATCTTGAAGATAAATAATTGAATTAAATTGAATAATTTAATTTTTTAAAAAAATCTTAAATTTTTTTATGAAAAATAATAATTGATATATATCTATCATATAGTTTAGATATGATATACACTTCAGGTATTCACCAAAGACATATAATTTATCATCTCAATTTTATTTCTGATAGACATAAACCAAATTCATAAAATATGAATTTATTTAATATTACAATAAATTGATACCATTTCCTATATATTTTAAATGAATTGAATTTGAATATTACTTTAAAACATGATTATACATATTTTTTATCGAAATTTATTTTTTCTACATTTCTCTGACTTATAAAAAAATCCATAAAAATTATTTATTATTATCATCTTATTATTGTTAATAGATATTTTCCCCATGTTTTACATTCTAAAATACGTTTTATGTGTAATTTTTATCTCAAATTAAGAAAATAAGACATTATGATTTTTTAAAAAAAATTAAAGGAATATTTTTTGATAATTTATATTGAACGAATGGAATTTCCCATCATAATGTAAACTAAATTCATTTAAATCATCATTATAACTTTTATGATTATTTAGAAATATAATATAGTATATTTATTTTAGAAATTTTTTATATTTTGATGATGTGATTCCCATGTTAAATGATACACATTCTCAATAAATATTCTATTTAATAATTTAAATACAATTTCACTAACTATGATAACAATTGATGTTACAGATTGTGAATTAATTATGTATATATATAACTCACATATTTACCATTAATATTCTCCCTGATTATGATTGGTTCATAAATTCCTTATGATTCGGTCTCAAATAAATTTATTATAAATATTTCTTTTTTTGTGATGTTATAAATTATTATACAACCCATTTTTATTTGATGGGTTATTCATATGATTATGACTTATGAGTGAATTATATTTTTTGTGTATATTATTAGAAATATGTTATGATAGATATACTGAGAAAGTTCTCGAATTCATTGGTTAAGTATTTAGTCTCATCATGTTTCATTTATTGGATTATAGAGTTAAATAAATCCATTAATTTTCATTTCTACCGTGTGATATTTTATATGATGTCTTTTTTGTGTCTTTTTTTAGGTCATGTTATATTTTTATTCCACAAACCATTTTGTATTATGATATTAATATATTTTTTTAATCATGTTATTCATTCTTTATATATCTATTGAGAACCTTATTTTATGATATCATATTATACATTTTATATACAATTTATAATTCCGTGAAATGGATATTCCATTATTATGTTTTTTATATAACTTATGTTCTGAATTTATTAACCTTTTTATTATATTAAGCATTATTCAATCGAATGGATTTGTGATTCCACTATAGATAAAAAATATATTTTTTTATTTTACTCCGACATTGATGTGTTATGAAACTCGTATTCCATAGATATTATACTTCATGATAATTGGTTTATAATTGATGGTTGAATATGATAAAGATGTTGTAATTAGGTGTGTAAAAGTATTTAGTCACAATAGTTTTAATCAAATCATGGTCTAATTGTTTTAGGGATTTTGAGTAGAATTATTTTTTGATAACTGATGGTTATTTATAAAGAAAATACTATGTAAAATAATATATTTTAATTTTTGTAATGTACACATTGAGGGGTTCTTAGAAATTTTATCTATGTCAGGACACTACAAGTTGAATTAGATCATGATAGTTTAAACTAGGTGTAATAAAATTGAAATGGGGACATTGGGTGTTACTCAGTTCTAAAATGGTTCTTGAAAATGTGCCTCACTGGACACTTGTTGAGAAAATCCTGGGATAAATGATTTAGAAATTATATAACATTGTACAATCTCTAATGAGGTAATTGAAATAATTTTTAGTTTTGAAAGAGATATTGGAAATGTTTCCTTAGATAACATTTTATTAAACCAAAATACTAAAATTTTATTAAATAATTGTAATTTATAAGGTATTCAATCAACGTTTACATTTATGATTTTTTATATAAACAAATTTTCATCATGTTTCCTTAAATTATCTAAATTAATGGTGTGAAACAAAATATTTCAGGCTATCAACCTAAGTGTACAGAAATGTAATGATTTTCAAAATGATATGTACAAGCAAATGGTAATAGATGTTTGAAATCATATGATCATGAATGTGGCTTATATAAAATTAGTGTTAACAAATGAAAATAGTTGAATTTGTTAAAACATCCAATAATATAATAATAGAATAAATAAAATATCAAGTGGTCATAACAATAAATTAATATTTATTAAAGACCATATATTTTGTGCTTATGGGAAGTTAAACCATGGATAATTCCTTAAATTTATAGGAAGATAATTTCTGTGTGAAAAAGGGGGAATAATAAAATGAGTTGCTAAAGTAAAATGAACAGTCTGTTTAATAAGACACGGGGAACCAATTTTCATCAAAATCTACCACTAAAAATGTAATTATTTATTAGAGGGGAACATCATGATTAACTGAGTGTCCAACGTAATGTACTGAAAAATTTCAAAGGGAATACGTTAGGGAAATTATTGAAGTGTTATAATTTAATAGTTTAATTTTTAAAACATTATAATCATATTTTTGAATTATTATTATGAATTTAATTATTACTATAATAATAATGAATATTAAATGTTTTTTAGAAGATTTTCATTAACTATTTTGAATTTTTTTTCAAAATTAAGAGAATATATATTGGGATTTAATTATATTTTGACATTTTATTAGAAAAAAAGAGTATGGAAAATATATTTTTTGATATATTTTTTTAGTTGATGTAATTTTATTAAATTATAATTTTTTAATTATATGGTAAAAATTAATCTGAATACATCATATTAGATGAAAATAATTAATTTTACTATTATTGATATTTATTCTAATAAAATCATAATTTTATGATCATTATAAAAATTTAATTATATAGTTTTATAAAATGATAAACCCACATTTTAGGAGACAACTCATCATATATCAAATTAACATGAGGCATGAAATTATAACTGATTACAGAAAATAATGCAATTCCTACAACTATCCTATGTGATTTTCAAGACAGTATAACATTTTTTTATATAGGATTTGATTGAAAAATAAAAATTTCATTCAGAAAAATATATTATAAGATCAAATAATTTTTATATTTTTTATTTTTAACGTGATTAGAAATATAATAAAAGATGATTATTTGGGTTGAAGTTTATGTAACCCATATTCATAAAATTTGGTTTAACATCCATAATTATTCAGGCATAATATAAATAAATTTTTGTATGTCGAAGTTATTTAGTATGTAGAGTATTTTTATATGAAATGATATATGTTTATCATTGAATTTTGGTATTAATTTTATTTTTTATACATATTTGGAGTCAATAAACCTTGTGGTAATCAATTCAATTTTTTATAATATTAATAGAATGAGGATTTGATTTTTATTTTTTTCATTATTTTTTGATATATATGATGTTCATTTATATTTCCCAGGAAGGAAAAAAAACTATTCGAATTATCTCTATTTTGACTAAAAGATGAGATTACGATGAAAATTTATTGACAGATAAAATTATACTTATTAAATAATTATATTTCTATATGTTTTTAGTCTGGAGGGTAAATGAATAACTAAAAATTGGGAAAAGGATCTTGAAAATATAAATATTCATTTTTGAATAATTGTGGGGTATTCTCTCATAAAAAAAGTGTATTCCTATTTACTCAATAGATAAATTTTCTAGGTCCATGATTCATACCCCCTCATTCTTTCATTATGTGGTAACATATATTGGTGTTATTTAACATTTCCATTTTATTTCCATTTCAATATTTTAATTTTCTAGTTTTATTATCCCTTTAATGATATTTTTTAAATTTATTTTAAAATAAAAAATAAATATTTACTGAGTTCACGTCCAATTTTTAGGAATTTATTTTTTAATTGGGGATAATTATACACCATGATATTTTAATATAACAATATGTTGCATATCTTATACAAAACGGAATATTGATCATTGATGAACACTATCATATTATTATTTAAATATGTCTATTATAATTATGTAATAAATTAGTTTGTATGAAAATTAATTAATAAATTAAGAAATATATATAAATTTTTAAAATAATAAAAAATAATTAATCAAATTTCATAAAATATGTACAAAATTTTTTTATAGATACTTTAAAAAAAATATTTTATTACATATTTAATTTTATTCCTATTCATTAAAAAAATATTATAAAAATTTTATGTAACATTAATTAATGTTATTTGAAATAATAAATAATTTTTTTATAAGTATATTAAAATTAACCAATGGTGAATTAGGGAGATTTCATGGAAAAATTTATTTTTTGGGTAATAGTGAAAATTACTAATTTTTCAAATACATAAATTTCATTTAATTAAATAATGTAAATAAAACATTCTATTGTATTTTTAATTTTTTATTTATGTTAAATATGAACTATTTAAATAATTATAATAAGCTATTTTATATTCATTAATTTCATGGTTTTCAAAGGTTTATTTGTATTCATAAAAAACATGTTTATCTGTAAACTATTTTTTAATACAAATAATTTATCAATTTTAGTTTGTTAAAATATTCCATATTAATGAATGGAAAAAAAATTATATTTAAAAATAAATACATCTATTTATATTATTTTGAAATGATATTCTGATGATTTCTTGTCACAATATTAATATAAGGTGGTCTCTTTCTTGAAAAATGCATTTCATGAAAAACCATTATTTCAACATGTTTTGAGGGTTTATTATTAAATTGAATTATAAAAATTCTATAAATATCATTTGATATAATGCTTTCCATATTTGGAATTTGAATCATTTAAATTACGTAATAATTTCAACTAAATATTTGTCCAAATAAATTTTAAAAAGAATTCAAATGACCGTTATTATGGTGAAAATTGAAAATGCTAAATGTGAGTATACTTATAGGTAAAACCTATAAAATGATTCAAATTTTTTGTCTTTATATTTTTGAGGGTTTTATCGACCATATCTATCATTAAATCAATTATTTTTTCATTATTAAGGAATATGTCTTGGGAGTGACCTGCTGTTATTAAATATTTTTTTGTATTTTGAAAAATTCCACAACTCCGCAATTATAAAAGGTCACTCTCACCCATAACTTAATAAAAATTCACAAGCCTATTATATTGAACATTCCCTATGAAAAAAACATCTATTCATAATTATACTTATTTTCATGCTTATGTACATTTAAAAATGAAAACATTTTTGTATAAAATAAGGTATGCAACAGTGGTTTTTCTATGCGATGTTAATCAGGATGACAAATCCTCTATTATTTCCACATTTAATACCACCAAATATTTTATAAAAATTAAAATAAAATAACAACTGTATATTATATATATATACATTTTATTGTGTTTGTGTAATTGTGTTTTTCAATATCCTCTTGCATCAAATGGGAAACAAAATAATTGTTCATGTGTATAGTGGAATTAGGCTTCATGAACCCCTATATTAGATTTCCATTATCATCTATCATTTATATTTATGATTATTAAACTACTGGAAAATTAGGCTATACCAACGGTTTATAACCTTTGGTATAGGCTGGAAACCTTTGGTATAGGGTATACCAATGGTTTTCGAAACTGTTGGCCAGTTAGCCGTGAGGAAAGCCCTATACCAACGGTTTCATTTAAACTGTTGGTATATGTGTTTGAGAATTCTGGGAACCTCTTTACCAATGGTTCAGAACCGTTGGTATAAGTTTTTACAGAATTCTGGATAAAATCTTTACCAACGGTTCAGAACCGTTGGTATAAGTTTTTCCAGAATTCTATAAATTGCTTTACCAATGGTTCAGAATCGTTGGTATAAGTTTTTCCAGAATTCTGGAAAAATATTTACCAACGGTTCTGAACCATTGGTATAAGTTTTTCCAGAAATGTGGAAAAAGGTTTACCAACGGTTCAGAATCGTTGGTAAAGATTTTTCTAGAGCTGCTGCATTGCAGCCCCCAGAAGCCCTCCAGAAGCCCTACCATACACCTGCATAAAAAAACAGTGCACAACAGCACTCCAGTATACCCTTCACTATACACCTGCATAAAAAATATCACAAAATCCACATACAGACTTCAAACAGTATAAAAAACACCTAAAATAGCCCAAAAAACACATATGACAACAATAATCCGGTGGTAATTCACCTCACCCATCAAATTCTAATAGGCATAATAGTTTGATAAATATCTATTAGAGTTGAATAAGACATTCAAATTGACTCAAATCCCATTTTTTGTGATACTAGGTTTGGGTATGTAATGATTTGTGATGATTTTTTCATTGAACTTATATTGATTATAATATATTGTGAAAAGATATTTTCTTAGGAGTCTCATCACTTATGACCCCATGAGTGAAACTACCCAACTCATGAAAAAGTGTATGCGACTATCGTTGATGAGTGTAAATTTCAGTTGTATTCACTTAAAATGATTTCCTTTTGAAATAAAAGAGAGACTTTTAGTGGTGTCATCCACACCGCACCTCGGATTGAGGTAGAGTTGACTCGTACACGTCACAAATGACCCAAGGATACCTGTCCTAAAGTATCAAGAGTATCCGAATGCCTTTGGTCTATTTTCCATATGTCAGTTGTTGTTTTAACTTAAACTGTTGTCCATTTAAATGAAAAGTGACACACTTTGAGTGGTGCTAGCCACACCGCGCCTCGGATTGAGGCGGGGTTGACTCGTACACGTCACAAATGACCCATGGATCATTGTCCTAATGTTTAAATAGAATCCGAATGCGTTTGGTCGGTTTTCCGTATGTCGTTTTTTTACTTAAAAGCACATCCATTTTTTAAAAAATAAAGACACATTGAGTGGTCCCGGCCACACTGACCCTCATATTGAGGCAAGGTTGACTCGTACACATCACATATGACCCATGGATCGTTGTCCTAAAGTTTCAACAGAATCCGAATGCGTTGGGTCGGTTTTCCGTATTCCAGTTTTTGTTTTTACTTAAAGTCATGTTCATTTCAAATAAAAGTTAGACACTTTGAGTGGTGTCGGCCACACTGCGCCTCATATTGAATTGGGGTTGACTCGTACACGTTACAAATGACCAATGGATAAATGTCCTAAAGTATCAACAGTATCCAACTGCATTTTGTCAGTTTTCCATATGTGGTTTTTTTACATAAAAGCGCATCCATTTTAAACAAAAGAAAGAAAATTTGAGTGGTCCCGGCCACACCGGCCCTCGGATTGAGGCGGGGTTGACTCGTACATATCACATATGACCCATGGATACATGTCTTAAAGTATCAATAGTATCTGAATACCTTTGGTCGATTTTCCATATCCCAGTTGTTTTAACATAAACCGTTGTCCTTTTAAATGAAAAGTGACAAACATTGAGTGGTCACCGGCCCTCATATTGAGGCGGGGTTGACTCGTACACGTCACATACGACCCATGGATCGTTTTTCTAAAGTTTCAACAGAATCCAAATGGTTTTGATCAGTTTTCCATATGCCAGTTGTTGTTTTCACTTAAAATCCGGTCCATTACAAATAAAAGTTAGACACTTTGAGTGGTGTCGAACACACCGCGCCTCGGATTAGGGTGGGGTTGACTTGTACACATCAAAAATGACCCATAAATCATTTTCCTAATGTTTCAACAGAATCCGAAAGTGTTTGGTCGATTTTACGTATGTCAATTTTTTACTTAAAAGCGCATCCAATTTAAACAAAAGAAAGACACTTTAAGATTTACCGGCCACACTGGACCTCAGATTGAGGCGGGGATGACTCATACACGTCACATATGACCCATGGATCATTTTACTACAGTTTCAACAGAATCCAAATGCGTTTGGTTGGTTTTCCGTACGTCAGTTGTTGTTTTAACTTAAACTGTTGTCCATTTCAATGAAAAGTTAGACACTTTGAGTGGTACCGGCCACACCGCACCTCGGATTGAGGTGGAGTTGACTCATACACGTCACAAATGAGCCATGGATACATGCCCTAAAGTATCAACAGTATCCGAATTCCTTTGGTCTATTTGCCGTATGTCAGTTGTTGTTTTAACTTAAACTGTTGTCCATTTCAAAGAAATGTGACACACTTTGAGTGGTGCCGGCCACACCGCACCTCGTATTGAGGCAAGGTTGACTCATACACGTCACAAATGACCCATGGATCATTGTCCTAAAGTTTAAATAGAATCCGAAATCGTTTGGTCGGTTTTCCGTATGTCGTTTTTTTTACTTAAAAGCGCATCCATTTTAAACAAAAGAAATACACTTTGAGTGGTCCCGACCACACCGGCCCTCAGATTGAGGAAAGGTTGACTCGTACATGTCACATGTGACCCATGGATCGTTGTCCTAATGTTTCAAAATAATCCGAATGCGTTGGGTCGGTTTTCAGTATGCCAGTTGTTGTTTTCACTTAAAATCATGTTCATTTCAAATAAAAGTTAGACACTTTGAGTGGTGTCGGCCACACCGCGCCTCGGATTGAGGCGGGGTTGACTCGTACATGTCACAAATGACCAATGGATACATGTCCAAATGTATCAACAGTATCTGAATGCGTTTGGTCCTTTTTCCGTATGTGGGTTTTTTACTTAAAAGCGCAACCATTTTAAACAAAAGAAAGACACTTTGAGGGGTGCCGGCCACACCACGCCTCGGATTGAGGCGGGGTTGACTCCTACACGCCACAAATGACCCATGGATACATGTCCTAAAGTATCAATAGTATCTGAATGCGTTTGGTCCATTTTCCGTATGTGATTTTTTTTACATAAAAGCGCATCCATTTTAAACAAAAGAAGGACACTTTGAGTGGTACCGGCCATACCAGCCCTCATATTGAGGCGGGGTTCACTCATACACGTCACATATAACCTATGGATCATTTTCCTATAGTTTAAACAGAATCCATATGCGTTTGGTCTGTTTTCTGTATGCCAGTAGTTGTTTTCACTTAAAATCCTGTCCATTTCAAATAAAAGTTAGACACTTTGAGTGGTGCCAGCCACACCGCGCCTCCGATTGAGGTGGGGTTGACTCCTACACGCCAAAAATTACCCATGGATACATGTCCTAAAGTATCAACAGTATCTGAATGCGTTTGGTCCATTTTCCGTATGTGGTTTTTTTGACTTAAAAGCACATCCATTTCAAAGAAAAGTGACACACTTTGAGTGGTACCGGCCACACCGGCCCTCAGATTGAGGCAGGGTTGACTCGTACACGTCACATATGACCCATGGATCGTTGTCCTAATGTTTCAACAGAATCCGAATGCATTGGGTCGGTTTTCCGTATGCCAATTGTTGTTTTCACTTAAAATCATGTTCATTTCAAATAAAAGTTATTCACTTTGAGTGGTGTCGGCCACACCGCGCCTTGGATTGAGGCGGGGTTGACTCGTACATGTCAAAAATGACCAATGGATACATGTCCTTATGTATCAACAGTATCTGAATGCGTTTGGTCCTTTTTCTGTTTGTGGTTTTTTTACTTAAAAGCACATCCATTTCAAAGAAAAGTGACACACTGTGAGTGGTACCGGCCACACCGGCCCTTGGATTGAGGCGGGGTTCACTCATGCACTTCACATATGACCCATGGATCGTTCTACTATAGTTTAAACAGAATCGAAATGCGTTTGATCTATTTTCCGTATGCCAGTTGTTGTTTTCACTTAAAATCCTGTCCATTTCAAATAAAAGTTAGACACTATGAGTGGTTCTGGCCACACCGCGCCTCGGATTGAGGCGGGGTTGACTCGTACACATCACATATGACTCATGGATACATGTCCTAAAGTATCAATAGTATCCGAATGCGTTTGGTCCTTTTCCATATGTGGTTTTTTTACATAAAAGCGCATCCATTTTAAACAAATGAAAGACAATTTGAGTGGTACCGGCCATACCGGCCCTCATATTGAGGCGGAGTTCACTCGTACACGTCACATATGACCTATCGATCATTTTCCTATAGTTTAAACAGAATCCAAATGCGTTTGGTCTATTTTCCGTATGCCAGTTGTTGTTTTCACATAAAATCCTGTCCATTTCAAATAAAAGTTAGACACTTTGAGTGGTGCCGGCCACACCGCGCCTCTGATTGAGGTGTGGTTGACTCCTACACGCCACAAATGACCCATGGATACATGTCCTAAAGTATCAACAGTATCTTAATGCGTTTGGTCCATTTTCTGTATGTGGTTTTTTTTGACTTAAAAGCGCATCCATTTCAAAGAAAAGTGACACACTTTGAGTGGTACCGGCCACACTGGCCCTCAGATTGAGGCATGGTTGACTCGTACACGTCACATATGACCCATGGATCGTTGTGCTAATGTTTTAATAGAATCCGAATGCGTTGGGTCAGATTTCCGTATGCCAGGTGTTGTTTTCACTTAAAATCATGTTCATTTCAAATAAAAGTTATTCACTTTGAGTGGTGTCGGCCACACCGCGCCTTGGATTGAGGCGGGGTTGACTCGTACATGTCACAAATGACCAATGGATACATGTCCTAATGTATCAACAGTATCTGAATGTGTTTGGTCCTTTTTCCGTATGTGGTTTTCTTACTTAAAAGCGCATCCATTTTAAACAAAAGAAAGACACTTTGAGTAGTGCCGGCCACACCGCACCTCGGATTGAGGCGGGGATGACTCCTACACGCCACAAATGACCCATGGAAACATGTACTAAAGTATCAATAGTATCTGAATGCATTTGGTCCGTTTTCCGTATGTGATTTTTTTACATAAAAGCGCATCCATTTTAAACAAAAGAAAGACACTTTGATGGTACCGGCCATACCGGCCCTCATATTGAGGCGGGGTTCACTCGTACACGTCACATATGACCTATGGATCGTTTTCCTATAGTTTAAACAGAATCCAAATGCGTTTGGTCTGTTTTCCATATGCCAGTTGTTGTTTTCACTTAAAATCCTGTCCATTTCAAATAAAAGTTAGACACTTTGAGTGGTGCCGGCCACACCGCGCCTACGATTGAGGTGGGGTTGAATCTTACACGCCAAAAATGACCCATGGATACATGTCCTAAAGTATCAATAGTATCTGAATGCGTTTGGTCCATTTTCCATATGTGGTTTTTTTGACTTAAAAGCGCATCCATTTCAAAGAAAAGTGACACACTTTGAGTGGTACCGGCCACACCGGACCTCAGATTGAGGCAGGGTTGACTCGTACACATCACATATGACCCATGGATCATTGTCCTAATGTTTCAACAGAATCTGAATGTGTTGGGTCGGTTTTCTGTATTCCAGTTGTTGTTTTCACTTAAAATCATGTTCATTTCAAATAAAAGTTATTCACTTTGAGTGGTGTCGGCCACACCGCGCCTTGGATTAAGGCGGGGTTGACACGTACATGTCACAAATTACCAATGGATACATGTCCTAATGTATCAATAGTATCTGAATTCGTTTGGTCCTTTTTCTGTATGTGGTTTTTTAACTTAAAAGCGCATCCATTTCAAAGAAAAGTGACACAATTTGAGTGGTACCGGCCACACCGGCCCTCGGATTGAGGCGGGATTCACTCGTGCACGTCACATATGACCCATGGATCGTTCTACTATAGTTTAAACAGAATTGAAATGCGTTTGATCTATTTTCCATATGCCAGTTGTTGTTTTCACATAAAATCTTGTCCATTTCAAATAAAAGTTAGACACTTTGAGTGGTGCCGGCCACACTGCGCCTCGGATTGAGGCGGGGTTGACTCGTACACATCACATATGACTCATGGATACATTTCCTAAAGTATCAACAGTATCCGAATGCGTTTGGTCTTTTTCTGTATGTGGTTTTTTTACATAAAAGCGCATCCATTTTAAACAAAAGAAAGGCACTTTGAGTGGTACCGGCCACACCGACCCTCGGATTGAGGCGGGGTTCACTCGTACACGTCACATATGACCCATGGATCGTTTTCCTATAGTTGAAACAGAATTCGAATGCGTTTTGTCTGTTTTCCATATGCCAGTTGTTATTTTCACTTAAAATCCTGTCCATTTCAAATAAAAGTTCACTTTCAGTGGTGTCGGCCACTACTTCAAAGCACATTTCCCATATCATTTTCCACATGCATAAACATGAAATACATGGCTAACTAAGAAAGCTAAGTAAAAAAATAGAGAAATGAGTATCACAGTACCAAGGAATACTAACGGTCTAGGTTGTAGACTAATCATACAATAAGAATCAAGTGCAAAAAATAGAATCCGAATGCAACGTCCCTATAAAGCAGAGGAAAACCACAAAGTGGAAAACCATGTTAAAAAATAAAGAGTTATACAGAATTAAAAAATGTAATAGATTAATCTGCCTCTGATCACCATCACCATCACCACTTTCATCATCAGCCTCATCCTTGCCGCCATCTCTGTCTTCATCATCGTCCTCGTCATCGTCCCCATGCTGATCGTCAGCCTCATCCTCATCCTCGGCATCATCCTCGCCCTCTTCCCCATCCTCGCCCTCAGCCCCATCCTTGCCCTCGTCCACATCCTCATCCTCACCCTCTTTCTCTTCAGCATCCTCATCATCAACAGGAACGTCATCATCTCGATCACCACTAGAGCTGCCGCCTGGTGCATTGGATGATGCACCCATCGATGACATAAATTTCTGACAAACCGCACTAGCCTCTGGTGGAAGTGATAAAGATAATGCTTTCATCAGTTTCATAAATTCTCTGTCTGTTGTTTGAACTTGTACTTCCAACTCTGTGACCCTTTTATCCGACTTTCTTGCATGCTCCTTGACCTGTTCCAACTCGGTGGTACTAGAATGTATACCTGGAGACGACCAATACCTCGTCGGGACTATATTCTTACCAGGTCGGCAGCGTACTCGACAAGAGTGCTCATCTCCCAAAACATGATATAAATGATCGTGTGGCCCAAAATTGCCAGGCTCTTGGGCATCAAGATCCTCTAAAGCAGCCTGTAAAAAATATTAATAGATTATTAAATTTCAAATTAGATATTAAACTTTGAAATAAACAAATTAAAACTTACAATCTTCTCTTCGGTCGGTTCATTTACCGCAGTTCCATCTTTTTTTCTTCTACTCGAGCAAAATAATTTTTCTCGAGGGATACGTCCTTCAATATTCATTTTGTGCTTCTGTAATGACATTGAATCAATATAATGTGAAAGTATAATCAAATATTCATTATTCAATAAATCACATAATTTAAGTAGGATCCACTAAAAAGGGAAAGTCCTAAAGAAAAATTATAAACAACTATATCATACCTACTGCCTCTCATGATCTTCCATAGTTGTGCACCCCAAAGTGTGGAGGTATTGCTTTGAATCAATGTTTTTTTTGTTTTTTTTCAGAAGATTCCTAAATAATGATTTATAATTAATAAGATTATATTAATGAAAAATATGAAAACTCTCATTTAAATAACTCAAATGAGATTAATACTTTAAATTTGGAAGTCGCCCAATGGGTAATCATTTGGCGATATTTCTCTATCGGGAAGTCATCCACGATAGGTAATGTCTCCAACTCTGTGCCCACTCTATCACACCAGCCAACATACAACTCATGCTTATAATCTCTCCAAAGCTCTCCTAGCTCTTTTAAATGCAGTGGTCATGCACCTTCGCCATCAGGGAAGTTAAACCGAAGCTGAAACCAAAGTGATTAGTTCATTTAAATACAAAAATATACTGCATTAAATCCAATAGATTTTTTACCCATATTTGTGACCACGCGTTATCCTTGACTTCGGGTGGCAGATGTCTCCAAGAGAGAGGGCTGACCGGAATGATATCGGAGTATTTGGATAGCATCGCCAAAAAACCCTGACATTTCTGCCCAGATTTCTCAATCATTTGTCTATCAAAATTTGTATTCAACCATCAACTGTGTCTGGTGGTTCCATACCGCACGCAAGCGAGTACACCCCCTCCCTCGCCTCCTATCTGTAGAAGAATCTGTTATTAAAGAAAAATAATATCAATACAAGTTATAATAAAAATAATTTTTGGTATAAAAATTTGATAGAGTTATATAAATATACCTGTGGTAGTCAGATCAATGGGTGCAGAAGCTGAAGGAGTATCCTATACAGGTGGAGTGTCCCTCAGTGTATGCTTCTTAGCCACATACTGTGTCGCAGCAGGAGTCGAAGAAGGTGGAATATAATAGCCCGAAGACAATGAACCAGAAGCAAAAGATGATGGAATAGACATCTGGCCAGCTGGTAGTGTAAACATCAGAGGTCTAAATATCTCATATGTCCCTGAAGACACGCCATGATCAAAATAGGGCGTAGAAGATACGTCTCTGGTAGTGGGTCGTCTAACTCTCTCCCCACGAGCCCTCGTACCACCGGCCTCAGTACTGGGACCACTAGATGATCGTCCATCTCTGACACCACCCTCCCTCCTACCACCAACCTCTCTACTGGGAGCAATATCAGGCTCCTCGTCAGATATCTGTCGTCTAGGGGGGGGATCCTGAAAAAAAGTTTGACAGAAAAGTAAACACATGATATTATAAGTTATTGAAATATTTATATTTGAAATAAAATACTCACAACATGGACGAGTGGAGGAACACCCATATGTACCATGAGATGATTATTATCTGTCATATTTTTCCGCCGCCTCTCTTCAATGGGTGTCATTTCCTGCAATGAAAACAAATATGGAAGTAATTAGAAACAGATAACTAAAGTGTAACCCAGAAAACAAAATATAGAAAAACCATTATGATAAAATGAACATAATGAAACAGAAGATTTATGGTGTTATGAAGGTATGTACTAGGATACACACTCTGAATTATGTAGGTGAAACATGTAGGTGAGAACACGACTGTATGATTCTATATATTTCCCACCACAACTTCGGGTTCACAATCAACTCTGACAATTGAGCTGTTGGGGTCATCATAAGTAATAAACGGATTGCTTCCAATTGCAGTAGGGATAGTGTCAACTTCATCATCACCATCATCAAAAAAATTTCTGGGATTTACTTCAATAATTACACCAAATTTAGGATGATGATGATCTTTGACATAAAAAACTTGTCTCACCATTGATGCCAATACATATGGTTCATCGGTGGAAAGAGTGCGAGTCATGTCAATAACTCGAAATCCACAATCATCAATAAAGGTTATTTGCCTCGTCATTGAATCAAACCATTGAAATTTCATCATCGTGACTCGACCATGTGAGTAATAATCCAAAATTATTATTTTCTCCATGACACCATAATAAGCAACATTTTCAGAACGAGGTCTAGTGTCTGATGAACTGGCATAGCAGTCTGTTGTGGAAGTTAGCATAACACCATTATGCTGTGTTCTCATGTTTCTTGCTCGTTCAGTGATAATAAATTTGTATCCGTTGATCACAAGTGATTTACAAGCACGAACCATGGTATTAGGACCAAAATCCAAAGCTCTTACTTCCTCAGAAACAATGTCTGTAGGCAAAATCGATACCCGAAATATAAACAAATAGTAAACTTAATTAAATATTATTTTTATTTAGTTATTACAGAAATATTTTTACCTTCAATTTCAACCAAGAAGAAAACCCTTTGCTATGCAAAGTCTCCTTCTTTCTCAAAGATAAAGAATGATGCTTTCTATATATCAATTCTTTATGTTCCCAGTAGATAAAAATAATAATAGTTTAACAAATATTTAAAATTACAAGAGATAAGATAAAAGATTCATGTACAATTAACTTACTTGATCGAGTATTCTATATACAAACAGGACATGACAATTTTCCTTTTGTGCTCCATCCAGACATCATTGCATAAGCGGGAAAATCATTGATAGTCCACATAAGTGCAACACACATCTGAAATATGTCTTTAGAACATGCATCATATGTGGGCACACCCACATCCCAAAGAAGTTTCAACTCTTTTATTAAAGGTTTCATGTATACATCTATATCATTGCCGAGATTAGAAGGGACAGATATCAGTATACTCAAGAAAGTGTAAGGCTTTTTCATACACAACCAAGGTGGAAGGTTATAAATGTGTATGAAAACCGGCCATGTGCTGTGCGAAGTAAGCATCTGCCCAAATGGATTAAAACCATCACATGAAAGATCCAGTCTCACATTACGCACGTCGGCTGAAAATTCAGGATATCGAGCATCAAATCTCTTCCATGCAAATCCATCTGCAGGGTGAACCAACTCTGCATTATTCTTTTGTCTCTCGGTGTCATTCCATCGCATTTTTACGGATATTTCATCAGACATGAAAAGGTTCTTTAATCTGGGGATCAATGGAAAGTGACACATTACTTTTTGTGGCACATGAGATGTTTTTCCATCATCTTTTGGTTTCCATCGGGAGGTTCCACATTTTATACAATCATTTCTTTCAGCAGTTTCCTCCCAAAATAAGCAGCAATCATTCGGGCAAGCATGAATTTTTTTTGAGAATCCAAGTTCATCTACCAGCTTCCAGGCCATATACTAGTTTGAGGGAATATCTGCATCATCTGGAAGTAAGTCCTTCAATAAGGTAAGAATGTAATCAATTTCAGTATTTGAAATCCCATACATAGTTTTCCCATGAAATAATCGGATTAAAAATTCCAACTTTTTCATTTTATCACATTGCTGATATACTGGAGTCGTCGCAACATCATTCAATTTTTTCACCCTATCAACATCATCATTTTCATTGGACGCATCATGTGTGCTTGTATCGAAATCTTGTTGGCTAGACATCCTTTCCTTATCATGATGTCGAATAAATGGAAACCGATCATATATCAAACTCTCCAATTCAGTCCTATCATCTGGATCATCAACATTTTGAGATTCCATTTTCTCTCCATTGTGATACCACACATAACAATTTTTTTGGAAACCATATTTGGTAATATGGTAGCTAACTGCTTCACGAACCAACCAAGGTCTTCCAACACAATTAAAACATGGGAAGTGTATGCGACCACTATCTGAATCCTTGTCAAATGCAAAATCTAGAAATCTTTTCAAATTATTTTAAAAATCGGTTGAAATCCGATCAGTTTCGTACATACAACTTCTATCCATTTGGTAAAAAAATTGAAATAAGTCATTTCAAAGCAATTCAATAATATTAAAGTTTAATAAAAAAAATCACAATAAGTCATTTCAAAGCAATTCTATATGAGAATCATATTAAGAAATACAACAAAATATAGTGTATATAAGAAAATAAGATACAAAATTTCTAATTCCTATATTCAAGGATTGACCAGTAAGATATTGGAAGTGGATGAAGGAATACATAATCATTAAGGGTCTTGTTGGGAGTATATGAGTTTTATACTTTAAATTCTTCAAGTAGATCAGGATGAGGAGTAGGATGAGGATCATGGGAGTGGCGGGACTGTCCAAGGGGGGTGTGGCGTGTCTAGGGGGTGTGGGGTGTCTAGGGGGTGGTGGGGCCGTCCGGGGGGTCGGAGGTGTCCAGGGGGTGGGGGGCTGTCTAGGGGGGTCGGGGTGTCCAGGTGGGCGGGCTATCCGTGCGGGTGGTCAGGTTGTCCAAGGTGGTCGGGGTGTATAGATATATTTATATGAAAAGAATACCCGCACAATAATCATGCAGCCCTGTCATTAGTCTAAACCCCTAGAACACATAAAAGAAGCTAGTACGGACATTTACTAAAATATTTAACACCATACGAATGAAAATACACTCTAAATATAGTTTGAGAGGATATAATGGTGTGTGTGAAAAAATGATATTAAATGAATTTAAATGAATATGGAACAAATGAGGGTTTATAATACACTAAGAGTACCTCAAACAATCCAAAACCACTATAGCACCACATATTCAACTTCATGAAACAGGACTTGGAAATCTTACCTACATCTTTACTAATGAACTCCTAATTGGAAAACTCTATTTATGGTTCTTGAACACAAGGAACTAACAATGTTTGGACTCTACCAACTCAATCACCCCCTTGTAGATCATAATCTCGTTTCCCCTTATACTAAAATGGTTTCACTGGAAGCTAATATTAATACCGGACCTAAACCATTCATTTTCCATAAAACTATGATCAAAGAACCATCGGAGGTATCTCTCATATAACCACAACCATTTTTATCTATGATGTAATGAAATTCACAAGAATAACTTTTATTCAATAACCTTTTGGTATATAATGTGCAACAACAATGGTTCAATTATATGGTTCATCACATTCCAATTTATTAATCACCCATACATGATAAAAATTGAACATTGAATTTCATTTAATTACAACCATCATATTTCATTTTATTATTAACAAGCATAGAAGAATGGAAATTGGAATCTAATAACTTTAATTAGTCCCCAAAACTTTTTAATAAATTTAACATGAAAAATAAAACACTTTGAAATCTAAATAATCACTATGAAGTAAAATGAGCTTGGAATTCTATTGCACAAGTAAAAACACTCAGCGATGGAATATATGAAAAGAATATTAATATAAATTATTAAAACAAGATAATAAAGTAACAATGAATGTTAAAACTAAACATGTGATTGAATTTTATAACATATAATAAAAATTTCTTGGTAATGAAACATGAAAGGCACATCAAAAAATTAGACAACTATCTAATGCACTATATATGGGCTAGAATATGCATGGAATGTAAATAATGAACGGAAACATAAATTGGGCTGGAATAGAAATTCGGCTAGAATATGAGAATAGAAATTGGTCTCATCCCACATCAAAATCGAAACTAAAAACTAAGATAATACCTCAGCCTTGGATGGGATGGAGGAATAGAACCCGAAACACCTCCAAAATCGCCTCCAAAATCACTCAAGTGCTCCCGTTTAGGGCTCTGGATCACGAATGGGAAAGTGGATCGGCTACTGCCAATTTGGGGGAAAGTTTTCCCAACAGTTTTTAAAACCCGTTGGTATATAACTCCATCCCAAACCTATACCAACGGTTTCATTGAAACCGTTGGTAAATCTTTACTCCAACGGTTCTAAAACAATTTGAACATACACTTTTAGGGTGTAACAACGGTTTACAACCGTTGGTATAGTGTTTTATACCAACGGTTCAAGAGAACCGTTGGTATATATTGAAGATGAAATACTATACCAACGGTTTGAAACCATTGGTATTGTGTATTTCCAGAACCATTGCACAGCACCCCCACCATTGCACCAGCACCCCCACCTGCATAAAAAGCACCAGAACTATTTCACAGTATTAAAACAGCATAAAAACACCTGTAATTACACAAAAAAACATATAAAACCATCAAACTCTTCCAACCATGTGGTGTACTACAATTCCCTATTTCAATCTTCATACGAAAAGAATAATCCAGTGGAGTTGAATAACAGTTTCAATAACTCAAAATGGGGTATGGAAACTTACCCATGGTTCCATGGTGGTTATGAAACTAAATTTGAAAATGGGGTTGGGAAACATACCCAGGGTTCCTTGGTTCTTACAAAAGGAGTAAAGTATAGAACTCATTATTTGATTTAAAATTTAGGCAGAACTGAAATGATCAGAAGTTCAACTTGTGATGGTCTAGAAGAATGGAATTATAAGTTTTTTGGACTTAGTTAGAATAATATTAATGTTTAAAGGCTATGAACACTAAATGGTACAAGTATGGTGAGATCTATTGGTCAAAGTAGGATTCCATCACATCGTACCTCGGATTGAGGTGGGGTTGACTCATACACATAAAAAATGACCAATGTATCATTGTCCTAAAGTATCATCACAATACAAATATCTTTGATCATTTTTTCATATGTCAGTTGTTGGTTTCACATAAAATGTTGTTCATTTCAAAAAAAAATGAGACACTTAGAGTGATACTGATCACACCATGCCTTAGATGGAGGTGGGGTTGACTCATACACATCACAACTTAAACATGTATCATTTTCCTAAAGTATCAATAAAATATGAAAGTGTTTTGTCAGTTTTCTATATGCAAGTTGTTTTCACTTAAAATCTTGTCCATTTCAAATAAAAGAGAGACACATAGAGTGATACCGGTCACACCTTGCCTCAGATGGTGGTGTGGTTGACCCATACATGTCACAAATGACACATGTATAATTTTCCTAAAGTATCAATACAATCTGAAAGAGTTTGGTCCATTTTCTGTATGCAAGTTGTTGTTTTAACTTAAAATTATGTGCTTTCAAATAAAAGTGGGACACTTTGAGTGGTACCGGCCACACCATGTATTGAATTAAGATGGAGTTGACTCCTACATGTCACAAATGGTCCATGTATCGTTTTTCTAAAGTATCAACACAATCCGAATGCGTTTGATCGATTTTCCGTATGCTAATTGTTGTTTTCACTTTAAATCAAGTCCATTTCAAATAAAAGTGAGACACATTGAGTGGTACCAGCCACACCATGTCTCATATTGAGGCATAATTGACTCTTACACATAAAAAATGACCCATGGATCGTTTTTCTAAAGTTTCAACAGATTTCGAATGCGTTTGGTTGGTTTTTCGTATGCCAGTTGTTGTTTTCACTTAAAATTAAGTCCATTTTAAACAAAAGAGGGACACTTTGAGTGGTATCGGCCACACCGCACCTCGTATTGAGGCTATATTGACTCGTACATGTCACATATGACCCATGTATCCTTTTTCTAAAGTATAAACACAATCTGAATGCGTTTGATCGGTTTTCCATATGTCAGTTGTTGTTTTCATTTAAAATTAAGTCCATTTTAAACAAAAGCGGGACACTTTGAGTGGTACCGGCCACACCATGCCTCAGATTGAGGCGGGGTCAACTTGTACACATCACATATGAGACATATATCATTGTGATAAATTATCAACACAATCAGAATCTGTTTGGTTGGTTTTCAGTATGTACTTAAGATGTTGTCCATTTTAAACATAAGAGTGACACTTTGGGTGGTTCCAGCCACACCGTGACCCGGATTGAGATGTGGTTGAGTTTTACACATCACATATGACCCATGGATCCTTTTCCTAAAGTTTCAATAGAATATGAATGTGTTTGGTCGGTTTTCCGTATGTCAGTTATTTTTTTTACTTAAAATTAAGTCTATTTTAAACAAGAGAGAGACACTTTGAGTGGTGCCGGCCACACTGTGAATCAGATTGAGGCAGGGTTGACTCGTACACATCATATATGACCCATATATCATTGTTATAAATTTTCAACAGAATCCGATTTCATTTGGTCAGTTTTGTGTATGTGAGTTGTTGTTTTCACTTAAAATTAAGTCCATTTTAAACAAAAGAGAGACACTTTGAGTGGTACCAACCATAATGCACCTCAAGATTGAGGTGGGATCAAATCTTACACATCACATATTAGCCATGGATCCTTGTGATAATGTATCAACACAATAAGAATCTGTTTGGTTGGTTTTCCATATTTACTTAAAATGTTGTTCATTTTAAACATAAGAGAGACACTTTGGGTGGTTTCGGCAACACCATGACTCAGATTGAGGCGCAGTTGACCTATACACATCACATATGACCCATGTATCCTTGTCCTAATGTTTCAATAGATTTTAAATTCGTTTGGTAGGTTTTCTGTATGCCAGTTGTTATTTTCACAAAAAATTAAGTCTATTTTAAACAAAAGAGAGACACTTTGAGTGGTGTCGACCACACCGTTCCTTGGAATGAGGCGGGGTTTACTCTTACACATCACAAATGACCCATGGATTGTTTTCCTAAATTATCAACATAATACAAATGTGTTTTTTCTGTTTTCCGTATGCCAGTAGTTTTTTTTCACTTAAAATTTTGAGGCGAGATTAACTCATACAACCACCAGGACAACCCCCCCGGATTGTGGCGGGGTTGACTCATACACATTACATATTACCCATTTATCCTTTTTCTAATGTATAAACACAATCCGAATGCATTTGATCGTTTTTCCGTATGTCAGTTGTTGTTTTCACTTATAATTTAGTCCATTTTAAACAAAAGAGAGACACTTTGAGAGGTACCGGCCCCACCGTGCCTCGGATTGAGGTGGGGTCAACTCGTACACGTCACATATGACCCATGGATCCTTTTCCTAAAGTTTCAACAAATTATGAATGCGTTTGGTTGGTTTTCCGTAAGTCAGTTGTTGCTTTCACTTAAAATTAATTATATTTTAAATAGAAGGGAGACACATTGAGTGATGACGGCCACACCGTGACTCAGATTGAGGCGGGGTTGACTCGTACACGTTATATATGACCCATGGATCTTTGTGCTAAATTTTGAACAGAATCCGAATGCATTTGGTCAGTTTTCTGTATGTCAGTTTTTGTTTTTACTTAAAATTAAATCCATTTTCATCAAAAGAGAGACACCTTGAGTTGTACCAGCCACACTGCGCCTTAGATTGAGGCAGGGTCAACTCATAAACATCATATACGTGCCATGGATCATTGTGATAAAGTATCAACACAATCAGAATCCGTTTGGCTAGTTTTCCGTAAGTACTTAAAATGTTGTCCATTTTAATCATAAGAGAGACACTTTGGGTGGTTTCGTCCACACAGTGACTCGGATTGAGGCACAGTTGACTTTTACACATCACATATGACCCATGGATCCTTTTCCTAAAGTTTGAACAAATTATGAATGCGTTTGGTCAGTTTTCCGTAAGTCAGTTGTTGTTTTCAATTAAAATTAAATCTATTTTAAACAAAAGAGAGACACTATGAGTGGTGACGACCACACCGAGACTCTGATTGAGGTGGGGTTGACTCGTACATGTCATATATGACCCATGGATGGTTTTGCTAAATTTTAAACAGAATCTGAATGCCTTTGGTCAGTTTTCCATATGTTAGTTGTTGTTTTTACTTAAAATTAATCCATTTTAAACAAAAGAGAGACACTTTGAGTGGTACCAGCCACACCGCGCCTCAGATTGAGGCGGGGTCAAATCGTACATGTCACATATGAGCCATGGATCCTCGTGATAAAGTATCAATACAATAAGAATCTATTTGGTCGGTTTTCTGTATGTACTTAAAATGTTGTCCGTTTTAAACATAAGAGAGACACTTTGGGTGGTTCCCATGAATCGTTTTTATAAAGTATCAACACAATCCAAATAAGTTTGGTCGGTTTTCCATATGTTAGTTATTTTTACTTAAAATAGTTTCCATTTTAAACAAAAGAGAGACTCATTGAGTGATTTAGGCCACACTGTGCCTCAGATTGAGGTGGGGTTGACTCATACAAGTCAAAAATTTCCCATGGATCATTTTCCTAATGTATCAACACAATTATAATGCGTTTGGTCAGTTTTCCATATGCCAGTAGTTGTTTTCACTTAAAATGTTGTGCATTTCAAATAAAAGTTACACGGTTTGAGTGGTTCCGGCCACACCACAGCTCGAATTGATGTGGGGTTGACTCTTACACGTCAAAAATGTCTCATGGACTGTTGTGTTAAAGTATCAACACAATCTGAATACGTTTGGTCAGTTTTCCGTATGTCCGTTATTTTCACTTAAAACAATGTGTATTTTAAACAAAAGTGAGACACTTAGAGTGTTATTGGCCACACAGTGCCTCATAATGAGGCTGGGTTGACTCATACACATCATAAATGACCCATGAATCATTTTACTAAATTATAAACACAATCCAAATGCGTTTGGTTTATTTTCTGCATGTCAGTAGTTGTTTTCACATAAAATGTTGAGGCGAGATTAACTTGTACAACCACCTGGACAACCCACCACCCCTCAGATAGCTCCCCACTCACCCCAGACATCCCCCCATCCTTGGAACAACCCCCACTCACCCCGGACAGCCCCCACCCCTCGGACAACCACCTGGACAACCCCCCCCCCCCACATGGACACCAGATCCCCCAAGACCTGGACATCCCCATGTAGTCATTATTACAACCATTAATAAAAAATTATTAAACTACATCATTTGTCAAAGATAATCATACTGAACATAAATCAATAATATTATTGGATATATCAAGGAAAATGAATGCATACTATCTTACATCCTAAATTACCACCCACAAAGATGATTAATTTCCACAGACCTCTCATTTCTACCAAATCAAAAGAGAAAAACAAAAAACAAAGTTGCACATCAATAAAACCAAATCTAAAATTGTTATGGATGACTACACAAGCCTGCATGGCTAGTGAAAAGCACCCCACTATCATAAAAGTGAGTATTGTCCAAGAAAGAGACATAATATACAATGTACATTGAGAACCATATTTAATTGACCCTAAATGCATTATTAGTACAATCATCTTAGGAAGCCAATTATCACCCATGACTAACCATGCCACTATAAACAACCTAGAGTGTATGAGTGTTCTCTCTAATCTCAACAACATCATCACACATTCTTACCATTATGTGAATCATGTGTAATATGAATGATATTAACACAAAATTCCCATAAATACAAAGACTTCTAAAAACTGAAAATTTATGGATGATATTAACACACAATTAATTTTGAATCAAATTTGATTCACTTTACTACTTATCCCAATAGACCAAACTCATACTATAATCACTATATGTGTGCCACTATCAAAGCTCAACACATGCACCCAAATCAAACAGAAAACAAAATTCATAAACACCCAAATTTAATGAGAAATCCAAAACAGTAGATGTAGATAATTAAAATAAATGTATCACTTACAGGAAATGTAGAACTAAGAAATTTTGAAGATGGGTCGGAATAAAGGATTTTCGCAGTATGGTAAACAGAATCCCAATTCACCTCTTCACCCAATTGAAAACATAAAATCAAAATAGAAGATACATAACATTAAAATGAAAGTATAACTTACATATTACAAATGATAATCTAGGAAATTTTGAAGATGGAATGATTTGGACAGTAGGGTAAAGAGAATCCCACTTCTCTACTTTGGTTTAGGGCTCCAGTCGCTTGGAATGGGGGAGCCCAGGTCTTGTCTATTTCTGGGAAATCAGAATGAAAACTTTTACCAATGGTTTTAAAAAACCGTTGGTAAAGCCGTTCAAAAACTCACTTTTACCAATGGTTTTACAAAACCGTTGGTCTATCTTCATCAAAAAAAACTTTTACCAACGGTTTTGCAAAACCGTTGGTATATCTTCCTCACAAACACACTTTTACCAATGGTTTTGCAAAAACCATTGGAATATGCTTCATATACTCATATACACCAACTGTTTAAGCAAACCGTTGGTATGTATCCGTTGGGAAATCCTATATTTCCATTAGTGTTAATTAAATGTTTATAAATAATTATCATAAAAATATTTATAATTATTAAAACATTCCATATCATATAACTTCTAACTTTATAATCTATTAAAAAATCATTACATAATTCTTGTGTAATGTGGACTACATCCTCACCAAATGATGTGATTTTTTTATAACTACATAACATGGATTTATTATTTATGTTAATTGAATGAGAATAGATTCCATTTATGTTGTAATGATAATTCTCAAGAGTTAAAATAACAATTGATTTTATTCTATAAATATGGATGAAAAATGGAAAAAATACTCATGAATACAGAAAAACCTATCATCTCCATTATTATAATGTGCATTATTTTTCATAAATATTTTTAACACTTTTATTTAAAAGTATAATTTACTAATAAATAATATTATTTAGAAATAATTATTTTTTTATTATGTAATGGTTATCCCTATGGAAATATTTTACACAGTAATTCTATTTTTAAATTATGGACAAAACATACTAAAAAACCGTATTGAGGACATAACTGAATTACTAATTAAAGATATTGTTAAAATAATTGAATAGAATTGTCTATGGAAATTTGATTAAAATGTGATAAAATTATAAAAAAATAAAATGTTTTATATATGTGTATTGTCTTCATGATATTTATAGTATCATTTCATGTTACTTATTTCTATATGGTTTTTATTCAAAATATACCAATATGGTAAGGGTTTGTTTCACAATCTCACCACAATTCTCTATTATTTATTTGTAATTAAATATTAATTTTTTTATATAATAAAAAATATATTTTTTTATTCTATGATAACTCATGTAAATCTAATGTAATTGCACTATTTTACTCACTTCCATGCATAAATTTATTTGAGAACTGTTTCTATGAAAATCCCACTATATTCATCATTGTTATTAAAAATACATTTTTGTTAATGTCCACAAATTCGAAAAATATTTTAAATGATATTTAATATACAATTATCCTATGAATGGGAAGTTAAATTTTTATCCACATAATTATTTTATCCTAATTATTTGAATTGAATAATTCATTTTCATTAGAAAGAAGGTACATATTTCATTTAATTTTATTACAAAATATTTTTACAAATTATTTATTTTATCCTATACCAAATTTATAAAATATGATTTTAAAATGAACAATAAATTAATTATATATTATTTTCTAGGTTTTAATGGATACATTTAATGATATATTTAACTATAATATTTTTAGAATTTAATATTTTTTAATGATGTGATTTCAAAATGAAAATTTTATTATTATCAAGCAACGTTAGATCTAATATTTTGAAGAAATTTTAATAAATGAATAAATCATTTTTATAATAGGGTTAAAAACATCCTTTTGATTCCATTTAATTGTTTATGTTATTATATTTCATTTGATAATTAATTGATACATGTCTACAAAACCCAATTTCATTCAACGGTTAATTAGGATGGTTATTCATTGTTATAGATTTCCATTTTCGGATCAAATAATCAAGAACCTATAATTAATGGCGTGTATTGGAAAATCCTTACCCTCAAGAGGTATAATGTTTGGAATTAGGATATAATACAAAACCATTATGTGTTTTTTTTTCACCATGTGATATTATCTTGGATGTTATCCATGACTCGTGTTTATATCATTTTGTATGATTCACAAACAATCCATTTGTTTACCTGATATTTTAATACATTATTTATTATATAATTATGTTATTTTATTACTCAATATCATTATATATTCTGATTATATTTTATACAATTAAGAACCGAGTTATGATTTATAAAAAACATTTATTTCCTTACATAACTTTTTATATCACATAATTTTTTAATTTATACCCCATTTCTCCAATTTTGGTTAAGGTGATCAAAAGAAGTTTGGATCACAAAATGGAGAAATAAACAGATATATTTTATTTTAGTCTCACATTGATGTAATTTGTACCTAGTTATCCAAGTATAGAATGACCCATGATATTTTCATTGTAATTGATTGCTTTTTGCGTTTGAAAATATTTAATATTATGTGTAAATGACACAAGTAATTATATTTATGTATTCCTTATTACCATAAATAAATTATATATACTCTCAAATGAATTTATAAGTTTCCTATAACATCTAAATAGAACAATGGCTGACATTACTAAATCATTTATTCCATATCTTTTCAGTACATCAAACATATAGTTATGATCATTCTTTTTCGGGATTGATTTATAAGGTTATTTTTGTGACATTTTTATTTCTTTATGTTTTTGTGGTGCTATATTGTTTCTAAAAATTTATGTAAGGTCATTTAATATATCCTAGAAGGACATTTTCGTTGATATTGTGTTCTATAGGTGGCAAATTGTTAGTTCATACCATGTGGCATCCTCTTAATATTGTGTGGAATAGTACAATTAGAATAAAAGGGGTGGTGAATAGTTATAAAACCATGTGTAAAATCTATGAACCTTATTGATAGTTATTTATAATGATGTTAAAAAGTCATCACATTGTTAGTTCATACCATATGATGTGTTTTTAACCAAATGATAATTCTAATTAATGTCTCTAATCCTATTATATGAAAACATATATTATCTTAATACATCCAAATTTTACTAATTGTCCTATGGGGATTCTATATTGAGCATTTTAGATCCTTTAACAACTTATCCTATTTGATAGAAGGGTCTATGGATGTGATTGATCCCACTTCAGTAATTTAAAATATTTTTTATTGGGAAATTTTTATTATTGTTTTATATGTATCATTGAGGGAAGTGAATTATATAATTTTATAACGGGTGAAACTATGATTTGATGGATATTAATTTTTCAGATTCATAGATTATCTTCGTCATCTCCATCTCTCATTTGGTGGTTATTATATAATGATATTAATTGTTATTTTAATAAATGATTTATTTTTTTATATGGATTATTCATTCATATAAATAATTATTTCTAAATTGATATGAAATAAAATTTCAATTGAATTATAAACTATGAATCGAGAATATTTGATTATTTTATTCTGTGGTAATGGAATTTTGTAATACACCCCTTTTTAAATATATTTCAAAATATTTTGGGGATTTTAGAAATTATTTATAGATTTGATATTTTATTTCATGGAAGTAAAATATTTGTATTCTCGTGAAAATTTTTATAAAAGTAAATTTTATTTCGTGTAATAATATCTTGAAAAAAATAATATGATTTTTTTAAAAAAATTATAATTATGAAACATGAAATTGGACATTTATATTTAAATGATGAAATAAATGGAATTCTAAAAATTGTTTTACTGATGTAGTGATTGATTGAAAAGACCCTGTGAGCATGTGTTTTATGTTGGTAAATAAGACAATAATAGAGGGATTCTGACCCAGTAAAAATTGATTAATGTTGAAAAAACTATCTAAATAAAATTTGGTAGGGTTTTCCTGAATTCAATGTTTATTGATTATATCTAAATAGTCTGAAACTTTAAGAAGTATAATTTTTTTATCCAGGATTTATTTACTGAGTACTTCTAGGATACAAGATCCAAGAACAAATAAAACATAGCTAATATGGCCATGATGATTTATAATTATTTTATAGTTAAATGCAAATGTTTATAAATCTACATTATCATGAACATATTTTTGTAGAAAATATTATTTATTCAAATTATTAATATATTTTTCATCTATAAGATTTGAAATATTTTCAAACACTAAAGGAAAAAATATTTTACCATTCCTCTTATTTATTTAAATATCATCATAATTAGTTTATTTTTAATTAAACCACTTATTTAAATGTTGGTGATATTCCTCGGGGAAAATTTTCCCATACCCTACAATTATCTTCATTATCATCCATATTTATTTATTCCATATCGAGAAAATGTGAATTTTACATACAGTGGTGGTAATTGTGCAATATTTTTCAAACATTGATTGATTTTAGTGAAAAATGTATTTGTGATATAATCCTTACATGGATATGTTTTCAATATTTCATGATAGTTCATTTAAATTTATTTGATTATGTACTTTTTGATCACTAACGTCATGCTTGTGGTAATTTCTATATTCATGAGCGTATAAAATATAAAAATTAATTTAATTATGATAAACTCTTCTATATTTTCTCCTTATTCATGTGGAAAAGTCATTCCATCATTTTTATGATTGATTTCTGGTTCTAGTCGACACACCATGGGGATCGAAAACACTATTCTTGTCATGTAAATGCAGACTAAGTTACTAGTGTACCATGAAATATATTTTGGTCCATTATATAATTGTATTATGGAGTGGGTTGTAATTATTTCTTTGTATATGGTATGATGTCTCAGATGTAATTATTCATAAGTTGATGGATTGTTAAGATATAAGGGGACGATTATGAGAATATTTTTGGAAATCACTCATTATAGAATGTGTTATGTCTCCATCAGTTCTTCAAGATGAATCATTGACGAATAAATATATATAATTATAGTGCATAAATTATCTAGATTTTACTACTTTAAAATCCCAATATTATAATCATAATTATAGTACTTATGTTTCCATATATCATGATTTACATGGTTATTTGAATATTATTGATGTTGTTGTAATGTATCAAATATTATTGGTATTACCATGTAACCATGAATATTTATAAATAAATATTTTTCAATATATAAATATAAACAATTACCATGAAACACTACAACTGGTCATATCATTAGTTTGTAGTGGTTCATGTGGACATATCTTTGGGAGATGTACCCCTATCCATTAAAGTTCAGCATGTAGTAGGTTAATATTCATTAGATGATGGTATATACCATACTCAATATTTTGATCAACAAAAAAAAAAGATTTATGATGATCTAATGATCATTACAAGACATAATAATATTTTATAATGGTTGATATAATTATATAGTTACTATTATTTGTTGATTCAATAATTTGGAAGTATTATACCTTCTGGCATGATAGGTCTATTTGGACATTGTGGGATTCAACACTTATAGAGAAGAAATGAGATTTCATTGAGTAGAGTGACATTATAATACATTTTACTATTCACTTCCCTCTATAGAGTATTTTTTTAAGAAATATTTTTTTTATTTTATCACCTAAAAATGTGATAGAATAGAGGGTTAGTATGAAAACAACACTGATAAATACGTTTGGATTTCTAAAAAATATTATTTGAGGTGTATCTGAATGAATAAATATAAACAATGGGTCTATGATCTAATATATATTAATATTAATTCATTTTAGGGATTACCTACTACGTGGATGTGATAGATAGAGTGTCTGTGAATAATTTTGACATGACCATCATGTCACAGAGAGCTGGACTTACACATACCTCAAGTGATTGTTTAGTTATTTGTATAAAGAAAATAATAAATGATATGTATCCCAACGGATTATAATAGAGAAAATTCAACATAACTCGTACAAAATATAACAAGGCACCAATAGATTCATTTAATTTTCAAAGATTTGGAGTTTGAAAAATGTTTTTACTAAGGAACAAAATTATAGGGGTTTTTTCTATTCCTCTAGCCAAGTACAAATGTTTTATTATTTCTTCAAAAAATTGTACAATTCTATAGTATCATTAGAACCAAATAGTACTATCTTTCTATCATGATTCATGAAATAAGGTATTGCTTATATAGGCTTTAAGAATGAATATAATTCAAGAAAAGTAATAGTATATTGAAGAAGTTGATATTGGTCGCATGATATTGGGAGTTTCATTAATATAAATTCTCCATTAGTGAATGCTCTATTTTATATTGGTGCATCTCATTATTGTTAATAAACACAAAATTTTAATTTTTTAAATTATAATATAGATATTATTCATTATGTGATGAACATTTCTATTCAGCTTGGATCAAAGAGAGAGTATAGATTCATATTCTGGATATATTTCATCAAATTAAAATAGAATGAGTTCACCATTTATTCTTTGGATCCTAATTTTACACCTTTATAAATCATTTTTAGTTTGGATTTAATTATTTCCTATAAATTTTTTATTGAATGGTATTATTCAAATTTATCCATTATTATCCCTAATGGGGTGTACCATTTTTTCCATTTACTATGAGTGTTGCGATTGAGAAGATTTTCATGTCATCTTCTAGATTTGGGAAGGATGATATTTGTGTTTTCAATTTACATTTGTAAATAATATTATATTTATGTTATTATTAAAACTGAAATCGATATTTCTCGAATGTTCAAATCTGAAATCTATTGTGACGACAACTATTGGATGTAGCGCTTTATATTAATATCGTTCTAGGTACCCAATTTATATCTATTGCATCATATCATGTGGAATAAGCTAAATTTACGGAGTTCAAAACGTATTTTAATGATAATCTTAATGAAGGAATTATTCACCCATGTGTGTCACCTTGGGCAATGAAATATTTTGTCTAGATAAAATTTGATATCACCCTTAATGTTTGCAACGACTACAAAAAATGAATCAATTAAACAAAAATATCATGTATATATATCATTATAATGATATTTTTAAATAGGTTGAATGGGGGGATGCTTTTATATAATATTTATCATAATTTTGGTTATCACCATAATTGAATCATAATGTATGATATCTTAATGGCCACCTATATAGTAGATGTATCCATTATGAATACCTTGTAATGCCTCAGGGTATAACCAATGATCTCGATTTTTTTTATTTCTGAAAAAAAGATATTTTTTGAGTATATTTTTTTCCGTAGTTCTATTTATATGTAACATGTTGGTTTAATTTAAAATTATGAAAGATAATATGAGATATCAAAGAGATGTTATTGAAATTTAGAGAGATATCTATATATACTCTATGAAGATAAAATGTTATTTTGGGATTTGAGAAGTGAATATCATTCAACATGTGGTCCCACAATATGTTAACTTATTCCATACTAAGATGGTTCAACCTGATAAGAAATGAGAAAAATAGTTAATATTATTATATTCAATGATTTTTTGGTATGTGTTTAATTATAGTGTGTTTGTAAAATATTTACCAATGATGGATTTTCAAATGAAAACAATCACTCAAAATGTAGTAATGTGAATATGGGATTAGTATTTCCAATTTTCTATTGGTGAATTGATGAAATATTTGACCTATATTAAATTATTGGGCTCATATTGCGGTTTTGTAGTGCTATATTGTCTTTTATAATGTATTTGGACTAAGTTTTGGTTTCAATATAATGTAGGGTGGTTAAATGGCAGCACACATTTCCCAAAAGCATTGAACACAGAAGAAGAATTAGCATGTTCCTAAACTGATACACATAGATGTGTTTCATGTTCTAGAGAGATGGTGAATTTACCATATGATATAATGGTTTAATGATTTTTCCATAAAATGATGGAGATATATATTCACTAAGAAATTAATTGAATCATCAATAAGCTTTTTATATGGAAACCCTATAATACAATAACTTCTATATTACATACATGCTTCGTATAGGTAATGAAATTTTTTATCCTTTGAGTATAAAACATATAATCAAAGATAAAATTAATTTTTAGATGTGTGTTACATGATTTCTCTCATTAATTTCATTATTTTTGTTTTCCCTGAGGATATAAACTATATCTTTTGGGAAATAGATAAGTTGAACTCCTCTATTCTTCTGATTATTATGAAAGAAAATCTTATCAATGATGAGTTTCATTATATTTGGGTAATCTATCATTGGTGGGGATCCATCAATGAGTTTTTATTTTCCTATAAGAATAACATATTCTTCTAATGTCACTATATATTACATTTTCTTGTTAGAAAATGAAATTAAAATGGATTAAAATAAATTATACTATAAGTTACACAAAAAAAATGATTTCCTTATGTAATATAATAATATAAATTTTGTTACTATGTGTGAGATTTGATATCTACGACTTTTTTCTCTTTTTTATACAAATTATATTATCCTATCGTATCACAATAATAATTCATTTTAACATTATCCACATCCTATACAGATACTTATATGGGAAAATATTTTTCTACATTTTGAGGTTCGTTTTTCGTGTAAATGTAATTGTACATATTTGAAACATGTTGTAATCGATCAGATAACTAAATCAAATAATAGTATTTTAATTAGTGATATGACCAATATTATTTACATGATAAGTATGAACATTTAAGAAATAATTTTATAATACTGAATTTCATTTTTTATTTTTGATAATATGGATCTAAAATTAAATATTCATTTTTAGAAAATCATATAGGGGACAACATGGTCCTTATGATGAATGAGCTTGATATATCTACCATAGACTAATTTCATAGAGAACGTTCTATATAATATTATGAAGAATAAAATCATTCTTTCATTGTAGAAAATAAATTATCATGGGATAACCAAATTGAAAATATTTATATTTCTAATAAAATTAAAAAAAATGTATTAAATAAATATTAAAACCTTTATTTTATTTTGTGGATGATGATATAATCATTTATTTTAATAGTTATAATGTGTTTATGATTCCCTAGTTTTACCAATTTTTTTATAGGAGATGATGGAAAATATATTTTTCATTTAATGGGGATGAAATACGGATGATATGAATCCAATCCATCCCATTTTGATTTCACATAAAAGTAATCAAATGGGGACTATGTGTTCTTGTTAATTTAACTATTTTTTGTTTACTAACATCATCAATGAGAGAAAATTTTATCTATGAGATATGTGAGACTCTTTTGAGATGGTTAGAACATAAAAAATGATTCTTTCTATTTTTATTTTCCACCATAGTTTACATAAATTCATAAATATTTTAAGATGTCAACTCATAGTATGTATCTCCCTGAACCATACCATTTCATTATCTTTGTGGACATTATTGTTGGAAATGATTTGTAAAACAATTAATTGCATGTTTAGATTGCTGAAATTGATATAAAGGTTCTTTTGGGAAGAATAAATCCTTAGTCTATGTTCGTTGAAATTATAGACATGATTCACAATAGATGTGGGGATTTTTAATTTTAATGAGAATTCCATGACCTAACCTATTTGATATGGTGTATTACAGATAAGTTTTCTAGGTGTTTATGTATGGTTAAACAGCAGTTTATAACATTCCATTTATATAATTCAGGTTCTCTTCTAACTTTTTTTATACGAATATATTCTGATCCATATTTATGTTGTTATATGAGAATGTTTTAATATTTTTAATGTATCTAGAAAAATTTATGGTTGGATCATGATTAAGGATATTTGTTTGGGTCATCCGAGGAGATATTTTTCATCATTTATGGTTTTTGTGAGTGATTCATGGTATGTTCAAACTATGATGTCTCCCCCAAATAAATCGATTCATAGGATAGTGGGAATAAAATGGTTTCCCAAATTTTTTAAATTGTTTTTCAAAACCATGAACCTATTTTTTAGTATCCCTTAAGTGGGCTAAGGATAGGTTCACAAATTATATTACCATATGATCAAACAATATAACTCTCTCCACAACTATAGTATGTGATGATTGCAGAAGTCTATGTGTTTTTTTGATTAATAAAAAGGTTAGGAAAAAAAGATATGGGTTATGGTGGTGTCTAATTTTGTGAGTTTAGATGTGGTTTGAGTTATAATGGTTATTAAAACTAGGTGGGAAAATATGAAGAAGAATAAAAGTGTTATAATTGTATTGATATTATATGTTCTGGAATGTAAAAGATAGTTGTTGAAAAGTGAGGTTCTATTATTGTGATTAAATATAATGATAATATTTATTAGTATTCCTACAATCTGTTCTTCAGTCGATGGAAAAAATGGAAGAGGTAATTTAGATAAATAATATGTTATTTGGGAAGTCTTGTGGAATATTCTTGCCAATTATCTTAGGGAGATGATTCAAAAATAAGATTCAGTGGTATAGAAAAATCACATAGATGATTCAATGTTTTTAGAAAACCATGTGCCATATTATGAAATATATGATAACCAAAATGATGATATAGAGATGTATGGATTCCATGGTTCCATGTTAATGAAATAGATGAACCATTTATAATTTTATAACAACATGTATAAATTTAGGTAAACATAGCTACTTTTTACATAGATAATTAGAATAACATAGATAAATATTTGATATAGAACAAGACTGAAGATTATTCACCATATCAAATTTTATACCTATAAGGATATTATAGATGA
Source organism: Viscum album (assembly GCA_963277665.1). Taxonomy (NCBI): domain Eukaryota; kingdom Viridiplantae; phylum Streptophyta; class Magnoliopsida; order Santalales; family Viscaceae; genus Viscum; species Viscum album. Next base: position 1,044,068,074 of record OY728133.1, on the reverse strand, counting down.
TATGTCTGAGGAGTAAAATATTTTTATCTTATATGTATGATTCATTCTTGATTATATAGGTTTTTGAGATCATAATTTTATTTATATTTGAAATGAAATAAAATGTGAGGATCATAATACTAAAGATGATGAGATTTCAATATTTCAAATATTGATTTTTTACTTATGGTATTTTTTAACGATTATATTCTTGATATATTTGTGAATATAAATAGATTAAATAAAAAAGATAAATGGATGATGATACATTGTGAATGTAGTTGAATCAATTCATCAAATTTATCATGATTTATAGAGTATGAAGTAGTGATATTAGTCTTCAAAAATAAATGGTCATAATATAAAATGATGAAGTCATCCAATGAATTTCTATCTGAAAGAATACGTTTCATTCATTTGTCTCTATGTGAATGTGAGGGAAACATTTCCTATATGAAATATATGTGTGAGTAATGCTCAATCCCTAAATTAATAACATGATTTCTTTATTAGATAATGGTTTATATTGTTAAAAAACAACATATCATTTATGATTTTAGGTATCTGATGAACTGTAGATGTAATATAGTGTGTTTTGAATTAATGTATAGTCCGCACCTTATATAAGCACATAATAAAGTTATTTTCTATATGTTTTTAGACTTATATTATTTTCAACCCACTATAAATACTAATGATACATATTTAGTAGTGAAATTAGTAAATAATTAAGTCTAATTTCTTTGCACTTGTTTTTTTCCCTCAATGTCAATTATATCTAATCAGAGGTAAATGGAATTTCCAAGGAAATAAAACATAAAAATAACAATCAAGGATTCACCCCTTACACTCTTGTTGATCCCATATATCCTAATTCGACTATTAAATGTGTACCATAGTGATGGTTCCTTTCATGGCCATTTTTCGTAAGATTGATGAAAATAAGTTCTATCATTGATGATTAAGAGTTTATGGAATCTAAATCTATTACTGTATTATGATTTAATATTATTCATATCACCCCTTCTCTCTCTACTGGTGATATCAAAACCATATATTGATCTTAGAAAACCAACTTGACCCTATCAGTTTGTCAAAAAACATAATCTATCACCAAAATAGGGTTTCATTTCTTGATTTTTACCTTATTCAACATCTAGTACTATATTCACAATCTTATACCACTTTCTACATTATTTTTTGAACAACAAAAAATCCCCCCATTGTGAAAAACTATTCCATATATATATTTTCATTATCATATCATCTATCTAGAACCTCACCTCCCGCATCTCAGATGGTGCCAATAGATAAGGATCTATTGAAATCGGAGAAGCACTGGGTTGGAGGTCTATCCTGAACTCAACCTCACATCGAGTGGGTAATGTCACATACTCCTTCAAAATACGTCCATGTACTCCCCAAAAACCATAGGGAATTCATTCTCCACTACACCCATAGACAGCTAGACCAATATGGAATGAAGAGGCTCCACACACTAACTTCCAACCAGGAAATTGTACTTGCTAATGAAATACACACGGTGGCCATCCATGTTTGAAAACAAAACTATTATCAAGAATTAGTTGATAATGACATGGTAGGTATAAAACTGTTTGTTTATTAGAATAACTTTGTATGGATTCATGTGTATAAATAATGGATTCCCATTGGACTGATTCGTTGTCATGATCAATCTACATCTCCAAAACACATCAAACATGTTGTTCTAACCTTCGACTAGCATATTCAACCCCAAGGTCATGGGAAGCCTCTCTATATCTAGAACCGTAACATGGGATTTACTGGTTGAAAAAATGAGTGTGAAGATCTTGAATTAATCAAACCTCATGCAAGGGTACTAAATAAGAAGACCATTCCTCTAACGATCCTTGTCCCTACCAGAATGACTGCCTCTAATGCGAATAACTAATAATTCCCAACTCCTCTACCCCTCTGATGATTACCACCTACATGGCCATGTCCTACATGAGGTCCCTAGGGAACAACCTATGGTCAACCTCAACCTTCTTTGTCTCCTATCAATGGAGCATGATCATAATTTCCATGTCGTTGAAATGACGTATCCTGCAACTGCTACTTAGGTTGGCAAGAAACTAGTTCGCCCCCACAATTCTTCACTCAAACAGCCACTCAAATATTGTCTTAAAGATGTAAATGGACTAAAAAAAACATTATCATCAATCACATATGAAGGGAAGGATGAAAAGAAGGTCAAAATAGAAGTGTTTTAGATTGACTCCCAACTGTTAAGAACCTCAAAGCCCCCAGTTCTTGAAACCAACTATCGATACCCATTCCTCTCCAGGAAACATGTTGAATCATCTCTCACATTATAACTCCTCATGAGTGCTTATAATTGATTATCTCCACATTCTTCTAGACCACCATGTACATCAACAATAACAAATAGGTTAACTGGGTAATTGATATAAGGAAGAAGTGACATCACTAGGTGTCTTGCACGAGACTCCTCATCTGGAATGATATATGAGAAAAAATGGTGGAGATGTTTGAAATTAACCCCCACCCTCATTCTATTATACTCTCCTACCAGACGAAGAGTAACTCTTTCCTCTTCATAGCCTCCATATTTGATGAAAGGAATTATGCTCATATATCATTATTGAAATAGAACCATATAATGTGATCCTACTTCTTCTCTCCCTAGTATAGATTACACCACTAATGTGCATCTCTACACATCTAGATCATTTTCAAAAGAACCCATTCTTTTGATGGGGCCTTGATAAATCTAAAGGGGATCTCAATATTATGGATCCATCGCTCTATTTCCATGTCAGAAACACTATCATTGTAAAATACCAGGGTCTACCATAGGAAAAAATGTAACATTTGATGATTCTGATCATGCTCCCCCACTAGATCAACCCTCCTCTGATCAACCAAATCGGCCTACTGATCCTCAACTATCTGATCAACGCAATGATGACCACTAGGTGTGATAGCTAAATTTTTTTACCAATAATTTAAAAGACCAAGTAGTCTATAATTTTATTTATGATTAATTTTAACTCATTTAACTCATTCTGTGGTCCATTTTAAATTCCCCAAAACAACCCAATTCAGAATATAACACATGAAAATATGATGCATCTACCTTTCCTATGGAATATACCCAATAAAAAATGTATCATCACTTTGTAGTTTTGTAGTCTTATAGTCCTTTAATCAGATCATGGGTGTCCCTAAAATCATGTGTTTGAACTGGTCATCCCTATTCAATTGTAACACACCATGATCATCTTGTACATTTTTCCTACCAACCCATTCAATACCTACTGTGTCTAAATCAAAACTCCATTGTATATCTTAACCACCACCTTAGAGAGAAGTATTCTAGGACAAAATCCCTCTAAAGATTCCCCTAGTGAGTTATAAATAGAGAAAGAGATATAGTGAACTTCGAGTCACACCTCCAGTATGCCCTAAAATGGGGACCATCACCATGGGTTTAAAAATATCATAAAATGGGAGGACTTACTATTTTTATAGTGACCAATATCATGATATATGATGTACTAAATTAAAAAAATTACATTAATGATATATAAAAGATAACAATAACCAAACAACATGAAAATTTAAAACAAATCTTCTACAAATATAAATACACATCAATGTACGAAAAATAATCTAGGCTATGTAGAGATATAAAAAATATACCAATGTTTGAGCTACTAATGCCTATTTTGGTCTACATATTCCTCTTAGAATCCTTAAAATAGTTTTATTTATGTTGGGTGACCATATAAGTATAATTAAATAGAAAACCCCAATTTTATTGTGAACAAGTGAGGGAAGAATAATAATTATCCCATGTAAAAAGATTAGAAACCAACAACACCTAAAAAGGTATACTACCACCCCAACCTGACTAAAGGAATGATCACCAAATAATGAAATTCAAGTGAAGTAATATAGTTTGCACTTCAATGATTGGGTACCCTACACAACATTACCATTTATTAGCTTCTCTCACTCCCTACCAAAAAGAACCCGATGATTCTCTCTCATATGAAATCTCCACATCACAAACTACCCTCCCACACCTTGGCCTCACAACTAGTCCCACAACCTAGGAATATAGAGAGCATCACGTCTCTTCTGCACACAACTAGGTCTTTAAACCACATCCAATCTACCAAAACATCATCCACATAGAACATTACATCCCAAAAATATATGGTAAATCACAAAACATATCATCAGAAATATTCCAAGGAAACCATAACTATCTCATCCAAATGACATCTTGGAAACACAACTTCACCACACACACCCGAGCCCCATAGACCACCACTGTCTCATCAAATCATGGGCCATCACTGCTTGTAAGAGAGAGAAACAATTAGTGGGATTCCATTCATCTATTATCCCATTGATATGTTTGGTAAATACACCCTCCCCCATAACAATGCGGGTGTTTGGAACATAGTTCTCATCTAGGGTGGTCTGTATAGAGAAAACACAATGAAATAAATGAATATATATAGTATCAAACACTCAATCCAAATATTTTGGTTCCCAATCAAATAATCCACCATCCCATAATAATGCCAACATTTTTGTAGCCTCTATATGAATTTATTAGTGATGGTAACTTCTAAATTTGATAAATGAAATCCACATCACAACAATCCCCATGTTAATTTATACCCTCAAACAATATTGTTAACTATTTACCATTCATTATTAACAATTAATTTATTCATTCCATCAATATCCTGGAAACCATTATGTTCACCAAAAAATAAATCACACAAAAAAAGTCACACTGAGGAAGAAGAACCATGGTAAACTAACCCACTTAATTTTTCTTCACCATTTACCACACATTCATGGCATAAAAAATTGATACCGAGACATAATATAAAGCATTAGGGAAGCTACTCATGGAAAAAATCTGAGAAAATTACCAATACCAACCACCAACATCACCATACTTAAATGTCATTCCGCCCAATCCATCCCCTTAATATAAAAAAACACTAACTTATACCCATGGTCAGCAAAAACATTCATTAAAACCATACATGATATCCCCACTACACAACACATCCCATCCATTCCATAATCAATAAATCTATCATCCTATGATTCCATTACAGTTCCCATGCCACCCAAAATCACACAATTAATCCCAAAAATGTACCACCACACATAGGAAACAAAAAATATTCATATTTAAAAAGGACCAGTTCTTCAATTTCACTTGACAATTTAGGTGGTATCACAAAATCCGGGTTATCCTAGAGAATTTTTTTATTATCCATGAATATGTTGTTAACATTTTCCATGTGGGAAAATTCAAACAAGAAAAAAATCATTCATTCCATAGATCATCTCGTCTGTAAACAATGACCACTAATGGCCATGATTATCAATGAGTGATTAGCCCATAGAAATACAATATCAATAACAAAATAATAAATAGAATCATGTTGCACTTTTTACCATCCCTTGTTAAAGATGTTAATTTTATTCAATAATCATAATTTATTTCAAATAATGTTATCATCACAAGAAAAATTGTACACCCACCACATATGATACACAAATTAAAGAGAGTTGATGGGATCCCTACCTCAAAGAACATATGATCAGAGCCTTTAAATTGCACATAATCAATGGGTGTGTATGTAGAAAAAAACTATAACGAAAACATGATTCAAAGACATAGTAAAAACACATGAATCATCTAAGAAAAGGTAATAGGTAACACCCTATATCATGAGAAATAGAAACCCATATATAAGAACGAGCCTTGTATTAGTAATAGTAGATCCTATATAAGTGGGAGGAATAGTTTTAGAATCTATTAATGTTGGTTCGTGACCAAGACCACACAGTATTTCTGTTTAGATGTTTTCTTGATTTTTAGAACATTAAAGAAATGTTACATATCCCTCGAAATAGTTTAAAAAAAATTTAGAAATGGTTATTAATATTTTTAATTTCAAATTAAATATTAATAGAGAGAAATGATAATAATTTGATGAAAATAGGAATTTTGAAAAACTATTCGGAAATGAATCACCATTAGGTGAGTCACTTGTGTGTCTAAATGTTGGACAATCTACTGGTGGATGAGTCTCTATTGAGTGACTCACCATTGGATGAGCAACTAGTGAACGATTGAATGTATGGTGACCCATAGTTGGACAAGTCAACGTTTGATGAGTCACCATCAGAAGACTCACTATATGGAACATTACCATCAGATGACTCACAAATGATGACCTGTTATCACAAGTCACCATTATGACTCCCTACCACACCCTATCGTCTCCCCCTACCATAAATGAATCACCATTTCAAGTCACTAGTGTGAGTAACCATTATGAATCAACAGTGCCAACTCACTGTTGCATGTCAATGGTGTGACTCACCCCTATCGACTTACTGGTGCAGACTCACCAACAAAAAAACAAGATTTCCGACAAACTATAGAAATGAGTCCCGATGACCTCCCAGAACACTCCAAATACTAGATTTTAGCAATGTAATGGAACAGATAGGTAAAAAAAGTTACATATGTATTGAAATATATATTTAAAAATTGAAAAAATTATGAAAAAATTATCAAAATAATAAAAATTTCAATTTAGTATAAAATTATCATTTATTCTAAAATATATATTCTAAATTTCTAATTGATTTTACAGAATATTCAAATAATATGTATTGTATCATAAAATTAAATAATAATTATGATACAAAATAATATTGGTTTATGAATTTATTATACTATAATAAATATTATTTTAAATAATTAAATTTTTTAATTTTTATTAAAAATATGTTATTGTTTTATAAAATTAACCAACATTAAATTTATAATTTTTAAAATATTTATTTACATATTAATTGATATATACATATATATATATATATATATTATTTGTTCTTTTAAAATTGATCTTATTATTATGTTGTTTGAGTTATTATTCATAATGGTGACATTATTATTCCAATGCTCGGGTTACCACTCCATCAGTATCGGATCCATAAGTTACATAAATACTATGTATTTCTTTATTAATTTAATATAATTTTTTTATTAGATTCATAATGTTTTTATGTGTTTTATACTCTAAAAAAAATTTATAATATGGAAAATTCCATGTATAATTTTTTTTATCCGTACAATCCAATAATAAATCATAGATCTCCAATTATGAAAAAACAACCAATGGATCCCAAAATAAATTATATTCCCTAATCAGAATGAAAGTGATCTAAATCTCCTCCAACCACTTTTCCATACCCATTTAAAATATCATCCAACATAAATTAATTAATTATTATGATGAATGAATTGAAAATCCATCTACCCCTTCACACCATCATCGATTTGGTTGATCCTATTATTATCAACCAGATCGTCCTCATGTTCCGTGAATACTAATTATTATCATAGATTATATCGAATTGAAATTTCAAAAAATATTAGAGAAATGTTATGAATATTAGAATAAAATATTAACAAATTTTATTAATTAAATCATTTCCATTCCTAATAATCACAAAATTCGTGCTTGAATACATCAGTTATGAGGAATTTAGTTCTATTGCAAGTCCAATAAGTAAATTTTTCCAAATCACATGGTTTTCCAAAGAAAGAATCATCCTTGAATCAGATTATAGGGGGATACTAAATCTTGTACAATTTCTATTCCCTATAAATTATTTCACACACTAATAGTGACAATCATTTATTCGCTTAATATCTATGCACTCCACATTGATTCTAACAAAAAATTCCATTATAAGTCTCATCCAAAACATCTGATACCACTCTATCACGAGACAATACCTATATAGGTACCCCTTATATTTTAGCATAAAAGGATGTGAGATAATGAGTCCATGAGTCATAAATCTGTAATTCTTTATGTTGACATTAAGAACCATGTTTATAAATATCTCACATATGGAAGGAATGAACCTAAAAAAGAATAAATTATTATGACCTTGGATAAAAACAACTAAAAAAAACAATCATTTAATATATTATTAAACCAAAAACCATTCCACAATTAATGAAATGTTTAAAAAAATAAAATAATAAATCTCTATGTTAATTCAACTTGTTAATTACAATTTCATTAATTAGTCCTAAACATCAAAAACTAGGCAATAAATGACTATGGGGGTAATAAAATGAATCTTAAAAATATAAAAACTAGTTTCTATATAAAAATGGTGATAATACATGATTAATTCATAGGTACATACCTATGAACTCTAAAGAACATTTGAAAAGATTATAACAATGATCCATTGAATCAATATAATAACTAAAAAAATCATACATGTTAACCACCCAATCATAACCTCAATATGGATCAGTGAGAAAATAACATGTCCAAAATTTTAATATAGTACCATGAAGATAAAAAAAGTCACCCTACAACATATTCCCCCTATTTTCCTGCTCTCGCACACCTATTTAAAATTTCATGTTCTTTCACCCCTTCTACACATATCAATCTAAAATCAACCCATCTCTAATTTGGATGGGGTGTATCCCAACCTAACAGACCCATACAAGGTATATATTGGGGTTATATCATCAATCATTATAACATAACAACCTCATCACATCATATCATAGACTTATCACATTACATTTTAGTCTCATTATGTCATATTAAAACACTCATTGTATAACCAAACATTTATGGTATCATGAACACGAAAAGTAGTAACCTCATTACCTCCACTATTAATTGACCCTACAATAAATCACATCCTCATATCATATGGAAAACAAATAACTCCAACTTGTATTAAAAATTCACTAAGATTACAGAGAAAGTTGGGGTATCTGTATATTTATATCACCTCCATCATTTATATTTGGTGGAAAATACAGAACCCAAATCCAATTGTAATTTTTATGCCTATCCACTATATATTAGGAACATGTATAAAAAACATAAATTAACTAAGAGATTGATTACACCAAATACTAAATAATTGAGCTCATATAAACATAAATAGGTGCACTACACCACATCCATTTAACCGCATGAAATCCTTATATACTACTACAACCATTATATTCATCACACCACACAATAAACACACATAGCCACAACTTCTTAGTTAAATTAATATTGTTTCAATTTTCTGGATTTAATGAGTTTCCAAAAATTCCTTGTTATAGAGCCTCTCAATAAAATTTATATCACTAAATAATGTATTTATAATATTAATTTAATCCATTAACAACATATGAGTTTCAATCAATTCATATTCACTGACCATCCCTTGTCATTTTGTATGGAATTGGAATGCATTACATGTCCAATAAGTCTAATGAAAAATCTACACCCAACAAAATTCCAATATGAAGTAAATGATCATTGAGACACCAAATTTCCTAATATATAAAAAATTATAATCCACGTTTCTCAACACTAAAAATCACAAACAATACCAAAAATACCATCTCCCATAATAACACCTTCACTAGACAAACACTACTCAATTTATACACTACACATCATAAAAATTTCACATCATGACTACTACACAATTATCCACGTCATATAACAATAAGATGAACTATAAGACTTCTAGATAAAATATTTCATAACGTACATAGTCACCACTATATCCTAACAAAATACCATATCACATAAGAAACTAAACAAGAACATTACACATACAATCACTACAAAACACACATCATTTAGTGGAAATAAATTATATTACATTACTCAATTATTTAGAATTTTAATTATATCAAAAATTCCAAAAATCAATTGGAAACATATTTAATTAAAATATACACACTATTATACATTTATTTTAGTAATATAAAATAATATTCATTGAAAGGGACTCATATAAAGAAAAATTAAATAAATTTAAAGGCTCATAACTATTCTGATTTTACAGAATGGAAATAATCATGTGTACAGTAAATATAAATTTTATGATAATAGTAAAATATGTAATTCTTGCCAATTACAATGAAATTATAATTAATCATATTGATTATAAATAATAAGAATACAATTATTATGCACCATAATGAATGGAAAAACATGTAAATGCCAAAAATTCAAAAAAAGTGAGATATGTGATCTCATATCCTCATAAATCATTCTGATTCATTATTATGGATCGTGTGAAAAATAATGATGATTACTATTCCATTCGCACATGGATACCTCATAAATTTATTGATCACATCAAGATATCATCACCAATGCATCGCAAACACTCCATGAACCATAAAAAAATCAATTATTTGAATATAATATTGATGAAAAAAATAATGTATAAGGGATTTGATATCAATTTATATTTCCTAATATCAGCATATATATTCCATTCATCAATGTAAGAACTACATGTCTTGATGGTATAAAAAACTCAAGGGTATTCTCCAAAAAAAGAGGAATAAGAGAGGTTTTGTGTAAAGATGAGGGATCGAATAAGTTTTCAATTTTTAACATAAAAATTCATGGCATGAAACCAAATTTCATTATATAAACATTTATGAGGACCTAAAGTTTACATCTAAAAATAAATTGAAGCTCTGAAGACTTATTAACTTGAATCCTGATGAATATCCAATTATTTTCATAGAATCTGTTAACATCATGGGAAAATAATTAACAGAATGAATTCATTACGAATATAAACCTTTATCTGGAAATCACATCATGGATCACCAACCTTAATTGAAAAAACACACTCACAATTTTTAAACGACATTGGATGTCTTGAACAAAATATTAAAGAACAATTATATCTCAAAACACTATCAAAAACTCCTAAAACATTATTTGACCACCACCAATGAAATAAAATGAATGCTAATAGGCTGACAATTTGTAATATATTTATTATTACATCGTTTATTATATACGCACCATAATATTTTTTACTCTATGTTTTGAGGTTTATAATTTGATAAAATACAGTAAATTGGATTTTATGATTTCTCATGTGTTGATAAATAATATATTATCATGCCGTTTGTGCATTAATTTCCTATTATCACTCCTTCGAAAAATAATAAATGTTTCATTTGTATTTATGAATATGATATTCATCTGTATATTCAATATAAATTTCCTCGCAAATAAAATTGTGAGTAATGAAAATATAATTCTTATTTAAGATAACATGATTCTACATTGAATAACTATATCAAATAATATTATAATTGTATGCAACGAAGTCACCAAATAAATGTTTTTCATACACATAAATCCCCTTATATTTTAGAATAATCCCCAATCAATTAGAATGATTTATATATAATTTCTGTGTATAAATCTTTTTTGTTGTTGTTGATAACATATATGATTTTTATAACATTCTATACATAGAGATTACTAATTATTTACCCTAATGAATTCATCCCAATTATATAATGATTTTAAATAATCACAATTTATGAATTTTCATCCGTACCAGACTCTTCTAATATTAAATATCATTTATTGATATTATTGATATATGTTAATAAGTCAACATCAGAATTGTTTATGTGCTATATATGTCTGTCTATAAAAGACATTATTTTTTCCGACTTCATCACTTCATAATGGATACATAAATGATGACCCACAAGAATAAATGATATATAATTACATGAATTAAAATATATATATTATTATAATATATTCATATTATATTGTAGAAAACTAGTTTTAAGTAATTTTTAATGTCATAAGTATAAAACACATTTTTTTCTCATATATTGGATATTTTTCCAATAACAAAAGTATTATATTATTCATTAATATGTATTCAAAATCTCTAACTAATTATCAAAATAATATACTCTTCGAAGAACATAAGACATACTATAATTATTCATGACAATGAGAAATTGAAATATATAAAATTCGGTGGCTCAATGGCATAGTTAATGTAATAAATATTAATAATAATCAAGGATCAAAAATCAATATTATAAGATAATATATGTATAATAAGAATACTTATAATTTTTTCCCAATTAATAATACATAAAATTCATAGAATGATTAATGTAATTAAAAAAGAAAACATCGTGGAAATTACATCTATAATGGGAACAAGGTGAATATTAATATTTTTCTATAACAACATGTATATAAAAATATTAAAATAATTAAAGATACATTATCTATCACATGGGCTGAAATAAATTTATACAACATATATATGAAATAAATCATAAAAATTTAAATCCATTATTTTTTATAAAATTAAAGTAATATAGAGGTTATTCATCTATACGTACATCCTCTACCATAATATCATTAACATATCACATCATAAAGAAGACCTATAACTTAAACAATTATCATTATTTTAGAAACCCAAACCTTATATAGACAAATATTACATAATTTTAGATTAATATTAATTATAAAAAATTATTATATATAAAAATCATTTAATGTATTTGTGTGTTTTAAATGTGAAATATAAAAAACATCTATATTAAATTTATTCATCATTCTACACATAGTAAATCACTACTAGATCCTTTCTTATACATGTGATTCTTTAAATATGTCATCATATGCAAGGGAAATTTTAATATAATAATGGGTGATATCATATGAGCAGTAAATTTAAAAAAGTTGATACATGTCAATATTTTTATATTAGAATTCCATTATTGAAAGTCTATGATAACAAGGAATTAAATTATGAAATTTATGCATTACAACTATTATATTCAGGATTCAAGGAATAAAAAATTTCATTGGATAATATATAAAACCTATAATAATAAAAGATAATTAACAATGTGGCCATATTTTTTGAATAATATAATTTCATAAATGAGTTTCCAATTGTTTTGAGTAATCATAAACACAAATATTTTTTCGTGGATAAATGTTACGACATTGAACACATAGTATTTATGGGGTAACCACCCATGTACCTTCTATAGGAATGGGATAGTATCAAGTGTAACCTTTTATTTCTTTTGGAAAACCCCTCTGTACAATTTTAGAACATAAAATAAGACTCATTATCTATCACATTTATTATTTATAATAGAGACACCGCAATAGATTAATAATAATTTCATATGTATTCTATAAGTTCATAAAATCATTTAAATTTTTTTCATAACACAATATTTAGAGAATGAAAATAATTAATAACATGACTCTAAACAAATAATTAATATAAATCATGATATTTAATACATTGAGTAATTTCTAATCATATCCAATGTAATGTATAATAATGATCACAAGTTGTTGGAACTGGTGAAAATACCTTTACATAATTAAGGAAATAATTTCTTAGGGTGATTTCTTTTTCATTATGAAATAAATATAATGAAATATTAAAAAACATAAAAATATAAAATAAATTTTATTCATTGAAATGAAAAATGTAATCTTTTTATAGATGATTCAATTTAAATTAATTTCGTAATGGCATGAAAGATAATTTATGTTAATTTAAACAGTGATTCCTATCATATTTTTAACAAAAATTTAGAATTATAATGTTCACGAATTGTAATTTTTATAAAAATAGTCCATAGATAAAAATAAATATATAATATAAATTTTTAATTTAAATAATTTAAGAAAATAATTAAAATTAAAAATGGATATGGATGAAAAATATTTATAACCAAAGAGATAACAAATTTTTTATTTCCATAAAAAAATTCCTTCAGTATTATATCTATTTAAAGAGTGTAAAATGATTATAGAACATGTAATCTATATAAATACCTTTAGTGAAGGAAAATAAATAATTTTTTTGTATTGATATAGGATTGAATTTTATTAATGGGTATATATGCATAATCAATCAATAGAAATTGGGATATTTTAATGTACATATATTTCTATAATTAATGATTTCATCATATGTTCACTATACATTGTTATATTAATAAAATTATAAAAAATTTATTACCAAAAAATTACTTATTTATATAGTTCCATATGTGGTAAAATTATAACATTTTCACCATTATTTATTTATAATAAATTTATGTAATCATTATTTTGAGGTGTTAGATATTTCATATTTCAAGAATATTGTACATCCTCAGTTACCCTACGCACAAATTGATTATGGTTACATAATCACCAGAATCATAGTCATTAAATATTTATAATATTTAACCAATATATAAAAATCTATAACAATTCATATAAAGTGATTATTATTTATAAATAATTCTCTATATAGGTGTGGTAGTCGAAATTAATAGATATTATATTTTTTAAACTTTTCAAATGATGTAATAGAATAAAAGTATATCATAAATCACTTTTAAATAATAATTATAATATCATAAATATAATATATTTACATTTAATCAATTATAATAACCACCGATTAATTTTGGTTATTAAATGTGATTTATATCTCTATGTCTATGTTGTTTGACCATATGTATTAAAAAAACATCAATTTCACCATTGATGGATATGTGATAAGAAAATATATTTCCATCATTGTAGAATTATAATACATTATTTTTTATAATAAATTATAATTTTTTAATTTATATATGACATTTTTTGGATATTGAATATGAAATAAAAGATAAAGTTCTTGGTTAATATATGCACCTCATCCTTGATAGGCCACTATTGACTTGCACCATATTCCTATAATGGGTTGTATTTCATGAAAACCTAGTGATGTAAGAAAAAATAAAATCAAGAATATTTTTAGAGTACATTATGGATGATATATGTGTATTAGAACATGTTTATAATGGTGGAGAATAGACATCATTTTATAAGTGAGGGGGTGTGGTGGATCCCACTGAATAAATAAATTTTTTCCAAAATATGAGGGATCATTCATGAGAAATGTAATTACCATAAACCTAGTAACTAGGATCCAATGTTCTTTTTTCATTGAAATTGATATAAATGAGTCAAATCCCAAAATATAGATATTTTTACTAGTGTTAATGATCAATATACATATATGATATCCATTTTACATTGGGAATATAAAATGAAACATTGTACAAAACACAAACTAATGAATTGTATCATTTAAATATAATTCAGTAATTTCATCTTTATATTACTTTGAAAGAACAAAAAATAAAAGTGATATGAAATGTCTATTAAGTGTTATGTATAGTATAATATATCATGAATAAATAATTTTAACAACATTTTAATGTTAATAACTAAACACACATACCACGTAAAAACATGATATAATAAAAATATAAGGCACAATCAATATAGAATAGTAAAAAAACACCGAACATACGTTCCATTTATGTAATAATATGAGAAATAAATGAATCCATAGATGATATAATATTTATAATATCATTAATAATGATAATAAATCAATTCTAAATTTTATAAATTATAAATTAATGAATGTTAAGATCTCATTCACCATAATACCTTAATTATCAATGCCTTCATAAATAATGTTTATGAAATATGAAGAAAACCATTTTATTTGGCATAATAATTTGTATCATGATACATAATGATTCATAGTGAGTATATATAATATTTTTCCTAAATAATCATTTTAAGTCCAATGAACTCATCATATGCATAATAATCAAATTATTTAATGATTAATGATCAATATCTATAAATGTATTTATTATGTAAACAATTAAAATGTAATAATATATCCCTAGATAATCGCATGAAATTCAATGTAAACCCCAATGGTAATGGTTGCATATGGTTTTGAAAGTAAAATGTATATTCTGAGAGGGATTTAATTTTTAATTAAAATTTATTAAAATAATTTTTTTCTTTATGATAATGTCAACAGAGAAAATAATAATGTGATATGTTATAATAACTTTTACCAGCTTTTAATTGTCTTATCCAAAACTCATGAATAAAATAATTAGGATTTAAATATAAAATCCCATGCATAATAATGAATTCATTATTTTTGAAGTAAAAGTGGAATTATTAACACCAATTTAAATAAATTAGTTGTATAACATTACAATATTCCTAAATGAAGGGTGATTGAGATGAAGTCTCTTACCTCAAACTATCATATCGTGGAACATAAATTAACTTCTTGTATATTGGACTTAAATATGTTATTAACTTATATTAAAATGAAATTACTATTTTGAATATAATATATATTTATTTTATAATATATTATCACACATTTTTTGAAAATAATTCTTTGTTTTCATTATTTAAATTTTAAATTACATTGTATTCTCATTTATTCTATGAAATGATAATTATACATCACATGTATATATTTTAGACTAATAACATCTAGAATAATAATCAAGAAATTATTATAATATATAAACATAAATTAAACATTTAATATAAATCAGTAATTATGGTTCTTATAAATTAAATATATTATGATAATGGAGATGATAGTGTGTATGTACGCATGAGTAATGAATCATTTTTATATTATCATTATAAAAGTGAGGAATGTATTATTTTCCATATATAAAAATTTTATAATATCATAATAACTATATTGGTTCTTTAAATATATGAATTTATATCATCCATATGGATTTGATTGTAAATGTGTGTCAGAACTCTTCGCGAAGGTAGTAGTCCACACGTACATGAAGGTCATTATCATCTTTCTGAGAGTGAAATGTTAAAAAAAATAATAAATATTATAATTTATGAATTATAAATATTTTATTAATGTAATATATTTTTCATGTTTATCACATATACTAATTAAATTCTTCCATATTATCTTCCATGTATAACATTAGTGAAATAATAACATTACTTTATGAGGGGGTTGTCCATCATACAAATGAGTGAAATTATCATATCCACGGTGGAATTGAATGAAAATTTGATATATAGTATATAATGTCTCTAGATGTATAATATTTAAAAAAAATATGTATACATTATATTAATATTCTTACCCATACATGATTCGTATTAGTGGAAAAATGAAATCATTTTTGAGGGAGTACTCTCTTGTACACATGAATAATGCTTTTCTAATAAATTAATGGAACAATGTAATTTTTTATATGATGAACCTAAAAAAATAATTTATATATAAGACAATAATAATATTATATCATAATTTTTTAAATATATGTTAATCATTTTTAAAATTGAATATAATATAAACATATAGTAAGTATTCCTAACACTTCACATGCCCTCTCTTTTGGATTAAAGATAATTTATTCCTATAATGGTTTTATAACCAAAATATGACCTCATGTTCAATTTTATGTATAATAGGATATCATTTTATCATGGTATTATAAATAATAATGGTTTCATTTTTTGAATAATATAAAGTATCTGTGGACTTTTATAAGTTAGGTTAGTGGTAGACTTGAAATTTTTGGAAAATCAATTGTACCCATATTTCTCACTATCCAAAAGGGCACAAAATAGAGTCTTCTAGTGATTTAGAGATTATATGGTCACATTATGGAAATAAAGTATAATATATATAAGTTTAAATGTATTTTTAATAATTAATAGTTTATTTTCACCCCTTAGTACACCAATTTTTTACTTTATCAATTGTAAATAATTATTACTGTTTTTTAAAATTGATTATGGTTACAATTTAATTTTTACATATTAAATAATATAAATTAAAATTAATCCAAATACTAAATCCATTTAAACATTTTCCTTTATCATAATTATAATATTTTAATTTCATATTATTCCTAAAATCACCATGAAAAGTAGTTTTTATGAGAATCTATTCAAAAGATTCAATGTTTTTTTACTATGATAAAATAAAAAATGATTCAAATAAAAAAATAGTATTTCATGATATATTTTCTAAATTTCTTAAAATTATAAACAATAAATAAATGTGTCTATCATTTTAAATAATTTAAATTAAATTGAAACTTTTAATTTTAATTCATTATTTTAAACTATTCCACGAAAAATGACAAATTTCAAAAAATACAAAAATTTACTCTAACATAATTCTGATGTGATGATTTAAAATTTGGTGTTGATATTATATAATATATTTAGTAAATGTGGATATAATTAAATTTAAATTAAATTTTTGTGTAATTAATGAACCATATTATTGGAAAAAATATATTTTTACAATAAATTTATATTTATATTAAAGTATAATTAATTTTATTTTTCAAAAACTAGATAAAAAATTAAAATCTTTAACCAATATATTTTCACAATTTAGTTATTTATATTCATACCAAATAATTAACTATATTTTATTAATGGTATGTATTAAATAATATTTTAATAGATTATCGGTTTTCATTTAAAATTGGTGTTCTGTTTATAATAAGATCTCAAAAAATAAAATTTTTCCCTAAATAAAAATATTATAAATGAATTGGGTGGTACTTTATTCCATCCAAAATAATACATCCTAAAAATTTCATTTATATTATCATACAAACAAATGAGTGTAATTCATTATTATAATATCATATAGTTCCCACATCTGTTGCTCTATTTTGTGATATTTTCAAAGGTCCTTTATGAGATAAATAATCTTATTCCTCAATACATTCTCTCTAGTATAATGAATTGTCATGGATTATTCATAGTGTGAAAAATATTGTTCATATTTAATTTTATCGTAGGTGATACCATGTGTTGGGTATTGAATGTACTTCATTAAAATTTATATATTGAAAAGAACATAAACATTAATTTTTTTTTCCATTTTTAAACAATATTAAACAAATCATATTAATTAGACCATTTAAGAGGGATTGATGTACCTAAGAAATAATTCACTCTATCACCAAACTCTATAACACCCTTATATTAAGATCTTTTAAATAAAACATGATCTCTCACCATGAATTCTAAGTCATTCCTTAGATTATCTATATAACACTCTTTCTTACATGTAGCATCTTTAATGTGTGCATAAAAAAATTTCTTTCATAATATTCTTTTCAACGATTTATGGTTCTAAAACCATCCATTATCTAGAATCATCCCATGGTTTTAAATTATGAAATATCCGTCCATATAATTCTTAATATGGATTTGTTAGACTAAATTAATGATAACTATTATTAAATGAAAACACAACCAAAGGTAAATAACGATCATAATTACACTGAAAGTCAAATGATAGTGACCTAAACTTGTCATCCATTATCTAAATAGTCCTTTTATAATATCCATCATTTATAGGATGGTAATATGTTTTCACATGAAAATCAATATCAGCACCCTTCTAATAACTAATGTTGAATTCCAATTTTAAATTGGGATTATCCAAAAACAATAATGATATTCACCATGATTTCTTATAGATTCCTTAATATATATCATTTAGGAATGTTAAAAATTTAATTTTTCTATTATAGCATGAAATGTCTATATTTTAATAGTTGATAAATAATAAAACATTTTTCATCATTCCTTATATGAGTCTATTTTAGCCTTTTAATAAAGTATATTGTAATGTGATCTCATATACACATTGTACAAATAAGATGTTTTGTACTCCATTAAAATTCATTCTCACGGTATTCACTTGTTGAACAAATATGTATTTGATACAATGGATCAAAATGGTTTTGATAAGAACGTAGTGGTTTTATCCTATTAAAATGAACGTTCTTTAATCCCCTTATATTGGTTTCTAAAGGGAAATTGGCATATTTGAAATGTAATAATGAGAATAGTTTTATTTTAAATAGTTTTAAATTAAATTTTCCAGCATTGATTTTTATTAGATATAATTTAGGGAAAGATAATTAAAAATTAATTCTTGAAAATACTCTATTTATGATTTAAAAAGAAAATAATACATATAATGTTGGTCACATAATTGATATATTTGTGATTAGTCATTTTTACCAGTGATGGTGGGAGGTGATTACCCATATTATCATGAAAACTACTTGAGTGTGAGGTAGTCTTAATGCTTGGAACAATTTTACCATTTATTAGGTGACCATGTTATTCATTTGTTTATATTTTAAAATATATCCCAATTTTTGTTGTAATTTGTTTTACACATACCATAAAAATTTATATAAAATTTTTTATAAAAAATGTGTATTAATCCAATTATATAATGTATTTCCATCATTTGAAATGTAAATCGTGATTTTTTTCATATATGAATTTAAAATTACAAGCAGTTTTATTAAAAAATTTATATTATTGATTATTTAATTAAATTCTATTATCTCATTATGGAATAATTAGTGAGACTCTAATAATGTATTATCTTACAAAATAAATGTGCCTTTAGATGTCTGTATTTTATCATCTACTATGTTTGAGAAAGGTTAATGATCCACTGAGAGGTTTTAGTAGCTATTTATCATTTATCTTGGTGTGTTTTTTCAGATGGGACATGGGATTTTATCTTTTTTTTTCTGGTACTTCTAGTTGTATTTTTTTCATACTAGTTTTAATTATGAAATAATTCTCCGTTTGGATTTTTCGTGAATCCATGTTGCATTTATGCATTTCATCCATTGGGTTTTTAGAAACTTTGATCCAAAATTCACATTAAATGTTTCTATGCGCTAGTCGACAAAACATGGGTATCAATAACAGACTTCAATTTATGTCAGCACCAACTATTCTATTTGGATACTAGAGTATCCCGGTAGGTTTGTAAAATATAGTGACTCATATTTTCAATATTTAAATTTTCAATATTGGATGTACAATTTTAGAGACATTGTTCTAAGATGACATGTGATTACAAGGATATGTGTTCCAGGAATAATTTTTTTAATTTAATTAATACATTAAATACACACACATTAAACATTCCTTAAAAACATAAATAACTCATGAATGGGGACCATAAGTAGAAATATTAGGTTGTAGTTGAGTTCAAAACAACATTTTGGTCTTAGTAAGGACATAATCATTGTCATCATAGGGTGTCTCTGAATAAACCATCACATGTAAAATAAAATACATTCTTGTCAAATTGAAATAATACCCCAAATGAAAAATGTAATGGTACTCATGTAGATATATAGTTTTAAATGGACCCATATATATTTTTTATATCTTATATGATGACGATTAATTTGATAACATTGTAATGAAAAAAGAATACTTTTTTTGGCAGTGTTTCAGAACATCATGAGCTACATTCATTTTATTTAATATAATATATTTATATTTCTTCCGTAACATTAATAGTTTAAAATATTACCATTTAAATCATATTTAACTAGAATAAATCTTTTATGATCATCATTGAGGTTGTTAATATAAAATAATCACAATCATTATTCATTAAGATGGTTACCTTCCATAATGTGGACAATGGTATCATTTCCTTGGATAAGAGTGTATAAAAAATGGATGGATATAAAAAATTACATTAGATATTTATGATTATAGTATATAAATTTAAATTTTTTATTTTTCATTGATGGATTAAGGAATTTATGACAAGTTATAAAATGAAATTAAATTTTGTAAGGTTGTTTGATAGACATACCTTTCAAATATCACTTCATTAAAGGACCCTTTAAAAAAATTAATTGGTTGTTAGGTGATACCACTAGTACATGTATGTTTGGATATATGGTATGAGATGGTTTGGATGATTTTTTAATAGCATCAATTATTTCTAGGATAATTGGGATGGTGACTAGTAGAATTTATACATGACTAGGGGTTGTTTTAAGTAATTGAATAAATATTATTTTATATATAAATCCAAATGTGTTTGGGTAGAATTATTTCCACCGAATATAGATGATAATTAATGTTTCAAATTCGTGTTATGGTTAATTAAAAAATATACCAACAATTATATTATGCATTTTTATGTATTTTAATTTTTTACCTAGTAAATTTTATACGACATTATTTTACAAATTCAAAATTAAATATTTTTTTCCAACATAAATTTTATATCTGTAATAATTAAAATAAATATATAAACAAATTCATAAATCTATTTAAGAAAAATATATTCAATGTTTATATATAGAAAATTAATGTTTGAAAATTATATTTAAATTTATATTTTTAAAATGAAATGAAAAAAACATTTTTGAAAAAAGTATTTTTATTCCCAAATATGTAATTAACAAAATAATGGAAAATAATATTAAAATGGCATTATTTCAATTAAATATATCTATTACATAATTAGAATACATTGATATTAATAAAAATTAAAAAACTATATTTTAAATATAATGAAAATATGAGTTTATAAAAAATTATATTTTTTAACAATTCAAAAAAAAATTCAATGTTTTAGGTTAATTAAAGAAAATCAGACTAATATAATATTAACACTTTGAATGAAAAAATTATATTCATTTTGTAATAACCCAAATATTTATTAATGAAAATTCTTCTTACTCTATTTAAATGACTTCTTACAGTTATGTATAATGTATGCACTTATTTGGTATAATGTTTTGTATTTTAAAGTACTGTTATAAATTGTAACTATTGCGAATATAGGCATTTAATAGTGATCACATGATTTGAATAAATATAAGGCTTCAACAAATAAAATTTACTCAGAAAAAGGAAGTGATATCCTCCTCCAATAGACTTGTCACGTACAAAGACAATGTGTTATAGCTTGGAAATAAGGTCGCGTCATTAGGATTCATACTTGACCAAGCCCAAGAACAGCTTAAATACATTAATCATGAGTGAAACTACCTACAAGAGAAGTGGATGTTGATAGAGATTACCACTCAAGCGATGTTATCCAAGCCACCCCATGATTTTTTCACCATTTCACACCTTACACTAATGTATTATGTGGCTTTCTAAGGGGTTTTGTAACATAACCATTGTATTATGGTTATGTACATTATTTTTATATATAATAATGAATATAATTTCATTTGATTATTTTTAATTTTGTAAATAGTTTTTAAAGCACAAATAATATTTTTAGATAATTTAAAACTAAGGAATCTATTTTGATAAAATAATGGATTTTTGAATTAAATAATATTTTAATAATATATTATTATTATTAAATTTCTTTTTATTTAGTATAGATGATCATATAATTTTTATGAATGCAATTGTAATTTTTTTAAGGTTTGAAAGCTGACTTTGTCAAACACCATGAATTTTCAATAATTTTTTGTTTTTATTTTTAAATTTTAAAATTCACATATTTATAAAATTATTTTCATAAAATTATTACAATTTTTGGAATCAGGATATCGAAATTATCAAACGGTGAATTTTTTATAATTTTATAAGACAGTCAAATTTTTGGTTAAAAAATAAATACTGTTTAAATATATAATGTGTTTTAAGACATCATAATGACCCAACCATGATGTTATAAAATATTCTAAAGATTATATTTTTCCAATATATGTTTAATCATTTAAATAATGTGATTTTAGGTTTTATTTATTTATTTTACAATGATTTAGTGGACCCTTCATGACTTATAAAACATTTTTGTATTTTATAAATTTATTTTCATTAGAGTGTGACTCCCCTACAAATAATTAACCCTATTAATTTAAGAAGTTCTTCTATTTTACTTATAAAATATTTTTCTTCAATCCCCTTTGGGGAAATCCATGTGAAAAAACAATGGCCTGGTTTGTGGTTTTTATTAGTTTAATGTGTGGTGTCTCAAACCTAAATAATAAATAATTTCCTCCCATTTCCTATATAAACACACGCATGATCCCGCATCCCATTCACTCAAAGCCTTATGAGATCTTCCAACCTCTTCCCTCAACTCTCTATAATTCTTTTCAAGGTTCCACAAGCACCCAAGAAGTCTTTCTCAAGCCCTCCCTTGCCTTTGGGATCACACTTCTAAGTAATGGATTCTCACTTTCCTTATTTGTGTATGTGTTTGCTTTATTTGTTATGCCCTTTTATTTTAAATTATAAATGTTGGTGTATAATTTTGAACCTCCCCCATACATCCCTTTTTATTATTTAATAATGACATATCCCCTTTCTCTCTTATTAATTCATGTAATGTACAATCGTTACCATGTCGAAATTCTGTAAGGAATTTATCTCTCCTCAATTACATTCAAGCAAATCATTTGTATTCCGTATCTAAATTTGATTTTGAGACATGTATCTATATAACCCCCATTTTTTTCCATTTAATTTATATATCATAAGACACCCATTTATCTCTCATCGAACTTTTTTTTGAATTCTTATGTCACACCATTATGCTGCTGAAATTGGACCTTATTTTTCCAAGCCAATATCATTTTGTAGTGATTACCATACCGAAGTCTCTATCAAGGGTATTCACCTTTAGGAACATATACATATTTAATTGTACTTTCATGTATATATTCCAATTTCACTAATCCTGGAGTAACATATTATTTTGATTGATTCCATGTTATATTATCCTTTTGGCACGCTTATGTGTGAAATGAAATGTTTAAGACGGGTGCGCCATAATAGAACTCCAATGCATTGGGTAAAGTATAATATCATGATATGTCATGTGAAATATGTTTTTAATCATTATAATTCTTTTGTAACAAGTTTTTACTCATGAATCATGTACAATGAGGGTTTACTCATACTAATTCATGTGTAACATGGGTTTACTCATTCTAATTCTTGTGTAATGAGCATTGAATCATGATATTTCTATGTTATGTGTTTTTGTTAAACTCCATTTTAAGATTATCATGATTTATCATGTATTTGTGTTTACGGTTCTCTTGAACTAAATTGATTTTTCTATTGACTAGCATGTATTTCAATCATTATGTTATTCATTGTTTACTCTCTTACTGGGCTTTATAGCTCACCATTTTCTTATGCATGTACTCAGTTTATCCCATGCAATACTAAGTACGGGGGAATGTAGTGGACATGTAAAAGAAGTTTTCAATAAGATGATGCATTTTATATTTAAAGATGTTATTTAATGTTCATATTCCCCACAGACAATAGACCTCTTGATATTCTATGTTATATCGACTGATGGTTTTATGTAATATATTATGTTTGGAGAGTAAGAAAGAATAGGGTTTGCATAGTTGGTATTAGAGGACATGTTCAGTTATTTTTGAGATTTGGATTAGAAAACCCATGTGAATCCTTATAGACTAGACTATGTATAAAAATAACATAACTTTGTTTTGGCAAGCATTGGGAAAATTTTTTATCTAGAAAATAAAACCCTATCTGGATAAGAGAAGTTAGAGGTGGCTCTGGAACAGATGTACCTAAGAGTGAAAAATCTGACAAGGTGTTCAGGCTGGACCCGAGGTATCCTGGTACACAAAAATGTGTCTGGTATCACTCCTGGTAATTAAACATTTGGGGGATATGAATTAGTAAATTCACTGTCTTACTATGAACCATTATTAAGGGAATTTAAAAAATGTCTATAAGAATAAATATCAGAAAGTATATTTTGGATAACATAGATTGAAGCTTATATATTCATATGCTAAATAAATAAAAGTAATTTATGAGTCATCTATTTTTGTCATTGGATAACCAATTACGTGTTACCCCAACCTACCTTTTATTCCAGCCAATGGCTGGTAATAGGAGGACTCGGGCTAACAATTGATGTTAAGATCAATGCGATGACTGTTCTAATGATATCTCCAATATGACAGTTGAAGGAATCACAAACATTTTCATGATACTCTCTTAATTAACTCAGTATTTTAATAGAAACATGGGTCGCGAGGAAAATTCAACAACCCTAAGAACGAAAATCTCACTATCAAGAGCTTCATGAGACCGATGCCTCATACTTTTTATGGATCATCCAATCCCTCAATCAGTGAAGTATAGATCAAATCCATTGAAAAGATCATCTCCATCCATCAATGTTCCAAACAAGTGAAGGTTCTCTTGGATGCTTTTCTTATGGAGGGAGAAGCTGATCAATGGTGAACATTGATAAAAAAATATAAATCCTAAGGTGGAGATCGAGGTGTTGGAATGGATGAATTTTCAAAATATATTTTATTATAAATATTTTTCGTGCACCATTCGGATTATGATGGAAAGGAACTTATGTGCCCTCATGCAAAAAGACAATGAAACTGTCAATGCGTATGAGGAAAACAACACAAGGCTTTCATAATATTCTTTCTTTATTTTCCTTACCCCCAAATGCAAGGTTGACTGCTTCTTTGGTGGGATAAAACCTAGCCTATAGAAAGCTCCAGCGATTCGTAACTTCAACAACTATAAGGAAATTTTCCATTTTTTCCTCATGGTTGAAATAGATAACGGATAATCTCAGGGGTATCATGGGGATAAGAACCATAAGGTGGACTTCAATTATGGCGGTCCGATCGATAAATCCAATGGTGAAAAGAAGATCCATCACCCAACTTTCTAGAGGTGTGGAATGAAGCACCCTAGAAATTTCATGAAGGGGACGAGGAAATGTTTTAGGTGTGGAAGAGATAGACAAATACCTATTAACTATCGACTAGAAGAACCCATAGCTGCGACATAAAAGAGGATCTATCTATTCAAATCTCAACATGTTGTTTATTGAGTCAACTGTAAAGAACCAGAGCATCTTGAAAATCAGTGACCTTGGTCAGGGGTTTTCAAAGGCATCCAACAACCTCCATGGAAGAAAGGGCGAGCTTTTTCCATCTCTACCACTTAAGTGAGCCCCGACAATGAAGTGGTGATAGGTACGCTAGTTATTCATTCAATAATAGTGAACGTAATTTTCAATTCGTGTTTTACACATTCTTTTATATCCCGAATGATTCGTAGAACAATCTCAACACCACAAAAAATCATGGAAGTAAAGATTTTTATGTGTACAGAAAATGAGGAATTCATTGCATCCCATGAATATAACTCCTCTCCTGTCATACGTTTTTTAATGGACTTCTCGAAAAACCATGTCATACTCCCTTTGGTGGAATTTGATGCAATTTTTGGCATATATTGGCTTTCCTTATATAAAGACCACATAAAATTAAGTGAGAGAGAAATCACACTCATTTTGGAGAATCAACCGCCAATTTTGTATAAGTGCAAGGAAGAGGATGAATCTTAATTAGTTCCATCATATCAAGTATAGATATTACTACCCTATGATTAACCATATCTGGATCAGATGACTGTTTCCAAGGAAGAAACCAACCTTGATGACATACCTATTGTGAGGGAATTCTCTAATGTGTTTCTCAAAGCATTTCTTGGTCTCCCTCATATATGGGATGTTGAATTCTCAAATGAACTTATACTTGGGGCATTTCTAAAATCCTAGACTCCAAGTAGGATGGTTGTAGTGGAGCTTGAGGAACTAAAAAACAACTATTGGAGAATATAGATAAAGGGTTTATACGCCCATGTGATTCACCATGGGGTGCACAAGTCCCTTTCATCAAGAAGAAAGATGGATCAATGATCCTTTTAATTGATTATCATGAGCTCAAAAATTCAAGATAAAGAATAATTATCATATTCAACGAACTGATGACATTTTCGATTATCTGTTTGGAACACAATACACCTCCAAGGTAGATTTGTGGTTGGGATTTTATCAGGTAAGGGGGAAGAAGGAAAATATCCACCAAACTACATTCCAAACAAGATTTGGGCATTATGAATTCATAGTAATTCCTCTCAGACTAAATAATTCTATAGCCTTATTCATAGACATGATGAATATAGACTTTTGAGATTACCTCATCCAATTTGTGGTAGTCTTAATAAATGATATTATAATATAATCTAAAACCAAGGAGGATCCTCATGAGCATCTAAGAACTATACCAGAGACTTTGTGAAAGGGTAAACTCTATGAAAAGTATAACAACTGTGAGTTTTGGTTGAAGGAGGTCTCATTATTGGGTCATATCATCACAAGCAAAGGTATATCAGTGGGTTCCTCAAAGACAGATACAATTGAGGGATGAACAAGGCCAACATTGGTAAAGGATATCCCTATCTTCATGATGTTAACTGGATATTATCACCAATTTGAGGGATATTTTTCATGATTGTAAAACCCTCTTACAAAGATAAATTGGAAGGGACAATAGTTTTCTTAGAGTGATTAATGAGAAGAGAGATTCAAGATGTTGAAAATGTGGCTTATCACTGTTCCTGCGCTCAAATTACCCATCAATGGAGAACATTTTGTGATAATTAGTGATGTTTAGATGAAGGTTCTGGGTTGTTTGTTGATGAAGAATGATAAAGTGATAGTCTACGGTTCAAGGCAATTGAAAATCCACTAGAAAAACTATCACAGAGTTGGCGGTTGTGATCTTTTCATTGAAAATCTAGCAACATTTTTGTTAAGGGGAGTAGTGTTAGATATATAATGATAACAAGAGCCTCAAGTATATATTCACACAAAAATAGATTAATATGCACCAAGGAAGATGGATTAAACTCATCAATGATTTTGAATTCTTAATATACTACCATCCCGATAAGGAAAACAAGGTGGCATATACTCTAAGTAGAAAGGATCGTACATCTTTATCCATGATGAGAATTAAAGAGGATCCAATATTCTTTGATTTTTCAGAAGATGGAAATTGGAATTGTTAAGGGAGGAACATAATGAATCCTTTCTCAAATTATTTCTCAACCACCCCTCTTAGATTAAATAAAGGATTCTCAAAGGAAGGATGTGGAAATTCAGAAAAGTGTGGACACAATTTGATGTGAGAAATCCTCAGAGTTCCTGGGTGACAAGAATGAAATTGTCAGTTATGGGTCATGATTATGAGTACCATTTGATCTAAAGATAAAGAAGGATCTTATGAATGACTCACATAGCTCATCCTTATCTATTCACCAAGGGATCCCAAAGATGTATCAATATCTCCGAGAAATAATTTTGTAGGAAAATATGAAATGAGAGATTGTTGAATATACATAAATGTGCCTGTTTTGTCAGTAAGTGAAGCCTTTGGGGAAACATTCTAAGGGGATGATGAAACAACTAATTATACCAACATGGAATTGGGAGAACATTACCATAGACTTTGTCACTAGAATTCCAAGTAAATCTTAAGAAAACAATGCTATATTGGTCATTGTGGATTGTTTTACGAAGACAACTCAATTTATCTCAATTTGGGGGGACTTTTCATTTGATTAACTTGCACAGATTTACATCAATAAGTGTTAATGATTAATGGATTACCACAATCTATTGTATCTTATCTTGATCTGAGAATCACCTAAATGTTATAGAAATGACTCCAACATTCTCTAAGAAATGAACTGAACATTAGTACCCCCTATCATCCTCAAACTGATGGATAATCAGAGTGATCTATTCAGACACTATATGACATGTTACGATCATCTTATATGAACATCAAATAAGGGTGGGACTAATATATTCCACTGTTTGAATTCTCTTAAAATAATAGTTTTCACTCGAGCATCTGAATAACACCATATAAAGCCCTTAATGATAAAATGTGTAGAACATGAGCATGATGGGACGAATTCGGTGAGTGTATGCTGATAGTACTTGAAATTTTTAAAGAAATGGTAGAGATGGTGAAAACCATTCAGCGGTATATCAAGGCTACCACGAGTATACATAAGAGTTATGAAGATAACCTTTTATGATACCATAAGTTCAATTTTGGATACATATTTCTTCGACACATATATCCATGGAAGAAGGTCAGAAGGTTTGAAAAGAAGGGGATTTTATGTCCTAGGTACATTGGCCCCATAACGATTTTTGGATTGTATCGGGATTGTGGCCTATAGAGTAGCACTTACACCTACCAAGTCCAATGTAATGATTTATTTCATGTATCCATCTTAAGGAGGTATGTACAAAACCCTTTACATGTACTCTCATTAGAAAAAGTACAACTAGATGATGAACTTTCATATAAGGAGAAACCAGTGAAGATCATATATCGTAAAGAAAATGTTCTGAAAAATAAGACAATTTCTCTTATCACAATGTTGTGATAATAATTCATGTTTAAAGATTCCACGTGGAAATAATAAGAAGTGATGCAGAAGAGTTACCCAGATCTTTTTTAGTGTGGGGAAAGGAAATTATGAAGGTGAAATTTCTTAAGGGAGGATCATTGAAAGGACCCAAAGATTCATTAATGAAAATTCCTCTTGGTCAATTTAATTGTCTTCTAATTTTTATGTAAAATGTATGAACTTATTTTGTATTATGTTTTGGTTTTTAAAATATCGTTATGAATTTTGACTTGTTCTAATATATCCACTAAACAATTCTCACATGATTAGTATCGTTGAAGGGATTTATCAATTCCAATTAACTAAGACAATAGAAGCGATAGCCTCATCTAGTAGACTTTAACTATACGACAAAAATTTTTCAGAGCTCGTGAAGTACGTTTCAACCATGGGATTAGCTCTTGACCAATCCAAAGATGAGTTCGAATATGTTAATCTTGAGTAGAACCAATAACAGGAGAAGTTGAAGTTTATAGATATTAACACTCAAGCGATGTTATCCAAACAACCCAATGAGTGTGTCAGGATCGTGCTCCTTACCCTGAGGTCTTATGTCGGTGTTTCATTGTAACCTCCAAGTTTTCTAAAAAAATGAATTGAATAGAATGAAATTTTATTAAGTATATATTTACAACTAGCCTTTAAAACATAAATCTTCCCTTTCTATTTTTGAATTTCAAGGAACTATCATCTACAATTGTGTTCAGCATGTTATTTGGAGTCTATTAGAACCAAATTGTTTTTTGGTAAATAGTATCATTCCCTTATGAATAGTAATATGAATAGTAATATGACCTTAATGAATAGTAAAATTTATTATTATTTTATTTTATTAAGGATTTAAGATAATAGAATCAAGATTAAATTTTCATTGTGATATAGAAATAGTTACAGAATTAGAATTGTTTATTTTTGAATTAATTTTTATTTTATTTAAAAATTAAATTAATAATATTTAGAAAATTATTTTCAAAAAATGGGCTTCATTTATGAAATCTTCATGTCATTAAATGTTTATGGTAAATTTTAGGAATTTTTCAGAAACAATTGATTTTTTGATGAATAGTAAAAAATTCAGTCTTTACTTTCGGTGTGTTAATGACATCATTAATGAAATAATAAAGATTTCAGAAATCTAGTTGACCAGTGTATAGTTAAATAAGCTGTGATGTGTCCCGTGTGGCTTATACCATGGTAAAATGCCATGGGCATGCCCATGGTTTTGCAAATACCACTCATGAGGTGTACCTTGAAAATTATTAAAATATTCCCTTACATTTCCTATAAATACGAACCCATTACATCATTAACGTCATTCTAAATTCCTCCTAAATGATTATCATTCCTTCTTACCTTAAAATTAGTCCTCCCAAGGGTTCTTCAAGCCCCCCAAGTTCCCAACCTTCATTTCTATGGGTTACTTTACAAGGTAAAAAAATTCTCAATTTCTTTCTTTTTCCATTCATGTTCTTTTTTATGTGGTATAATATTCAGGTTTCTATACCATGTTCTTATTTACTTATTATTATTGATATATTAGGAATTATGATTTATTTCTGGATGGTTGACCCTTGTCCCCTATCTTCTTAATGTTTTCTAAAACCCTGTCACATAACCGTTGGGCTACCGAATTTTTTTAAGACATTTCACACTTATTCTTTTATTATTAGTTCCTTCCTTATTATTTATTCACATCCCCTTAACAAAAATGCATGAAATCAACAGAAATCAGGTATATTTAGGATTATATCATGTTTATCGGAAATTACTCATCATTATTCTTCTCCTCTCCCACTTATTTAAGGAATAAAAACATTGTCCGTGATGTTTTGAATTACCGACATCGTGGAGGATGTGATTTCAATTTCCATTAATTATTTAATGTCTCATCCTGAAAACATTTATATGGTTGAACAAGGTTATAATATATGTTTTATGAATTAGACATGGTTTTGGAATTATTTTTTACTCTTGTTTCTAAATTACAAGACAAAATGATGTTGTTATTATCCAAGAACCAATAAAAGATTTAAACGAACATAATTAATGTTTTAACTTATGAATCATCTCCATATAAAACATCAAAATGATAAATGGTATATATTATGGTACTATAAATATGTATAGAACTTTCCATTCCAATTTTGTAATTTCACTTCCAATCGACAAGAACATCTACCATGAACTAATCACGGAAATCATGTTAAGAACTCACCCAAAAACAGTGCAAGGAGATAAATACTAACAATTAAAGAGAGAAATGATGATATGAAATGATAATATAAGATGTTATAAACATGAAAAGGTTTATTTAAACTACTAATAACAATATTTTAACCATTATACAGGTGGTTTAATCTAGTAGGAAGTAAGACAAACCCAATGTAATGGAATTGTAACCCCGATTTCCATTTTTTGTGTTATCCTTCTACATCATTATTTATGTGGTATTAAAAATTTTTGTTTGATGGAAATTGTTTATATTAAAATTTTGATGTGTATTTACAGTATAAATTTATATTCCATTTCCTATATTAAGTCTCACTTCAATTATATGATGTTTGTAAGGGAATTCTAAACCTGATTTCCATTTATTGGGTTTTCCTTCTACTTCATTATTTATGTGGTATTAAAATTGTTTGTTTGATGAATTTTTTTTATATTATCCGGATTTATGTGTATTTATAGTATATATACCTATTAAATTTACTTTATTAAGTCTCACACCAATTATATGATACTTCTAAGGGAATTCTTAACTTGATTTTCATCCTTTGGGTTAAACATATTCTTCATTATTTATGTGTTATTTAAATTGTTTAGGTGATGAATTATGATTATAATATGTTCAATTATGTATATTTACTGATTATATAAATATTTCATCCACTCTATTAATTCTCACATCAATTATATGATATTTATAAGGGGAATTTGTTTTAAAATCCTTTTTTAAAATTATGTTTTACAAAATTCAAAAGCAATGTTTTTATGATATTATTCATGTTGTATGATTTTGTATTGGATCTTGGAAAATGTTTATGATGAAGGGAGGGACCTATATTTCCCTTAAATTCATTGGGTATGTGTATGTTAGAGGTCGGACGTACGGTTACTCTATGTGTAACTGCGATGGTTACACAAACTGTAAGGTAGCCGTGATTGGTACAAATTGTAAGGGAGCCGTGAGGGTAACAATTATATGTAAGTAATGCCCCATGATTAATTTATGATTATATTTATGTTCTCGTGTTTTGTGTGGATCTTTTTTAAATATCATGTTAGAAAAATCAAGTATATATGGGTGACAATAATGTCTTTAGAAAATGCTTTCATACGTTATGAGTATTCATGGACTAATGTGATCTTTCTTTCTTTATTCATCCCTTACTGAGATTTTTGTGCTCATACCAAGTTTTTATAATATTTTCACAGGTTAATGGATTTGTAGGACAAGGAAGGAAGGGAAATTAAATGTTGATGTATAATCAAGGTGTCTTGTTTTAAGTTTTATTGTTTTATATTTTTAAAAAAATGGAAACTATTTTTATGGTATCCACTCTGCAATAATTTGTAATGTTAAGAATGTATTGTCCTAATTCTCTAAAGTTATAAACATAAATGGATCCTAAATGTAAAAGGATGTGTTTTCTTGACCAAATTAATGGTTATGTATGTAATATTTTTGGGTCATTATAGTTGGTATCCGAGGAATAGTTTAGACAACTTTAGGGATTAGTAGTTTTCGTTAAACATATGGTTAGTCTGTATGTCTAATATTTAAGTTAAATACTTATTTTATAACATTTAAGATTAAGTAAATTCAGTTACAAATGGAAGGATGATGATCTCAAATGAAATTCATTTCTCTTCATGATGACTTTCTTGCAATAATTATTGCTATGTCATGTTGAGACAACATTGAAACATTTTCTAACACAGAACTCTCTTGCAAGCAATATTTTGAGATATCAAAAACCTCCATTGTACCTCGATACCATCATGGATCATGGGTTGTATTTAATCAAATCCTATTTTCTTAATATTCTCATATTTTCAATAAAGATAAATAAAATCAAGGAATTGTTAAATATTTTATCTTATCAAGAGATTTTGAAGCCTATTATGATTTTGAAAGAGGTGCTGAAGAAGGCGACCCTTACGCAACCTATTTATATTTTCTTTTACCAAATATTCTTTCAGCCCATACTTATGTTGTTTTAAAAGGACCATTGATTGAATGTTTCAACTCAAACTCAATCTGAATATTTTATAAAAATATAGTCTTATCAGATGTTTTGAAATTATTTGTCATACATGATTATTTTCCAAAACTATTTTTCTGTGAACAACCATATGACACAAGTTGTACAATGTGTATTTGGATAATGGAAGAAAATGATTTTTAGGGATCTATAAATCGTGGTTGCAATTCTTGGACATTCTATTTATGTGAGAAAGATGATGATGAGACTAGGTGGACACTAAGATCATGGTACCCTCAGTTGTTAAATAAATAAATAAAATTGTGCGGACACAATTTCCGATAGGTGGGGATAATGTAACATCCCAGTTTTTTATTAAAAAAAAGAATTGAATTGAGAGAGACTTGGTTTTAAGTGTATATTTTTAACTATCCATTAAAACATAATTTTTTCTCTTCTATATTTTGAATTTCAATAAACCGTCATCTAAAATTTTGTTCAGTATGTTACTTGGTGTCTATTGGAACCAAATTGTTTTTTGGTGAATAGTAAAATATGATTATGAATAGTAATATGAATAGTAATATGACCATAATGAATAGTAAATTTTATTATTATTTTATTTTATTAAGGCATTAATATAATATCATCTCGGTTAATTTTTCATTGTGATATAGATATAATTACAAAATTAGAATTGATATTTTTTAAATTAAGTGTGATTTTAATTAAAAAATAAAATAATAATATTTAAAAAATTCCTTTCAGAAAATTGAATTTTTTTGAAATATACACATCGATAAATGGTTCGGGTGAATTTTGGGAATATTTCTAAAACAATTCATTTTTCAGTGAATTGTCAAATATACAGTTTTTAGTTTCTCTATGTTAATGACATTATTAATTATATAATAATGATTTCATAAATCTGGTCGACTTTTGTATAGTTAAATATTATGTGAGTTGTCCCATGTTTCTTATACCAAGGGAAAATACCAAGGGAAAGCCCTTGGTTTTTCAAATACCACTCATTAGTTGTCCCTTGAAAATTATTAAAACATTCTGTTACTTTTCCTATAAATACCAACTCATTCCTTCATTAACATCATTCCCAATTTCTCCTCAATGAATACCAGGCCTCCCTACCATTATAGTAGTTTTCCCAAGGTTTCCTCAATCCCCCAAGGTCCCAACCATCATGTTCTAAGGGTTACTCTACAAGGTAAGAAAATTCTCAATTTCATTATTTTTTCTATTCAAGTTCTTTTTTATGTGGTATAAGTTTCATGTTTCCATAAATTGTTCTTATTTAATTTTTATTGGTTTTCTATTATGTATTATGATTTATTTTTGTATGGGTTACCCTTGTCCCTTTTCTTCATAATGTTTTCTAAAACCCTGTCGCATAGCCGTTGGGTAGACAATTATTTGTAAGAGATTTATCACTTATTCTTTTATTTTGAGATCTATGCTTATTATTTATTCATATCTCCTTACCCAAGGAACAATAAATCTACAAGAATGTTGTATATTATGGATTATATAATGTTTATGGACAATTTCACTTCATTATTCTTCCCCTCTCCCACTTATTTATTGAATAAAAACATTATTTGTGATGTGTCGAATTACCGACATCGTGGACGATGTGATTTCAATTTCAATTAATTATGTCATGTCTGGTAACAAAACCATTAATATGGTTGAATAAGGTTATAAAATATGTTTTATGACTCACCCATGGTTCTGGAATTATTTTTTACTCATGGTTCTAATTTATAATACAAAATGAGGTTGTTATTATCCAAGAACCACAAAAATGATCTAAATGAACAAAACTAATGTTTTAACTTATGAATCATCCTCATATAAAACATCAAAATTATAAATGTTATAAATTATGGTAATTTAAATATGTATATACTCTTCCATTACAATTCTGGAATTTCACTTCCAATCAACAAGAACATCCACCATGAACCAATCATGCAAATCATGTTAAGAACTCACCCATAAACAATACATGGAGAAAAGTACATATAATTAAAGGGTGAAATGATGTTACGAAATGATAATATAACACATTATAAACATGAAAATGTTTCTTTAAAATACTAATAACAATATTTGAACCATTATATAGTATTTTTAAACATGTAGGATGTAATACAAACCCGAGGTAAGGGAATTGTAAACCTGATTTCTATTCTTTGGGTAATTCTATTACTTCATTATTTATGTGTTATTAAAATTGTATGTTAGGTTAAAATTGTTCATATTATCAAGGGTTATGTGTATTTACATAATATATACATATTACATTCACTATATTATGTCTCACTTCAATTATATTATGATTTTATGGGAATTCTAAACCCAATTTCCATTCATTGGGTTATCCTTATACTTCATTATTTATGTTGAATTAGAATTGTTCGTTTGGTGAAAATAATTTATATAATCATGATTTATGTGTATTTAAAGTATATATACATATTCCACTTACTATATTATGTCACACTTCATTTATATGATGTTCGTATGGGAATTTTAAACTCGATTTCCATCCTTTGGGTTAACATTATTCTTCATTATCTATGTGGTATTTACATTGTTTGGGTGATTAATTTGATTATAATTTGTTTAATTATGTATATTTATAGATTATAAACATATTTCTTCCACTATATTAAGTCTCACATCAATTATATGTTATTTATAAGGGACTTTTCTTTTAAAATCTTCTTTTAAAAATATGTTTTACAAAATTCAAAAGCAATATTTTTATGCTATAATTCCTGTTGTATGATTATGTTCTGGATCTTGGACATTGTTTATGATGAATGGTGGGAACTATATTTCAATTAAATTCATTGGGTATGTGTATGTTGGAGGTCGGTTGTATGGTTACTCTATGTGTAACTATAATGGTTACATAAATTGAAAGGTAGCCACGAGGGTTAAAAATTATTAGGTTATCGTGAGGGTTACCATATTATGTAAGTAATTCCCCAAGACACCTTTACTATTATATTTATGTTCTAATGATTTGTGTGGATCTTGTGTAAATCTCATGTTAAACAAATTAATTACATAGGGGTTACAATAATCTCTTTTGAAAATGCTCTCATAAGTTACGAGCATTCATGGATTAATGTGATCTTTCCTTCTTCTTTTTTCTTCCCTATCTGAGCTATTGTTCTAATCCCATGTTTTAAAAAGATTTTCACATATTAATGGATGTGTAATACAAGGAATGAATCCATATTAAATGTTGAAGAATTTTTAAGGATTCTTGTTTTACGTTTTAATGTTTTATATTTTTAAACAAATTCAAATTGTTTTTATGGTATCTACTCTGTAATAATGTGTAATGTTATGAATTTATTGTGCTAATTCTATAATGCTCTAAACTTTAAAATATCCACATTTTAAAAGTATGTGTTTTATTGACTAAATTAATTATTATGTATGTAATCAGGTTAGGTACTTATATTTATGGGGTTATGTAACAAGACCATATCATTAGGATTATGTGAATTATTTTTGTATATAATTAAGTACATACTTGTATTTTATTATTGTTACATTCTAAATAGTTTTTAAAGCACAAATAGTTTTTTTAGTTAATTTTTAACTAAGGAATCTATTTTGATAATTATATGTATTTTTTAATTAAATAATATTTTAATAAAATTGTATTATTAATAAATTAATTTTTATTATGTATAAATGACCATCTAATTTTTATGAATGTAATTGTAATTTTTTATTAAGGTTTGAAAGTTGTCTTTGTCAAAACCCATGATTTTTCAATAAATATCAGTTTTTTTAAAGTAAAGTTAACAAATATATAGAATTATTTAGATAAAATGAACACTATTTTTGAAATTATAATTTCAAAATTATCCAATGGTGAAATTTTCTTAATTTTCTAAGAGATTTTAATTTTTGGGTAAAAATTAAATATCTTTTAAAAATATAATGTGTTTAATGATATCATAACGACCCAATAGTGATTTAATAAAATAATTTAAAACTATGTTTAGAAAATATATGTTTTAACATTAAAATAATTTTATTTTATGTTTCTTTTATTTATTTTACAAAGCTTTAGTGGACCGTTCAAGACTTATAAAATATTTTAGTTTTTATAAATTTATTTCCATAAGATTGTGACTCACCTCCACATAACCCTATTATTTTATTATGTTCATCCATTTTCCATATAGAATATTTTTACTATCCCCTTTGGAAAAAACCATGCGAAAAAACCATGGTCTGGTTTGTGGTTTGAATAGTTTAATGTGCTGTGTCCAAAACCTAAATAATAAAGACTTACCTCTCATTTCCTATATAAATCCACACAATCTCCCACTTAATCTTAAATAAAATCTATTGCAGTTCATCCAACCTCTTCCCTCCTATCTCTATAATCCTCCCAAGGTGCCCCAAGAATCTCAGGAATTCCCTCTTAAGCCCCTCACTAGCATTTGAGATCACACATACATTTAAGGGATTCTCGTTTTTTTATTTCTGACCAAATTTCATTGTACTGTTATGCCCTTTTATTTTAAATTCCAATTTTTGGAGTATCATTTCTCACTCCCCCATACTAACCTCTTCATTTTTTAACAATGGAATATCCCCTTTCTCTCTCATTAATTCCACCCTTGTACACCAATTACCATCTTGAAATTCTATATGAATTTCTCTCTCCTTATTTAGATTCATAAAATTCAATGTATTACGTATATCAATTACATTTTTGGGGACATGTATCTATTTGACACCCTTACATTCCATCTAATTTACATATTATAAGACACCCATTTCTCTATCATCAACCATTTCTATGAATTCTTGTGTCACATTGTTATTCAACCGAAATTACACCTCATTTTTCCAAGCCAAGATCATTCTATAGTGAATACTATACCCGTGTATCTATCATGGGTAGATAAGTTTATGAACAAATTAATTTTTAATGGTATATTAATGAATTTATTCAACATTAATTTACCTTATAATAAATAATGATGTTGATTGATTCAATGTTATAGGAATCATGTGGCACAGATATGCATTAAATGAAATATTTCAGAAGGGCGCACCCTAATAGCGGTCCAAAGCATTTGATAAAGCATAGATTCATGATATATAAATTTCAATATGTGTTTCATCATGCTAAATCAGGTGAAATGAGGGAATAACCACACTTCATGGGCAATGACATTTTACTCATGCTCTTTGTGCAATAAGCATTGGCACTAGCTAATTCCATGTTAAGTTTTGTTTCCATGTCTCTATGTTATGAGTATCATGCTTTATCATATCTTTATGTTTATGTTTCTATTATGATCCATTGATATGCCTATTGACTATAATGTATTGTAATTTTTATTTTTTTCTATGTTTATTACTATACTTGGCTTTATTTCTCAACCTTTTCTAATGCATATCCTCAGGAAATCCCATTCAATGCTAAGTACGGGGGAATGTAGTGGTCATGTAATGGATGTTTTCAATATGATGTTGTGTTTTATGTTTTATGTTTTTATGTAATTTTTTAAGACCCAAAAACACTAGACCTCTTGATTTCTTATGTTGTATCAAGTGAGGGTTTTATGTAATAAATTATTTGATGTGTGTAATAATGAGTAGGGTTGTCATAAATTTTATCTAATTTTTTTTAATGTAACAAAAAATATTATATTTATTTTATCATAGAAAAAAAATCAATTTTTTGAAGAAAACAATTATTTTAATATAAAAATGAATTTACTAAAAATTATGACATTATTCATTAAAAAGATATTATAATGTTAAAAGTGAGCATGATAATTAAATATTTTATTATGTGTATAATATTATTTATTCTCCTCAATTTAATGGGTAACTCAAAATGATCTTGTTAAAATAATTATATTTTGGATTTCGCATAAGCTCGGTCTTACACGAAATGTAAGACATTTAAGATTTATAATTTATTTAAAAATAGGAATATCAAAAATTCATGGGGTATTACAGTAATGGGAATATTGAATTCTTTTTAACTAATTACATTTTTTGATTTCATAGAGTTAATGATATTTAAATATCACAATAAGATATATCACTCGAGTCATTAGAGGAATTAAATATAAATGTGAGTAAAAATATATTTTTATATCTTGTGAAAGTTAAATCCCAAATCATTAAGAGTTTTTGAAATAATTTTTTGAATTAGTGTTTAAATTAGAAGATAAATGAAGATGTAATCTGTTATATATTGAATAATTTGAATAAAAAAATAATAATAAGGATAATTTATTTTTTAGTATCATTATGAAAATATAATATTCTGTTATATTTTATATTGGATTAATTTTAGTTGTTTTTGGAATTTCAAAATAGAAGAAATAGAAGACTTTAAAACATGTTATATTTATTAATTTGATAAAAACTAGTGAATCTATTGATTTTATGATATTTTATTGTAGTCTAAAATTATATGTGATTTGAAATTCATGTATATAATATTTAAAATTAAATATTTTATACTCTAGGGTATTGTGATATAATTAAGTTATCTCTTATTACTGAAGTAAATTGATTCAATTGGAAATAATATAT
Organism: Viscum album; assembly: GCA_963277665.1. Taxonomy (NCBI): domain Eukaryota; kingdom Viridiplantae; phylum Streptophyta; class Magnoliopsida; order Santalales; family Viscaceae; genus Viscum; species Viscum album. The sequence continues at coordinate 1,044,027,348 of OY728133.1, read as the reverse complement.
ATATTTTATTTATATGATTATATAGTAGTGCGAAGCTATGATTTTGGGTGTGACTCCTAAAAAGAATGATTATATGTTTCATGGAAATCTAAAATTGGATCTCAATTATGTAAATATTTATAATGATCTAGGTTTTGGGGAATGAAATTGGCAATGAAAAAGATTATTACCAAATTGTATCTAAGAATTGTAAAAAAATTGGCTTTCTTCATCTTTATATTCCACGTACTATTCTGTAATGATACGGTATTTTTGTTTGATGGGATTTAATTCTAACAATCCGTAGAGTTTTACTATTGAAATGAAATTGTAAAAAATTACTTCTACTGATTCAACCCCCATTGTCAATGGGAAAAGTGATATTTCTAATAACATAATTTTGTATCATATAATGTGACCTATATATGATCTATAATATTTATTTGTTAGATTGGATTACAAGAATTCATATATCTTTAGGGGGGTACCAACATTATAGGGTAAAAAATATCATATTTGAAGCAATCAAATGGAGTAATATATTTTATATGTTTCCCTAGATGATTATGATTCCACAAAAATATGTTTCCAGTCATTGTAAATAATGGTTCGATTATTCCAATTAAATTGTGGAATATGGAAAATTATGGAAATATGAAAAATAATATTCTCTTGTAACTTTATAATAATTTAATAAACTAAAGTTATGGGACAAAAAATAAAAAAAAATATGGCTGGGAGAAGTTGGTGAGAATAAATTAAACCAATATGAACCAAAAAAATAAACAATGTAATAAATCCATAGAATAATATTTAAAGACATTGATACAATCAATTATTAATGTGTTCTAGATTTATTGACATTGTAAAATTATATTATGAGTTTTATTCGATGATTTGGTGTGAAACATGATTATAACTATATTTTAAAGAAGATGATGAGGAATTTTCTAGATAATTTTGATCACAGAATATTATCTCTAGATAATAGGGAATATATTTCTATTTATTGGTAAGATAATTTTTTAATTTCATATTAAAAATGAATGTTTATAGAATTAATCATTAATGTAATAGATGATATATATTTTCAATCCAAGAGAAATATCACTATTTGTAATGATGAATATTTTCCATACTAGAGTGACTCTGAAAACAATGTTGAATAAATAAATATTACTTTTTTTTCTCAAATATTTCATAAAGTTAAAAAAGAACAATAGAATATTAAATTTTGGATCATATAAATTTAATTGAATCATAAACTATGTAGTTAATTTTCATTATCATAAAGTTAAATATTTTGAATCAAAAATTGAATAAAATATTCATTAAAATATATGTATAAAAATCATAATGGGGACAAAAAGAAGAGGATAATATATATGGGATTCAAAATTCCAAAATTACATATTTAACCAATAAATAATTTGAAAAATATTTCATCTCGTTAAGTGATATTTATGAAGAAACAGATGAAAAATATAAAAAATTTCCATCTCAATTTCAAAAAAATGTTGATACATCAAGCAGTGATGAAGATAATTCTGAAAAAATGTAGTTTGTATAAATGATTAAATATAAAAATATGGCATGTCATGAGTAAAATTCGTGATCTATAATGAGAATTTTAGTTAGGTAAAATAAATTATAGGATTATAATTGAAAAGGTTGATCAAGTTAAAAGAGAAACAACACCAAAAAAATAAAAGAAATCATGCTGAAATTAGAATAATTAAAGAAGATGATAAAAGACCTTGATAAATATATCTACTTTAATGATGAAAAGATGTAAAATAAATAATAACCAAGTTTTCAATATATTAATGAACTGAAATCTATAACAACCTGATCCCATAATACTAGTGTCAATGCATCATTAAACTGGAATTATTATATGGAATCAAATATTTATGCAACGATCAATTTAATAGTCTTGGGAAAACATATTACATACATGATAACCATAATACATTAGTAAAATAAAAAAACATGATACACTATAAAATCAGATAAACTACATCATTGAAATATTATATAATTTTTCCTTTATCAACACTTAGGGAAGTGAAACAAATGAAAAGGGTGATTTAAGATGCTTAGTACGAGTATATAATATATCAGAACTATAAATAATAATGAATGGTGAATAAAAAAATGTACAGATATCATTAAACATTAATCGTGAGCTTAATATTACGAAAATAAAAAATAATAAATAATTACATAATAAAACATAACCATTGATATTCTACCAGTTGAATAATTACATGTAAAATCTCCATAACGAGAAAATTCATAATATAGGACATCATAATCATTCTGTCAAATTTTTTTGAAAAGATCATACATAATTGGTAAAAAAACAAACTAGTTTGTCTCATGATATCTATGAATGCATTGAAGATATGTATTGGTCCCCAACCATCACATAGTAAGTCCAATATATTCCTCATATAAAAAGTGTGAATCCAAAAAAACATAAATATGTTTATTGTAAAACAAAAATATAAATTTTGAACCCATTAATGGTATCAAATTATCACATCCACATTCAAAATGATCATCAAAACATTAAAAAAATATTATATATGATATAATAATAGACATACCTCAATAAATAACAATATTAAACAAAACATTATGACATATACGAAGATACATTTAAATAATGCAATTGAAAAGTTTAGGAAGAAATAATTTTTAAACATTCCATATTGTCTCATACAACCATGAAAAATTCAAATAAAAATATCTTAGAATATCTTGATAATATTGAGACTTTTGATATGATATAACAATGGGTATTAAATAATCCAAATTCCTAGAATAACAATTTATACAAGCATATATATCACATAAGTAAAAGTGAGTTGAGAAAAAAACAATTTTACTTTAGAAAAATGTATTCTTTGGGAAAATCATATTTATTTTTCATGAAATATGTTTGTAAAAATGTGTTTCTTATGAAATAAAAGTAATGTATATATAAATTTTTTATTATTCCTAAATAAGGTTCCATATAAGTAAAATCACATATGAATTGTTTTTAAATAATCTTTAAAAAAAATCATTTTAGTGCGGTTTGTGGAAAATATTAATGTTATTTTAAAAAGGAATGGAATATTTGTTTTCATAAAACTAGAAATGAACTGTTATAGTATATCATGATAAGATGTGGTATTTTAGAGAAATAATTCTTTATTAAAATATAATATAAAGTTTATTTTAAAATGGGTTATAATTCTTAAAGTTCCTTTGAATCAGGCTTATTTATCATGAAGAATTAAGAAGGGAACGGTTTTAAAACATATAATCCCCATAAAAAATATGAAATTATCTAAATATATTATTTTGGAACATACATAAAAAATATATAATATGTACACAACAATAAATAATCATTAAATTTGGGTAAGGATTGTGTATGAATACCCCAAAAGAAAAATATAATAGTTCGGCTGGAATCTCTTACCATATTGTAATCAATCGAATCATATGCCCAAAAATTTAATCATTATAAAATGATACATTTAATAACATATAAATAAATATATTCATGATATGATATGTAGATGGTACATATAAATATACCACTCACAATAATTAGTTGTGAGTAAGGCATATTTCACTGAAATGAATGTTAGTTGAGAAAACCCTTACCTTATGTCTGAATGTATTTTCCACCATACAATAATTTCCTTGATAATAAAATAAAATAAATAAATTAATTAATTAATTAAATTATGTAGATTTATTTTATTCATTATTTTTCAATTATTTTCATTTATGACTTTTTTTATTCGTTAAAATATTTAATTTTGTTGTTTTGGGGTGTATGTTTTCTTACCTTCATGATCAATTATGTTGACTATATGTAGTGTAGTTCATGTAAAACTGATATAATTATATAGAAATCAGAATTCATATTAATAAAAAACAAAAAATTAGTGTGAATAGTTATATATATTATTATTTTACATGGTATGAGGATGGATAAATAGATAATACATATTGATATAATCGTTTTGATTTTTATATTCGTTTTTTGAGCAGAACCTATAATTTATTATCATAAAGAAATTACGATTCTATAATATGTAAATAAGATATATAACATATTTTAGAATATTTTTTAAAGATAAAAATGGTTTCAATACTATACATGAAGAATAAATTGAAGAACAAAACATCATCATCCACAAAGGTTGTATATTTGCACCACCCAGATGAAGATTTTGTTTATTAAATAAAACAGAGGGTGTGTGAAGAGATTGATATAGGTTATTTCATTAGAATGATATAATTATAGTTTATATATTATACTGGTGTTATCAATATCAATTGGACATAGGAAGTTAGTAGAGAATAATAAAATAAATAACTTAAACAAAAATTAAATGGAAAAATGAAGAGGATTTTACCTCTTCAAAAATCAATCTCGATAACCTCCTTAATGGATATAGTTTTGGACTTTTGGGAATAATATAATCTCATTAACGTTCAAAGAGACAATGGAGGAGTAATTGTATTTAATATATATATTCTTCAAGGGTTAATGGAGTGAACAGAAGAGTGAGTGAGTGGTGGGTTTTTTAATGGAGGAGATGAGGGTTTTCCAATTAATTTATTCATTATTTTTTTACTTTGGTGAAATACTATGAATATGCATGATTATTGTGACTGAAAATCATATTAACTACATGTGATTTTGGACCCATGGCCATTTACCTCATCCATGACTCAATCATTATTTAGAAATTCATTTATTAAGCATATTTCGCAAATTATTGAATTTCACTATTCAACAAAAATTCATGTAATAAAATGAAATACCATAATTTCACCATAACCTCTTATTGAAGTGTATAATCCAAAAGTTATTTTATGAAAAATTTAATTTTAATTAAAATTTCTAATTACTAGAGAAATTCAATTTTTAAAATTACAACAGATTTTATAACAACTTGAAAAATTAACTAAGGTCACATTAAATTATCACAAAATAAATGGATAATAAATTATTGATTTATGAATAAATTTTAAGAAAATTAATTTTAATTTTAATTGATTTTATATTATAATATTGTAATTAAATATTTAATAATCACAAAAATAGAAACACTTTATTATTAATTTTTCAAATATTCACTCTCAATTAAAAGGTGCCTAAATTTTATTTATACATATATTGGGAATGTTACTATTCATAAGGTTAAATTACTATTCATTATGTTCATATCAATATTCATAAGGTTGCAGTACTATTAACACTGGTAATTTTACATTTCACAAAAAATATGTTCATTCAGTCAAAATCTACATATCATACATAATGCAACCGTGTAAATTAGTTTTTTTAAATTCCAAAAAAAGAGTTAAAAAAATATGTTTAAAAGCTTGGTTGTAACTATAAAAACATGTTTCTCTATATAGACTTCATGTTGTGTGCACATAAGTGATCTAATTAGTTGAAATTATTTATGAAGAAACATACCAAAATATCTTGGGGTGTCTTATTAATAATGACCATATTTTTATCATAATTTAGTATTTATTAAAATATTTATAAATGTCAATATATATTATGATTAAAATATTTAATTGAATAATCTATTGGTAAAAATATGTTTTGTAATAAAAAAATAAAAAACATATACTCATATGAAAATATTATTTGACACCTAATAAGATGGTATAATTATCTTTGTTTTTAGAAGATTAATTTAAAATTAATTTGAAAATTATAAATTTGAAATATATGTATTACTAATTAAAAAACATTATTTGACATTATTAATTTTCATGATAAAATATATTTAAAATTAATAAAAAAAATTACTGGGATGTCACATTAATCCCCCAATATAAAATTGCATCCTCGCAATTTAAAATTGCACATTTAGAGTGACAGGTTGATACATGATAATTTCCTTGTAGAAAACCAACAACAGAAAGAAGTTAAATAAAATGTTTTCATAATATGGGGGGGTAAATTAAATGAATATGCTACCAAAAAACTACAAATTCGAGTAGGATAACTATACCGGGAAGTGAAAATATAGACATAGATGAATACTCTAATTATCATGTTTTGAGGGAATGTTATATATGACATGGTACAAAGAAAGTTAATAGTCCCAAAGACACAAATATGCAATGATCTATGAAACCATTTGATTCATTAAAACATTATATACTATGATAACCTTTTTTAATTTCATGATCATTCCCTAGATTTTGGGAAATTCATTCTCTCAATAATGTAAGAAATATATGTACATTGTACAGAATCATAACATTCAGTTGTGCCTTTTACTGTTCATATTTCATTCTATGGAACAAGATTTATAAAACAGTAAAATAATTTCTAACACAATATTAAAATATATAATTATTCCATTTCATAAATTGATTTCTTTTCTAAATCATTATGATCTCTTTTTTTATAAATAAGGTCCCTAAAATTATATAATGAACTTAGTTATCAACATGAAGTATCTGTTAATCATCACATAAAAACATGTTAGTACATTCTTCATGAATTATCTTGATGCATTTTAATAAACATAAATTACCAAAAAAACTAATTGAATAAATTCATTTTTCCTTATTACTTAGGTAACACAACATAATTTAGATAAATTCCTCAAATTCAAAATGTTATAAACTCTTCCACTTTTGTCGATCGACTGTTATTTAGATCCATGATAGAAAGTGGTACCCAATTTATATAATACATTTCTATCATCTCTTAATTATGAAATTTATATCCTAGTATCTGGACCATATTAAGGGGTACCTTTCTACAAAAATATATTTTACCAACCCTTTTCCTTTTTACAAAGTCAATTTTCTGTAGTACCTTTCAACATAAAAAATTAAATCCTTATTGAAACAAGACTAAATTATAATCCTTTTGTATTCCATAATTATTATAAAAAAATATCATATCATAGTTCTTGAATCCATTAATATATTTATCATTATACATTTACCATTATAAAATCATATGATTAACCATGATTCCGTTACTTTTTTGGTGATATATTTCTTGACACATGGGAAATTTTTTTGTTTGGTGCCCTATATCCTTATATTTAATGCATTTAATATTGGTAAAATGTTTCCTTCTATATTAATTGTAATCATGGTGGAATTTTTCTCAACAAACGATACAAAATTCTTTTCATCTTTAACATCTACTAAGGTATCTCAATCCATAATTATATCTTTTGAAAAAATACTTATTTTCTTTAGTCCCTTTATCTATCTATTTCCTAGTTTTTGTATTATTTATCTGCTTCTTACCAAAACCACTATGCATTAAAAACTAATATTCCTTTTCCAAATATGATACTATATCATCATATGATGAGAATGTTTAAGATACAATTTTAGATCGAAATAGTGACTTAAACCCATCGATGGAACAACCATTCTTACCCTATGGATTATGAGTAATGTTGTGGTTCCCAATCCCCCCAATATGACACATCTCTAAAAAAATTACAAGAACCATATTATATTATATCATTATAAAACATAATTTATAATTATATTAATTGAAAAACAACTTACATAAATTGGAAAATTTATTCATAGCTAATATCATATTAATAAATATGGTTTCTTTGATGAATGTTTGAATTTAAATCCTTTATACTGGTTTGTAACAAATATGTGAATAATCCTAAGCATATATCTCAGGAGTGCCAATCCAGATGTCTAGTAAATCTCCTTATCATGTACCAGGTACCATGAGTCAACCCCAGAACACCATGTTATAATTATTACTCCTAGGTACATTTTTTCCAAAACTAGGTCCACTTGATGTATCTATAAAGGGATGCATTTTCTAGGAAGATCCACATAATCTATATCTTACGAAAAATCAATGATGTTCATGTATACTTATCTTTAATGTCAATTTTAGGGCTACGTTTTCTATGCATTATTTTATAAATCAGGATTCCAAGGTTTTTGCAAAACCTCCCCTTATAGCAACTATAACTCCATGACCCCAGAATCCTTGAGCCAGTGCATTATTACTTTTCATGGTTAAATTAAATCAAAACCCGAAGGAATTATCAATTTAATAGTCTTGACAACAATATTACATACATGATACCAATAATACATTATAAAAAGAAAAAACATGATACCATATATAATGAAATAAATTAAATCATTTCCTATATTTAGAATGTTTTCTTCTTTTTCACCTTGGGAAATGAAACATAAGAAATATGTGACCTCAGATGCTGGGTAAGAGTATGTAATACAGTGGAGGCATAAATAATAAGGCATGGTGAACAAATAAATGTTCCCATTCCGTTGATACATAATCTTTGAATAACATGGAATGAATAAAATATGAATTAATAATGACATAATTTAACATAACCATGGATATTATACTAGTCTAATAAAAAAGTGGACTAGCTTCATAATGATGGAATTCATTATGGAAGATATCGAAATCATTTTTAAGGTCTTGTGCCAAGACATTACATAAATGAGTAAAAACTCAAACTAGTTTGTCTCATGAGACCTTCTAATGCATCAAGCGGCTATATTGGGACACACCAATCAATTACTATGTCTAATACATTAATTATTTGAATATGCTATAATATTAAAAACACAAACATTTGTATTGAAAAAAAATCATATGAAATGTAAATACTTTAATTATAACCCATGAATGGTTTCAATTTAAAAAATCCATAGTCAAATAGATCATTAACCATTAAAAACATATGTTAGATGATATCAAAAGAGATATTCCTCAATGAAGTAAAAGATTCACTAATATATGTCTATATATATGGAGATACTTTTAAATGATACAATTGAAATTTTTCTGATTAAATAATTCATGAAAAATAAAATGTTTTACATACCACCTAGAAATATTCTAATTGCAATCCCTTAGAATTTAATTAGAATAAGTGGAATATTGATATGATATTCCAATGTTCATTATATACATCACATTCTAGGAAAATGTGTTTATTAAGGCATATATCTCATATAATTAGAAGTCAGATGTTAAAAATCCTTTTTACTGTGGAATGAATTTTTCTTTTGAAAAATCATTTTTATTTTTCATGAAATTAGTTTCTAAACATTTAAATACAAAAAAAAGATAATTTGACGACAAAGAAACTATATTTGAGGAATAAATAATGACTTTTTGAAGTGAAATCTTGTAAAAAGTGTTTTTAAATAATCTTTATAAATCAAATATTTTAGTGTTGTTTAATGAAAATATTGATGTGATTATAATGTTAAAGGATGGTTTGTTGTCAAAAAACCATAAATATATCATGATTGTTTTTAGTGATAAATTTTTTTAATTCAGTAATATAATTATTTCTTAAATTTATTTTATTGAGCACTTGAACATGGGTATGAATTTAAGATGTTCCATTTAATCAAGCATGTTTATCAGGATGACTTAAGAATGAAACTATTTTAAAACAAAAAATACCCATAAAATAAACGTAAAATGTTTTGAATATATGATTTTGTAACATAAAAATGTAATATTGAATACATAAACAGAACTAAATAAGCATTACATTTGGGTATGGATTCTGATGGAATAACCCAAAGTAAAACATGATGGTTCCGGTAGAATCCCTTACCACTTTGTAATCAATCGAATCATATCCCCATAAATGAATAATCATCAAATGATACATTTAATAACATGAAAATAAATAGATTAATGACATTATACATAAATGGTATGTATACATACACCACACACTAGATTTAGTGGTGGGTAAGGCATATCTCACAGAAATGAATGTGATTTGAGAAAACCCTTACCTTGTGCCTGAATGTATTCTGCCCATGGCCTTAATGTCCTCCATAATAAAATTAAATACATTAAGTAATTAATTAAGAACCTTATATATATATATATATATTCATTATAGTTTTATTATGTTCTTCTATTTCCTTATTGGTATGTAATAAGAATGAATTTTTTTTATTCTGTTGTGTTTGATTACTTGATTTCATCATAAGTTCGCTCGAATATTAGTAATTGAGATCATGTTGAATGGATATAATTCTACATAAATGAAATTATATATAATTAATTAAAATAAATAAGTTTAAATGGTTATATATATATCATGTTTTTCATGGTATATGGATTAATCAATAGATAAGACATTTAGTGATTTTCGCTTTGATTTTTAAGACAGTTTTCATATCACAACAAACTAGTTTTGTTCTGTTATAAAATATCATGAATAAATATTGGTTTCAGAATAATTAACTAATATATAATAAATATTCTATAATTTATTTTTAACATAACAATTATTTCAGAAATTTCCTTGGAATAGATTGATGAACGAATCTTCATTGTCCATGAATGTTGTAAATTGGCACCACTTGACCAATGATTTCATTTATAAATTAGGAATACAGAGTGTGAGGAGATTGATAATGGTTATTAAATAATCAGGATATAATTATAATATATATATATATATATATTATAATAGTGTGATCAATATCAATTAAACATTTGAGGTTAGGAGAGAATAACAGAACAAATGACTTGAAAATAAATTAAATTGAAAAGGGAAGAGGATTATACATAATGAAATATTCTCCGTAATAACATTTTTAAGTGAAGGGCTTTAGGACTTTGGGGAAGCCCGAATGCTATTAGATGTTAAAAGATAGTAGGGAATATTATTTTTTATGAAAATTTTGAATCATAAAGGTTTAGTTGAGTGAATAGAAGAGGGAGTGAGGTTGGCTTTTATAGTGTAGAAGTGAAGGGGTTTTTCCAGTATTATAATCATTATTTTAATATTTTGGCTCGATTATATGAATAGTATTTATTATTGTGACTAAAAATTTTAAAAAGTGCATGTTTGTTTTATATGAAGTCAATTTAAATCATCAATGACTGAATCATGAGGTAGAATTGCATTGTTTTTGTATATTTTGTAAATTATAGAATTTCAGAATGCATAAAAAAATCGTTTATTTCAGAAAAATACCAAAAAATAAACTTAACCACTTGTTAATCTGTATAATCCAAAAATTAACACCGTTTATAAAAATAATTACCTAAATATGAGAGATTTTGTATTAATTTAACATCAACATTTACTCAAAAAATACAGTTTTTAAAATATAACTAATTTAATAACACCCTAAAAAATTATCTATGATATCATTAAAATATTAAATAATCATATAGACAAATATTAATTTATTAATTCATTGTATTAAATTTAATTATCTTTTAAATAAATTTATTAATTATAAAATTGTAATGAATAATTTATTTCTCAGAAAGATAACACCACTTAGTTATTAATTTTTCAAATATTCACGCTTATTTTAAGGTGCCTAAATATTATATATACTTAAATGGTAGAGGTAACTATACATAAGGGTAAATTACTACTCATAAGGTTAATTTTACAATTCATTATGGTACATTATTATTCATATCGGTCATATTACTATTCATCAAAAATTATGTTGATCCCTTGAGACTCTAAATATATTACTGAATGAAACCATGTTTTTATGGTTTTTGAAATTAAAAAAATAAAAGTTGAAAAAGTAATTTTAACGGCTGATTTATAACAATAAAAAAGAGTTTCATTGTATATAATTTGTGTTTTGTACATATAATATATATAATGAATTGAAATTATTTTTTATGGAACATACCATAATTTCATGGGATTTTATATTGAAATTGAATTTATTGGTAATATAATGTATTATTTATCTAAATAATTATTATAGATAACATATATTATTTTTAAATTATTTAATTAACTAATTTATTGATAAAATGAATGTTTCAATTAAAATAATCAAATGCATATATTAATATTGAAATATTATTGTACACAAAAAAATAATGTAAAATAGTTTTTTAAGAACATTAAATTAAAATTAATTTGAGAGATATAAATTTTAAATATAGGAATTAATAAATAAAAATAATAATTTTTATTTTTATTTTACATAATATAATGTAATAGAAATATTTTGAAAAAATTATTGTTCTATTATAAGAATAACAATTAATTACTTCAAAATCCCAATTCAATTTGACATAATAAAAATGTGGGGAACAAAATTAATTGGTGTAAAATACTCACAAATAAAAATGAACATAACATTCATGAAATTGTTTATAATTAAATGAGATACTTGAATTAAAATTTAATTCCAAATCAAATAAATTTCACACTCCAGTTTGTCTCATGAGACCTATCGATGCATCTAGGGGCTATAGTGGGCTCCTCCCATGTCATTCTACGTCCATTGCATTCCTCATATGAAATGTTAGAAACAATAATAATCATTTGTATTTTAAAATATCATATGAATTGTTAATACTTTAACCATAAACCATGAATGGTATAAAAAAATAACATCCATAGTCAAAAATATCACAAAACCATCAACATAATACAAATGATTTTTCCATAATAAATAAACTTCGAACAAGCATAAAATCCAACAAAGTATGCTGACATAGAAGAAATCATTCCAAAAATCATTTTATGGAAATATATTTTTCTACGTTGATATAATTCAAATGTAAAAAAACCTTTCTTTTGAAAATATACTTATAATCTTTTAAGGAAAACATCGAAGGTGTTATAATGAACTAAAATAGCGACACCCACCGTATAAGTTTAAAAAAATTATTTTTGTAATTTGATGAAAAGGTTATATAGTGCATTCATTGGAAAGCGAAAGAAATATACCTTTCAAAAAATCTTTTAAAAAGTTAAACAAGGGAATAAATGACTTTTACTCATAGACCAGAAAATAGTTAAAATGTTCTGAAATACATTTTTACAAATAGAAATGTGGATGATAAAGAGGTCCATATTGATATTTACGTATACACAACCTCAGATAATAATGAATTATAAAATTAACACTTACCTTGTAATTTTACATAGTCGAGGGTATGTTAAACTCCAATATAATGGTGAAATAATATTTATTATATTATAAAACCACAAAAATATATATGATCTTCTAAAATATCTTTGTTAATAATATTTCTGTAATATCTAATTTTGTGCGTTAGCTGATTCATTTTCCTATATATGCTTTGTTGTGGATGTCAAGTTTTTTATGGATAGAATGTATTTGATTCATATAAAGAATTATATTAACTTTCTAAAACATTATATTTAATCATAAATTGAAAATTATTCTTGAATGGTTATGATGGGGAACCAAATCTCATCGTTTCTTGGAGACAGTTAGTCGTACATACGCACAAGAAACAATATCATTCCTTTTATGGTGAAATAATATGTAATCGGATGTTATATAGTATAAAATGAATCATTAAAATTTTATATTTATTAATCACATTACTTATAGTCATTATTATCCCCATGCAAATAATTATCTGTTTAATAACAATCTACACCACGATGTGGAGATGGTAGGTAGTACGTACGCACGTATGGTGAAATTGTCATTCATAGGATGGATAAAATATTTTATGTAGTTGTCCATATTAATAATAACATATTATTTGTAAAAGGTCCTGTATTTATTATTTTATTATGAAACAATGACGAAATAGGAAGTAGAATATGAATAGAACTTTGAAAGAGGTGATGAAATTATTAACTCTTCTTTTGGTTCATTCTTTTTATTTGGTCAAAATGGATCCTTATGTTGGATTTATAATCAATTTAAGGCCACTAGGATGATGTGAGGTTATTTGGGATGAAATTATAGTAGGGTTTGGCCAATTAAAATGGCATTGTTTTTCTGAAATTATGACATGGGATATACCCTTTAATAAAAGAGGTTACATTCACATTAAAAAAATAAACTATTATTTTATTATCAAATAATTTTCTATATTGAATGGATCCACATAGATTTATTTCATTGAAAATGTTGGTATGGGTGGAAATATTCTCAACCAATATTTTTTATATATGTTCAGGTCACCATATTTACCTAATCTTTTAGATTTAATTCTTTGTTAAATAGTTTAACTCTTAACATGTATTCTTGTATTTTTATATTACATGGTTGGTAAACATACTATAAAATTCAAAGAGAACCTCAATTGTTTCATTAATCAATTAAATATCATTATATAAGTCATTTTTCTGATCCTTCTGTTTTTAGGGATATTATATTATTTAATAATATATAATTTGTTTTAAAAAAACTTTTAAGACTATTTTGACAATATTTAGTATTTGGTTTTTGTGGAAGTCAAAAAAGAAAATTATAAAAAAAAATACCTTAAATCAAACATAACATGTCATATTATCCTATTAAATTAGTCGATTGTCTCATAATTCACAATTTACATTTATTTTGATATTTATATTATCAATTATTTTAATTATTATTTAATAATGTATTCACTACATCATCGTTGTGTCATAAATAAATGAAATTATTTAATGTCTAAAAATTATAAATAAAATACCATGGTGTAGGAAATATATTTATATTTCTAATGAATATTTATAGTCAATTTTATCTAATGTGTAACCAAATATTAAAAATGTTTTAGTTATTAAACATTGAAATTTATGCTTTTAAATCTTCTTTAAATAAAATAATATTAAATATCCAAATCAAATTCATGTGGATAAAAGAGAATCATATTTTCAGTTAAGGATTATTTTGGTAAAAATAATCATATACAAGGTAATTAGGACATGTGAAAGGGAAATTATAATATGATTTTCACCTTTAATTACCATATTTACTTTTAATCGTGGTAAATAATTTTCAAAAGTCACTATTCACCAAAACTTATTTTCATCCTATTGAACAACATTTTACATACTTATATCAACCATTCCTTTCATATTTTTGGTATTAAATTAATAGAAGAGGTAAAAATAGATTTTCTGTGAATTTGAAAATGTGCCTAGATGTTGGGTAAAAGGCATTAAAAAGTTCAATAAATTTTTTTATATACAATATTAATAAAAAATGAATCATATGAATTTCATTGGTCTAATGATGGTATTATGTATCTAGTTTGAATTTAAAATAAATTTAAAAATTAATAATAAATATTTTAATAAAATTCATTTTTAAACAATAACACGATGTTTTTCACTATTAATCTGAAATTGATTGTTTTTAGAAAAATACCAAAAATTTATCCTAAGAAAATTTTGATATTCCAAATCAAAAAATGACTACTCTTTTGAAAAATAAAATTTATGAAATTTCAAAGGTTGTGATTAATATTCATAATTTTTTTAAACGACTAGTTTTCTTGGTTGTAGTGTGCTAGAACTTGAAGTTACATACAACACAAGATTTTGTTGTATTCAAATGGAAACACACCGTGGATGATTGGGATGTTACATTATACCCCCTCCAAATAATTTTATATTTGAAATTTCTAGAATAATTTTTCATATGATGATTTCGGGGGTTCTTGATCATATGTTTCTCAGGTTCAAATGTTGCCACTTCAATTTTATGGTTTCTCCGAATAACTTTTATCGAATAAGTTGTTCAGTTTCTGAGAACTTCTTCTCTAGTATCTAGAATTTTGATAGGCTCTTCACCATGAGACATATCAAGATCCAGTTTTATATCATCATAGGTGAGTATATGTGTTGGTTCAGGCATGCATTTTTTTCAATAGTGATACATGGTACACATCATGAACTTTGGAGAGACTTGGTGGCAATTCTAAATGGTATTCTTCAAGTCCAATTCATTCTAGAATGTCAAAATTTCTGATGTACCTAGGACTTAATTTTCCTTTATTTCAAAATCATATAACACACTTCCATAGAGATACCTTCAAGAAAACATGATCACCTACTTGAAATTAGAAATCCTTCCTTTGGTTATCATCATAGCTCTTTTTCATACATTAAACTACATTGTTGTGGGTTTGGATAATCTCTACCTATTCCATTATTTCCATAACATGATATGGGCCTACAAGTTTTCATTCACCATAATCATCCCTACAAGTTAGACTGAAGCATCTCTCTTCGTGTAACGCTTCATATAACACCATATGAAATCCTGAATGGAAGGTATTCTTATAGTAATATTATACCAGAGGTAAATAGTGATCCCATATACAATGCATGTAAATTGAGAAATATCACTACATGTCTTGTAAGGTTTTAATATTCCATTTTGATTGTCCAATAGTTTGGGTGTGGTTGGCAGTGCTCAAACGAAGTTCAGTATCTTGGGCTTTCGGAATAAATTTCCATAATCTTGATGTAAAATTGGGATCATGACCAGAATAAATATATATGGGTACACCATGATGTATTACAATTCCATTAATATATATTATTTCTAAATTTTCAAGTGGTAATTCTTCTTTTATAGCAGGAAAATGTGATAACTTGGTAATACGATCAACAATGATCCATTTTTCATCATTCTTTATAGGAGTCATTGGTAGCCCCCTGATAAATTCCATCATAATATCATCTTATTTCCACTCAGGTAAGGGAAGATGATTCATGAATTCTTTAGGATGTGGTCTTCCAGCCTTCACCTATTGACAAACCAAGAATCTTGACACATAATCAATAATATCCCTCTTCATGTTGTCCAACAAAAAATGTTCATTCAAATCTCTATACATCAGGTTTCTACCATGCAGTATAGAAAAATTATATCTATGAGCATCATCCAACAATTCTTTTTTGAGATCAGGTATATCGATAACACAAAGCCTCCTTCCCAATTTCAATATTCCATCTTCATATATGAATTCAATCAATCTCCCTTAATTCCAAACTATATTTTTCTTTTGAAACTCCTCCTCATCTGTATGTGAACATCTTATCGTTTCTAGTAAAAAAGTTTTGGAAAACATTTGAAAAATTATCAGTGATTCACCTTCCATGATTCTTCCCATATCCATCGTTACAAGATCCATGAACATAGGATACCTTTAAACTATCATTTTTTTCATAACTCCATGATCCTTTATGATAAAAGCATCTTCCATATTATTTTCCTTCCCCTGGAGGTAGTTTATTATGCAATAATAATCCTTGAGTAGTTCAAACCCTCACCATTGCTTCAATTAGAGTTTATTTTGTGTAAAAATATTCTTCAAAATCTTACGATTAGTATAAACCTCACATTTTTAGCCAGATAAATAGTGTCTCTATATCTTCATATCAATTATTATAGCTTCTAACTCAAGATCATGAGTATTTTATTTTGTTCAAGAAATTTTAGCTGTCGTGATGCATAGGTAATAACTTAATCATGTTGCATAATGACACTACCATGTAATTTCTCTAATTAATTATTATAAATAACAAATCCACCATTCCCAAATAGTATATTCAAAAATGAGGATTAACTAATATTCTCTTCAGTTCGTCATAAAATTGGTCACACACTTTTTTCCACAAAAATTTAACCCCTTTACGTATGAGCTTGGTTAATTGGTTAGCCAATCATGAAAAATTCCGGACGAAACACAGATAATTAACTACTAAACTAATAAAAGATCATAAAAAAGTTATAATCACCAGTGTTGGCCCTTTATGTATTTATCTTATCATAGAATGATCAATATAGATTCTATCCTTCGAGAGAATGTGGAATGAAAATTAATCTCTTGAATGAAGAATTCACCCTTTCTAAATTTCCCAAATTATTCATTTCATTTAAGAGTATTTAGAATAGAGCACATGTGATTTTCATGATCTTCATAGATTTTGTAGTATACCAAGATATAATCAACAAATACCACTACAATGTCATCTAGATATTCAATGAAAACTCTATTAATTAGATTCATGAAAATAGAGAGTTCATTAGTTAGTCCAAAAGAAATTACTGTAAACTTGTAATTCCCTTACATAGTACAAAATATTATCTTTCGAAAGTATTCCTTCATCATGCACAACCGATGATCTCCATATCAATTTTCAATCTTTGAAAAATATTGGGCTCAATGATGTTGATCAAATAAATAATCAATGTGATGTAGTGGATACTTGTTCATTGTTGTTGTAACATTGATCGCCATGTATTCAATGAACATCCAAAAAGATCCATAATTATTTTTAACATAAAAAATAGGGGATTCCATGGAGAAAAATTACTTATATAAAATACATTATTACTATTTTCTCCAGTTATTTCATTAGTTCTACTAATTCTATAGTGGTCGTTCTATAAGGGGTCTTCGATATGGTCCTTGAACTAGGAATTAGGTCAATGGAAAACTCAATTTCCCATTATGGAGGATGCCCAAGTAAATCCTCTAGAAAAACATATACATATTCTTACAAAATATGTACATACACTATTTCAACATTATTATCATTACCGTAATTATTTCACTCCCTTCTTCCCCAATAATTTAATATAGTAGAGCTATTGGGAGTGGATCTAGATGTGAATCAGGTGACGAAGTTTCGACTATAAAGATAAAGTATTCCATATCATCATTAAGAATTGTACCATCCTTTTATTAAAAATATTATTCACATCATGGTCTTAAATCCAATACATACATAGGATTATATCAAATTCAATCAGGATTATGATGATCAGATCAACAGATAAAGCATGTTTATATTCCATAATGGTAACTGATTCACAAAACAATGTTGGAATGATACATCCCATAAGAGTTTTGACTAATAACTCTCTTGATAATCCTAATTGGAAATATCTAATTTTATTGTCACACTTGGAAGATATGAACGAATATGATGATCCAGAATCAAATAATGCATTGCCTAAATTTTAGGAAACTATTAAAGTACATGACTCCATATCATTACGATCTTCAAACATATAAGTAGTGATTTCATATGCTTAGCCTTTCTACCTTGTACTTTTTAGGTAATTTCTCTTGGCACTTAAAAATTCATTTGTATAATTCCCCATTTCTCTATAATTGTAGATTTCAATATTGACAACCTCTTTCTATCCATAATTATCACTAGATTGGTGGTATTTTTTTCCACACTTGTAACAATCTCCCATACACTTTCAAAACGAATCAGGGTGTTTCTTCACATATATAATATAGTATAGAGATTTAAATATTCACTTTGTCCACTAATTTTCATTTCAAGGGTGTTTAGCATAACTCTTCTTCTTTTTCTTTTCTTTAATGTCATAAGAATTTGATAATTACTTTTTTGTCTTGAGATCACAGTAGACTGTATCCTTGTATGATGACAAAGATTGTGAGACTAAAGAATGTTGGATAAATTGTTTTAACCTTTAAAATTATCGATCAATATTACTACTTGGGTAACATATATAATATGAAGCATACCTTGATAACCATGTAAAGTCAGCCTCAAACTTTGTTACATTATTATCCTCCTTTTTCCTTAGACATAGAAATTTCCCTCCCATATTGGCTCGATACTCATGAGGAAAGTAATATTCTAAGAAAATATCTTTAAAATACCTCTATTCTATATTAGATATTTTTTCATCATCCTTTGTGTTTTAATTTAAATAACACCATTGATTTTTATCTCCTGTTTGGCAATTAACTTCCATGAAAACTTTTTCTCTTTCAGTAATCCTCAAAGATTGAAATATTTTCTATATAGAAGATATCCATTACACAGCTACAAATGGATTTGTAGTCCCATTGAATGTTATAGGTTGTTGCATAATGAAGTTGGATAACATTGATCCTCCGTGTTTTTTATCAGGTTACTCCATACAGGTAATGTAAATGTTCATAACCCGAGTAAGTGGTCTCATTATGGTTATAAGCTATTCAACCCCAATTTCATCACCAATTCTACTAAAATTATCACAAGTGAGTGGGAAATACCTCTATTTATTAAATGCATTGATATTATTTCCATTCGTTCCACTAGACACCTTTTCAAAACAATATAATACAATATATTAGTTTATGAATCACAATACATGACTCCAAACAAGTAAAATACCTAACATAATTTTAACAGTTTTTTCATATAAACCATAATCATAAAAAAAGGCATTAATAAATTATTTACTCACAAATCATTCATAATTCCTTGTAAAGAAAATGTGAATTATCCTAACCATATCCCCTTGGTGTGTCATAACCAAGAGTTCAGCAAGGCCCTTTCTCGTACACCTATTCTCATTCGAGTCTATCTCAAAGTGGTATTTTTTTGTTTTATCCCCAGATATATATGTTCTAGAGCTACATGTACCTACTCATATATATATATATATGGATGTATTTCTTATAAATATAATAAAATCTATACATTACCAAAATTGTAGGATCTTGTTCTATAATAATCATCAATGATTATGTTAGGGTAATGTTCTCTAATTAGAGTTTTTATAAATCTAGTTTTCCAGTTTTGTACTAAACATACTATGATACAAATTGTATCCCTCAAAAACTAGTTACCTAGATTCGGTGAGTTATAACTTAACATTGGTATGACCACAAGAGATCATATATCGAAAGAACGATTTGTTTAGTATACTTGGATGTAATAGATAAATACATAAGTTTTACATTATATTATGAAATGTGAAAACAACAACATTTTCTCCCCTTTAAACATAATAATATATCGTAACCTCTTACTAAAGGTTAATCATAATTTAATTCTTTTTGAATCCTGGTAAACATAAAACTTATGAAAGGGGTGAGTTTAGATTCTCAGTAAGGATAACAATATAGTATAAACTATCATAAATAAGAATAAACATTTAGGGAAACGTATAAGATTAAAACAATAGCCCTTTAAACGTAAACTACAGAATAATATGGAAAATATAAATCAAATAATCCCATTTTATAGTTCACATGGATATTCTACTAGTCTAATGATCACATGAAATATAAATAGCTAATTCCATAATGAATGAATGCATAATGTTTCACATCATAACCACTTAGTCAAGGCCTCATGCCAAACTAAATATAAGATTTTGTCAAGGCCTTGGGACAAGACACTAGTTTGTCTAATGAGACCTAATTATGCATTGATGGGATATAGTGGGACACACCCTTCACATACTATTTCCAATGCTTTCCTCGCATGAAAAGGATGAAACATAACATAGATATTAATATTTAAAACTAGAAAACAACATGATAATGCTTTAGAAATAAACCTTAAATGGTATAAAAATAGAATATCCACTATCAAACATATCACAAAAACCTTCAATACAATATGTAATATTTTATCATAATAAATTAACTTCAAACAAGCATAAAATCCAACAAAATAATGTTGACATAAATGAAATCTATCCAAAAATTATTTTAGTAAAATATCTCTTTCAACATTAAAATCATTAAAAAGTAAATATAAAATTTATTTTTTAAATATTCTTATAATATTTTATGGGAATATTATCATGTTTTATAATGATGGAAAATAGCTCCACTTGCCGTTTATATTAAAAAAAACTATTTTCTTTAATTTGTCGAAAATGTCATAAAGTACATTGTTTGGAAAGAAACAGAATGATTCCATTCAATAAATCATATAAAAAGAAAATCAATAGCATAAATGACAAGAACCATAATCTAGGAAATAGTGAAATTGCACTTAAATGCATTTTAGGAAACACGAATGTGGATGGTAAAGTGGTCCTAGTAGATTGTAACGTATAGGCAAACTCAAATAACAAAAAGATTGTAAACTTAACCCTTACCTTGTACTTTTCCTTAATTAAGGGTAGGTTAACCTCTTATATAATGGTGGTATAATTGTTATTAAATTATAAAGAACCTTATATATTTATATATCTATAATCTTAAAATGTTGCTTTGTTAATAATATTCTAGTAGTATCATTGTTTCAGGTGTTGACAAATTCATTTTCCTTTATATGTTTTATTACATAAGACTTTTTAGTTATGGAATGGATGTATTTGATTCATATCAAGAATGATATAATTTTCATATACATTATTTCTAATCATCATATAAAAATTATTCTTGAATGGTTACGATAGGGAACGAAATCTCATCGCGTCGTGGAGATGGTAATCTTTATGTACGCATGAGGAAAAATAACATTATATTAATGGTTAAATCAAATGTAATTGGATGGAATTTTATATATTAAAAATAATTTATAATTTATATTTCTTATTTACATCATTTATACTCATTTTAATACCCATCCTAATAATTATGTGTATAATAACAAACTACATCACAATATGGTTACGGTAAGCCGTACATATGCATGTTTGGTGACTTTATCATTCATAGGATGCAAACTATAATGGATATTGTTTTAATATATTTTTAACAAAATATAATTTCATATAAGGGACTGTAGATACTATTTTATCATGGAAGAATCAATTTAAATGGAGTTGGAATAAGAAAAGAACTTTGAATGCGGTGATGAAATTATTACCTCTTTTTTCAGGGGCTTCCTTTTGATTTGATCAAAATGGGTACTTAGGATGGATTTATAATCTTATTATGGACTCTAGGTTTAATTTAAGGTAGTTGGGAGGATATTTGAGTCGGGTTTGGGTGATCCAAATGGCCTTGGAGGTGAGAAGTTAAGAAAAGAAGGGGTACCCTTTAATAAGAGATGTGAAGATAACTTTAGGAAAAGTTTGAAATATTATTTTATTATAAAATAATTTTTGGTTTCTAATAGAATCAAAGTGGTTTATTAAATTATAAGGTGTGGATGGGTCGAAATACTCTCACCAAATAAGTTTTAGAGTAGTTGAGGTCACCATATTAACCTTATTATTTAGATTTAATTAATATTTAAATAGTTTAACTTTTACCATGTCTTCTGTTATTTTTATATTACATAGTTAATAAAAATACTGTAAAATTTCAATAGAAACCCAAGTGGTTCATTAATCACATGTGAATCATTATTTATGTCCTTTTGATGAACCTTGTATTTTTTTGGATATTATATCATTTAATAATATACTGTTTGTTTTAAAAACTCATTTATATCAGTTTTGACACTCTTTAGTATTTTCTTTTTCTGAAAGTAAAAAAAACCTTATTAAATAGAAAAAATTACATTAAATCAACCGAAACATGACATATTAACCTATAAAATTAGTTTAATGCATCAAAATTTTAAATATAATTTTTTTTCTGATATTTATAATATGAATTTTTTAATCATTCATTAGTAAGGTAATGACTTCCTCATCATTATGTCATAAATAAATTTAATAATTTAATTTCTCATAATTATAAATAAAATAACATGAGGTATGAAATAGTTATATTTTTGTAATTAATATTTATTGTAAAATTTATCTTATGTATAACACTATATTAAAAATGGATTAGTTATTAAACATTGAATTTAATACTTTTAAATCTTAATTAAATAAAATAATATTAAATGTTCTAATCTAATAAATGTAGATAAAAAAGAATCATATTTTTGTCCAATGATTCATTCTGGTAAAATTAAAATTATCCAATAGAATTGGGACATTTTTTGGGGTAATTATAATATCATTTTTACTTTTAATTAAACTATTCACTTTTAACTATGCTAAATAATATTCAAAAGCTATGTTTCCCCAAAAATAATTTTCATCTTATTGAACAACATTTTACTTATTGATTTCAAACATGTCTCATAGATTTTTTAGATTCAATTCATAGAAGCGGTAAAATTTTGTTTTTTTGCAAATTTGCAAATGTTTCTAGAATGTGGGTAAAAGAAGTTAAAATGTTCAATAAAATTTTATATATTTGATCTTATTATAAAATGAATCCATTGAATTACATTGGACTAATATTGTTATTATCTATCCATTTTTAAATTAAAATATTTTTAAATATAAATATTAATTATTTAAATAAAAGTCGGTTTTAAATAATAACATATTATTTTTCAGTATTCATCAATGATTGAAATTTTTCAGAAAAATAAAAAAAATTCACCCTATGACAATTTAGATATTCCAAATCCAAAAATAAAGTTAATTTTGAAAAATAAAATTAATAAAATTTTAAAATTTGGGTATTACTATTCATAACTGCTTTCTAAAGGGCTAGTTTGAATGGCCGTGGTGTGCTTGAACTCAAAGTTGCGTAAAATACAAACTTTTGAATTATTTATAGAGAAACATATTGTGGTATATTGTGGTGTTATAAAAATAGTATTGGAACTATTAAAATTGAGAATGATAATTATAAATTAGACAGTGTAATTTCTGATTAAGGTATGAAATAAAACCTGATATGTGTTAGAATACATTATTGTTATAGGAATGATGTAACATTGTAGGGTAATCACATAAATCATTAAAAGAACAAGTTATAGTAATATTATATATCAATATTGTTGATAAAATTAATATTTAAAGTTAATTGGTGATCATTTAGATAAATGTCACAGTAGTATGAAAGATGAAAACATTTTAGGGAAAAAAGACATGAGAATATTGAATAAGAAATCCAAATGAATATTATGAATCATTATGTAGTAATATAAATATAAAGACTATAAATAGACCAACATGGAATCTATGAAACATGATAAAAGATAAATATTACAATTAAAAATAACATGAAGGTGAATATTACATATATATTACATTTTGAGTTACTCTACATAGATCTTAATGGGAGTATTAGAAGAAATAAAATCTAGATAGTATTTATTTCACAATTTTCATTTATGAAATTACAATGACGTTCAATGTTCATTAAATTTAGTAAAAAAAATTATATTATTAAAATGATAGAAATTTATAAAAGGTATGTAGCAAAGGAAAATGGGTTTTATATAAAAAATTGATATATTATAATTAAAGGGAATATTGATGTGATGAATTGGTAATATTTCTTCAAAATAAAGAATCCATAATAAGTATTCCATTCATTATAGTCCTCAACATAAAGGTGTTAGAGAGAAGAAAATTATGAGCATTGGGGAATTGGGAAATAACAATGGTGGTTGAAAATAATTTTTCAGAATACTTCTTGAGAGATATAGTGTTTACATAGTACATATTCAAAATAAAATCCTTTTGATTCCCATAATAAAGACACAACTAATCATATGAGGTACATAAAAAATAAAATAGTGAAATAATTGATGATTTTGTTATGATGTTTATACATTAAAGTCAACATATGAATGGTGGAAAGGATTAATGAAAACATGTATAATATTTACTTTTTTTGCTATTTATCAGAGGTATTGGATTTATATTTTAGAATAATAGATTACATAAAATGAATTTATTGGTATAATGTGAAAATCAAATCCGAGGAAATCACTAATAGATTTAAGAGGTTTTTTAGTTTCTTACCAAAAGCAATGAGATTATTTTTGTTAAAAATATTTATTTTTTTAATCACACCAGAAACATTTTGTTCTAACTCAAAATGTTCCATTTAGGGGTACGAATCTAAAACATGTGATGATTTTTTTTAATTGGTTACATAATCATGATTACACTAAAAATTCCCTTAGGATTAGAATAAAATAGTTCAATCCTGAATTAGGATAAGATTTGATAACCATAGAACCCTTATAACATAGCTTGTGCCTAGAATTAAGACTGGTTGAATATAAGATGATTTATTGGTATGGTATATGAATGATGATATCAATAATTTTTCGAGTAATTTGACATGGGAACTTAGACCTGGACCAAAAACTATGAATGTGACTGGAGAAAAAATGGATTTTAGGAATTTAATATACGATATTGGTGAATTAACATAGAAAAAATATATAATTTTAAGAAATGGATATAATGAAATTGAAGGAATTAACAATTAGGTAACTTTTATAACATGTTTCAGAACATAACCTAATAAGAATGTTCTTTAATGTGGTAGATCAAATGTGTTTCAAGGTATATAAGATGGATGTATAATATTCTTTTTTCAATGGTGGCATTCAAGAGGAATACCTTATTAAATAACTATAAGTCTTAAGACATGATAATTTTTTAACAATGGTATAAATTTTTAAGAAACAATTGTATCTATTAAAACATTAGTAAAGCTCTTTTTATTCTAAGCATGATGACTATTTGAGGAAAATGAGGCATTTTGATGATATTGTTTATTACAATCTATACATAACAAAATAATCCTTATATACACTAATTGATAAATATATGTGAATGAAATATTATTTAATGTCAATAATTATAAATTATGTGGTCAATTGACTACATTGGTGTGGAATAAATTTGATATATTTGTGATTGGATAATTAAAATATATTTAGTGATTATAATTTTTTTTTGAATATTAGATTATATCTAGATTTCACAATATAAATATGATATTTAATAATTGGTAATTTATAGATTGAATGTCCAAAAATTGGATTCTAATGCAATATCAATTCACACTAATTTGACATTACACAAAAAAGGATGTTTGGTTTATTATAATATACATAGATGTATGATTGGAATCATTCAGTATATCACTGCATCTGGGGAAAACATAGCCTGTATCGTGAATCTTAATTCGTAATATGAAAGTATAATGGAGGAATCATACATTAATTATTTAGAATTATTAGGAAGGAATATATACAGAATGATGAATTATCGAACACTATATAGAGAAGGGTGGATCGTGATATTCTTGGATACACTAATGCTGATTAGGTAAGAGATTGTATAGGTCATAAATCTATATTATGTTGTGTGGTATTTTCGGTCCATAGTATTGATATCAATGAATATAATAATTATAGTTTAATGGCCTTTATTATCGATGACTCATATTATTTGGTGGCTAATCAAACAATTATATATTCTTTCTATATAGTAGTGAAAAAAGTATATTTATTTGTTGATGTATTGATTCTATTTCATCTTTTATCTAATTATTAAATGTAAATTTATAGATCAAAAAAATATCTTACAACACTTACATAAAAAAATTTATATTTTTATCACCATATTAAATAGAATGTGGATTCTTGTGAAATAAAACACTTACTTATTATAAAAAATAGGATCTTGTATATTTCTATAGTAATTTTATTCCACTGGATATGATCTCTAAATTATGAATGGAATTAATTGAAATCCCCACCCCACCCCAATAGAGTTTTTGGATTATTCCAAGGGGTAGAACAACTTTGTAGATATTAGTTACATAAATAAGGTGTATATTATCATTTCACATATAATATTTTCATATTTTCGTTAAGGGATTGAGATATCTATATAAAAGTACTCTATCATATAATATGGTTTAACGATTCTTTTCATTTCAGAATGGATCTAATTTTATGGCTCTTAAATGAAATTTTGAGGATGAATTACTTGTGATGAAAACAAATCCAAAAGGTGATATTGATATTCTTTTATAATTTTTCATGTTTTTGCCTTTTTTGTAAACTTATTTGTAATAAATCAATAATTGATAAGTTAAAAACAAAAAAGGTCATATTCCCATGTTGGTGGATAAAAGAGAACAGTCGACACCATCTTCTCAGCATCTCTAAATTTTTTGAGAATGTCTGGAAGTCCACTAAGGAGGATGTTTATTAGTTTGAGTAAAATATATAATTAACTAGATTCACATAAATATATATATCATGTATCTAAATAAATAGAGATGTTTATGTAACATTGTGAAAATATTTTAGGTGACTCTCTATTGTATATATTTTTGATAAATTCATGTAGTCGTTTTGGAAGAACCCATTATCCAGAAAACCCAGTGCCAATGCAGAAATTATTATGATCTAATATGATATAATGGATCACATAACCAATGATATATATATTTAATTTAGTTGAAGAACCAATGAAATATATTAATCTCATTTGAAATTGGAAATAAAATATAAAACATATTAAAATTAAATATTTTATATCCTTTTAACTCAATCAATGATTCCTTTTTCAAATCAGGGGAAACGAAATAATAATGGTGGCCTCAAATTCATAATAAATTCAACATACCATATAATTTATCATTAGTCAATAAGGATCAATCAATATGGGAAGGTAGATAACTGAAAAAAAACCTTTTATTTATTTAATAACATGATCTTGAAATTCATAAATTTTTATTATCAATACTGTAATTTCGTGGATAATAATAATTATGTTCATAATATAGTAAAATTATAATGTCAAGGAAAAGGAATAATTATGTGTTGCAATATACTTTCAAATATGTGTAGGTATAAACAAAAAACCATTTAATAGGGTTATCTACCAAGTATTTTCCATGGGAGACTACGATACATTGATGGGATATTATTAATTAGGACCTACATTAAATGTGATATTAAATTCACTCCTCAAATATTGAATGATCAATTTATTTCATACATGATAATCATTATAAAAAATATATATTGAGAAATTAATATGGAATATTAATATTTCTGGAATCAATCGATCAACATTCATAAAAAACACCATATGTAGTTTTTTAATTTCTGATGAAAGACGATCATAAAAACGTTAAGGATTCAATATAATTTAATGAGAAAAAAATTACTATAATATAAAATATTACCATCAATTCATTAAAAATATAGGTTTTTAATAAAAAATATTATATAGGATAATAAAATAAATGGAATAAAAATTAAACTAATTAACCATTAATGAATTTTATATTTAAAACCACTGGGAACAAGTATAATAATTTATATGTAAAATTATCTTTTAGTGGTTTTAAAATACCTTAACATTATATATGTTAAAAAGAATAATTACTTTTGACTATTTGAAATGAAAATAAAAAATCAACTTGCAGAAAATATTCCTTTTGAAAATTATAAATAATGCTAATGATGATATCTTATGACAATTATAAGTTATTTTATTAAATTCATATGTCTTTTTGAAAATAAATTTTGAATTTTACGTATACAAATGAAAAAATTTCTCAAACAATAAGTAAAATAATATAGAATTTTATTTTAATTTTTTTATAAACATTATCAAGACAGTAAAATTTGAAATTAAAAAATTAATTTCATTTAATATCATGTATAGAATAATATATATCATGATTAAAAAGGAATTATAATAATATACCATTAATAGAAATATATGCATTCATAAATATGACATTGGAAGAATAAATTCAAACATCAATTGAAAATTTTAAATTGTAACCCCATGAAAAATTAATCTTGAATAAAACATTAAATACTATGAATAAGTATATAATAATTTAAAATATTTCAAATAGGTAGCATATACAGCAAAAAAATATAATTGGTACATAATAAGAGAAAAAACCTTTAGAATATACATAAATATGTCAGGTATGGATTTTATTATGGGTTTTTTGAGCTAGTTTTCAAATAGTGATTAATATAATTGAAGTGATATTGGGGCACCGTACTATTAGGGAAAGGACATGATTGTAATTACATAGAAAATAAAATTTTTAAATTATTTTCACATGTAAATGTAAAACCACATGGCCAAAATTATAAATTAAATTTATATTAATGTTGATATTAATTAAACTAAAAAATTCATTCGTATTTTATTTTCCATTTTAGACGTCATCTTTTGGTGGTACATTTTAGTTAAAAAATGTAACCTTAGCCGTGATAATAAATTTCTCATTTTTAAAAATATTTAAATTTAATATTAAGTAAAAAATGTTAAAAAACGTTAATGGATTATATTTTACACATTATACCATCCATATTGTCCTATTTCAAAAAAAATATTTTTTTTGAATCATTTCTTGTTATATAATATAATATACAATACCATTAAATTCATTTTATGAACTAATATCATTTTTAGATTTAAAGGCATACAAAACAATGAAATTTCAAGATAAAATGCTTCATCATCAATTTACAAATTTTAATTAGTCTAAAATTCATTTGAAATTATATTTCAGGCCAAAGTTAAATACTTTTTATGTTTTTAAAATCATAGTCGTTTTATTTTCTACTACATTTCCACACATAATGTCTGAATTATGAATTAATTTAATGTAATTACAGCTTCACAAAACATATTAATACAATTACCATCATAATAAAATTAATTATTATAAAAATAAAATTTAATATTTTTTCGTAACATATTTGTAGTACTATTTTAAAAAATCATATTAATCAAAATAAATAGTGTGCCGTTATAAAATATTACATTACATGTGATACAAAATGGTATTATTTTAATAAAAATGGAATCATGATAAAATATTATCAAATTCATGAAGAAGATGGTAAAATGAAAATCATATAATAAAATATGTCCATGTTTATTGATGATTTTGAATAAATATTCAAATATATTAACATGTTTTATCTCCTAATCTCTTTACTAAGGATATAATTTTTACAATCGTTATTATTCTTAATGAAAAAAAATTAGACCAATTTATAAAAAATTATCCTCTTGATTAAAAATATAAATTCAAATTTATGAAATTATATTTCAATAAATTATATAAATTAATATATAAATGAACATTTTAAATATGATAGAAATAAATTGGTATGAAAATGATTTTTTCCAGAATAAGATGATATTTTTTCCCTATGACTGGTAATCATCGTTTTATGAATTTAAATCCATATTGAGAGATACATATAATATATTTTATTAAAACATTAATTCTTACTAATTATTATTATAGATACCCAAACCCTTGTATATTGGAGTATGTGCATGAAACAATATATTGGCATGAGATTAAAGGAATCACATCCCAAATGACTAAATAGATTTGTATTCCTGATAAACAATATAATTACATTATTCCCATATTTCATTTGAATACAAACAAAATACAACAAAATCTATCTTGATATTATTGTTATTCCCTTATGTATACTATCAAATATATTTTGTTGAATAGTTCAAAGATACCTATAAAAAAATTAATGAGAGCTCAAGTACACTGTAAGGGTTATGTACATAATATGGCATTATTAATTAATGACCATAATATTCAGTGCATGGTAAAAAATGGAACTAATATATTATTAAATAAATTGACTAAAATATTCTTTGTGTAATGTATAATAATTGAACAAAATCCCATCAGTCACTAATATTACTAATGTAACTGGATATGGAATAATTAATATGTAAAGGTAAACTACTAAAAACACTTTCCATTTAATAAATAATTTTATGTTCATAACTATATAAGGAATTGTCAATATATAAATTTTAATAAATGAAAACACATTCCATTTAATCAACACATGAAAATAAAATTCATCCAGAGATAATACCATTGTAAAAGAGTCGTTAGTCATTATAATTAGATTATTAATGATGGAAATACATAACTATTGAACATTATGTTAATTCTAACATGATTCCCCAACATTCATAATCTATCCATAATATCATTTAAATAATATTTCTACAAACCCATTTTCCTAATCCTAGCCAACAAAATATTCCAATGAGACTACAAATGCATCAAGGGGATATGTATAAGTAAGACCCACCCATGTATTGAATTTACAAAGCATTCCTCATATATTGAATACTTATTTTATTTAATAAATTGTGTTCTTGATCATAAAATATATTTGTTTAATAAATAATAATGGGTTTTCAATACTTCCATAGATAAAAAAATTTCATTCATTATAGAATATCATATGTTGATATGATGTATTGTTTAGACAATAATCATATATATGATAATTAATATGTATATAAAGGGGATATATATTTTCTAATGACTATGGGTAAGTTATTATTCAAGGTTAAGTAATTGACTATAAAAATTTATCGACAAAGGGAATGTTAATACTATCCTTTGTCAAAATAGAAAATTCCATCTGAATAGAAAATAGGGATGGTATTAATACAACATCATCCTTTTTTATTATTTAAAATATAAATATTTTTTATCAATTATTAATTTAAATACCATTAAAATATCCTTAAATACAATATTGTTGGAAATACCCATTACATTCTGAAAATCACTCGTTGAAACACAATACTATTTGTTAAAAAACATTCAATGAAAATCAATTTTAAAAATGAAGAATTACAAAAAAATTAGAGCAAAGATTTTATTTTAAAATATCATTTTAAACATTAAAATTAATCTTAAAATAAATGTTTTTCTTATTAGTGGCTATTTTTGAACATGTAAGTCATGGAAAAATGAACATTGTACATTCAAAGTAAAAAGGTTAGGAATGTGTCTTGATTTGAAAATAAGAAAAAATTCCTTTTATTTTTTTAAAAAATTAAATATTCATTAATAAATCAATTTTAAAAGTTAAAACATTTGAATTTTTTTTTAGAAAACTTGATTTTATATGAAAATATGTTTTCGAACGAATAATTTTTTTTTCATAATTTCATAAAAACATTTAATAAATTTTTTGTTATCCCATGGAGTGTGAAAATAGTACTAGTACATAAAATATCTGTAATTACCATAGGATAATAAAATAAAATTGTATTATTTATTCCAAAATAAAATAATTAATTTCCACTAAAATACAAGAATAAACAATCACGATTAGCATTAGATTGTGTAATAAACACTTAAAATCATCATAAAGTTGAAGTGATAATTAATCAAAAAATAGGTTGTGTGTATCAAATATAAATAAACATAAAACAAATTAATATAAATCATAAAAATATTAAAATACATTATACACATAATCATATATCACTAATGATAGAGAATAATTAATTTATCCAAATGATAATAAATTGATTTATAAATTTCCTCACTAATTGGTTTTTTTCAAGTGAAATGTATTTAAAATTAATAATTCATATTGAAACATAAAATTAAATTAATTATAAATTAGTAATTATATAACATATCTTGCAATATTTATATACATCATATAAAAATATTAAGGGCATTTCATTATAATATCACTCAATAAAATGGTATTAAACTAAAATCACTTACTTTGTGCTTCCATTTGACTGTACATGTTTTACCCTATTTTACAGGGTGTTTTCAAATTTAATTAACTTATTTATGAAATAAATTATTATTTATAATATCATATATCCTACTTTTATTAATTATTAACACCCATGTGTGGTGTATCATTAATTATTTTCTCTATTTTAGGTGTTAGTTATCTAATTTTCTCATGGGTGTTTTGTTATGAATTATCATGTTTAAATAATATATTATAGTTATATAATATAGAAAATAATAATAATGAAAAGATTATCATATTTTTAAGGAAATATTTCTTTTAAACCCAACAATAAATGATCGCTGTGTAAAATTGACTATGTTAAAATATTAGAGATAGATGGTCGTATATACTCAAGAGTAACATTTCCATTTGTCAATGCCACTAATGTATATGAGGTAATTAAATGTTTTTATTAAAATTGCGATAGTAATATGACTTAAAATATATTATTTATTTCAAAATTTTTATTTATATCATCCATGATGTATTTTAATAATAAATCATCCCATTTCCTCGTGAAGGCTGTAGTCTAAATGTATATGATTGATTCCATCATCATTCATTGAGTGAAAATGTAATAGATAAAATGAAATTTTATCTTCTAAGAATTATACTTATGTAATTAATGTAATAATTATGCCATTTATATAACATTTATGATGTAAATATACTTGTTTTACCATCCATCCTAAAAGTTAGTTGAAAACAAATTACAACTCTACGTGAGGTGGTAGTCCACTGTACAAATGAGCACTGTTATCATATCCCATACCAAATGGAATTTAAAAAGTTTCATATGATAAAATATCAATATATTAATAGTGATATTATAAGTAACATATATAGAGTATATATTGACCATCATACCTAACTGTGATATATGGTGATGGGAAAAAACAAATTACATCGGTTTGTAAAATGGTAGTCTATCATACAAACTATTGATAATTTCATAATCAATTTTATGGTTGTGGGGATGTGTGAATATTTTTAAATTATTATAGAAACCTATTTTTATATTAAATATTATTTTTTATGTCACCATGGTTTAATTATAAATGAGGGATGTGGAGGAAGATTTAAAATAATAAATGCTTGTTGATGAAAGTTACATTTTGTTCGGGTATCCTCATTAGGTTTGCAAAAAATTATTACAAGGCTATATTTTACAAAATATAAGGCTTATATTATGAGGGTAGGTAATCATGGAATTGATTCATGATGGTATTGGCTTAAAAAAAGGGAGTGACTCTATAAACATGAGAGAAGATGGGTGGCCTTTAATAAGGGAGGTGAGTGGCATACATGTAATTTTATGAACATATAAATTCAAAAGGATGTTATTATCATGAAAAAAAGATTATAAAATGGTCCATAAAGATCATAGAAGATAAAATATCTGTAGATTTCCAAATAATGGGTTTTGAAAAAAAAATCAATTTTATCCTTGCTTTATTTGTTTAACAACCCATTAAATCAATTTTTGACACAACCAGAATAATTAATTTTTACAGTTTTTTCATACAAATTTGTTCAAGGATTATAATGAAATTATTATTTATTATAAATAATTATTATTGATGATAATCAATCAGTTTATTCAAACTAAATTCAAATAACTAGAAAAAAATAATTCAATATTAATCCAGTATGGGTGAAGAGAGATCATGTTTCTAAGGAAACAAATTTTCAAAAACAAATGATGTTTTTATACAAAAAATTACTAAAATGGCCTAAACAGGATTAATTGATATGCAATTTAACAAATTTAGAGATACGAAATATCAAAACATATGTTAACTTGATGAATTACTTCAATAAATATTCATTTCTCAAATAAAATTAAGTATTTTTCCTTACATATCGAAAATAAAATATTTCATAAGAACCCCAACAAATCACTGAAATATTAAATTGATATTCTGATTCCAAAAAGGAAGTTAATTTTACTATTTTTTTAATATTTTAAAATAATGTTTTTGAATTATGTGAAAAATTTGTGGTTAATCCTACTTTAAGTGAAATAAATTTCATATAATACAAATCCTTTTCTTATAAACAGTTCTTATTTTATGTCTAAAAATTTATTTAAATAATTTCCATATATTAGTTAGTAATATTTGTTCCAAAAAAATAAACTTCTATTTTATAGTGATATGTTATATTATGGTTTATTTACAATTTGGGTTTCTGTTTAATGATCTATTAATGATATTTAAGTTAAAAAAATATTTTTCTAGGATATTTAGGTTCATAATTTTCTATCACATAAAGTATCGAATAAAATATTATTATTTAGTAATTTCAAGGAGTAACATTATCCCAAAATTATATAAATTGTTTCTTTATAATTTGATCATGATCTTCATAATGATATTTTAGATATTTGAAACTTATTTTTTGTAAAAACCTATGTTGTAAAAATATCTAATAATACATCATTGAAATAACAGAGAAAGGGATATGCCATGCTCATATATAATAAATCATAACAAAGTTCCATTTCGATGAAAATTTTTGTAATGTGAGTATATAGAAATTTACATAAAGCTTATATTATTATATAATTTTTTAAGGTCAATAATAATAACCAACTAAATGGTCAATGGAATTTTATGGCCCAAGAAACCATAATTCTATGATGATTTAAAAAGACCATCTTGTTTATTAAAAATTAATGTTTTAGGATAAATTTTTTGTTTATTAGTCCTTTACAAAATCTTAGGAATTATATTAATTCTATAAATATAATGATATATAATTAAATGATATTTTTCTTATTTATAAACACAATATCATGCTTTTTTACATTAATTTATTTCTAATTCATTTCGTACTCAAAGAAATGAATATCCCAAATTGAATTTTTCCTATAAGAAGAAATAAAATTAACATTTAATGGATTATATGATCCAAAAAATAGAGGTAAGTATTTTTATGTGTTTATATAAATATTATAAAATGAATATAGATAGAAATATTTATCTGATATAGTACATAAATCTATAATCAAAAATAGTAACACCACTGGTTCAACGCCATTATTTATTTGAATATTTTTACTAGTGATATATTAAAGATGATATCATGTAGTCCAGGGGTATGTGCAAAACCCATATCATCCTTCAGTATTGGGTTTAACCCCACTACATTTCTAGGCATGATAGTTTTCACCTGGCATGTCAGTTTTCCTTTTTCTAAATCTATATTAATATAATTCCAAAAAATATCTCAAAATATATGATGAAAATCCATGAAATAAATGGAATAACTAAATAACCATTCATTCTATGATTTTCATTATGTCATATTTCTTCATAAGGGATATAAATCTGGTTTTACATTTATCATAATTTCATTTATTATAACATAAACACTAAATATTACTAATTACACTAAACATATGTCTATAAAATATAAATTTATTATTCCTCAACTAAATTTTGGTATAAAACATATAAACTCTTATAGGTTTTATTTCAATAAATATATCCCAAAATATCATTAATCTCTGTAGAAGACCATAAAATTATACCAAGATAGGTGTGGATTAAGTCATTAAACATATGATCAATCATAAACGTATAAAAACATGATGGTATTAATTACCCTTATGTAAATAAAGACAAAAATTACTGTGAAATATCTCCCAATACTTTTATGTTTCATAATTATTCTCACTGAAATTCTATTAGTAATGAAATTATGATTTATTTAATAAATCCCAATATATAAATGAATCAACCATTTTATTTCCCCATATATCCTTCTTTAGTATATTGTTTATCATTTAAATGAGGTAAATGACTTTGGTAATTCATAGATTATTTTCATTTATGAACATTAAATATAAATTGATCCCTATGATAATATTTAGTTTATTCACTTAAATGATTCATTTTTTCGACAGAAAATTTTAGATTTAATACATTATATTCCATATATAAATAAATATACCATTCAATAGATATACATTAATGGGTGTCTCATTCCATATTTCATACATGATATAAATCAAGATTTCATTACTCCATGGTCTCCATCACTCGAGCCCTTATAAAACTCCATATTCTCTTCTCTAGTGAGTCTTGGAGTTGGATATGATATATATTGTTAATCTTATATGAGGATAACTAGTTTGAAATAATAAAAATTTGTTTCAATCCAATATACTCCCCATTTTACTTATCATAGACACCACCTTTTCCATTCTTATTCAATGTCAACTTGAATCCTTTAGTTTCTGAACATTATCTAAAACCTAAAAACATATTTCATGTAAAATTAATAATTTCGAAAACTATATAATTATTTTTATGATTTTTAATTATTGAAACTTATTTTTTATCTATTAAACCATAGGGTTAATATTGGTAATTAACTATCATCAAATATACAAACACATCATAATGTATGTAAATAAAATTTAGATTATCCTCAGTATGTTACATTTGAGTGTCAATAAAGGTGTAATGTAAGAAATATTTTCATGAACTAAGTGAAGATTAGGTAAAGACAAATACACATTTTTCAAGTATGTACCCCTAGGTACACATATTCTAAAACCACATCCATTTATAGTATCATTAAAGGGATTTATATCAGATAAAAACCATATAGTCTATACTATAACAAAAAATATGGATATTTTTATATTCTTATCTTCATGGTATATTATAGGTTTATGACCATTAATTCATTTTTTCATGGATATATTTCTCAAGGATTCTACTGCACTTTATCTGATACCAACTATAATGTCCCTAACCCTAGTATCCTAGAGTTCTTGCTTACTTTAAAAAATTGGCATAATATATAAGGAATTAGATTCTCATGAGCTGAATTGTTTATTTTTCTAGGTAAACATGATAAATACAAGACTCCCATATTACATTTGAAGACAGAAAGTATATAATAATTTTTGAGAATATGATTACACCTCTTTAATATTCATACATATCATTCATATTATACTTTCAAGTATTCCTATGAAAATAAAAAAAATTATAGGGAACTCAAATTCTCGTTATGGGATTCGTATAGTGCCATATATCATGAATCTATTATCATAATCATTCTTTAAAGGTAAATAACTAAAGACACGGTCTGTTTAAATAATTTTACAAGAATAATCAATATAAAAATATGAATAAATAAAATTAACAAACAATATTAATATCATAGAGGGACAAGAAATAATAACTATGGAATGATAAATTAAAAAAAATTCCATTTAATAAATTACATAGATACCATATATGGATATTGAATAGTCAATATGATATTGTAAATAACATGATTTGTTTTTACTAAATTAATATTTGAGAATGAAACACATCAATATATAATATTATTGGGATAGTTCCATGGGTAACAATAAATGGATTCGTAATGGTGAAATAATTAGATATTGGATGTCATGTTTTCGAAGAACATGATACCTTTAATATTAATATCTATCCACAATATGGTTTAATAATAATTGTTTTAGACCCATTTAACTATGGATATAAATATTATTCATCCCATGTGACTACCAATGATAGGATAGACTATCTATGACAGTTCCCCACCCATGAATTGCATGTATGAAAAAAATACTTATATATTTAATAATCAATATAATTTAGAAAAAATGTTCCATTTCATCAAATATATATATTTAGTAATGAATATAAAATTATCAATATTTACCATGATAAAAAAATTATCTTCATTATGAAACATCGTATGAATAAATCATATATTGTATAAAAAATAAAAAATATTCACGATAAATAATATTGATATTTTTTTGAAATTAAAATCATAATTTTCACAGTTATTTGAATATTTCAAGGGTATGTTATCAAAAAAAAAAAGAATTATATTATTTAATATAAATACTAACCTTATTCAAAATAATCCTAAACCACATAGAAGGAAAGTTTTTATGATATAAACATAACACATCCCCAATATAGTATTTGTAAAATTAAGGTTTTTTCATTGATAAATAAAAACACCATAAAAATAACAATATACACATTCTTGAGAAAATATTAATTTTATTATAAAATTAACTATTTAAAACATAATACATTTTTGAAATAATTTTTTTGGAAAATAAATTTTAAAATAATGAATTTTCATAATATTAGGAAAAATATTTTATTTCTAAATAACAATTTAAACATTCAAATGAATTTTCAATGAAATTATTCTCATGATTGTGGAAAATTACATACATTTTTCACACTATAAAAATATATTCTTTTGTAACAGAAAATGTGTTTGAAATGTCCAATTTTTTTTTAAAAAATGATAATTACTTTGAAGTCATTATTTAAAAATTAAAAAATGGTAATAATTAATTTAAAATATTCTTTTCAAAATCTATTTTTTTTGAAAAGATGGTTTGTGATGAAGAAATATTTTTCACTAAAGGGAGAAATAAATTTGTATTTTGATAAAAAGATTTTGTCAATTATTTGACAATCCAAATAGATAGAAAATAGTACTATAACCATAAAATATTATTATTAATATCAGGATAATAAAATGAAATTTCATTATCATGAATATGATCAAATAACATTCCTCTATTGATATTAATGAATAAAAAATCTTGATTATAATATGATTGAGGAATTATCTCTTACATTGATCATAATGTTGGGGTTTGAATTAATAGAATATTAAAATATGTGTATCTAATATTAAAAAATTAACAATTATAAAAAAATAAGATAAAAAAATTTAATTAAACAAAATATATTAATATATAAATTGGTAAGGGGATGTAATATAATCTAATGAAAATAAAATTACATACAAAATTATTTACATCTTGGTAATATATAATTAAAATGACCTGGGAAGAAATAATTCTAATTGAAATATAAAAAAACAAGAATTATTAATTAATAATTATATAACATATCATTGTGTAATTATTATCATGATTTCTAATAAATTATAATTATAACATTAAAATATACATTAATGTAATGAAATTTAAAAGAAATCCCGTAAATAAAAATTTATTTTCATTGAAATTTTATTATCATCTAGTATATTGGTTCTAAAAATACAATTAACTTATTCAAAAAACATATTAATATTTGTAAGATCATATATTATCCTTTTAAAATATCTTATTCGGTGTTCTTTTATAATCATCCATTATTTCCACTCATTAAGTTGTTGATTGCCTTCTTTTCTCATGAATGATTCTTCCAGAATGATATATATTTTTAAAATATTATACCCTTATATAATTTATAGAATGAAATTAATGACATATTTTTTATATTTTAACACCAATATTAATTTTAAAAATAGTCATGAAATATGGTAAATCATAAAGATGATAGGTCCTACGCACACATAAGAAATGTTTCGAATATTCAATGATCATTATGGAATTAAGGAAAGTAAAACATTATCTATATATATTTATTATAATATCATATGCACTATTTAATTTCATTTAATATAATTATGTATATATCATTCATGTTGTATGGTTATGAAAATAGAGTCACCTCGCTTCGTGAAAGTGGTAGTCCACATGTACACTAATGATGTTATCGTATTTCTTGGAGTGAAATACTAAGAATAAAATGATATATTATCATTAAATAATGATAAATACATTATATATATACTAATTTTAAGCTTTCTATAAAATTTATTCAATTTTTTTTTATTTCCTTTCTAAAATGATAGTGAAAAATTAATCACATAACATTGTGAGGTGGTAGTCTACCTTACACACGAGAGATGTTATAAAATCCCCTATAAAATGAAAAGTAAACATTTTTATTTCATATAATGAATAAAGATATATAGTTATGTTGAAAATTTCATGTATATATTTTACATAAATAATCATACAGAACCATGAGAGTTGGTGGTGGAAAAATTAATGACAATAATTCAAGAGGTGGTAGTACACCGTTCACACTATGGATGAATTCATAAAACATTTGATGTATATATGGATAATTGTAGGTCATTCCATTTTATAACATAGTTTTTTTATATTTATGAAATTTTTTTTATTATAAAATCATGGTAAACTAATGATATAAGGAGGTGGAGGAAGAAGAAAAAAAAGATT
Source organism: Viscum album (assembly GCA_963277665.1). Classification (NCBI taxonomy): domain Eukaryota; kingdom Viridiplantae; phylum Streptophyta; class Magnoliopsida; order Santalales; family Viscaceae; genus Viscum; species Viscum album. Next base: position 1,043,986,377 of record OY728133.1, on the reverse strand, counting down.
AAAAATTGTTACCTCTTCTTCGGGTTTCCTCTTTAGGTTTACACCAAATCATTCAATGGATAAAATTATACCCAAAATATGTCTTCTAAGTACAATTGGGGGACTCTTAAAAGTTATTTGGGAGATTATTATCAGAAATAAAATTGTATGATAATGTGTAGAAGATACTCGAGGGGTTGCTTTTTTAAAATGAGGTGAGTGGCACACTTCTAATCATTTTGAATGATACATTCATACCCCTATTTTTATCATGGAAAACCCCCAAAAATGGACTATTATCTAATTTATATTATATGTAGTCTATATATCTATATATAATGTGTTTTTTACTAGTTGGTAGGAATTTTTTATCCTTTTCATCTTAGTTTAACCCCCGATAAATCTGTATTCCCCTTAGCTGTGGTAATTGAATTTTATGGTTCTCAATAATCATTTTTTAAGAAAAAATAAGTTGATAGTATTATAAATTACAAAATATTATGAATCCAAATATTGAATCTATTTCTCCAAATCAAATTCAATTAATTGAAAAAAATTTACTTAACATTCTACCCATAAACAAGATGAGAAAGCGAGTTTAAAAGATATTATTTTTCAGGGTTTGAATTTTTTCTCCGAAATTAAATATCAAATATATTAAAATGAAATAATATATATTTGTTTACATATAATTAAACAATTTTTTTGTTAAAAAAATTTAAAACATATTTTAACATTTAAATATTTTAATAGAAAATGGATGTTTCCTTTAAATTTTTTTATTATTAAATATTCTTTGAAAAATGAAATAATTTAGAAGAACCCCAAAAAATCACCCAAAGGTGATTTATATTATATTTTTAAAAAAAATTATGAATTTTTATCAACAAAACATTCTATGATTGGTTAAAATGGATTTTAAATTTACTATACAGTGCATGACTAATATATCCTTTATAAAAATAAATTTTTAAGAATTTTTTTTCTTTTAAATAATTCATATTTAATTTAACAAAAATATATGAATGTAGTTTACATATATGTTTTGGTATCATTCATACCAACCAATTTATCTAATTCTTATAATGATATAAAATATTATGATTCATTTAGTCCCATGGATTCGTGTTCTTCAAGCTGTCAATGAAATTAAATTTTTAGAAAATATATTTTGTTAGTAATTTATGTTCGATGTTACATATAAAACAATTATCCCATACACAGATATTATTTTTTAAATATTTGGGGGTATCTAATTTCAATTAATTTATATTTAAAATCCTTATATGATTGAAAAATTATTACTAAAAATACCCATTTTTAACTCAACATGGTCATGCCTTATTTTTATCAAATTGATAATAAATATATGTTTTATTATATATATGATAATATATTATTACAAATAAAAAGATTATTATATAAACAAAAAAATGTAAATTATTGATAAAATCTTATTTTTTGGGAAAATATTTCGAATAACATTCTTTATTTATTTTGAAATAGTATGTTCAAAATCGATATTTTTCTAATCAAGGAATATTTTCCTCTTGAAATATTTATTTTGGAATTATATTATAGGTTCAATTAAGATAAAATTTCTACTTATTATAATCGATGTTGTGGTGTTAAATAGTTAATTAATTTAAAATAAATTTACCCTTGTAATTTTCACAGATATGTCATTATAATCAAATTGTGGTGTTAATTATAAATAATAAGAATATTTTCAATGTGACTTCGTCTATTTTATGATTTATCCAATATATATTTACCAATGATGTCTTAGGATTCTAAAACTCTTTTTTAGTAATGTCAATATTATTCGGAGTCTCTTCATTATATGATACATCTTTCCCCATTGTATGTCATTAAATTTTTTAGCATGTGTTGTGTCTGGCATAAACATACATAATAATACGATATAGAATACATAATGTACATAATAGTGGATTAATGGCACTTACAAATGGTAATATGTAGTTGTTATTATTACCAAATTTTTAAAAGGTCCAATGTTCCTTTGGATCAGTTCCCCATTTTCATCAAACCTTATGACACTCTTCTAGAGATTTACTTCAAAGAAAATTTGATATCCCACATGAAATTAAAAATATTATCTATTATTATATGGATATCTCTTATTAATCTTTATGCTACTTACATATAGGGTTAAATAGTCTTTATCTTCTTCATTGTCTATTTAGAATGCTTTAGTCTTTTATACATACATTCTTCAACATCATACCAACAAGTTGTAGTAAGAAATATCATCAAATTTAATACATCCTAAAAAACCATTTGAATACGTGAATAGATATTATTGTTGTTTGAATACCCCCCAATGGAAAATTTTGATTCCATATACCCTGAATATAAAATGAGAATGACCTCAACAGGCTATCTAATATTTGAACAGTCCTTTTAGACCATCCATTAGTTTGAGGATGTTAGACTATGGTCAATTGAAGCCTAGTATCAATATCATTTTGAAGAATTTTTCATAATTTTTATGCATTTAATAGATTAAAATATGATATACCTGATATAGGTGAACCATTAAAAATTAAAACATTTTTAAAATTAATTTATTGAATATTCTCAAGATAAGAATATTTTATTTTAGTGAGGAAATGAATGTATTTTGTAATAGGATCATTAATAACAAGTATAAAATAATTTATTCTTGGAGACCTTGGAAATAAATATAAAATATATATAGTGACATATTCATATATCCATATTGAATTAGGTATAGGTTTAAATGTTTTTATAGGATGTTATCTATAACCCTTTACCCATTTCGAAACCATGAATCAAAATACATAATCCACAATTTCCCACTAAAAATATTCCATTACATCCCTATATATGATTATAGTACTAGGGTCCATAGAGAAATTAATTCTATGATAAAAATATAATATTCCTTTTTCATCATAGGTATAGATGAAACACAATACCAATTTTTATGTTTTAGAACATCATATTCACAAATAAAATTAGAAAATTTTACATCAATCACTTCATACAAAAATATTTTCAATATTTTCTTCATCGGAAAACAATATTTTTATTTTTTTTAATAAATATTTTTTCTTAATAATTTAGAAAATGGGTGATCCCCCCTCTCTAATAATTCTAGTATCCATACCTAAAAAATCATTGAACCCATGGTCATTTATAATCCTTATTCTAGTCAAAATTATGTGATTTTTCTTACTAAATGTGTCATCAACATTTTTTTTTCATTCCATCGGTGGTAGTGTATTGAGAAATCATAATCCCTATATTTCTTGAGCCATCACCTTTTATATATTTTGAGGTATTTTTATGAAAATAAATATTTCTGAATCATATTATATATATATGCATTTCTCACATAGTCCACCATATAGACAACTATTTCATATCATCCGATCAGCTTTATTCTTCCATAAGGTGTCTTCGAATCATTTTGGAATGATCATATTATCAGTTGATTGTTCCTAAACTACACTTACTAATAAGGTACAGTGATGTGATCATGTGGGGTAAAATCCAAAGGGAAAACATGCAGAAATGAAACAATGTGATTAAAACCATATAGATGAATTATTTATGTTCAATCTTCATGTTTTTTATTTCTTGAATTATGTAGATTTGATTTCGGTATGATAACAATGAAGGGATTGGGGTAAATTTGAAGGATTTTGGGAGAATATAATCTTAAATCTTTCTTTAGAAAGTATAATTCATTAGTCTACTATGTGGTTAAGGGGTCATAAATTGGTTATGGTAAAAAAAAATTAGATCTATTTATCACATAAATATTCCTTGGTCCTAGTATTCCTGTAATACTAATGGAATTACGCTTATCATCTTGGGTACCAACCATCACATGCAAATGGTCAAAATATGAGCACCTCCAATTAGGTCCAGTTATTTCAAGTACACCTCCAATGGACAAGGATATGAAATATAATGTGATAAAAAAAATATAATTTTTAATTTATTACTAGACCTAGGGATACCAAGGATGAATTTACTGATTCATTAGGTTCAAAAGAACCCATTCAGTTGACCCATAACCCTATGAGGATTAGTCTCTTGTGATGGTGTTGATTAAAATAATTTTTATAATATTTATACTCATCATAATAAAAAAAACAAATAATGAATAATAAAATCACTACGGGAAAAATGAGCAATTGCGACGGGTTATTTGCGACGGGAATAGATCCCATCGCAAATAGCCCCATGAAAAACTTATTTGCGACGGGGGTATTTACCCGTCGCAAATAAGTAGGCTTTTGCGACGGGATTGCTTTCCCTGTCGCAAAAGAACTGGCGCGCGTTGCGCGCCAAATCGCGGGAAAACTATTTACGACGAGGGAATATTCCCGTCGCAAATAACCGGCGGCGGTAAAAGGTATTTGCGACGGGAATATTCCCCCGTCGCAAATAGTATGTCGGCAGGTGGTTATTTGCGACGGGACCCGTCGCAATTAACTATTTACTCGTTGACCGTAATAAATGTCGGCTAAGGTATTTGCGACGGGACCCGTCGCAAATAATCTAACCTATAAATACCCCATCCGTTTTTTTCAAAACATTCTCAAATTCCATCTTCTTCTTCTCTCAAAGTTATATTTCTAAAGTTCAGTTTTTCTTCAGTTTAATTTTTTTCTCCGGAGCTGATATTAATGTTTTGAAGAATGATCAGAGCAGATCAATTTTCAAGGTATTTATGTTCAATTTAATTAAATATTTATTTTTAATTTTTTATTAGTTTCAATTATTCTTAATTAGTTGTAATTTAATTATGTTTATATTGTTTTATTACTTAATAAATTTAAATTATTAGTATTGTTCATAGTTAATGGTAATTAGGAATAATTAGTAATAATTTTTAATAATTAAGAATAAATATTAATAATTAGTAATAAATACCAATAATTAGGGATAATAACATTATTACATTATTAGTCTATTTTATTATTAATATTAAAATAATATAATTTTTTATATATATACAGTTCTCTTTTTATCTGTGTGTTTGCTGTCTTCACATGTATTATTTGTATGTGGAGATAGAAAACGCACAGATGAAAGGAGAATTGTATATAAATTAGAAATTTATATTATTTTAATATTAATAATAAAATATACTAATAATGTTATTATTTGTAATTATTGGTAATTATTCCTAATTATTAGTAATTATTCATTTAATTACTAATAATTAGGAACAATTACCAATAATTATCAATAATTTGGAATAATTAGTAATAATTACCAATAATTAGTAATAATTACCAATAATTAGTAATAATTACCAATAATTAGTAATAATTACCAATAATTAGTAATAATTACCAATAATTAGTAATAATTACCAATAATTAGTAATAATTACCAATAAGTACTAATAATTATCAATAATTACCAATAATTAGTATTAATTAGTATTAATTACCAATAATTAGTAATAATTACCAATAATTAGTAATAATTACCAATAATTTGGAATAATTACCGGTAAATAGTAATAAATAGTAATAATGAGTAATAATTCGGAATAATTACCAATAATTAGTAATAATTCGTAATAATTACTAATAATTAGTAATAATTGGTAATAATTAGTAATAATTACCAATAATTAGTAATAATTAGTAATAATTAGTAATAATTAGTAATAATTAGGACTAATTACCAATAATTAGTAATAATTAGTAATAATTAGTATTAATTACCAATAATTAGTAATAATTACCAATAATTAGTAATAATTACCAATAATTAACAATAATTACCAATATTTATCAATAATTACCAATATTTACCAATATTTACCAATAATTACCAATAATTACCAATAATTACCAATGATTAGTAATAATTATCAATAATTACCAATAATAGGTAATAATTATTAATAATTACCAATAATTAGTAATAATTGGTAATAATTAATAATAATTACCAATAATTAGTAATAATTATTAATAACTAGTAATAATTAAGAATAATTACCAATAATTAGTAATAATTACCAATAATTAGTAATAATTACCAATAATTAGTAATATTTACAAATAATTATCAATAATTAACAATAATTACCAATAATTAGTAATAATTAGTAATAATTAGTAATAATTAGTATTAATTACCAATAATTAGTAATAATTACTAATAATTAGTAATAATTACCAATAATTAGTAATAATTAGTAATAATTAGCAATAATTACCAATAATTAGTAATAATTTCCAATAGTTAACAATAATTACCAATAATTACCAATAATTAGTATTAATTACCAATAATTAGTATTTATTACCAATTATTAGTATTTATTACCAATAATTAGTATTAATTATCAATAATTAGTAATAATTACCAATAATTAGGAACAATTACCAATAATTATCAATAATTAGGAATAATTAGTAATAATTACCAATAATTAGTAATAATTACCAATAATTAGTAATAATTACCAATAATTAGTAATAATTACCAATAATTAGTAATAATTACCAATAAGTAGTAATAATTATCAATAATTATCAATAAGTAGTAATAACTATCAATAATTACAAATAATTAGTAATAATTAGTATTAATTACCAATAATTAGTATTAATTACCAATAATTAGTATTAATTACCTATAATTAGTATTAATTAATAATAATTAGTATTAATTACCAATATTTAGTAATAATTACCAATAATTAGTAATAATTAGTAATAATTAGTAATAATTACCAATAATTAGTAATAATTACCAATAATTAGGAATAATTACCGATAATTAGTAATAATTAACAATAATTAGTAATAATTACCAATAATTAGTAATAATTAGTAATAATTAGTAATAATTAGTAATAATTACCAATAATTCGTAATAATTACCAATAATTAGTAATAATTAGTAATAATTAACAATAATTAGTAATAATTAGTATTAATTACCAATAATTAGTATTAATTACCAATAATTAGTATTAATTACCAATAATTAGTAATAATGACCAATAATTATTAATAATTACCAATAATTAGTAATAATTAGTAATAATTAGCAATAATTACCAATAATTAGTAATAATTACCAATAATTAACAATAATTATCAATAATTACCAATAATTAGTATTAATTACCAATAATTAGTATTTATTACCAATAATTAGTATTAATTACCAATAATTAGTATTTATTACCAATAATTAGTATTAATTACCAATAATTAGTATTAATTACCAATAATTAGTATTAATTACCAATAATTAGTAATAATTACCAATAATTAGTAATAATTACCAATAATTAGTAATAATTACCAATAATTAGTTATAATTACCAATAATTTGTAATAATTACCAATAATTAGTAATAATTAGTAATAATTACCAATAATTAGTAATAATTAGTAATAATTACCAATAATTAGTAATAATTACCAATAATTAGTATTAATTACCCATAATTAGTAATAATTACCAATAATTAGTAATAATTACCAATAATTAGTAATAATTAGTAATAATTACCAATAATTAGTATTAATTAGCAATAATTAACAATAATTAGTAATAATTAGTAATAATTACCAATAATTAGTACATTATTTGTATATTTTATTATTAATATTAAAATAATATAATTTTCTATATTATATACAATTCTCTTTTCATCTGTGTGTTTTCTGTCTCCACATGTAATATTCGCATTCTTTTTCAAAATTATCAACTTACTTGCCAATGGAGAGGTGAAAGTGAATGCAAATATTACATGTGGAGACAGAATGTTAAACACACAGATGAAAGGAGAATTGTATATAATATAAAAAATTATGTTATTTTAATATTAATAATAAAATATACTAATAATGTAATAATGTTATTATTATATAATTAATGTTTATGAAAAATTATATTAGTATTATTAAAATAATAAAAAATCAATATAATATTAAAATTATCAATATTTGTAACATGTTTTGCTTTATTCTCAATGTATTAAATCTTTACTTGAGTGTTTTTTCTAACAAATTATTCAAAACCATTAATGCTTTTATATTTTATAGAGAAATATGGAACAACGAGGTCGTCAACAATCAATATTAGGTGACCACATATGGATAAATCAACGTAGAAATCCAAACGGTTTTGGGTTAAATCCAGTATATGTTGAGGGTGTGGAGACTTTTTTATCATTTGCGGCATCAAATTCAGAATTTGTTTCAGAAGGAAAAATAAAATGCCCTTATAGAAAATGTGCATTGAGAACGTTTGACACGTTTGACAAAGTGGGAGAACATCTCTTGCGTTTCGGTTTTCAACCAGATTATGGTTTTTCGTATCAACACGGTGAACGCAGTTCCAGAGCAGGTGATACCCACTTGATTCCGGATCCATCCCGGTTTCAAGATTTAGTACATGATGTTGCAGGTTCATCTGTTCAACATACAGAAACTCCGGCTGATATAGCTTCAAATCCTGAGTTGGCACCGTCTGAATTTTATGAGTTGTTGAAATCTGATGAGGATGCATTATATCCTGGCTGCAAGAATAGCAAATTAGAAGCAGTTGCAAAATTTATGGCTATCAAATCAGATAACAGAATATCAAACACCTGTTTTGACCAGATATTTTCTTTGGTGAAAACACTGTTACCAGAAGGAAATGTTTTACCTGCAAATTACTATGAGAGTAAGAGGCTGGTTCGAAATTTGGGACTTACTTGTCAGAAGATTCATGCATGTTCAAATGACTGCATTTTATATTTTGGGGAAAATGAGTCGTTGGATAGTATTCCTACATATGGGCAACTGAGATATAAATAAGGACAACACGAGAAGTCTTGTTTGATTCCTGTAAAACAGTTGAGATATTTTCCTCTTACATCCAGACTTCAGCGTTTATTCATGTATAAGAATACAGCGACAATGATGTCAAGGCATAAAGAGAATATTTCAACCAATAAAATCATGAATCATCCAGCCGAAGGTGATTCATGGAAACATTTTGATAGAGTGCATCCATCTTTTTCTTTAGAAGCTAGAAATGTTCGACTAGGCCTTTCCACTGATGGTTTCTGTCCGTTTGGATCTTATGGTAGTCAATATTCATGTTGGCCTATTTTTTTAACTCCGTACAATTTACCTACACGGATGTTGATGAAGGAGCCATATATCTTTTTGACTTTACTAATTCCAGGACATCCGAAGAAAAATATTGATGTTTATTTGAACCCATTGATTGATGAATTAAATTTATTGTGGAGTACTGGTCTCAGTACATATGATGTTGCAACGAAACAGAATTTCATACTGAGAGCAGCATTGATGTGGACAGTAAGTGACTTCCCGTCTTATGGGATGTTATCTGGCTGGAGTACACATGGTCAGAAATAATGTCCTTACTGTATGGGAGAGAACAAAGCATTTATGCTCATTCATGGAAAGAAACCTTGTTATTTTGACTGTCATCGCAGATTTCTTCCAGCTGATCATCCTTTTCACAGAAACAGATCTCATTTCAGAAAAGGAACAGTTGAAAGGGATGGACCTCAAAAAATGCTATCAGGTTCGGAGTTAAAATCAGTTGTATTTTCATTACCCCCCATCACTTTTGGTCCCACAATAAACCAACAGAAAATTTCTGGTTTTGGGAAAGAACACAATTGGATTAAACGTAGCATATTTTGGGATTTGCCATATTGGTCTGATCTGTTGGTCCGACACATGTTAGATGTCATGCATATTGAGAAGAACTGTTTTGATAATTTGTTTCATACAGTTTTGGATACGCCAGGAAAGAGAAAAGACAATGTAAATGAACGTTTAGATCTTGCCCAAATTTGCAGGCGTCCAGAATTGGAACTATTTGAGAATGTCAGAACAGAAAGGTTACTGAAACCAAAAGCAGCTTATACACTGTCTAAAGAAAACCGTTTATTATTTTTTCAGTGGATTGCAGATTTGAAACTTCCAAATGGCAGTGCTTCTAATTTGGGTAGATGTGTAAAGAATGGTCATATTACTGGATTAAAATGTCATGATTGTCATGTTATAATGGAGAGACTTCTACCCATTGGATTAAGAGGTCTGTTGAATTCTGTGATTTGGGATTCCATAACAGACATGTCTCATTTTTTTCGAGAAATTTGTACGGCTACGGCAGATTATGATGCTCTAGGAAAACTTGAAAAAGATGTTGTTGTAATTATATGTAAACAGGAAAAAATATTTCCGCCGTCTTTCTTCGACTCAATGGAACATTTGATGTTACATTTTCCATATGAAACCAAATGTGGAGGTCCGGTACAGTTTCGATGGATGTACCCATTTGAAAGATGCATGCAAAAATTGAAAGGAAAAGTACGTAACAAAGCATCTGTTGAAGGATCTATTGAAGAAGCATATTTGCAAGAGGAAATATCTTTTTTCTGCTCCCATTATTTTGAATCTGAGTATCCTTCAAAACACAACCGAATGGGACGGAATGAGAGGAATATTGATGAAATCAACAATCAATTATCTATTTTCAACCAGTCAGAGCTTGGTTTCGGTGGAGTTTATGAACGCTGGCTTTTAGATGATGAACATCAGAGAGCTCATATGTATGTTCTGCTCAACTATGAAGAGATGACATCAGTTGTACTGTAAGTGTTTATATCACTTATTCTATCATTTATGTTACAGTAAATAACTTTGGTTTTTATAGTTTGTATGATAATCATATCTAGAAACAAATTCCACAAATTACAGTAGCTGCTCTCGAAGAACGTCGAGTGAAAAATTTCTCTCAGTGGTTTCAAAAACTGGTAACATAAATTCTTTATCTTTTAGAAACTCATTCAATGTATAGTTTACTATATTGATAATTATTTCAAAAAATTTCAGGTGTCTCGACATGCTGATAAAATTGACAAACGGCTGTGTGTATTGAGTAACCCACCTTCCAAAATTGTTAAAACATATAATGCATATGTGGTGAATGGATTTCGATTCCTCACACATGCATATGGGGAATCGAAAAAAATAATGAACAGTGGAGTTAGCTTGAGAGGTTCTCATCATCGAGAAAATGAAGTTGACTTTTATGGCATACTTGATGAAATCATTGAACTCTGTTATCTTGGAAAACATTACATAACCATGTTCAAATGTCAGTGGTTGGATACAGAGAGAGGCGTGTGTGTTCATCCGACTCATGGAATCATCGATATTAAATGTAAAAGTGTTCTCGCATTAAATGAACCATTCTTATTGGCTCAACAGGCATATCAAGTTTATTATGAAAAGTACTGTGCAACATCAAGAGACTTGACTGATTGGTGGAGTGTAATAAAAATAAAAATTCGAGACAATCAGTTTTGTCAAAGTGAATGTGCTTTCACTGATGTGCAAAGAGTTGAAGTTTTTCAAGAGAGTACTCAAAATCAATCTTTTTTACAAAGAGACATGAGTATCGATGACGACACCCCACATTTAAGAGTCGGTGATGATGATGATGTTAATGATGTCACATATGAATTTGAAACGGTAAGAGATGAAGCAACTGTAACTCGAATGGATATCGATGATGTTGAGGAGGAAGATGAAGATGACATTGACATATATGAAGATGATGATGAAGATGAACACTGATATCATTCCATGGTATTTATATAAAATCATAATATGTATATGTGTATATATAATAGTAATTATCAATTATTTGCTAACATTAACATTTTCTGTTTCAGATGGACGACGCCACATTTCGTGAGTTGGCGGATGCTGACCTGACTTTCGATGCGGATGAGTTTCTAACAGATGACCCTCAGCCTGCAGGCGCTCCAGGGAGTACGCGGAGGGGGCACGGTCTTGCACGATTGATGATTCCTGACCCCGTCCCCGAGCGACGTCCACGTCTTGGGATTGATCCACGCACACGGAGGTGTGATAACCTGTGTGATAACCTGTGGATTTGACTAATATTTCATTAATCTATTCACATAATAAATGTTTATTATTTTTTCAGTTTTCCACATATAGAAGTCGGACAGGGTAGTGCTATTTTGCACAACTATTTCTCTCAGCCGTGGACCACATGGGAGCAGATTCCCATTGATGTGCAGCAGGCCATGTTCGGCCATTGGTTGGTACGTACGTAAATAAATAATTTTTATTTTGAAAATTATTTCATTTCTAACTTGATATTTTGATTTATTTGTATGGTTTATGGTATCCGATCGAGGATACCATGCGTGACGACATCCACGAGGCATGGGAGGTGGCCATGCGTGATCGCCTTCGTCAGTTTTTCCACAATTTAAGAAAAGCTGCGATGAAGAAAGCAGGAGTGTCAGATTTTGACGAGTCATGTAGAGCACACCGACCAGAGTATATTTCATCCCATGTATGGGATGGATTATGTGCGCACTGGTTGAGTGGTGCCTTTCAGAGGAGATCATCGGTGGGGAGGCAGAATCGGGGGAGACAGGAGGTGTCTCATCGAGCTGGGAGTCGTTCTTTCAGTACTCATAGACAGCATCTGGTACGTACATTATTTATAAATATTTTATATAACTATAAATATTAACAGTTTATTTTTTATTCTTATAGGCTGTCGAGCACCCCGATATTACAGAGTACGACGTATATCGGAGGATGTATAGTTATCCTGCTACTGGAGATCTCAGAGGTGATCGTCAGCATCACATCGTGGTCAGTATTTTTTGTTTTCATGTTTAAAAATTAACTACATATAATATATTCACAATTTTAATTTTAAATTGCAACTATAGGAGTCATATGAGGCCGCAGCGTCACAGGCCCGGCCTGAGAGTCAGGCCGAGTCATCAGATCATACCACTAGCCGTCAGTTTGATGAAGCGGCATGGATGCAGGCCACCCAGTATGCCTTCGAGAAGGGCCGGGTAGTTGGTATCGGCTCTCGACTGACTCCCGGAGATTATTATGGCAGTGCTGCGATGTCGGCGTCCAACTCGAGAGGAGCTCGTGCATCTTCTTCTACTACACAGTATGAGGATCAGTTGCGATCTCAGACTGCACAGATAGAGATTCTCCGACAGGAGCAGGAGCAGATGCGTCAGCAGCATGAGGAGAAGCGTCGACGCCAGTAGCAGCTATACGAGGAGCAGGTGAGTCGGTGGCAGCAGCAACATCAGGAGCAAATGGAGTACATGCGCCGACTCACTCATGCTTTAGGGATGGAGTTTCCTCCACCACCATCTGTAGATCCCCCACCTCCCCCCCTCTTTCAGATTAGAGATTGTACTTATGTTATAAAATTTGTGAAATCAAATTATTTTTTTTTTCTATTCGTAGTTTCTGTCTCATTATAAAATATTAATAATATTATATTTTTAAATAAAAATATTAATATGAATAATAATATTATTTATATTTTATAATATTAAATTATATATATATATTAACATTTTATAATATTATAATTTAATTATATTTTTTGTAATACTTGAATTATTTTAATATTTGAATGTAAAATAATTCTATTATTTTTATATAATTAAAATAAATTATTAATATTTTTTTATTTATGAATTATAATTCTAATATTATTATATTAATTAAATCATTTATTAATATTCTATTATTTTTTATTTTTGAATTATAATTCTATTATTATTATATTAATTAAAATAATTTATTAATAATTTATTATTTTTATTTGTGAATTATAATTCTATTATTATATTAATGAATATAATTTATTAATAATTTTTTTATAGTATTTTCGACGGGATACTATGCCCGTCGCAAATACTAGTATTATATATAGTTTTATATTTTTTTAAAAAAATAGTTTTTGCGACGGGACCCGTCGCAAAAACTATTTATAGTATTTGCGATGGGATACTATGCCCGTCGCAAATAGTAGTATTATTAATAGTTTTTTATTTTTTTTTAAAATAGTTTTTGCGACGGTACCGTCGCAAAAGGTATTTTCGACGGATCCCGTCGCAAAAGGTATTTGCGACGGGCCCGTCGCAAAAACTATTTTAAAAGTTTTTTACAAAAATACGGAGTACTATTTGCGATGGGGAGAATGACCGTCGCAAAAAATGGCTTTAGCGATGGGCCCATCGCAAATAAGTGTTGTTGCGACGCCGTTTTCAGTAACGTGCTATTTGCGACGGGCCCCCGTGGCAAATGCCCCGTCGCAAATGCCCATTTTTCTAGTAGTGAATCACTGTTTTCAAACATAAGAATTCGTCAATAACATACTCTGAATAAAGATCCAATGTATAAATTAATAAATCATTAAATTCAAATGAAAATATTTTTATAACTGGGATTCATAATGAAAATACAATTAAAACAATTGAATAAAGGAAATAAAATATAGAAAACAAAGTATTTATTAAAACTAGTAAAGGATTTAATTATAATTATATTCATGAGTTAAAGGGATAAGAAAAAAATGGGAAAATGAAAAAACAATTGGTCAAAACTCTTTATATGCATAGATATACACAAAATATTTATAGGCACAAAATTTACACAACATGTAAAGAATAAATTTTATGTAATTTCGTTTGGTTTATTATATCATTACTTTTTCATGATGTGAATGGATTACCAATTATGGAATTTAAATCCAAAATCTCATCAAATACTCTTGAATCCAGAGGTATCCTTAGGGTATATATTTCACAGGATGTGATCTTGACCATTTTCACATCTTCAAAATTTTACACATCGTGTATGTGATATTCATCTTTTGTCTTCTATAACTCTTGTGTCTTCTATACATTCTATAATTTCAGTTGGAATTTTAAATTGAAAATATCACTATGAATAATTTTTTTACGCATTGTGTTAATGCTTCACATTATTTAACTTTTCATGGGTTATCCTTTGGTCTGCATGAATGATGTGAATGAGGAATACAAGTAGTTCCCTCCTTTCACGACTTGTAAAACCATTGTTTTCAATTTTTTCATCATTTATTTCTTTATTTTCAAAATTCATATTTTCTATGAGAACAAACTAATAACTAGTGTATTATAAAATAAAATTTTAATGATACTTAAATCAATGAATCCAAATTGTTTATATAATTTATATTATAAAATTACCCAACACATGAACAAATACTTTTCCATAAGAAAAAATCAACTTAAAAAGGATTCCAAATGAAAAAAAATTAAAACAAAAAACAATTCATATATCCAAGAAAATAAAACTATGATTGAAATGAAAAATAATTTCTTGTATAATCAGTAATTAATAGTAAAATAAGTCATATATAATATTCTATTTCTTTATTCTGATTCTACCTTAAATTAATAAAAATTTCATTATTATTCCACAGAACTATTCTGATTTCTATATTTACTTAAATATAAATTATATATCCCCACATAATTTAAAATAAAACTATAATATTTCTCATACCCTAATGCATGTTCCAAACCGTAGGATTGCATTGTTTTTTTATTCTCCACTTTGGGAAGACAAACAAAAGAATCATTAATGAGGGATTCAATAATATTTTTCACATTTCATTAAATCTAATGGAATGTTTGAAATTCCTTTAATCAATATCTAATATTATATTTATATCTATATTATAATTCAATAAATTTTTTGATAAATAAACGATTTAAGTCCACTTAGGAAAAATATGTCCATTCGACAAACAATTAAAAGTGCTCTCATGAATGTGTCATGAGAGTTTCCGGAATGTACCATGTCCATTTCTTTTATATTTAATTTTATTAGAATCATTTATATGGAATGTCTCTAATCCATCAACAAATATCATATGAACCATCATAGGATCCATATATCTAGTAATAATTATTTTGGAACATTGTAATATGCAACCCAATATATTTGTTTCTCAAAGGAACATGGTAAGTAAATAAAATTTAATAATTAATATTGGAACACATCAAATCATTTTGGTAAAATAATCATATTATGTATACTAAATATTTATATACACTCTAATTTAATTGTGAATATTACACAACACATAGTCAAATAAAATTCATAAATTGTACCTAGTACAGGGTTAATGTTGAATATAGTATTGAAATAGATTCATCCTAAAAATTTTATTTCTAGGTACTTGTGCATAAATATATATATATATACATATATATATATATAAATTTGGGTATTATGAAAATATGAAACAAAATATTTTACTCAATCGTTTAATATTATGATATGTTCAATAATATCCTCAATGATATTTCAATTATTGTTCTGATATGTTTACATGCCATAAGTGTCTCTTATGAAATATGTTAGAAAAAGAAAATGAATGTGTTTTTTTATAATCCTTTAAGGAATGATAATTGAAAATAAATAACTACCAATCACTCAAGGCATATTATCCAGTAATATCTCAATCAAAATAAGTTATAATAATTATGTAATAAATTCATAAATCATTCTAAAAATATAAATATGAATAATAATGGATATTAATATTCAATATCGTAAAATTGTATTTTATTTAAATGGGTGTAATGATATTATAGGTTTTAAACATTATTTCACTGAAAATTTTCTCTTATACTACTGAAAATAGCCAAAAACATCAAAGGGTATCAATAATAAATATCGTAAATGACTCCCCAACACTAAAAACAGATAATGGATAAACATTATTTCAAGGAATCAAGGGTGGGATATAAATAGAAGCATATAAAGAGTTGAAATGGAAATTTTAATTTTAATATTAAGAATCAATAGCTCCCTATATTCAATGTCATGACATAGGTAAACTTGTTGGATAATGATTGTATTTTGGGATACCGTAAAAAAATTTAAGAAAAAAACATCCTTCACTAGAAAAACCATTAGTCCACCTGGTTTAACAATTTTTCAATAAGACAAATATGATGGTTCAAAATGTTTAGATTATGGAACATATTTTAGATAAAAGTGATAAGGATATTATATTGAAGTTTTATGAGACCATAAGACAATAAATTTAGTAAAGAGAAAACATAGGTGGTGATAATAAAATGAAAATATAGAAAATATAAAACATGTGGTTTTTCCATAAGGAAGTAATAATGTTTTCATCATGAAAACATATAGACAGAAGAATTAATCAGTATTTTATATCATCTTATAGGTATTTTCTCTCATACTAGAACTTGTAGAAGAGTCATCATGATAATGGGGAAGCAAGGTGAGACTATCCACCATATGAAGGTATCGACCATGAATCTCGTGTGGTAGAAATAGTTTACAGACTCTTTATGGAAGAAGATCCTACTAAGAAAATATCTATAGATTGAGCTTCTCACCCAGTCTTTATATATAATCCACATTCTAAAAAATCTATTCTGGGATACTAATGTATGTATAGACAATATCATCAGTTATCATATAAGAGGAGACAAAGCTAGACATGTCTAGAATAATAAATATGTAAAATGAAACTGATCCTAAAATATGAAAATATAAAAAAGTATATTCCCATCCCACATAAATATATATGTGAGGAATGATATATTTGGGAAAAAATAATTATATTGAAATAAAAACAGACACAACCAAAACAACTTACATAAGGAGAGGGTATAATGAAAATAACAAATAGTGGTGGAATGTGGATATTTTTATGCATATTTATTCCTTTCACGAATATTAAGGGTCTATTGAAATAATTCCAAATTGATCAAATTAATGGTGGAGGGTGAAGGATGATAATCCACCATTAGAGATTTTGTGGTGCTGGTCAATGGCTTGGTTTATGTTGGAGGGGAATGGTGTCGATTTGTATTGTGGTGTTTTGTATCGAAGTTGTATTAATAATGTGAACTGATGGGGAAAATTGAATCGCATGTCCCTTTCTCCATCGGTCCTTCTCTTAAGATACTACTATTGGCTAGTAGGGTCGGTGATCTAGTAATGAAGGTTTGCTGAGGACTGTGGTGGTGGGATAATGATGTAGAATCTAGAATAAAAATTTGGGGTATGTGGAAATACGAAGGGAGTTGTGGAGTGGTATAGGTGGTGAACTGATATGGGATGGATAATGTGATGTTAATATAGATACAAATATGCATAGAATTTCTTACGATGACCTGTAGACATATAAGAATGTCAATGGGAAGTGGTGGGGTGGTTGAAGATGAATCATGAAGTAGTGTTGATTGTTGTAAAAATATGGGTAGGGGACACATTGGATTATTTTAAATAGGTTATGGTGTCGTGGTAGAGGTGGATGCAGGGACATGGGAAGCTGAGGTAGGTTCAGCTATAGAATGGGAAGGTGTTTCATTATCCCCCTCAACATATCTCAGTTCCCACTAGTAGACACTCCCACTATTCATCAGCATCCACATAGTGTGGAGTAAAATAATGATGATACATCCCATATATATAAGGGATATGAGTGTCCTAGTAGTGTTTATGGTGATGAGATTCCTGACAAAGTGGTTAATGCAACAACCTCACATCAGAAAACCGCTTGATATCCTTTCCTAGATCAATAGAAACATTGTGAACATCCTATCCTTGTTGATGGTCGGGATACCCATGGATTAGGAAACAATGATCTGCTCAATTTTGATCACACTAACTTGGGCATTACCACAATTTATTTGGGGATGATATAGGGCCTAATGAATGATAAAAAGGATAATACATTGTATCAGGTTTAACTTTATCATGTGTGGTCTTTAAATTCTATTGATGTATCTATCTATCCTCATACAAAGTCATATATTGTCTTTATTTTTTATATCATGATTCATGGTTGTGAAATTTTGTGTTACGATGATGTCGACAGAGTAAATGCTTATGCCAATAAGAATGCCACCAAGGGTAATCTTCCATGGCCTAGCTATGAGTATTATGGTTACTATGATAATGGATAGCTTTATGGCTTCCAAAAACATTAGGAAGATCTCATTTAAGGTCACCTCACATACCTAGGTAATGTGGGAGATGTGAATCTATATACTAAGGTCAATGAAATCATTGTGAATTTGTATCCTCTTTAGAATAATATGTTCTAGGGTTTTTTCGGTCCTGATAGGATTTTCATAGAAATAGACCCACCAAACCTGGTGCTCAAATGATGATAAGTGAAGGAAGGGATAGAGTCGATGGTGGACTGTACCTTAGGACCTATAAGATAAATACTATGAACCCCTAGTGTCTGAATCATAGGAATAAGTACAATACAAAGAAGATTGGGAAGGTTGGGTGAGTGGTGGAGGATGATTTTTCCATCTATTATGTGGTGGAGGTGTCTCTTAAAAATCGTTACTATTCATAAAATGATAAGTGTGGGTGGTTCTGGTGAAAGACATATATGAATGGTAGTATAGAATGTAATAACCTTAGGTGATGTTCGTTGAGAGTACATAAGATAAAGTAAGAGGAATGGACAATGATGTGGGAATGTGATGAGTAGTGATTTAGTCGTAGAGGAGAGGTGGTTGGGAGCAGAGGGGGTTCATAAGGTAGGTGAAGGTTCTAGAGTGAACCTAGGATGCATGGAATTTTAATGCCACCCCGAGTGTTTCAAATTTTTTATTTTATACAAAACATGTAAATCTCATGTTTTTTATAATTTAGGGCCTTTTTTAGGTACATGATGTATAGATGATACAGTTGATGTATTTGTAAATTTGTGCCTCTTTTGAGCAGAGTCCTATAAACATACATACAATACTGATACCCTCCTAAGATATAAACTAACATATTAGTCCTCACATGGGTTTCCTTATAGTCATATCTTCATATAATGTTGGGAGATTAATCATGGGACAGAATATATCACATTTTAAAAAATTCAAATGTATGTCTATTCCCATGAATCCCTCTGACTAGGGGAATATGAGACATGTCGAGTATGATTGGTATTTCTTCTTAAAGGATGTTCTGATACATTAAGACATTAACACATAATTAAAATATGGTGTCTCATTCCAATAGTAATATAAATCGTAGAATAATAATTTCTTCTTCTGAGGATATATGAGGTCTAATAACAGTAACCCTATAGTGAGATAATTTTCAATATATTTTAATAACAATCGAGCCTGGGTATTTATTATTAAAAAATTTCATCAGTGAAATCATCCTCCATATCCTTATTGATGGCATATTAAATGATGGAAAATGAAATTCTAAAAAAATGGTCAGTAATAATATTCTTAGTCCATTTTTTATAATAATTATATTAAACTATTATAATACTAGGATCCACAATATAATTCATAATTTCGAATACATTTTAATGTGTACATACTTATGTTCTACATGATTAGTGTAGACCACTACCTTTGATAGTTTTAGGTATTATCAATAGTTTTCAAATTCATAGATAACTTCCAAAAGTCATTTTGTGTAGTCATATTATTTTCCATAGTATCATTAACTGTGTGACAAGCATAGTAAATAGGAAAAATGATATTTATAACCCAATATACCAGAACAATTCTGAAAATGAGGTTTCTTGCATCACACATTATCTTAAATTCCTTATTTTAATCCTATGAAATGATGATAAGATTGGCCACCGGGGTAGTCAATGTGTTATTCAACTCCCCTTAACATTATTTAGTATACTCAAAAATACTATCATTATATAATTTGTGTGTCAGGTGGTCAGCTAATTTCAGAAAATATTTTATGAAGCTATTGTAGAATCTGGTGTTTCATTGGAATCTTAGTATAACCTTTACTATTATAGGATTTAGTAAGACTTTTATTACATTGATTTTCACTATATCCACTAGTGGAGGAGGGTTAGTGTGTAGTTTATATGATCATTGTATTCCACTTTTCATTCACATTCTAGAGTGACTCATCACGACTCATGTTGATAGAAAAAATCAGGGAACCCATATGGTTGGATGTGTGTTTTGGAAGAGGATAATCCTGAAAATATTCATATCACCTCCAATCATAGTACATCCATAGGTGTGATTCCTTAGGGAAATGTATCCTAATAAATGAAAATTAGATCATATGATATTTGAGATTTACCATTTCCAATTTTTTTTCACACTGATCATTACTCACATGTTCTTAGAAGTTGACAGTGGTAATAACATTCACATTATCCCAAGCCTTTTCTGCATCATTCCTTGTGTAATGCCCAACCAAATTAATGGCTTCCTACATGTTATAATAGAAAATTATTAATAAAAATGGGACTCCTACTTAAGAGTATTCCCCAGTAAATCCTAAAACAATCAAGGTATCCTCCTCATGAGTAATCCCCTAACCAATAAAACAAATCGTAATTAGTCATGCCACTTCTCATGCACTGAAAATCATTTACACGGGGATACATTTTAAGAGTAAGCTCCATGAATATACATATTTATCCATATATCCCATTTATTAGGTAGACCACATTTAATCTTCTCAATGGGCCGCACTCCACTATGAGACTAAATAAAAAACATAGTCTTTTATTCCCATCAATGTGGGATACATAGGAATCTTCTCTCAGGTAGAAACCAAACCATCTACAATCAAACATATTCTCTCTGGCCCTCACTCCATAGATATTCTAATTCAAAAATGGAAATTCATAACCCTCCTAGTTCCTTGAAATAATTATACACAAGTATTATACAATACTATTACTTTGAAACTTTCTCATAGACGTCCTTTCCACATGACATTACATTGTACATTTATATCTTTATAAGATGAAATTAAAATCTTTGATATGCCCCATTAAGTAGAAAAGAACGATGGGGTCATGATTTATTTCATAAGGACACATAGGAAACACATCCATGGGTCTGATACCAAAATCAAAATTACTATTGCCTCCCTATATAATGATACATTATTGAGTTCCCACTATGTTTCTATAAAACCAGTGTCATCATAATTTTTACCAAAGAATATATAATTTTTATGTAATTGGATATCATTGATGGGGAACCACAGATTCAAACAAATTTCTCCATTGATTATAAACTTTTGATATATAGAGGTGATTATAAAATCTTAGTATGATAATAATTTGTTGTTAATTCAGGGGTGAACTACATCATACATGGGAATAAATAAAGAAATCATGAATAATAAGAGAGTCCCATATAGGTAATAATTCCTCAAAAAAGGATTGATGAGTTTGACCTCTCATCCTCTTGACCAAGGTGAGTTATTAATCATCGATGTCTAGACATCCTAATAAGCAGCTACATATGGAAAACAGGTCCCATGGTTATAGAATCATTGTATTTTTACACTTCCTTGATAAAACCCCATTGGAAAACATTCTATAATAATGATTCTTGGCCTATGAATTTTCTTTTAAGGAAATAAAAAATGGTGATCCAGATGTGAATCCTTAAACAACATGATATTTTCACACACCTATTAGACCCCTTTAACTCATAAATTTAAAAAGGGCCAAACAATGCATTCATGAAAACTAGTATTAAGTCAAATGAGATGTTACATGGAAAAAAATTCATGTTTTTTGTTTTCATATAGGCACTTAATCTCAATGACCCCTTCAATCCAATGACATCCTTCCTAAAATCACCCGCACATTCAAATGTTGCTACTCAGGATGGGTCTTCATCGACAAGGATGATGAAATCACCAACGCAATGTCTTCGATGATGGGTATCTAACATACTAGTTTATGACTACATTTTGTATGGTAATTGCTTAACTTTAGAGATAGTCTAACAGTCCCTCTAGCTCCCCATTCCCTACTGATCATCCAGGAAATGAAGACCACCAGTTCTAACATATACATTACAGATAGCCATCATCAAGCATTTTGGGAGCGTATCCCAAGAATTCAATGACTACTACCTCCCTTATTTCATGGTTGTTGTGAAATATGACACATAAAAATTCATCATTAAGATGCATGGTCCCTTATCAAGGGATCCTATAAATGACCACCTCCAAAAAAATATACTGATACCTCCACATGATGAGGGTGTCATCCTTCTCTGACCAGTCTACGTCATCCAGACTCAGGAACATAAGATAGATGATCATGGGTGGAGACTAGTCAACAGTGAGTAGGGCCGAACCCCTCTCTCTTCCAGGGAAGCACACTATTCCAATATAGTTTCTAACCATGAGTAGAAACATACACATGCCTTCCGGAACTCATCCACCCATCATACTCGTCTAAGAGAACCCAATGAATCCCACCAATCTAATATGGGGGTATACCTTTAGAAAAAATATAACCCATATTTGACCCATAATGCTAGATCATTTACTCATTTGGTGGAATCCAATGAATTACAACATTGAAATCTAGTGGCCTACCTCATCAAGAATATACACCATATTTCACAAATCAAGAAAGCCAACAAACTCTTCTAGAGACACCCAATGAAGCACTTCATTCCAATATAGAGCCATAATTTGAGTACGAACATAATCATTCCTACACCCACCAAGCATTATACAACATTCATATGGAATCACTCAATGAATCCTTCCAACCATGTATGGTAGAAAGTTAAGCGAACACACACACACATTCTGGCATTCATCAATCCTTCTAGAATCATTTTCTGGAAAAACCCAAGGGTTCTAGTCAGAACAACTCAATGACAAGAAAAGGTAAGAGTCGACATTCTCCCCCAAAAAATGATTAAAATCAGTTTCCACATAAAAGAATGAACGGATAGGAGGAGTCACATACACCTTCTCCAGATATGTAATGGGAATATATCCCTTTTCCAATCACTATATTAACTAATCCTATACTGAAAATGATGATAGGGAATACATAAATACCAACCCACACCCTAAATTCTAATAATGAAATTATATCAATGAAAAAATTTGTAACCAATGGAATGAAAAAATGTATTTCCCCAAAAGTGGTTTGGCTAATCATTTTTTCACCCTAACGTAGTTATTACCTACACTAATGTCCATAAGGGCGATGGGGGAAACAACCCCCATATTATAAGGTTAAATAAATCAGTAACATAAACACTATCCTACTTAAGGTAGCCAACATAACCTAATTTCCACTCAAAGAACGCACAACCACGTTCCAATGAAAAAAAATCCCCCAAAAAGTCCCTAGTAAATCCAAATAAGGAATGAAAATGTAATCCTCAACAAAGATAACTATAAAGTAAAGAGTAATTTTATGACCCCCCTACACACAATAATGTAGTTATTGATGCCCTAATATTCTAATCAATGGCATCTCAATATCTTACACACTCATTAAAAAATTATAAGAGTACTTGAAATAATTTTAAAGGTCCTACCAATAATTTACTATGATGTCTTGCTTCACATATACAAAATGATCAATCTCAACATCCCAATTCTTGATGTGAACCGCAGTAACCCTATTATTAGATAGAATATAAATGAACAATAGTGTCTTCCCCATACAATATTCCACCATGGTGGCCATCCCCATGATGGAATTTTCTATGAAATTTCTCTCTAATGTAGTGTTTCACATTGTTAAATAACTCTCTGACTATAAATTTATTGATGAGAAAGCTCCCATATCATGTGGATCTTAAAAAAGGCCAATCATGTTGGATTCCTTGTAATTTTTAGGTAAGATATCCTAAAAATTGAATAATTCTCATGGAGATGGTCACTCTTTAAAAATCCATTGGATTGCCTACCATCCAACATAGAAAAGGAAATCACATCCTATATCAGTTGTTATGATATAGTAATTGTTAAATTACCAATCAGGTATGAAAATGTAGGGGATCCTTTAGTGAATGAATAAGTACACAAGATAAAAATTAGGGAATAGTTTGAAAAATATAACACTTGATTCCTTTTTTCTTATTTAGTCACCCTTAAATACAATAATCCATACGTATTTTCAGAAGATTTTGTGGATGAAATATTCCTTAATATAGGGAAAAATCATCATCACATGAAAGAAATTTTATAAACCTATTATGAGTATGAATGATACTTCAAGGTAAACTTAGTTTTATAATTAAAAATTCATTGGTAACTCAAATTATCTCAATATATATAATGATCGAGAAATTGAAAGGAACTAATCACTATGAATACATTGATGCATTACTATGGTTGCAATAGTTGATCATTGATAACCCATCTGGTCCTCATATAAGAGTTTGGGTTGAACATGGAGCATTAAATTTCACTATTCTCACTAACATGAATATCCTACCAGAGGTTGCAGCATGAATATTTGTAGGCTTACGTTATCCCCTATCAAATGTACTTTTGTGTCATGAATCTGATAAAATCATGAAATACTACCTATATTAGGAGTTTGGACATTAGATAAAAAATTATCAAAAATATTACAATGACCTTTAGAAATAATTTATCCATGTTCATACATAATGATTCACCTAGACCATGAATGGAAAAAATCCCTAAAATGAGAAGGATAGTTTTGGTAGTAGTAGCCCGGAATGTTCAAGAGAACCCCATGCCCATATGGCAGGGTTATTTTTCATCGCAACCATCAAGCCCAAAAAACTATACTTGAATTTTTTTAAAAGTAGAATATGAATAACCACATCCTTCAATGATGGGTCTATTTTTCACCCAAATGAACCCCTCCTAACCAGGAATCATTCACTATCGGCTATGGAAAACGTTGATGAAGGGAACATCCCAGTTTGTACCATCATGTGAAATAATTTCCTCATTAGAAATGCGAACCACTAAACATTATAGATATTCATATCAAAATTAGATTCCTAAAAAAAAATTCAATAAAATTAAAAAAGGATGGGACTAGGAATCAAGGAGGGCTTAAAAGAAGATGTTTTCACAAAGAAATTGATATAATTACTATAATTAATTTCCCCTCAATGAACAACATCAATTACACCCTCACAGATTCTATAGAACATGAGACAAATTTTTCGGAATTATAAGATGATGTTTAGGTTAATATTATTTTCTACCATAAAACAAAGGAAAGAGGTTTTCATTCCCTAAACTAATGGTTTTCCAAAAAATTGGGAACTCCCTTGAAAAATACATCATTACCTATGTGGAAGGCAACCAATATGGAAAATGGTATAGGTCAAATTGTACCTCAGCTAACTTCATTAATGGTTAATAACCTTTTATGGAGTCAATATTAACTCAACAAGAACAAGATATAAATTATGGGGAACACTCAACATAGAACTACTAATAGTTTCCCTTCCTACTATTTATGTTCTGCAAGAAGGTCCTCAACTCACACTTCGAGATGGTGAAACTAAAAAAAGAGGGTTTTCTGCAAAAAGTGACGTAGTTGTGGAATATAATATCAATGCGGGATACCATCTTCCAATTTTTTTTGGATATAATAGTGGAAGATCAAGAATTACTTATTTGGGTTGCACAAATAGAGCAGGGTTAGGAACATCATTTCCGTCCTTCCCCTATGGTATTCCCAAGAAAATTACCAGTGGTGTGACCAATAATGTACCTACTAGTCACCACACCTGTTCAGGCTCCAACCACTATACCTATTTAGGTCCCATCACAACTAGACATTCCTTGAATTTTAATGAACACTACTAACATGCTAATTGATCAATTAGAAGCTATTGATTTACGGAAAACACTGATATTTCTAGAAATAATTAATTTTCAGGAATGGGTTGATTCGCCTCTTTTCCAACCAAACATTGGGAGTCATACATTCCAAATCATCAATGGTTTGGGAAAACCTAATTATCACATGATTCATTTATTATATCATTGTGATGCCATGATTGGGATCCATGAACCACAAGATTTGGTGAAACGTAGGTGCTTAGTGAAATCACTATACGGTATAACTTTTAAACTTTAAATGATGTTACATTCACTATTAGTCACCTTTTTAAAAGACCTTCATCAAAATTATTTCTTCTTATTCTTCTAAACACAAAATTAGGAAATAGTATTCAATCAGAAAAATAAATAAATTGATAAATAAAGTGTCTAATAATTCACTGCTCAATAGACATTATAATTACACTCCTTGAAAAAAATGAGAAATAAATTTGAGGGTTTTGAGACCATGTTAAAATTTCTCAGAATGAATAACTCTCTATCGTAGTGACCAATTACAAGGCCTGAGATAATCCATCAACTCAATGAAAGGTCAAAACAAGGTAAGAATCCACTGTGGCTATGTGTATGAAGTCCCATGTACCCACTCCCACTAAATATAACACACCATATTGTGTGGTTACACCTACTATGTGATAGAAACCACATCAGTATCATCATGTTGATCAAAGGGAGAAAAGGAGGAAAAAGTTTGAGGACACAAAAAACAAATTCAGCTTTTTTTTAAATGTTAATGTTCCAACTAATTAATCAATACATTTTAATAAAATAATCAGCATTCCAAAGCCAAAGAAGACCTAAGAAGAAGAGGATGAAGATCCCACAAAATACTTCCACTTCAATCAAGTACTAGGGAAACAACTCCTTGAATATTGTTTTTCAAAGACTTCTTGTATAATATAGTGTACTTCGTTCAAGTGATGATAAAAAATTAACCATCTCAGATTTCATATGATTCTTCCACTAATCACGAGGATGTAAATGAGTATCAGTAAGTATAGATAAATAGCACAGATAATATTTTGTGAATTTATAGTCCATAAAATTATCAAATGGACTCATGTAAACCTATGAACATAGTTGTGGAAATTGAATATTACTTCCTCCACTTACACTGCAATGCATCCAGATGCAGCGACAACTCAGTACTCTAGAACTCAGTCCTCTAAAAATATACATGGATTGAAGGGTAAGAATAAAACATAGGATGATATTATCATCTCAACTCAAAATTACACCTTGAATGTAGTAAAATTACTACCTAAAATCCAAAAAATCATGGGAACCACAATAAAAATAGGTTTATAGGGAACCACCCAGCTGATGGAATCTTTATCAGATAAGGAGTTGATATTTTGTTCCATTAATGTTATTCACTTAATAGATCCATTAATATATGATTTTTTTTGATTATAATCCCAAGTTACCTAGGATTTATTTGGGAACATGATGAAGGGGTCCAAAGATTGGAGGATACAAGGGAAGGTGCAGTCATTCTAGGGGTCACTATTTTATCCACTCCCCTACTCAAACCTTAAATGTAGACAAAATTCATGGGAGATCTCTCTAAATATTTCACAATGATCATGGGAATTCCCCCACACATAAGATGGTATTTAATATCACAATATCATTAGAATAACTATAAGAGGATATGTAATCACATAATCATCCCCGATGTGTAGGAAGACCCATAAAACATAAACCATTAGAATTGAATGAACATTCCACTTTTATTCTAAGGAATGGTCCATCTAAATCATGAAAATGATTGCCCAAGGTACATGAAAAAAATCCACAAGTAGGGAATAGGAGACCTCATGATTATAATTATGATGTTTGGAAGAAACTGGATCAAGTTTCATCAATTATATCAATTCAGGATGCATGGAATATGTTTTAAAGACCTCTTAGAAGCACTCCAATTGGGCTTCTCAATCCCTCAAGATATTGAAGTAGAGGATGATGATGTGGAAATATATTATGTGGATAATGATCCTACAGAATCACGTACATTCATATATTTTATAGACTATGATAATAATGTTTCACAGAAGGAAAAGTTAGGAACATGTATATATACGATATGATAAATGACATTGATATACAATGAGCCATTTTTGACAATGGCTTAGGAGTAAACATAATTATATTCTACTCAATTCGGCAATAAGGTCTCAAAGAATCCCACTAGTCCCCCCTACACATTAATGATACATGGTTTTAAAAATAACGAGCAAGATCCCCTTTGTGAGATCACAATCCAAAATAAGTTTGGGGATCTCATGTCTTATTTTGACGTCATAGTTGTTCTGAAAATACATATCTTTTAATTTCCTATTAGGAATACTGTGGATACATCGGTATACGGTCATCCAGTCATCATTACACTAATGTCTCAGATATTGATTCATTGGTAAAGTTGGTAAATTTCATAGTGAAAAAGACACATTAATATCATGTGAATCAAAATACATAGATGCAGGATTCCACCATATAGAAGGGAAATAATCCATAGCATATAATATTGCATAGATCATTGCTCCAAATGGTATGAAGATGAATCCATCTAATCCATTCATGTAGCTCAGTGTATATTATGCGCTCTCCATCAACCAAACTGAATAGGTGGGGCCAAATTCAAGAACACATCAATGGTATTTAGTTATATATATTATTGAAACTGATCCCAATAGCATGGGAAATTTGTCAAATCTATATGAAATAATGGAATCCTAGATAAAAATGTATCCATAACATCCATAATGCTCCATCAATCCCTTGTTCTATTAGTGGTAAATATGAAATTTTCATGATAGTATGATAATATGAAGAGGCTAATCTATATCTCCTTGTCTCCTATTTGAACATCCATGATGGAATCATCTTATAATATGATCATGGAATGGTGTCCTCCTATTTCGGATGACCAAATACCAACTCCTACTCTTTCTCAATGAATCTTGATTCTTCGATTAGTTATCAGGAAAAGGCACATGAGTTAATTGATGCAGAGAAAGTGGAAGATGGTGACTATGGGGATTCTACTCTAGATATTGTGGAAGGGCTATCCACAATAGTTTATGGGCATAATGAGATAAATCTGGGAACATAAGATGATTCGTGAACCACATTAATTATTATGTCCTTGACTCCTAAAGAGCAAGATTTATATTCGTTCTTCCTGATGTATAAATGATATGTGATTTGATAAAATAATAAAGAGATGTTGGGGAATGACCCCATGATGTCCATCCATTACATAGGATTACTAGAAGATAAATGGGGGTACAAGAAAGTAGTCAAAAGAACACACCAAACCCGATCCTTAAAAACTGAGGACATAGTGGAAAAAAGTGTCAAGGTCAAATTTTCTAAGAGGTAAAACATCCAATATGGCTATCCAATATTGTCCATGTGAGGAAGAAAATAGGACAATCATTGTTTTCATTGAATATAGTGATACCAATTATATTTTTCTAAATATGACTTACCAGTTCCAACCACATAATTTTTAATTGATGTAAAAGAAAGCTATCAATCCATATCATTCAAGGATAGATATTTAGGGTATAACCAAATTCACATATCCCTTTAATATAAAGAATTTATAGCCTTATAATCCCCAGAAGGAGTATTATAAAATTGTTTAATTACATTTTTCTTAAATAATTCCTTCAAAACAAACCAACATTCCATGAATCACAATATCAAAAAATTCCTTGGGATGTTTTCCCAATTTTGTGTTGATGATCTGGTTTTCAAATAATGAAAAAATCCATACTACATAGCCAACCATGATATCATCTTTAATAGGATTTTATAGCATTGCCTGAATACGAACCCCTTAAAATGTGATTTTGGGCTAACATCAATCATGTTTATCATACTCTTCGTAGACCATCATGACATTTATTTTGAACTTAAGAAAAATGAGCACATAATTTTAATTTCACCCCTAAAATCCAAAAATAATTGAGGGGACTTTAGGGACACATTTCTTATATCCATAACTTCATTCCCACCCTTGTAGTTAGGCATTTCCCTATCACTAGACTGATGAAGAATTGAGTATCCTAACAATGGAATAGTTATTTCCAAGTGGAATGCGACACCATTAAGAATTACCTCTTGATATCTCATATATTAGTTCCCCACATTGAGGGAAACACTTTAATTCTATATGTGATGGCCCCAGAGTAATCAATAGGTTCATTCCTCATTCAAAAGAACAAAATTGGGAATGAAAACATCCTCTATTGTGGTAGTTGGAAAATGATTGATTTTGATAATTATTTTAATGTTATTGGGAAGATCTTCCACTACAACAAAAACAATTTTTCGCACCGCCCCCCTTTATCAGCGCTTGTTTAGTAGCGCTGATAAAGGGGGGGGGGGCTTTATCGGCACTTTTTTTAAAAGCGCTGATAAAGGGTCGGCTTCAAAAACAAAATTAAAAAATATATTAATATATTAATATATAAATATATAAATATAGTTATATTATTATATAAATATAATATATAATTTTTAAATATATTTTAGATAATTATAAATGTACATTTACACTTATTATACTTAATATATAAGATATTTAGTGAAAATGACTTCTTAAAAAATTAAAAAAATATTTTAAATTAATAATTTGATAATCATTATGGGGTTATAGTAATTTAATAACAATTTGAGGACTAAAAAAATTAAAAAAATTAAAAAAAGATCCAAAATATGTTGAAAACATAACTCAAACTTCAAACGACCATAACTTTTGATCCGGGTGTCCGTTTGAGCTCTACCCCATATGAAATCAAAGCCTACGACGAGCTCTATGTCACTATGAATGGGGGGAGCTCAGTCAAGCGTTTTTCGAGGCCAAATGAGGCCCGGAGGGCCTCCAAAACTGAGTTTTTTGTCGGGGTACCCAGATTTTTTGACATTTTGTGGATTTTCAAACTCGTTTAAGGGGGTATTATTGGCTTTTTTTGGCGGGGAATGAATTTATTCAATGGTATTACATTAATATTGATATTATTCCTCTGAAATTTCATCCTTTTTTATAATGAACTGCTATTTATAATCAAATATATAAGTATATGTACATATTTTTAATATATTTGCACCTAAAAATTAAATTTCTTAAATAAATAATTAAACATATTTACATATAAAATATATTAGCTTTATCTAAATAATAACTAATATCCATTTTATTTAAAATACAAATATATGAATATTTATATACCTATATATTAATCTAACTATATATATATATTAATCTAACTATATATATATATGTTAATCTAATAACTATATATATATTAATATAACTACATATATATATATATTAGTATTACTATAAATATATATATTAATATCACCATAAATATATATATTAATATCAATATATATATATTAATATAACTATATAAATATATAAATATATATTCATATAACTATATATATTTTTAATATAACTATATATATGTTAATATAACTATATATATATATATTAATATAAATATATATTACTATACGAATAAATATAAATATATATATATATAGATATAGATATATATTAATACAACTATATAAATATATATTAATATTACTGTATATATTATAATATAACTATAACTATATATATATTATAATATAACTATATATATATTAATATAAATATATATTACTATACGAATAAATATAACTAAATAACTAAATATATATATATAATGATATCATGAATTGGAAAGCAAATCAAAATAGAGTAGTGGTAAGGGCTTAGGCGTGCAGGGGGGAGGTCTCGAGTTCAAATCCTGGTGGAGGCAGGGGTGCGCGCGCATGGGGAATATTTGAGCAAGCGTTGTTAAAGGGTGGAGGGGGGTGCGTGGGGTGCTGTATAGGGGCCAAAAAGCGCTGTAAAAGGGGGGGTTCAAGCGCTATAAAGCCCCCTCGATTGGCATAATTTTTTAATTGTTTTTATATTTTTTTTAATAATTTAACTTTTATCAATGCTTTTTTAAAAGCGCTGATAAAAGGGTCCTTTATCAGCGCTAAAACGAAAGCACTGATAAAGGAAGCGCTGATAAAGGGGACCCCCCCCTTATCTACGCTGGCTTTATCAGCGCTTTTCTAGCGCTGATAAAGGCCATTTTTAGCGCTGATAAAGGCCGTGTTTGTAGTAGTGTTCCTAGAATTAACCATTGGATTCTATAAAATATAGTAACTACCTACAAAACCTTTAGTTACAATTGGTCATTCATAATAACCCACTCAAATATATCATCATCTGTACTAGGTTTATGGGACATCATTCATAGTGCATGTCAATTATGTAGCAATTTGATGGATATTATTGCATTAAAAATAAGTGAAAGGGTAGACCTTTAATGTTTTTCGTGATGATCATCCTTCAATATACGAGGCATCATTAGATAGTCATTTTATAGTTGAAGAGGTATTTCCTGTTAAAATAGATCCAAAACAATGTAAATTTGTTATGATGGTGCATCTAGGAGCCCAATATGAAATAGCATATAACACCTTAATCTCATCATTGTTCTATTAGGGGTAGTTATTTTTTCCCTAGAGAAGTTTTTTCCACCATACCTCCTATTATCATATTATTATACCATAAATGATTGTGGGATATCAATCATTCAATATTTTCTGGGGATTGTAAATCCAAATGCATATGAACCACTTATAGTTGAATGGTGAAATAGAATTGGGTACTTAATAGATAAATGTAAATTATGCCGTCATAAAAGAAGATTTGATCCTCTAATTTTTTATGTCTAAATATTAATATTAGAGTTCCCATATGAGCTATAATTAATTCACCTACAATGATCATAGAATTACAAGGACGATATGTTGGAAAATGAATCTATGACATGGGATGATCCAAAACTGAGATAAAATTGTCATCAATAGTGGACACCATATAATGGTCTAACATTTTGTTCATATTTGAACATAATTGATTAATTAAATTAGTACCTTATCAAATCTATAGGGACCAAAAACTAGGATTATGATTCCAATTAAGGATTATCATCAGTATGGTGTTCTCCCACTAGATAGGACTCGGAAGGAGAAAATTTGGAAGTATGTGATTATCTTAAAACTTTATAATGGCCCAAATCACCTGATATTCCTCTAAAAAGGATTTGATGATGTCCATCACAGATGTATCAATGGAGAAGAAACCAATATCGACATGAAAGATGTAAACAGAATAGAATATTGTGCCGACCATTCATGATACATGATTTCAAACCAAACTGGAATGCTTGGCTACTACTGGCCCACTGTTGTACGTGATTGAACATATTTTACAAAGAAATTTCATCCATACCATGTGCATTCCAATTTCATCCATCAACCATAAGAGTTTCTACATAGATCCAAATTCTCCTACACATTTTCCATATGGGGAACGGATGTTTTAGGGATATAACATCTTGCTAGGAACATGTAGTGCAAATAAATCATGACTACTATTTATTTCTTCCCCAAATGTGAAGACGCAATACCACTTAAAAAATTTAATGCCAAACACGGCCCTTAAACATATTATTTCCTCTTATAGGATTTTAATTTCATGAAATAGACATACATATTTGTTATCAGTAAGATATTAATAGTCTTCTAAGATCAACTTATATTTTGGGTGAATACTAATATAACCCTGTGTAATTTTAATGTGCCTTTTATAAATAGGAAAATAACCCTTTTGAATCATAATGTAGAAATATAAATATTATCATCATCAATTAATGTTTTAATAAAATTTATTCATTTTATAAATGAATGTATGATATAATTATTTCATAGTATAAGTGAATTAATAATTAATAATTATTTATTTAGTGTTAGTATTTTTCTAAATCATAAATAATTAATAAAAATTTTATAAATAAACAATTATGTAAAAGAAAAGTCATTGTTAAAAAATATATTCACAATGTATTATTCTTTTGTATTATTTTTTTAGATTTTTTTGTGATAACTTATTTATTTTTTAGTGTGTTCTAAAATTATTTTTAAATTTAAAATCCGTATTTTTTGAGTAATTGATAATTTCAATTAAAAATTAAATATATAATATTTATAAATTTATTTCCTAAAATTAATTTCTTTCATAGATTATAAAAATCATAAAATCGTTATGGTGATATTTCAGTGTTTTTCTAAAATAGTGGAATATTATGAGAATAGTAAAAACATTTTTTTTGAAAATAATGTGTTTATTGTGACAGCGTAATGTTATATTTATGATATAAAATTTTAAAAGATATGTAATAAAATGATGATTATATTATAAGAGATATTTTGTGTAGAAATAATTCATAATGTATAAATTATATTTTTCATCATAAGTAAAAAAGAATCAACATCAATGTTGATTTAGTTAATGTTTCACACTAATAGTGTCATTTTTTATTCATAAAAATTATATTTAAAAGTTAAAAATAATTTTAAATACCTTTTAATTAATTATTTTGTATAATTTATGTTTTTTGATGATGATTTATAAATATATAGTAAGAGAATAATAATATAATCCAAATGCATGTGCAATGCTTGTATGGGGATTGAAGAGAAAAAATAAAAATTTATTATGTTTTCTTGATATGTATGTGAGTGAGTATACATATTTAAAAAATAAATAATTTATTTTGAACCTAACTAATTTATTTTGGTGACAGTAAATTAATTTTAATTTTAATATATGGTATAATTAAAATTAATTCTTATGCATTGCTATGGTAGTTCTTCAACAAGAATAAGAAAAATAAATATAGTTGTTTTAATTAAAATTATATGAATTCATAAATGAAAATTATTTTCATTAAAGGATTTTATAAAATATTTTTTAGAACATTATATCTATTTCATTCTAATTTAGTTCATTTTGGACCCACATGAGTCACTATAAAGACATTAGAAATTTATTTATAAAAAAGAAGCCAAGTAGTCAAAATATTGTTTTTAATTTGTATAATATTTTGTTGTATGGTTTTACATTATAGTTCTAGGAAAATATATATTATACATAAATATAATTATTTTATATTCTCTATGAAATTTTATTATTAAATATTAGGGATTAAATAATTTCTCAGATGGCATGAAAAAATCTGATGCAGTAATTAAATAACTAAATAATTAATCAAATTAATGATATTATAATTAGAAAAATAAATTAAATTTGTGATTTTTTAGTTAATTAATGATTTATATAGATTTATATGATATGTCTAGAATATAATAGAATATTGGTTTTAAATATTAAACATTGTTTAGTTGTGCTAAAAGTCATGGATATTAATAGCGATTAATTTGTAATAAAATATTATTCATGAAAAAAATAGTCTATTATGTTTTTTAAGAAAATTGTTGATAAATAAAAAACCTATAATATTATGTATAAAATTTCATCTCTTGAGGATTATATATCTTTTGAAACTCTTTAACCCTATTTTAGACCTAATAAATCATAATTTTTAAAGCAATTCTAAATTTTCCCTTCACCTCAATCATAAATGGAGGCTCCTTATTTCAAAAAAATTTATCATATCATCCCATATTTCATAGATATTATCTATCAATTTCACATCTGGTCATCAATTTAAACACTATTTTGCTTATATTCTCACAAAAATACCACATCCAAGAGCGTAAGGGGTTCTTAAAAAAATATTCAAGAGGTAAGTTTCATTTTTGTTCCCATTTAAATTTTTTTTCACGTATTACTTTACCACCCACCAATATAATGATTCATGGAAACTTAAGTATCATATATATAAAGTATTTTTCTATAATGGTATATTCATCATAAAATCTCTTATTTCTTCTGTTATTCTAAAATAAAAAAATTATCGTTCGTGGTGTGTTAATTCACCACCTTTGTGGATGATGAGTTTTTGTTTAACATTACTAAAATCATGGGAAATATTAATTCATATGTATTTTTTAAAATGATGTTTTTATAAGTATATTAAAAATTTTAGACTATTATTTCCATTTGAAAATAATGGCTATAATAAACCGACATTGGAAACCATTAAAAGAACGCACTTAAAACAATGGAAATAATAATAATTTAATAAATTCTTAGATAATGCTATAAGAACATTATGTCGGGTATTATGAACATGACTTTGGTTCTATAATAAACTAATATCACAATTTAAACCATTATACTTTATTTTTGAACAAATATGTTGAATGTTGAACACAATTTATGGGATATCATAAATATATTTCCATTCATTGAGTTAAAAATCAATGAAATTGGTAATGGTTTTCAAAGAATATGT
This sequence comes from Viscum album, assembly GCA_963277665.1. Classification (NCBI taxonomy): domain Eukaryota; kingdom Viridiplantae; phylum Streptophyta; class Magnoliopsida; order Santalales; family Viscaceae; genus Viscum; species Viscum album. The sequence goes on along the minus strand of OY728133.1, from coordinate 1,043,949,527 downwards.
GTGAATAACCTATGTTTGTTTAATACTATATATCCACTTTTATTTTTTGTATTTTTATTTTTCACAAATAATTAATTCATTGACATTTATTCAATGTAATGTTACAATCATTGTATGTGGTCTCTCCTCTCAAATTTATTTATGTGGGATTTCCATTATTCAATACTTCTTTCTTATATGTGGTGTATGTATACAAAAATTTGATATAAAATATCATAAATAAGTTTTTCAACATTTTAATCAATTATACATTTTATGAATGTTTATTTTTTATCATACGATTCAATTTATTAAAAATGGGTAAAGGACTTCATAAGAATTCCCATTTCATTGAGACTTACATGGTATTGTTCACCAAATCATTCTTATGTGGTGTAACTATAGACCCTTTGAGATCCTTTTCCAATTAAAATATTATTTCTATTAAATATCAAAATTCATATCTTAGGGATATTATTATTGGAATATCCATATACCACTTTAAATATGGTGATTATTTTGTATGGTATTTTTATGCAGAAATATTGATAAATCTATATTCCATAGTATGAAATAGATATTAAAAATTCATTTTGTTATTGATTTAAATCTATGTATAATGAATGATGTGTAATTGTAGTGAATTTTGGGGTCGTTCATATCCAAACTGTAGAGACCCGAAGCATGACGTACATAGACATTACATTACTTTTGGGGAATACTTAGTACATAACAAAAACAGACACACAAGGACTGTAATAGTTTAGTGTGTTTGGAAACTTGGAACGTAATCTTCTAATAGTGGTGAAAGATATTCAACATATCCCATAAAGATCTTCCCATTTTTGTTTCCTTACCTAAAATCTTTCTTTTAATCCTAGGGGAAAAGAAAAAATAAAAAGGGTGATCTCTAATGCTTAGTAAGGGTAAGCATGGATAAAATAAAATATACCATATACATTTGAACTTAAAAAATACCTGAACATTGAGAATATTGAGCAACAACATAAAACAAGGAATTACATAAGGCATAGATCATAATGGAACATAAATCATGATAAAATATAATGTGAATAAAACATGTAATTGTTGCATCCATTAATCACATGTAATGATTTCCATAGTAGCCAAGGCATTGCTGCCAAGACCATCTTAATGGACAAAGTCCCTTTCTGAATCGAGTTCACTCCTCGTTCCAGTCCCTTAATACTGAACCAAATTAACTTACCATTCCATCCATTTCTATCTCATGAGATTTAAATCATTACCCAATGCATTGGAGGGATATATAGGTCCCATCAATCACATAATGAAATCATTCTTACTTGTGCGACAAAATAAACATACATCATTCATAATAACCCAATAAATAAAATGGGTTTCATAAACATCTTCCCATCATTAAATAATCCATATAAAATAAATGGATATCATTTCATAATAAGGAATGAGAAACCATGTAAATCATAGAGACTTTATACTTGAAACTTACACATGTGAAATAATGTCATCTTAGATGAAAATGGTTTTGATAAAACACTTGAAATGAATTCTTGAGGAAAATATCCTTTTTTCATCAAAATCATTTTCTTTTCACAAAATGCCATGCAATTTTAAAAGAAACGGAATTTTTTGAAAATAGTCATGAAATATTTTGGAGGAATCTTCATGAAAATAAGGCTTTATGAAACCGTAAAAATCCTTTTATTCCATATACGTTAAAAAAACATTTTTCTCGTACTTTTGTCCGAAAAGTCAAAAGGTACCTTATAGGGTAAATAATAGAAAGATTCCTTCCATACCATGGGGTAAAATTCAAAATGGGTAAAAAGGACTTTAAAAATACATGAATACACTTTTATAAAACGTGGACTTGGATGATAGAAATAACCCCCTGTAAATACTTATGAATAAGTAATCTCAGATAAAAATGAGATTTGCAAAATTATCGCCTACCTTAGGTCTGATTTGCTTTGTAAGTGTCCGAACGTCTTGTATAATGATTTAAATAATGTTATTGACTTATTACATAATCATATTCATTGTTATGATATCATATATGGTTCACTTATGTCTTTATATTACCCATTATTTTGTAAATTCAATGTTAAAGAGCGTTTTGGTTAAAATCGTTTCATTTGTCGTCCGTGTTTTGACTTGTAATTATTCAAATGATTACTTAGATCATGATTACATAATTCCAGAATATAAAACATGATTTATATATAATATATATTCATAATATAAAAATATCTTCCATATATCGATATATGGAAAGAAATACACCGTTCATGGAGACAGTAGGCCGTACGTACGCATGAACGTTTTTCTCGTTTCCTCATTGAATTAAATAGAATTAATTGGATAACATAAATATATATATAAATAAATCCAGTATCATTATTATTTCATATATTTCCTGATTACTTATTATATATACTTTATAATTATTCATGAATGGTTAATTATTGAGAATGAATCTCATCGTGTCGTGGAGACGGTATTCCGTACGTACGCACGAGCGATGATATCGTTCCGATGATCATGGAATTTTAATCTAGTGTAAATATACTATTAGAGAATCAATATAACTTTATAATAATCATATATAGTTATTATTTACACCATTATACCCATCCAAGTAAGGTGGTGGTGGAAAATATATTACACCACAGCGTGGAGACGGTATTCCGTACGTACGCACGCGCGGTGATTTATTTTTCTGTAAGATGGATAGATGGTGAAATAGGGTTGTTTCTTACATATAATAACATATCCGTAAATGAGTCATACTTATGTTATTACTTCATAATGAAAAATCCTAAGAAGAAGAAGTGGAAGAAGAAATAACGTTGAAAGAATCGGTAACAGACATTACGTCTTCTTTGAAGTGCCTCTTTGTGACCTCCTCTTAGCGCACTATAATTGGTCTTTGAAGAAGACCAGGACCTCCAGGATGTTTATAGGGAAGTGGGGAAGTAAAATGGGCAGGGTTTGGCCGAGCTTGAAGGCTCCAATTAGTGTGAGGAGGAGAGGGAGGAGGTGCCCCTTTATAAGGGAGGATAGGGGCACCTTTGGAATTCTAAAAAATACTAATTTATAATAAACCTAACCCCACTTAATAACCTCCAAAAATTACTCATATACGAATATTAGATGGTATAGGTTTTTAATCTCAAAAACCAATCAAAATTAGACATGTTAGGAATTTATTTAAAACATTATCAACTTGATTTATCCTTATTTAATCAATTTAATTTTATTTATGGTAATAACATTCTAAATTTTAAATTATAAAAACAAATAAATTATTTGTTGTGAATTTTCCATAATTGTATAACTTACATAATTTTCTACCATATAAAATAAATTTATAATTTTTAAATATTTTTGTGATTTTAAAAAAAAATTATAATATGTTATTTTTATAAAATAACAATAGTGTCAATTTTGACACTATTCATTAATTTGAATTTAAATAAAATATATTAAGAAGATATGTTCGAAATAAAATCTTTAATAGATTCATAAAAGGTCATATGTATCTAGAAAAGTAGTGGATAACATTAAATAGTTTATATAATTTTTTTTATTATTTTTAAAAACCATTTATTTGGTTTATCTCTTAATAAAATAATTACTACAAACTTTTTGTATAATTATATAATATAATTATTTTTTGCATAAAAAAAATCCTATGATGAAGATAAATTAATTAAATTTCAGAATAATACTTTTACTCGAATTTATCATCTTAAAATCACAATATTTAAATTGTTATATTTATTAAATTATGAAGGTGACAACTTTGGCATCATTTAAAATAAAATAATATAAGTGTCATAATCACTTTTATAAGGCTCCAAACGGTTATAAATTAGGTCATTGGATTATTAAGGTGTATATATACACTAACAATAATGTTTGGTCAGGTTTGTGGGCCTTTTAATGGGTATTATTATTTCAATAAAAACTATATTACTTATTTTTCAATTAATAAATAATTTCGGCATCATTAATGTATCACCATTAATGAAAATTATTTAATCCATAAAAATTCTAAATAAATTATAATGATGTAGATAATTTTATTAGCATTTTGTAGACTCTTCATGTTCGAAGTTTTATGATGTTTATCACTCAATTAAAATTATTATACTTATAAGATTTAAGAGAGTGACATGTTGTCACATTCTTTGGTTTTAATAATAATTAAATTACTTTCATGGTCAAAAGTCCATAAAATGAATCTAATCCGACCCTTAGGTTATATGGGTCTAATTATAGCCATAAAATAGAATTTTGTCTTGTGTTAGGGTAATTTTATAATATTATATTTACACTTAATTACCCGATTTACCTTTAACTATGGTAAATAAAATTTACGTAGTTACTATTCATAATACCCAAAAATAAAAAGTAGTTTATTAACATAATTTGGACCCACTGATTCCAAATATGGAATCCATTTTTCCAAAATCAATACAAAAAAGTTGCACAAATTAAATTAAAATTAATCCAGTTGTCGAAAGAAATCGGGTTTTTCTTTAAAACATTGAAAAAGATTGAATTGATTTAACCTACAAATTTAATGTAAAATTAATGCTAATGACATACATTATATTAAATGACAAAAATATATTCTATTTATACTTTAAAACCATTAAATATTATAATTTAACCATATAAATTATTACGATTAAAAAAGATGTTTTTATTTAAAATATACCATGTTTTTACTATTAATCAAAATATGAAAGTTACCAGAATAATATGAAAACATTATCCAAAGTAAATTTTTATTTCATGATTCCAAAGAAGAATTTTATTTTGTCAAATTGAACTTATAAACATTTAAAAAACTAGATTTAATGTGGGTGCGCCATCAATAGGCGGCAAAACTGCATTTTTTGAAAAATACATATTTTACCTGAAAAATTTATTTTGTTTTTTTACCATGTTCTAGAAAATGTTTAAGTTGAATAATAATGATATAAAATTCAAAATTTAGTAAATACTATTCATAACTTCTAGTTCATAATAATATTATAATAATATACCGTTCTTTAATAAAACCTGTTATTGCGTACAACACACGCTATCGAGGAAGGTCGCGATTGCGTGTAATGCAAGCCAAGTCAGGGTTGCATGTTGTGAAAGAATCCTTCAGTTTTTCATATAACAAAATGCATTCATATTTCATTTATACATTCAATATATATATATATATATACTCAATGTTGTTTAGAATAACTGTTATCAAAATTGTGTGTAACGCGATCCAAGAATAGTGTTGCGTATACTGTAAGCTAATACAGTGTTGCGTATAGCGCAAGGTAATCTTGCTGTAGCATACAACAAAAGACATTAATTAAATTAAAATAATATTTTTTTATAAAATCTCAGGGTGTTACATTCTACCCCCCTTAAAATGAATTTCTCCCTCGAAATTTGTCGGGGTTATAATTGGTTTACTACTCGAATGTTTGTTTAATAGAATCTCACATCGTAAAAAGGAATACCAAAACGTGGCTTTAAATACTAAGGTATGAAATGTAATAGTTATCCAAATTAACTCATCACTAGGTTTCCACGTAGGAGAACATAGGTGAAAATATGGATATGGAAGAAAAATCTAACCATCAAGTTCTTATGGGGAGTGGTAGAGAACATGGCTATGAAAAAAGCCAATAATCACAAAGCTATAGAATTGTGATGATCTAAGGTACCATCTGATTCATCGGATATAAGGGAACTAGGAAAAATTTCTGGTTTTCAAGATCATTTCCCTAATGTTGATGAATTAAAAGAAATACTTACATGATTTTGGTACAATCTCACTATTTTTCGTGAATTGAACAATTTCCACTTCATCCCATAAAGAAATGAAGTTGAATTTGTTATTTGTGATGTGTTAGCAGATCATGTGATAGAATTATGGGTCATTCCATCTCTTTCAAACAAAAGGTTAGAAAAAGTTATAAGTCTATCTTATGGTTAGATTAATCGTATATGGTTCGAAAAATGAACTTATACTTCATATATCATACCTCTTAATAAAATAAAAATAGTTTCTACTAACCAGGGACTTCCTGTAGGCCAGTAGAAGGAGATAAAGGCCATTCGCACTTTGGTTCTGGGTTCGATTCCCACAGCCTTGTCCGACGCGATGGGCTATCGCCCATCCTGCAGGTTGTCCTTTTTCTAAAAATACATTACTATAACATCTGATCCATAATATCGAAAAAAGTTTTATCCTTAACCAATACTAACTTATGTCCAACATAATCCATTATAATATTTAGGCTTATCTAAAATTCTTCGGTCCAAGCACATAGTATAAAGAAAATTATTACTTAAAATATCATCAACCAAGCATGTGAATACCATCATTTATCCCCCATATATCTTGTTCGTCACATTCCAATCAAGCGAATACCTTAATCATGTATTCTCTTGAAAAATGAATACCCATTAAACCTTAGTGAAAACATAAATGCTGTCAAAAGTTAACTCTTTCCACATACCAAAATCCAAAAATTCTATATACTCAAACCATGATATAACCTTATCCTTATATCAGTCATGATCTAATTAATACTATCAAACATTTAATTTTCTCTTTATCCCTTCATAATGTGCATATCATATACTTTCCAAAAATATCTGAATAACCTTTCATGGTTACTGGTACAATTAATCATACACTTTCAAAACCTAAGAAAAGACAACAGTGTAACAATCCTTAGATGACTCATTATTTTATAGTACCATGAGATTACTTATACAAAACTACACTTGATGAACATGTAATCATTCCACTACCTTCTTAAACCATTGACTAAACTTCAACAATTGTTTCATCATACATATCATTTGTAGTCTCTTCATCATCATCAACATAAATACTACACAAACAACCGTACTAATTATCATCATGAGACTTTCCCTTAGGGCATTGGTTTGCATAATGCCCATACTTTCCACATTTAAAACATTTAACCATTGTTGATTTCATAGCAATACCTTTTTCCTCATCCATGGTGTTAACTGAACCTTTTCCGTTGAACTTACTAGATTTGTGTCCTTCTTTTCCACACCCAAAGCATCTTCCAGTTCCCTTGAAACATTCTCCTTGATGCCTCTTCCCACATGATTTACATAGGGGAAATTGAACTTTCTTTCCTCTATGATCATCATGAAACTCCATCTTTCTCTTATTATCTGAGTCAGGAAACATACCAAAGTTGAGATTATTGATCATATTTTGAGATTGCTAATTAGGAATAATAACGATGTCTAAGCTTCAAAATCATGTTTCATTTGGTTTCTCAGGAAGAATATCATTCCATTGTCCATCATATCCTCCATTATCATGAATCTTCATGTTTCCAGCCATTTTCTAGAACCCAAAAAGAATAGTGTGAGAGGTAAAAATCATGCTAGGAAAAATAACATAGTAAAGGGGAAGCACCATGAATATCTAACATCTTAGGTTAAATTATAAGATTGTTACAGTAGTTCTAGGACTATATCCTATATGTATACTTATCCTTAGGGACATCCCTAGACATACCGTAGAAATATCTTTAGGGATCTCACTAACGTTTTCACATCCTAGTTTCCAAAGGTTGACTAATCCTTTCCTTTGATACCAACTATAGAGACCCGAAGCTTAACGTACATAGACATTACTATAATTTTGCAGAATACATTGTACATAACAAAAACAGACACACAAGAACCGTAATAGTTTAGTGTCTTTGGAAACTTGGAACATAATCTTCTAATCGTGGTGAAAGATCATCAACATCTCCCATAAAGATCATCCAATTTTTGTTTCCTTACCTAAAATCTTTCTTTTAATCCTGGCGGAAAACAAAAAATAAAAAGGGTGACCCCAAATGCTCAGTAAGGGTACGCATGGATAAAATAAAACATACCATATACATTTGAACATAAAAAACATGAACATTAAAAATCTTGAGCAACGACATAAAACATGGAAGTACATATGGAATAGATCATAATGGAACATAAATCATGATAAAATAGAATGGGAATAAAACATGAAATTGTGGCATCCATTAAGCACATGTAATTATTTCCATAGTAGCCAAGGCATTGCTTCCAACACCATCTTAATGGAAAAAGTCCCTTTCTGAATCGAGTTCACTCCTCGTTCCAGTCCTGTAATACTGAACCTGATTAACTTACCGTTCCTGCCATGTCTATCTCATGAGATGTAAAACTTTACCCAATTAATTGGAGGGAGATATAGGTCACACCCATCTCATAATGAAATCATTATTACTTGTGCCACAAAATAATCATACATCATTCATAATAACCCAATAAAGAAAATGGGTTTCATAACCATCATCCCATCACTACATAATCCATATAAAATAAATGGATATCATTTCATAATAAGGAATTTGAAACCATGTAAATCATAGATACATGATACTTGAAACATACACATGTGAAATAATGTCATCTTGGAGAAAAATGGTTTTGATAAAACACTTAAAATGATTTCTTGGGGAAAATATCCTTTTTTCTTCAAAATCATTTTCTTTTCATAAAATGTCATGGAATTTTAAAAGAAAAGGATTTTGTTTAAAATAGTCATGAAATATTTTTGAGGAAGCCACTTGAAAATAAGGCTTTATAAAACCGTAAAAATCCTTTCATGCCATATACGTTAAAAAAACATTCTTCTCGTACTTTTGTCCGAAAAGTCAAAAAGTACCTTTTAGGGTAAATAAAAGAAAGATTCTTTTCATACCATGGGGTAAAAGTAAAAATGGATAAAAGGACTTTAAAAATACATGAATACACTTTTATAAAACGTGGACATGGACGATATCAATAACCCCCAGTAAATACTTACGAATAAGCAATCTTGGATAAAAATGAGATTTGAAAAATTATCCCTTACCTTAGGTCCAATTTGCTTCGTAAGTGTCTGAACCTCCTGTATAATGATTTAAATAATGTTATTTAATTATTAAATAATCATATTCATTGTTATGATATCATATATGGTTCACTTATGACTTTATATTACCGGTTCTTTTGTAAATTCCATGTTAAAGAGCGTTTTGGTTAAAATCGTTTCATTTGTCGTCCATGTTTTGACTTGTAATTAATCATATGATTACTTAGATAATGATTAAATAATTCAAGAATATAAGACATGATTATATATAATATATATTCAGAATATAAATATATATAAAAGATCGATAAATGGAAATAAATACACCGTTCATGGAGACAGTAGGCCGTACATACGCATGAACGTTGTTTTTGTTTCCTCATTGAATTGAATGGAATTAATTGGATGAAATAAATATATATATACATAAATCTAGTATCATTATTATGTCATATATTTCATGATTACTTATTATATATACTTTATAATTATTCATGAATGGATAATCATTGAGAATGAATCTCATCGCGTCGTGGAGACGATATTCCGTACGTACGCATGAGCGATGATATAGTTCCCATGATCATGGAATTTTATTAGAGTGTATGTATACTATTATAGAATCAATATCACTTTTTAATAATCATATATAGTTATTATTTACATAATTATACCCATCCAAGTATGGTAGTGGTGGAAAATAGATTACACCACAGAGTGGAGACGGTATTCCATACGTACGCACGCGCGATGATTTCTTTTTTCCATAGGATGGATATATGGTGAAATAGGTTTGTTTAATACATATAATAACATATCATTATATGATTGATACTAATGTTATTACTTCATAATTAAAGAACCTATGAAGAAGAAGTGGAAGAAGATATAAAGTTGAAAGAATCGGTAACGAACATTACATCTTCTTTGAAGCGCCTCATTGAGACCTCCTCTTAGGGCACTAAAATTAGTCTTTGAAGAAGACCAGGACCTCTAGGATGTTTATAAGGAAGTGGGGAAGAAAAATGGTCAGGGTTTGGCCGAGATTTAAGGCTCAAATTGGTGTGAGGAGGAGAGGGAGGAGGTTCCCTTTTATAAGAGAGGAGAGGGGCACCTTTGGAATTCTTAAAAATATTAATTTATAATAAATCTATCCCCACTTAAAAACCTCCAAAAATAACTCATATCCAAATATTAGATGGGATAAGGTCGTAATAACATCAACCAATCAAATTTAGGCATGTTAGGAATTTATTTTAAACATTATCAACGTGATATATATTTATTTAATCAATTTAATTTTATTTATGGTAATAACATTCTAAATTTTAAATTATAACAAAAAATTAATTATTTGCTGTGAATTGTCCATAATTGGATACTTTACAACATTTTATACCATATAAATTTAAATTTATAATATTTAAATATTTATGTGATTTTTAAACAATTTTATAATATGTTATTTTTATAAAATAACAATAGTGTCAATTTTGACACTATTCATTTATTTGAATTTAAATAAAATATATACAGAAGATATGATCGATCTAAAATCTTTAATAGATTCATCAAAGGTCATATTTGTCTATAAAATTAGTGGAGAACATTAAATAGTTCATATAATAATTATTTTATTATTTTTAAAAATCATTTATTTGGTTTATCTCTTAATAAAATAATTACTACAAATTTTTGTATAATTATTTAATATTCTTATTTGTTGCATAAAAATTAAAAATAAAATCCTATTATGACGAAAAATCTATTAAATTTAACAATAATACTTTTAAATTAATTTACCATCTTAAAATAACAATATTTAAATTTGTATCTTTATTAAATAATGAAGGTGATAACATTGGCATCATTTAAAATAATATAATATAAGTGTCATAATCACTTTTATAAGGCTCCAAACTGTTATATATTAGATCATTGGATGATTAAGGTGTATATATACACTACCAATAAAGTCTTGTCAGGTTTTTGGGCCTTTTAATGGGTATTATTATTTCAATAGAATCTATATTACTTATTTTTCACTTAATAAATAATTTCTGTATCATTAATGTTGCACCATTAATGACAATTATTTAAACCCTAAAAATCCTAAATAAATTATAATGATGTAGATAATTTTATTATCTTTCTATATACTATTAATTTTCAATGTTTTATTATGTTTATCACTCAATTAAAATTATTATACATATATGATTTAAGAGAGTGGCATGTTGTCACTTTCTTTGGTTTTAATAATAATTAAATTATTTTCATGGTCAAAAGTCCATAAAATGAATCACATCCGACCATTAGGTTATTTGGGCCTACTTTTATCCATCCAATAGAATTATGTCATGTGTTAGGGTAATTTTATAATATTATATTTACCCTTAATTACCCAATTTACCTTTAACTATGGTAAATAAAATTTACCGTAGTTACTATTCATATTTTCCAAAAATAAAAAGTAGCTTATTAACATAATTTGGGGCAAATGATTCCAAATATCGAATCCATTTTTCCAAATTCAATACACAAAAGTTGCAGAAATGAAATTAAAATTAATCCCGTTGTCGAAAGAAAACGGGTTTTTTCTTTAAAACATTGCAAAAGATTGAATTGATTTAACCTACGAATTTAATGTAAAATCAATGATAATGACATAATTTATATTAAATGGTAAAAATATATTATATTTATACTTTAAAACCATTCAATATTATAATTTACCCATATAAATTATTGTGATGAAAAAAGTTATTTTTAATTAAAATATAGCGTGTTTTTACTATTCATCAAAATATGAAAGTTACCAGAATAATATGAAAATTTTATCCAAAGTAAATTTTTATTTCATGATTCCAAAGAAAAATTTTATTTTGTCAAATTGAACTTATAAACATGTCAAAAGCAAGATTTAACGTGGGTGCGCCATCAAAAGGCGGAAAAACTGCATTTTTTGAAAAATACTTATTTTACCCGAAAAATTTATTTTGTTCTTATACCATGTTCTAGAAAATGTTTCAGGTGAATAATAATGTTATAAAATTCAAAATTTAGTTATTACTAATCATAACGTCTAGATCATAATAATATTATAATAATATATCTTTGTTTAGTAAAACCCGGTATTGTGTACAACACACGCTATCGAGGAAGGTCGCGATTGCGTGTAATGCAAGCCAAGTCAGGGTTTCTTATTGTCCAAGAATCATTAGTTGTTTCGTATAATATAAATCAACCATATTTCATTTATACATTGAATATATATATATATATATACTCAATGTTGCGTAGAATAACTATTATCAAAATTGTGTGTAACACGATCCAAGAATACTGTTGCGTATACAGCAAGCTAATACGGTGTTGCATATAGCGCAAGGTAATCTAGGTGTAGCATACAACTCAAGACATTAATGAAATTAAAAGAATATTTTTCATAAAATCTTGGGGTGTTTCACACACGATGCACTGACAGGTCTAATGAGACAAAAACATTTGGCGATAAACCTTTTGAGTTATTTTCCAAAAAATAATCAGATGAGTATCTTCCCAGAGACATAAACTGTCTCAATGGTGTGATGCTTCATGATCCAGATACATGTTTTCAAAAAAATATGAATTATCTTTATTTGTTATTTAGTTATTAATTACCATGAGTTTTTCACTATGAAAAAAAATCTAGGGATGCATTTTCGTTCTCATTTTCATGATGACATGTGTTTTTCAATAATTCACCATCCTATATTGATTATGTATAATTTATTATGATTCACTTATAATTGAATCATTATTTCTCTATATTTAACTCATAATGATAATTTAATTCGGTCTTTATTACGTCTCATTTCACCATGTTATGAATATTATTCCATTGATTGGGTTAGAAGGATTAAATTTCTTTGTTGTTGTTATTTTTCATGTTGTATTTTCAAACATTATTCAAGTAATATGAGTATCATGTAGGATTATTGGTCTCCCAAAACTTCTAAAATGATCATTCCATTAGTATTTCAATCATTGTGATAATTCCCATGTAGTTAAATAATGCATAGGCTCTAGGCATCAAGGGTCACTAGATTATTGTTTGTATCTAAGTATGGTTAGAAGAAACCTTAGAGACTAGTTTTAGAGAACATGTTAGGGAACATAACACTAAGATAGTTAGTAAGGATAATCCTCAAATACCATCATGTAATTTTACTAAAGTAGAGATTATGTTTTTATTCTTAGCAATACATCCCTATCTAGATACTACATGCGGATGTGGTTCTAGTACAGATGTATCTAGAAGTAGAAATTCCAACCAGGTGTTCCAGGCCTGACTTAGGGTAACCCACAACACAACATTGGGAGATTCTAGGAACCATGTTTGACATTATTATCAGATATTAATAGCATAACTGATTTTTTTACAACAAAGTATGAATATTTTATAAGTAAATATTCCCCCAACGAAACCAAATTTCTAACGTTGATATTGGATATACTTTTTTTTCAATTTTTGTTATGTGTTTTAATAAAATCAAGCTATGTTTTTTATTGTGAGATAAAATTGTGAGGGGAAATTTCTTATAGGATGGGAGAATGTATCATTGCAAGGATTTAAAAATAAATTTAACATAGAATGCAATTTACATTACAAATAGTATTTTTGAAGCAATGCTATTTTGTTATAATGATTTATACAAGAGTGTTATATCCTAGCCAATAAACATAATTTTGTCCCTTATGGGATTTGAATTTCAAAAATTGGACATACATGATTGTAATGAGTAAGATATTTAGGGTCTTATAAGATCAATAATTTTTTTGGTGAAAAATAGGTTGATCCTTTTAGAATAGTAATGCTTCCATTATGAATATTAGAATGAGCCTTATCTATAGTAAATAAGACAAATGAATAATGACCTCACCCATTAAAGTATAAATAAAATTTAGGCATATTTTTTTTTAAATTATGATATAAGTATTTCATAGTATAAGTAAATGTATATTTTAGATATTAATAATTATGCATTAGTATTTCTATAATTCATAAATATTTAATTATAATTTTATAACTAATAGTATTATTTAAAATAAATTTTTATTACATAAAATGTCTTCAATAATTAAAATTTTGTATTCTTATGATTTTAGGATAATTTTTGGAAAACATAGACAATTTTTTAGAGTGTTATAAAATGATATATAAATTTAATGTCTATATTTTATGAGTAAATGATGTTTTTAATTAGAATTATAATTTTCATATTTTTTAAGTTATTTTCCTAAAAACGAGTTCTTTTTATGATTCTAAATTTCAAAAAATGGTTTGGCTGAATTTTTTGTATATTAAATAAATATTGGAATTTTATGTGAATAGTAAAAATTATAGTTTTTAAAAAAATAATGTGTTTTTGTGACAGCTTCAACAAAAATTTTTGATATAGAAATTTATTAAACCCATGGAATTAATAATAATTATTTTATAAAATAGTTTTGGTATAGAAAAAATTGTAAACATATAATTTATATTTTTGGATAAGTATAATAAGATCATTGTCATTATCAACATAGTGCATTTGTCAGACTGAAAATATAAATTTAACTCCTTAAATATTATAATTAAGAGATAATGATGATTTCTAATTTTATAGTTATATAACATTAATATTATCCAAATTCATGTTCAGTGATAGTAGAGGTCAAGAAAAGACAGAATAAAAATTTTAAGAAGTTGTCTTTTTTATGTATGTTAGTGAATATACATAATGAAATAATCTATAATTTTATTTCAAACATAATTTTTTTAGGATATTAATTTATTTTTTATTTTTATATATTAAATAATAAACATTAATTCTTACGCAACGCTGATGCAATTCTTCTGTAAGAATATGAAAAATACAAAATGTGTTTTTATTTAAAAGTATACGAATTATTTAATGAACCAAATTTTTTATAAAACAATTTATAAAATCATTTAATGAAAATTACCTCAATTTTATTTGAATTTGGGTTATTTTTAGTAAACATGAATAACAATAAAGGCGTTATAATTTTGTTATCCATATGAAGTCCAGCTATCAAATTATTGATCATAATTAGTATAATATTTTCTTGTATGGTTTCACATTAGATTTTTTTCTTTAAAATATAAATTATGTTAAAAGGTAATATATTTATATTCATCACGAAATTGTATTTTTAATATTTAAAGGATAAACATTTAACCTATTATCTTTAGAAAATAAAATGTAGTAATTATTTCATTGATTAATAAAAAAAATTAATGATATTATAAATAATAAAATTAATATAATTTGATATTTTTAAGTCAATTAACAATTTATATAGATTAATATTACTTTTTTAGTTTATAATAAAATTTTTATTCAAATATTAACTTTTTTTGGGTTCTTAATTTTATCAGCATGAATACTGTTAAATTTAACATAATTTAACTTTCATGAATAAAATATTCTAGATGTTAGTCAAAAAGTTTAGATTTGATAATATTCTGTCAATATTTGCATTCCCCTTTGATTTATAGCTCTTTCTAAAGTCATTAACCTGATTTTCGACTAAATATATCTTAATATATTAAGCAATTTCAAATTTTCACCACACCTCAATTATGAAAGAAGGCTCCTCCCTTCACATAATTTCATTATGATAGGACTAACTCTACCTATATTATGAAAAATATCTATTCTCCTCATACCTTTCTACATTCTAATCCTTATCTTCTCCTAAAAATTCCACTTCTTAGAGTCTATGTAGGTTCTCAAGGAACAAGATTCGAGCAGAATGATTCATTTTTGTTCTCTTTTATTTTTTTCAATAAAATATTATCATCACGAACTATCTAATGATTCATGGATACTCCAATAGAATATATATTGGAGTTTTTTTTATTTTTATGTAAAGTGCATCATAAAATCATATTTTTATTCTGTTATACTTAAATAACTATATTGTCCTTTATGGTATGATAATTGACTACCACATCGGATAATGTGATTTCATTTAACATTACTAGAATCATATGAATAATTAATTAATATTTAATTGTTTTAAATTATATATATATTACCAATTCTATATTATTTTTTTCGAAATCAAATACCATAATAAGATGACAATGAAATAAATGAGAAGAACACACATGCAATAATTGAAATAAAAAAATATTGTTAATAAATGGGTGAAAATTTTATAAGAATATTATGTATTGTATTATAAGCATCAGTATAGTTCATTAATAAATTAATAACACTATTAAAATCATTATATATTAGGTTAGAACAAATGTTTAGGACATCGAACCCACGTTAAGGGATATCTTAACTCAATTTCCATTCATTGAGTAAATCATCGATGTTATAGGTTATTGTTTTTCATATATATGTGTCAATTAAATATTATTGTATTATACTCTATAACAACATGTATTGTGTGTATTTTTATTTTTCACACATAATTGTGTCATCTAATTTTATACACTCTAATGATATGATCTTTGTCTTGGGTTTAACATCTAACTTTTATTTCTGCGAGATTTCCATTTTTGCCACTTTTTTATTATACGTGGTGTTTGAATAATTCCATTTGACATATAGTATAATAAATATCATTTTTTATCATGGTATTCAATGATTGATTTTATTATTGTTAATTTTTTGAAATATGATTTGATTGGCTACAAAGAGGTAAGAGAATTCATCTCAATTTCCTTTTCATCGAGACTTACACAGTATTGTTCACCTAATTATTCTTCTATGGAGAATTTTATGACCCTTCAAAATAATTTTACCATTGAAATTATATTTATATTAAATATATATATTATTATTCCATGAATATTATTATTGTACTTGTTATATACCACATTACAAATGGTTTTTATTTTCTATGATGTTTTAATGGGGAAATATTGATGAATATATATTCTCTACTCAATACAGATATTGAAAAGGAATTTTATTCATGAAATAATTCTTTATATAAATAATAATTTGGTCATTAAATGAATGTGCGGTCCCTTTATATCACCTTGATGCGTTGACTGGTCTCATGAGAAAATCAGTTGGAGACAAACCATATAAGTTTGTTTCCAAAACAAAATCAGACATTTATCTACCCACATTTTTAAACTATCTCATCTGTATGATGGTCCATGTTCTAAATACATGAAATTTAAATAATAATCATTATATTTATTTATTATTTAGATATTAATATCACGGAGTTTGTAAATATGAAAAAATATATAGATGAAGTTTCATTGATTGTTTGACGATGGTGTGAATTCTTCTATGATTCACTATGCCATATCAATTATTTCTAATTGATTATAATTAAATTTTTATAGATTCATGGTTCCACTATTTGTAACCTATAATTGGATTTTTAGGTCACACTTATTATGTTCCCCTTCATAAGTTATGAAGTGGAATAATTTCAATGAGTTTGAAGGATGTGGATTATTTATTTTTGTTATTTATCCGGTTGTATTTTCTATCATTCCCAATGTTATATGAATATCTTGTTTGTAATATAGTCTTCAAAAACAATTAAACTGATCAGTCCTTTGGTATTTCAATGTTTTTTGTCATTCCAATGTAATATAATAATCCAATTGATATCTTCTTCTAGGGTCAGAGCATTAACCAACCATTCATCTAGATATCATGTTGAGGTTAATGTAAAAATAGATACCTTTAGAAAGACACTTTCAATAATACTCCCAAATATGGGCGACAAAGATAAAAATTACTGGACAAAAAATATTTTTCAGGCCCTATGGGTTTACCAGACATCAACTTGTACCACCAAATGGGTGACCCCATACACTATGAAATATGTAACAAAAGTAGTCATACCCATTGAGTTTCAGTATCCATCAATCAATATTTCTCTATGCCATAAAAAATTTAAATATGACAAATAATAAAAACTGCTGGATGGGTTAGAGTTACTGGATGAAAAAATATTGCACACCATTCATCACATGGATGTCAATCCTAATTGGAAATCAGATGCTTTTAAAAAAAGGTTATACCAATGTTCATTTATCCAAGGATAATTTGTATTGATCCTTAGGAATCCAATTATTCCATGAAATAAGACTCTAAATTATAATCAAATTTGAGAGGGAACATATTGTATAAACATGTTTCACTCTAGCAAGGATTATTCATTGATTTCAATGGATTAGATATTATTAAGACTCCGAAAATGAATGGTTCCGGAATATTTGTTTCATGTAATCACATGACACATTTCCTTGATGTATTATGTTAAATTTATAGGGAAATGTACATCACAGTGTGAAAATGATAAATTGTGTGAATGGTCTTTATTGAATGATAGTAAAAGGAACCAAATAATTTTAATACAACATTACATTAAACTGTACAGTTAACCTGTACCTTATTTGACATTATTAATCCCCCAAAATACCATGAGATGATATTATATATTGTTTCGATAATATGGGCCACCATTTCGAGTGTAGGCCCCAATAAAATCCATCTAGCCCTTAGTTGGTCAAGTTACCATCTTAGATAGACATAAGGAATAAATGATGGGTAGATTCAATGACTAATCCCAACTCACATAACTACCACTCCATAGTAGAACATGAGAACCATTATAGGTATATTCCCCAATGATATAACATTTGTATATCATGATCATAAACTACATGAATAGTTTATGAACTACGTGTGTCTAGATTTTCATTCTACAGAGATATATAGTGACGACTGGATCAGTTATCTTAGTTCTAGCCCTAATGAAAAAAATTCCACATTTTGTATGTGTGTATGGATCATCCCTGTACTAGGAACATTTCAATAACCATGTGTGGATTTAGTATCATTCCAATGAGATATAATGTAACACTTGTGTCCCCAATACTAGTTCTTTATGCAATTAAACAATAAAATCACCTTCACTCCCTATGTGAATTGATAAAAAATACATAGGGAGTATTTCAATAACTACATTTTGATTGATTCTCATTCTAATGAGATACATATTGAAACTCGGATCTACTAACTAATATCAAGATACAACTAAAAATGTCTCCTTTACTCCATGTGTATGATTTCAAACCTATATTGGGGGTCCTTTTTTAGGAATTATGTATGGCCTCATTCTCATTCCAACTAGATATAAAGTGATACCCATGTTCTCATCCTTGGGCCTAGCCACATCATTTCCTCTCTTTCTGATTGGATAAAATTCATCCTCACCAAATGAAAATTAATATGCATTTAATTCTAGAACCATGTAAGCCTTGATTCCCAACCAAAAGTGATATATAGTGAGACATTAATCATACGTCATAGCACCAACATCCAAAAGTCTAGGTGCCACTATGCTTCACATGGTTCCCTTTTAGGTCATGGAAGACTAGTTTACCGATCCGTGTTTCTCTCGCCTAGCATAGTTCACATGGAAAAAAGAGTTTTGTAAAATAGTTTCACCTACATAAGTAATCCATATCCGTTAATATTGTGGAAATATTGGTTCTGGATTCATGTCCTTAAACAGAACACCAAATTTCCTCACATCAATATAGTAAACTTTGTGATTACTTGTCGAACTAATTTTTTCTTAATTTTAACTCTAATGAGATATATAGTGATTTTAGAATAATTAAACATGTGCCCAACCATATAAAATTATCATATATACTACCACTCTCCCATGTTTGTGTTAGACCAACATGAGGGGATTCAATACTGGTTCTCATCCTATTCATAACCACATATTCAAAAACTAATCCCTCCTCCACATATGAATATTGTTCTTGCGAAGAATATATGTTTTATAACTATGTGTTCCTTGATTATTTTTTCAACAACATACTTAGTGAGGATTTATTATTATTCCCTATTCTAGACTCATTATCCCTTGAATATTTATGATGAGACACAATCATCTTTACAAACTGATGTTACACTACATTGATAATGTCTTGACTGTCTCACCTAAAAATATGTGGTATCTTTAAAAATACATGTGGATTGATTGTTATTCCAATGAAATATATAATTACTCACTGTACCCATATCCTAGTTCCTTCCACATGGTAATGAATAAATACCCCTCTCATGTGTACAAAATAAGAAATTTTTATGATATCTTAATTTATGTACCTTCATCGAAGTATCCATTAAAGAAATATGGATGTGGATGTACCCCTTCTACATACGAGTAATATATAAAGAAAGGAATCTACACTTCATGGACCATATAAGTCATAAAATATCCACTATGCTTGAACATATCACTATTTCATGTCATACTCTTAATCATGGACACATTAAAATCTCCATAAACTTTCTCCGACTCCTGATAATAGAATTTATGATACCAAGTGGTCTGATTCGGTTGAATATGTCGTAAAACAACCCATCAATGCTCATAAGGGATTCCATAATTGACAATAAATTATGTTGCCCAATTTTCAAATCATAAAATATCACCAAAATAGTATTTTCAATCACCAATAACCTCATCCATGGTAGAAGAATCTTTTCTCTATCATATTTTATGGCATTATTCTAGAACCCATAATTCACATTCATCTTGCATTCATCTCCCGATTACTTGTCCCATATCCATTCTCACAATCTAAGACCCTCCATGAATGTGGTTTAGAGTTTCCTATTTTAAAACCTAATCATATCAAAACGACTATGGTATGATGTGCCTCATGTAACCTATTTCATCCATGGTATTATTCTCCAAGGAAATATGAACCAAATATATAGGCACCTAATTTTTTTTCCAAGGTAATACATTTATATAAAACTAATTCATATGATTATTTTTAAATTTTATCTTTAAATTACTCTTCTGTATTTGAATGATTTTATCCCAAAAACTGAACACTATTTATAGTGATATTAGAATAACTTCAAAAGTATATCTGTTATTAGTGATAGAATTCATGAATTCCTGAGGAATTAATTTCCACAAAATGTTATAACATTCCCTAGTTATATTTTCATATGTACCTCAAAAATTTTAGGCCATGTTATCCAAGAGATAAAACTATTGAATATATAGTATGTTACCCATTTTTCCTTGTATAAAACAACCCAAAAATGGGTTTCATCAGTCGGTGGAATCAACATCATTAAGGGATAACTCCTCTATCACTATGAACCCATTTTTCAGGCCACTCTTTAGATCTGGAGATCACCAGATCACA
Organism: Viscum album; assembly: GCA_963277665.1. Classification (NCBI taxonomy): domain Eukaryota; kingdom Viridiplantae; phylum Streptophyta; class Magnoliopsida; order Santalales; family Viscaceae; genus Viscum; species Viscum album. Next base: position 1,043,928,378 of record OY728133.1, on the reverse strand, counting down.
AATTACAACATCCTCTACTTAAACATAAATATGATAGTGCCTTTCCAAGTATATTAACAAATATGATAGAATAATAAAACATACATCCATTCCAAGATAAAAAAACATATATTTTAGCCTCCATAATGTCCTTGCATCATGAAATTAATCTTCTTTTGATAATTTCCCTTCTACATGAATTTTAATTGATTGAAAATATTTCCATATTCCAAGAATATAAATTGTATGCAATAAAGTACTTTCTGCACGAATTTAAAATACATGACTTAGTTTCCGCACATCATGAAAATATACAAAATGACATAATTTATATGATGCTTGAATTTAAACTACATTGCTTAATTCCCTTGCGGTTGGTGTTTCAACTACACCACATAATTTCCTTATTGAATCAAATCGAACTAGAGGGTAGAATTTCCTTTCAATAATAATTTAAACATCATAGAATAATGTCCTTACTGCATGAGTTTAAACTACATGGCATAATGTCATTGTTTCATGCCTTTTAACTATAAAGAATAATTTCATTACTTAATGACATTAAATTTAACCACATAATTTTGCAGCTGCATGATATTGAAAAACATTATGTTTCAAACATATTTATGAAGGTTCCTTACCCTTCAAAAACATTTTTAATATGACAAAATGTAACTTATGTTATGCAGGCCAAATCTGTGTAGGATTTGTTTCCCATTCAGGGATAGTGCTAATGCATATGCTCTATCCTTTTTCAAATATCTCTTATTTTAATAACCACCATTTGTAGTCTTCATAAATCTAAATAATATATCAAATACCTTCCCCAATCAAAAATATAATTATATAATTATAGGGAACTCTTTTCCTTGAATATTCAGTACCCTCACCAGTTGGCCTTGCATAATTTACAAACATAATGGTTATGTCATCCTAAGGAAGTGAATATTTGACTATGCAGTACATGCTCCACCTGTAATTCAATAAAATAGACTTCATAATAGTTTTTTTCAGCTAGTGGTGACATCATCCTATAAATAAACCTCTCACATATACAAATATTATGTTATAGATTTGAAACATTAAAAATGTGTCTCAGGAATCCCCTTGGGTGTATCTTAAGACTCTTAAAACATTCATGGCCATCAAACCTAATTTAGATTATTATTTCAAAATTTTCTATTGGAATGGGTTTTACCTAAAAACCCATCCACATTATTCCATATTTCATGACATTAAACTATCCATATAAATAGAATGTCTACTCTCCCTGTTGATCCCCTGCATAGGTATCTCTAAATATAGGTCGATTCTCATCTCTCTAGATGTAAAATTTATATGTTTTATGAAAAAAAATTAACAATAAAAAATATGACTGAAAAAAATTATTATGATGAAATATTAAATAAGGAGGCCTATGAAAAATTCAAGTCTATCTTATAGAGTCGTCTTTATATAAGTCTATTGAAAACCTAGTTAGGGTTATAATAAAAATGACAAAAATTTTGTTGGCTGCCCACACGACCATAGAAAATTCAAGCTACACTCTCTAAGCCCCATAGTTTAGGATAAAATTTGATATTTTACACATCTATATCTCTATAGATATGACTAGATGATACAAATATGTCTTGTTACAAAAATTAGCTTCACCATTAGGTTATCAGAATAGAATAAAACATAGGGATGGAGACACAAGTGATTGGGAAAAACTCTTTTTTTGTTTTGGAGAATTGGGGAAGTTCCACATGATCGATTCTCACTACCAAATATTATAAATTTTCTTCAATATGGTATTTAAGATGTTTAATTGAACCCCTATAAACTACCACACCTTCTAGAATCGCAGTTGGTTGTGCAGAAGCATCCTTATCACCATTACGAAGTTTCTAATACCCAGTAATGAAAATATCATTCCATCATGCCAAAGATACTACCATGTATTGAATGAAGTTGGTAAACCTCTTACCATTCACATTTAATTATTCTTCGATGCACATTACATGGAATTATTTTTCATCATGGATTTATTTATTCTTTTCCAAATTCATGATGTAGCTGACCTTATCTAGGATTGTGGTATCTTTGAGTTCATCAAACTAGCGTACCTATTGTGCCTCATCCTACTGCTTCCATAACTCCTCTTCCCTATGTTTAATTAAAATTGAAATCATATCGTGGATCTCATGGAAATTAAATCATTCATATCCCAGTATGGAAATCTTGATTAGAAGTCAATGAAGGTGCAATGGAATGTCCTGAAGAGGCATCTCTTCGACTACCTTCCTGATATCTCAATAGAATAGATAATGTGTAGATCTAAAAACAACATGAATATTTGGATCAGATTCATTGTTTACTTTTGATGAATATATATACTCATGTATTAGAGCACTCAATTATCTACCTTGATCCACCACCTAAAAAACCATGGCTTCACCACCAAATGATTTTGAAAATGGCCTACAAGTCCCTGTCACAAGTCCTATTTTTGAAGTTGTTGAATCTAATTAGCATGGGATAGTTATCATAATCCTCAAGAAGTAATTAAGTATAATGTGAAAATAAGTGATCGAAATAGTCAATGAAATTTACTTGTTGTCTGATCTACAGTTAGAATTGATTCTTTTCCAATGCAACTGGTCTCTCCTCCCGATGTAGGATCCTCCTGATGAGTAACATCCTGCTGATTTTACTCAGTGGATGAGGTAGGAGACTCATGATAAATACCCACATTTGGATTCACAAATATCACTCCATTGATGATGGGAATAAGGTGGTATTTAATGTCCAATTCATGAAATTTTATGACAATGTTCACAACATAAAAATCCAATCATGTTGTGATATTATGTGAAACATCTATGGAATGTGAGAAAACCCTATCAAAAAAATGAATGAATGAAAAAACTAAAATAATTCCAATTCCCTAATTAAGTCTTAAATATCCTTGATGGATTATGTAATATAAATTTTTGGTTTAGTCAGATCAATCAATTCTTTTTATGTAGCCTCAAATCATAGAATATCCTTAATAGTAGGGATATTCGAGACACATTACTCAGAACCTGTACATGATCAACTGTGGACCCCTTTGATGTCTATTGTATATTAACAAAATCATTTGGCCTTGTGGATCCATGGTCTGCATCATCACCTTCATCAAACTTTTTGAGAACCTCTTTGTCCACTCCAAGGGTGATATGGGGATCCACATTGAATGTTGTTGGGTCCTAAATTGTGGCAAATAGATCTAAAATATCATGAGAATGAGGATAGTAAGAAATATAACATGTCTTATGAATGTGTGAAACTAATATTTCAATTTCCCTCTCCACAAAACTATAGCTTGAAATGGATACATCTACTGACACATCCTTCGTCAGATTAATGGAATCATAAACACGAGTTTGTGACTCCCTTATGGTACCTTCTTTTATTAATGAAGGACCAACTCTAGACAAAGTTAGAGAATAATGTGATGTAGATTCTAGAAAAAATATATACAGTTAGAGAGAGTATTTACCATAAGTCATGATATCAATGGAAAGTAACCATTTATAGAATGGCATATGACTTGATCCATCTTTAATGATATCTTTGAATTCCGCTCTTGAGATGGTGAAGGACTAGGCTCAGTCCTATTAGTAGTAATTACTTTTGGTGACAATATTGGGTTTCTTGATACCATATATTCCATCATGGTAGTCTAATATAGGGATATCCCTATTGAAATAAGGGTCTCATATGATGCATTAATAGGGGTGCATACTTAAATGAACTAGACCACTTAGCTATTTAACATTCTCTCAGTAGTTCTTTTCTTCTGTTATGAACTGTAAAATAAAATCCCCTCATTATTAATGAAAGTGGATGAATGAGTATAAAATTGAAAATAAAAAATATAAATACGTCACCCAGAATGTGGAATATGTTCCATTTATCCTATGAATTAAAATCTCCCCCATAAGAACTCCCTGAGTCATCATCTTAGACACACATTTTGTGTTCAGGTTATGATCATTAGTTGTGTATGTCAAAGCCACAAACTATTAATGATACCCTGTCACATCAGAAAAATCGATATCATTATGGAGATCATAGGGTTATCTCATATCTCCCACCTTTGGATTCTTCAATACAACTTGTAAAAATTACCCAGAAACCATGACATCATGAATTATGCTCTCTGAAATTTCGATCACTATGGTCCACACATAATTTGACTTTGATATGGGTGGGTGTTAGGATGACCTAATGCGCATGGAATGAGAAGCCACTTCTGGTCTATTTTCTCCCATAAGAGAATGAGGGGATAACACATAAACATCCTCCCTACAATTTTTACTATAATTTCTTGGCATTGGAGGTGTCTTATGCTCACCCTATCCTACCAAGTGGCCTTTTACATTGATCTCTTAGAAGGCACTGATGTTTTAGAATCTTCGCCTTTATCTTGATCTAATTTACCAGGAATAACATGACTTTAATTTTTCATGGACTTGACCTGGTAAATATTTTCCCCCAATACCCCAAGAGGGTACCAAGAGTTCCACAATTTAGAGCTCCCAACCTCCAACCAGATTAATGCATCTGACGGAGGCTTCACGATGGACATTTTGGACACCTCAACGGCCCTTAAGATCCTATGATGATAGGATAATATTATATTTTTATACAGTAAAAAATATATAGGGGAATAAATTTTTCACTATTAAAGGCATTTAATCTAGAATTAAAATAAATATGGATCATAATCCTTTCAGATAATATTGCTATCAATGTGGGAAATTAGTACACCGCCTCTATATTCTATAATGTACAAAACCATATGATTACTTTTATCTATTCCATAATCACTAAATTTCAATATCAGTGGATTACCATGTAAAAGGTAGTTAAATTACCCTGATTCATTCATCAGTTTTAGTACATCCTCATACATAATGTTCATAGGATGGATTATAGGGAAATAATGTACCAACTGATGGAATTGGATGTCATTGATTTTAACTAAGATCAGAACCACATAAAATATAAATTTCCCTACCTTCCACCCCAAATCACTTGAAACAATCATACAATCCTAAAAGGGGAATTCCCATTGTTTTTATTTTGATGTAAATTGTAGACTTTAAAAAATAATTCAGAATTCGACTCTATTTACATCATTATACTAATTTTTCATCAATAAAAAATATTCCTTGGACTCTCACCACCACCATACTCTTGAACTGTAATAAAATAAATTCATAGCCAACCTGTGATAATTCTATCCAAGAGAATGTTATCATCAACCATTCATATAACCTTATAAACCAAACATGTAATCTCCCACTTATATAGTGTGTAATATAATGTCATAGGAGCACCATGATTCATTGTGGTAGGACATATCTTAGGATTTAAAATGAGGGAATTACTCCTATCAGTTAAAAAAATTCCTCATCTATGTTCACAGATAGATATCACCCCTAATGTGAGAGTCTTTTTTGATTTATAACTACTTTTCAATCTTGAAAATCTCATGGGAACATAGTGTTGTTCTCTCATCATCATCCCACATTTTATATGGTGGGATAAAGTCATCATACATATCCCCAAGGATGTATAACAATAAAATTTTGTAGATGTCCCATAGGCTGATGCTAACCTCACCATAAATCACGTGGAAAAAATTTCTATGCATACTCTTTGATCCCTATATCTTGAAGATGGTATCTATGTTGTTTAAAATATTATTCTACCGAATCCAAATGTCCTCATAGACATAGACATCTTGATGACTCTCCTTGAATTTTGGAATGGTCATAAACACCTGGTATGGTTATATCCACTTGGTTCTAACACCCCTTCTAGAGTGGAAGTCCCATTCCTCCTTCAATTCTTATATCTAATTTTTCCATGAAGCCCATAAGATTGAATCATAATAAAGGGGCCTCAACTCATGGATATTAGGATTTATAATTGAAGTTTATCCACAATGATTTCTAATATATTCAATATGGATATTTCCTTCATTAATTCAAATACACTTATAAGAGATGATTCCATACGGTAAAATGATATTCATTAAAGACCAAGACATCATGAAAAAAAATTAGCTCCAGGAATTATGGAGTCCTTCAAATTTTTGTGACCGTATAATGGTAGGTAATCACATTGATGGTATTTTCATTGGTAATATTCAAAATTTTCTCAAAAACAAGAATTGATAGCAAAACTCTTTCATAATAGTATGTCTTGATGAATTTGATCATTTTAGAGAATCATTCAAGAACTTCCCTAGTGTTTTTCATTCAAGAATCCATTGAATACCAGTAAGACAACACCACAAAATATCATTAAGCTAAAACATTGACCTAAAAAAAATTAATTTTTGACCTAAAAGGATTCCATGTTCTGGATAAGGAAAGAACTCACGCATCCCCTTCATCAGTGTCCAAAACATAGCCTCTTCAACCAGGTTCCATGTGTATCCCCTTTGATCTAGACCTTTAAAAAGGATAATTAATGATTTAATCCTCATACAACACAATTACCCAAAGTGGTCATACCATGTAATACTCATCAAGATACCTTTTTGTGAACATAAATGTAGTATAGCTGAGAATAATTTCTATATGAAATCAGTGAAGATCCAATGTTTGACAACTGAGGAAACTGACAAAGTGACTAGCAATATTTATAGTCATTTCTAGCATATTCCAAGAACCTATTCACTTGGCCTGAACTGTTGACATGTTTCTCATTCTAATGATGCATCCCTACATGAATGAAATCTATGATTCTTCAATGAATACTTTATAATATTTTCAACACTCTATCTTATGACCAGACCCTCCTCTTTCGATTGTATCCAGTCCTAAGGGGGGAATTTTTTGAAACTCCATCTTTAGTGTGATGTGAAAAGACTATAAACTATAACTAAATCATTTAAATACCTAATGAACCTATAATAGGATCAAAAAATATTGGTCTATGTTTACCACTACATGAATTCCATTGTGAATTTGAAGACTAGATCACCCCCCTATGTGCCACCGGAAGGAATAAAACCACTACATGGGGAAACAATTCCAAAAACATATTCCCATGAACTCGGTGTGTATCCTCCTTAAACTGACGAATAATTTTGTCCTATAAAAAAACAAAAAAAGGGACCTTGTTTGAAAAACATCAAATTAGAATATTCCAAATGCTCAGGTTGTGTGTCCCATTTTCCCATGTATCCAAAAAATTAGGTATCAATCTCAAACCTAATAGAGTAGGGAATTAAGGGAGAAACATGAGGTCTATGTCCCCTCAGGATATGGAAAAAAAGACAATTATATGATAAACCATTCTCTCCTAATAAAAAACCACCACATGAGGCCCCTCTACCTAATATGGGACTTTCATGAGACACCTTAATAGACCTATGGTCCTAAGGCTAAATCCTTAAACATTTTTTTTAAAAAAAGTGTTCCATCACTCAATACATATTTAGCGATCATAGACATATTACCTCATATATGAAGATGTTTTAGTTCTTCTTGGGCTAGGTTCCTAACACCTTTTTCTATGACTTACATGAGTAACTCTATGATTTCTCCACCAAGCCATCCATGGAAGAAATAATTTTTATTTAGTTCCAATGACTGAAAGGGAAAAAGTTGAAATCTTCACCAAATCCTCTAGTCATGGACAAACATGGCGAGTATCACAGTAGTTTTTCCTTATTTTAGGTTTTTAATTTTACTCTTAGAGGTTTTCCACTCAAATCAGATTAGATGATCATGGTATTCTAGTTGAATTTGATTGTGTATTTCTATGGTTATGGGGACCCATGCCCTAGGGATAGTGTCATGGGTTTACTGATATCAGATACTACGATTAGGACCATGTCCTACCTTAGTCTTCAATAAGGAATAGATCTCTTGGTTCCTAGAATATAAGAAGTGGATTACGCTATCTGTTCATTCAATGTTTAATGAGGTCCTCCTCCATCGCTATGGGTCCAATTTTAGGGAATCTATCATAGAGTAATCTCTTTACCATTCCTATTGGTGTAAAAACCCATGTTTCTCTTTTCTTTCTAGCCAATAGATCAAGGCTGTGGTGGGAACCATTTTCCACTCAACTCTTTATCAAAACCCCATCCTTATTCTCTAATTGATATTGGCAAGTGTGTTTCATCCTATATCTTAATCATCCTCTTCTCCATGACGTTCCATTATGGCTCATCCTGAAACATGTGAACATTAAATATAGCCAAAATAATGGCACCCAAATGGTTCGATGCATGTTTCCAAAGATGAATATCATTTGAATATTCCACTTTAATCATTAAAATAACTTACATATGTAGGATTATACAATGAAGTGTATCTAACACTAAAAAATTTATATTTTGTGACTTTTCAGATATGTTGTTTCTTCTTTTTTCCAACACTAATAATTAATCATGTGGGCTTGGAGGTTGATAGTGGCCATGATAAACACATGATACCATGACTTTTGGGTATCATTCCAAGTGTAACACCAAACCAAAATCATTTCTTCCAACCTGGAATAAGCCACATATTTAAATAAATATATTTATCCTTATTGAGTGTATTACCCAACCAAATTTCAACTAATCTAGTCATTCTCCTCAAGAGTAAGACTAGAACCAAACCATAAAATCTCTAGGAGTCTAACAACTTCTCATGGCACAAAATTCATTTACTTGTGAGTTATTCTCATGAGTAATCACCAAGAATAACACCATTTATTATGGAATCCTCATCACGAGAAAGTAGTAATTTAATACTCTCAATGGAAAAAATAACTTAATGTCCAATTAAACTATGTACAATTTGATTCTCATCTATGTGGGATATGTAGAAATACTCAATTAGTTCCAAAAACAATTAATAAAAAATAAACATTATTCTCTGTAGGAATCATTCCCTGTAGGGAAAAATCCATCATATAAATTAATAAACCTTCATGGTTCCCTAGGCCCCTTCTACCTAAGTACCAAAATAAAAATTGATTTGATAAGTTTCTCTTATACATCATATCCATATGATGTTAAACAATATGATTATGTCCCTATAACATGATCATAAATGGTATGATATATACCATTAAAAGGTACTAAACTACATGGGTTTTAATTCCTTTCACAATGAATGAATATAAATCCCATCCATCAGTTTATTCTCATAATCAAAATATCTCTTTTCTCCTGCGATGATGATACATTCCAGACTACCCCACTATGTGGCTAGAAAACTCGCATTATCATATTCAGAACCAAAGAATCATGAATTTTTAAATAAGGGGAAACTTTCAAAAGAGAACCTTGGAAAGATACATATATCTACATTGATGAGGAACCATAAATACACACAAATAATTCAAATCACAATGCATGCAAATAATTAGTTTTTAATTCATGGGTGTCCTATATAATTTTAAAAATAATAAATGTACTCATTAATATATATTGACTATATACGTTGGTCACATTGTAGTTAATAATTACCCCCCAAAAGGTTGTGATGTGACCAACCTCTCAACCACTTTGAGTTATAAAGCATTATTTTCCAAACATCCCAATGAGAACATTCCATTGAAAAGCAGGTCACATGGAAAAATAGTCATTGGGTGTTTCATATTCCACAAAAAAAATCCATTGGAAACCATTTTAAAATAATGATTCCTAACACAAAAATTATATATGGTGGAAATAATAATAGTATTATTAAACCATTCATATTCTAATATGGTTCAGTAATATGTCTCCTTAAAGCATCATAATTTTTTATTTAAATTTTTTTTATTCCCTCCATTCAATTGTGAGATGATCTCTATATACATAATTATAAATTATTTAATCATTTTATGTCTTTTTATATAAGAGAGACCAAATATTATTTCTTCCCACATAATAAATGAATCTTCTAGTAAAAATATCATAGGAATCACATCATTGAGAAATTTTGGATTAACCCATATATACCTATCCCAAAAATTATAGAATTCATAGATTTTAAATTAATATAATAACTTTCTTCAGTGTCATCATCACATGTTATTGGTTGTGTATTCAGAATTACATACTGCTTTAGGATTTTGAGTCTGTTAGGACCAAGCAGAATGAAGATATGGTTTTCATGGATTGTCTTTTGTTGATCATAAGGAAGTTTTTATAATGGAAAGAGACATTTAATTTATAAGAATTCGGAACCTAGAGATTGAGAATTTTGGAATAAATAATATTGAACATTCGGAACCTAGTGTTCGATGAATTCGGAGTCTGAAATCCGAAGTCTGGAAATTGAGAAGTTTGGAACCGGGAATTTTCATATTCTTGAAAGCTGGCTGATAGGAGATGTGAAGACACTAATTTTGATGATGCTTTGATTTTTTGTAACTCTAAATTGTGAGTATATGCAATTACTCATTATGAAAGAAAAATTTGGTACGAGAGGTTACTCCGAGAATTAGGAAGAGTAGTTCTGAGAACCAGTGAAGTCACAACAATGAACAGAATTTGTAGAGTCTACTTTCTAAATGGAATTTGAGAAGTCTACTTCCTGAACAGAATTTGCGGAGTCTACTTCTTGAACTGAATTTGCAGAGCCTACGTTTTGAACATAATATTCAGAGTCTACTTCTTGAACAGAAGTTTGGATTCAACTTTTGGTGCCAGATGTTTTTAGCAGAATGTTTGGAGTCGACTTGCTGAAGAAGAATTTCATAATGGAAAGTTCAGAGTCGACTTGCGGAAGAAGAAGTTCATAGAAAAAAGTTCAGAGTCGACTTCCTTAACCTGAATTTCGTATCCATAAGTGCGTATTCATGCTGAGAATCGAAGAAGTCATACTGAGAACCAGAATGTCATACCAAGAATTCATTATGTCGTAACGAAAATCCATACCGAGAAATGATGAAGATTCATACCAAGAATTGAAATGGTGTCATGCTGATGAAGTGGTGAAGATTCGTGCCATGAATTGAAAGTGATGCCGAATACTCAAGAAGATTGGATCCGAGAAAGAGATGTCAAAGAATCATGAACGGCGAATCCGAGAAAGTGATGCCGAGAAGAAAAATGAGTGGATCCGAGAATGTGATTCCGAGATACTTGGTCGGATCCAGAAAAGAACAAAGCTCTAAATAAAGTGACAGGGAAGAAGATTCAAGACGATTTTAGAAGCGTTGAAAAAGTCTTAATTACTTCGATATTTCAGGATAAATTAATATTTGGGTGAATTTAAGTGAGCGTGAAAATATTTTAGTTTCCCGCCTATGCATAATTTAGAGCACCTATAAAAGGAGATCCAGGTGCTATGTAAGTGTGTGATGAAAAAGTACAGAGAGAATCTCTAGTAATCTAGAGGGAGGAAAAAGTTTTTGGTCGACATAGTTTCATTATAGTTTCAATCTTAACATGAAATTGATACTAGTTGACACCGTATTGAGTTTCTCTGATTGAATAATTCAGAGTAAAGTATTCAGAGTGGATATTCAGAATGGGGAATCGGTACTGGTTTTCACCGTAATGAGTTTATCTGACTAATAAAGACTTGGATTGAAGAATCCGAGTGAAGAAGAAGGATAGACTGAAGAATTTTGAGTGGAGATTCAGATTGAAATTTGATGTGACGAATTCGGAGTAGAGATTCAGAATGGGGAATCAGTAATGGCTGTCACCGTATTGAGTTTCTCAGACTGAAGAAGATTCAGATTAAAGAATTGAATTGGGAAAATTCAGATTGGACATTGAGAATGGGACGTTCTGACTGTAATTGATCTATCTCAAGTCTAAGGAGTAATTTCTTTTCTTCTGGGTAATGAAGTGAATATTTGTGCTCAACTTTCTTACACTTGTGTATTTTAATTGAAGTGTCAGTAATATAAGTTGTTACAATAAAAGAGACTTTTCCATATTGTTCTAAGAGGGTTCATATGCACTGGAGTGATTGTCTCACAGTGCTTCAAAAGTGTAAGGGTATATCCTACACATTGTAATCCAAGGATCATTCTCTTAGTGGATTGAATGATGCTGGATTATTTCCAACCATACCAAGGACGTAGCTATTCTTATTGAATATTAAACTTTTTAGATTGTTGTGTTCCTTTGGATGTGTTCTTGTTTGTTTCTCAGTAGGGAATTATATCTTTAACAGGAGACAAAGGTTGTTCTAAACATTAAGGTAACTTCAAATAAGAAAAATGGGTACCAATAATTCACCCCCCACCTTAGTGGCTCATTAATCTAGTTGGGTCCTTACAAGTGGTATCATAGGGAGGTTGCCTTTGTTTTCCTTGCTGATAGAGAATCTGAATTTTGTGAACAGTAAAGGCATTCTGGTATTTGATGCAAAGAACTATCACATCTGGAAGGATATAATGCTACCGAATCTCATGCTTATTAGTTATGATGTTCTTGAAGCTAAAACAGTTGGGTTTCCCCCCATTGAAGACAATGTTCCACTTACACCGGTTGACAAGAATTTTCTTGAGAATGATGGAAGAGCCATGAATGCTATATTGTCTTCACTTTCTAAAAGTGAATTCATGAGAGTGAAAGGAGTGGCCAAAGCCAAAGTTATATGGGAAAAACTGAAAAACATATATGCACGCAATAAAAAAGTCAAGAAGGAAATACTTCAAATATTGAGGTTGAAGTATGAAGACCTTAAGATGGGAGAGCATGAATCTATTGGGGATTTCATCACCAGGGTAAATGATATTTTTAGTACCATCATATGTCTTGGTGTCGAACTTAAAGACTATATTGTGGTGGAAAAGATCTTGAGGATTCTTCCTGATAAATTTTATGCAAAGGTATCCTCAATAGAATACAAAGACTCAGAGACTCTATCTGTTGATGATTTGCATAACACACTCATTACATACGAGATGAGAAGGGAAAAGGCTATGAAGACCAAAAAAAAGTTGATATAGAATTATCGTTCAAATCCATGAAGAAGGAAATTTCTAAGAAGATCTTGATTGAAGAAGATGGTGGTGACTCTAACTTGGAAAGCGATGTATGTAAAAATCATAACGATATTTTATCCTTATTTTCAAAAAATGTTAAAAGAGGCATAGATAAATACAAGGGAAAACTTCCCTTGAATTATTTTGAATGTGGAGGCATTGGCCACTTTACGGCTAACTATCCTTGAAGGGAGAATGAAAAAGACAATTATGAATAACAAAGAAAGCCATGAACGTTATGGAAGAAACAGGGTGGTAAAGGAAAGTCTGTGAGAGAAAATAAGTTCTTCAAATCCATGAGAAAAAGTTTTCTATCTGTAAATGTTGAAGATGAAGAAAGTGATGCTGAATCCATATAATCAGTTGATCATGGTGTGGAAAATACTTTCATTTCAAAAGTGAATGATGATGATTTCAGAATCAACAGCTCGGAAGAAAAAGAAACTCAGCATGAGATGCATCTGAAAGAAGAATTGAACGAAAGATTAAGAAAGATTAGAAGGCTGGGGAAGCTTAACAAAAAGTTGAAAGATTAATGTTCCACAGCATCCTATCAAGCGAATGATAAATAAGAACATGAGTAAGATATTGAAGACAAGAAGAAGTATATTGAAGATGTGAAAAATCAAAATGATCACATGAGAGTAAAGCTGGAGGCAAAAGAGGAAGAATTAGAGATTGTTCAAAATAATCTCTCAGAAGTTGAATAAAATACATTTGATTTCAAAACCCAACTACTAATGATGGTGATGGATCTCAACAAGCACATTATGAGAAAATTCAACAGATGAATAATGTGGTTGCTGTGAATAAGAAAACTGAGAAAGTTGCTTATGTGGTCAAGACCAGTGTTACTGGGAACTCTGAAGATTCAAGGAAACCTCAGTCTAACAATGGTGAAAAACAACCAAAATCAGAGAAGGAATAATTTCAGAAGAGCAATATTTCTAACAAAATAATGGTTGGTGGGGATGAAGAAAGAGGAACAAATAAGTATCAGAACAAATGATTTAGAGGAAGGTACTCCTTCTATAGGTACTGTTGGTATTGTGGTGGATTCGGGCATATAGTGAATTTTTTTTGGTTCAATCAACATTATTACCACCACCCCATAGGTTATGAAAGGCTGATATTTAGGGGGAGTCAATATCTTGAAAGGACGAAGAGTGAATAAGTGTTATTGAAGAAAGGTGAGATGAATGAATTCAAGACATGAAATAAGTTTCATCCTCTAGAGACTATTTGCAAAAGGTGTGAACAACCTGTAAATCTTAAAAAATGATGTCTTGTGCTGTTACCAGCTCAACAAAAAGTTCTTAATTATTAGAAGCTGATGGAAAAGAAAAAAGTGAATGAAGAAAAAGATCTTTTTGTTGAAACTACTCAAAAATTTACAGAGGAAGAACGACCTTGGATACATGATAGTGGGTGTTCTTCACATATGACAGGAGACTTGAAGTTGCTTACAAATGTGAAAAGGTTTAAAGAAGGCACTATGACATTTGGAAATAATGAATCTTTAAAAATAAAAGGTGTTGGATCAACCATCATTGGGAAGGAAAAATTGAAGTCCAAGAAAACTTTGTATGTTGATGGGCTGAAGCACAACTTGCTGAGAGTATCACAGTTGATTGATGGGGGTAACAAAGTTATCTTCAAGAAAGATCGATTTTTTGTGAAAAGTGAAAATGATGGGGAGATAGTTATAAGAGGGAAAAGAACTAAAGGAAATCTTTTTCATGTTGGAAATTCACAAAACTCTTGTTACATGAGCATACATGAAGAAAATCAGCTATGGAACAGAAGACGTGGTCACATGTGTTAGAGAAATATGAGAAAGTTATCTCAAAGGGACATTTTTCGAGATATTGCAGATTTTCCAAAAAGAAGAGATCAGTGTCACACTACCTGTCAGAAAGCAAAGATTATAAGTGTTTTGTATAAGAAGGTAGATATTTGTTCGAAACAACCCCTTGAACTAATACATTCTGATATATGTGGGTTGATGTGAAAACAATAAAAAAATGGAGATAAGTTCTTCATCACTTTCATGGATGATTTTACTCACATTATATGTGTTATGTTTATGAAGCACAAGTCAGACTCCCTAAAAATGATTAAAATCATAAGAAGGAAAGTTGAGAAAGAATGTGAGTACTCTGTGAAGAAATTGAGAACAGATAATGGTTGTGAGTATAGAAGTGAAGAATTTGAAGACTATCTTGAGAAGCATGGGATTCAACATGAATATAGTGTATTATATACACCTCAACAAAATGGGGTTGCTGAAAGGAAGAACAAAATTTTGGTGGAAATGGGAAGAACGATGTTGCTTGAACGTGGCCTTACTCATTACTTTTGGAGGAAAGCTACAAGTACAACCATTTATATTCAAAATCTATGTTTTTACAGATATTAATCAAACAAGTCTCCATATGAATTTTATATGGAATACTCCAAGTAGGACGCATGCTAATTTTTTTCGGATCCCATGCATTATAAAGAAGAAAGGTGGAAGGAGTGGAAAATTCGAGCGGAAGGGAGAAGATGGAATTTTTCTTGGATATGCACCAGAAGAAATATGTTATAAATTCTAAAACAATGAAACGAAAATAATTGTGGATGTAGTTGTTGTAAAATTCATTGAAACTCTGAGAAAAGATAACCATGTCCATATAGAAAAGGATGACAAGGAAGATGAAGTTAACAATTCTGATTAGGATGCAATGAATTGTAATCCTAATCAAAACGATGAATCAGATTCAGCCATATCAAGTGATAATGAAGGAACATGAAAAGCCTATCCAATGCTGATAAAAAGGTGCAATATTGGAATATTATTGGTGATCAACATCACACGGTTCAAACAAGAAAAACAAGTAATTCTATATCATATTCTTCCTTGTATTCCAATGTTGAACCAAATGATGTAAAAGAAGCCTTTGAGCATCCAGAATGGGTTCTAGCCATGAATGAAGAATTGGATCAGATTGAAAAGAACGAATCATGGGAAATTTTAACCAAGCCTAAATGTAAGAAAATTATTGGCACCAAATGGGTCTTCCGAAACAAGTTGAATGCAGAAGGTGATGTTATTATAAATAAAGAAAGATTTGTTTGTAAACGCTACTCTCAGATTGAAGGAATTGAATTTGAAGAAAATTTTTCTCCGGTAGCAAGGTTAGAAACTATCCAAATCTTTATTTCTATTTCATCACAATGAGGATACAAAATCTTTCAAATGGATGCTAAATCCGCATTTCTTAATAGTGATCTCAAAGAATTAGTTTATATTGTGCCACCTTGTGGCTTTGTTGTTGAGAAGAATGAATGTTATGTGTGAAGGTTGAAGAAAGCCTTGTATGGGATAAAGAAAGCTCCAAGAGCATGGTACTTCAAAATGGATACTTGCTTAAAAGATATGAACTTCAAGAAAGGAATAGTTGATAGCAATCTGTACATTAGGGAAAGCCCACATCATTCTCTCATTGTGATTGTCTATGTTTATGACATTATTTTTGCTGGGAAGGATGAAAGGAGCTGTGAAATGTTTGCTGAAGAAATGAAGAATGTCTTTGAGATGTCTATGCTGGGTGAAATGAGATACATTCTTGGGTTAGAAATTTTGCAACAAAAAGAATTCAATTTTCCTTCCCAAGAAATGTTTTCTAAAGAACATCTTATGAAGTTTGGGATGGAAAACTAAAAACCTGTATCAACTCCTATCTCAGTGGGAATGAAGATAATAAAAGATTATGAAGGAAAATAAGTTGATCAGAAATAATATCGGAAGCTGATTGGAAGTTTGTTATACCTGACTGTATAAAGACCAGATATTGTTTTTGTTGTTACCTTATGTGAATGATTTCAAAGATCTCCTAAAGAATCACATCTTGTTGCTGGAAAAATAATTCTCAGATACATCAAAGGCACAAAAGAATATGGAATCAAGTATAGTGGCTCAAATAACATTGATTTGTTTGGATATCCAGATGCAGATTGGATAGGAAATTCTGATGAAAGATGATCCATATCTGCTGGAGTGTTGTTTATAGGAATAAGTTGTGTTGGCTGGCACTCTTAGAAGAAAAATTCTATAACACTTAGTATGGATGAAACTGAATATGTTGTTTCAACCACGGATACTACTCAACTTATCTGGATGAAAACACAGTTGGAATATTTTTTATTTGAAGTGAACTTTCCCCTTCTCTTGGGCTGTGATAATCAAAAAAAAATTATTCTTACCAAAAAACTAGTCCAACAATCTCGATCGAAGCATATTGACATCAAATATCATTTCATCAAAGAGTATGCGGAAAATAATGAACTGAAACTTGAATATGTTTCATCTACTAAAAAAGTTGCTGATATTTTCATGAAACCCTTGCCAAAGGAATCATTCTCAAGATTGAGGTTGAACATGGGTGTCCAACCTCTTTCTCTTCAAGGATAATTTATGTTGTTATGTCCCTTCTATTCTAAACTTTCTATTGTTTTGTCAAGGGGGAGAAGTTTTTTATATCATAAATCTATTTGTTCAAAGAGAGAGTGGTGGGTAAGCTATGAACACAGCATTGTTTGGGTATATGAACTATTTTAACAGTTTGTTGGAGAGGTTGTAGGAATGAACATGGTGTTGTTTACAGGGTGTATGGAGATGAAGATGTATGATGTTTAAGATGACATCTTGACTACCTATGAACAACATGGTTGTGATGTTGATGATTCTTGTTTCCTACAATGAGTTAGCTCATGTAGGCTTAGAATTATTGATAAGTAATCCATTGTATGAGGTTACAATGTTTGATGATTTATGAAAACATGGTTGACAAAAAAATCTAAAGGGTGAGATTGTTAGGACCAAGATGAAGGGAGAGATGGTTTTAATTGATTGTCTTTTGTTAATCTTGAAGAAGTTTTCATAAAAGAAAGACACCTTGAATTTCTAAGAATTCAATGTCTAGATATTGAGAAGTTTAGAACCAAGAATATTGAACATTTGGAACCTAGTGTTCGAAGAATTTATAGTCTGGAATCTGATGTCTGGAAATTGAGAAGTTCGGAACTGATAATTTTCATATTCATGAAATATTGATGATAAGAGAGGTTAAGACAATAATTGTGATGATGATTTTCTATTTTGTAACTCTAAATTGAGAGTATATGCAAGTACTCATGATGCAAGAAAAATTTTGTACGAGAAGTCATTCCGAGAATCTGGAAATGCTATTCCGAGAACCGGTGAAGTCGCAACGATGAACAGAATTTTCAGAGTCTACTTCCTAAACAGAATTTGAAGAGTCTACTTCTTCAACAGAATTTTCGATGTCTACTTCCTGAAATTAATTTGCGGAGTCTACATTCTGAACAGAATTTGTGGAGTCTACATCCTGAACAGAAGTTCAGAGTCGACTTCTGGAGTCATAAGTTTGTAGCGGAATGTTCGGAGTCGACTTGTTGAAGAAGAATATTGTAGTGGAATTTTTAGAGTCGAATTGCTAAAGAATAATTTCATAGCATGAAGTTCAGAGTCGACTTCCTAATCCTGATGTTCGTAGTGAGAAGTGTAGAGTCATTCCGAGAATCGATGAAGTTGTACTGAGAACCAGAATATCGTACAGAGAATTGGTGAAGTCGTAACGAAATACCATACTTAGAAATGATGAAGAGTCGTACCAAGAATTGAAATGGTGTCATGTCAAAGAATCGGTGAAGAGTCATGCCATGAATTTAAAGTGATGCTGAAGACTCAAGAAGAGTGGATCTAAGAAAGGGATGCTGAAGAATAAAGAAGGGAAAATCCAAGAAAGTGATGCCGTGAAGACAGATTAGTGGATCCGAGAATTTGATTCCGAGAAACATGGTCGGATTGGGAAAAGACCAAAGATGTAAATCAATTTAATAGGAATAAGATTCTACAAGATTCTAAAAGAATTTACAAAGTCTTAATTACTACAAAATTTCAGGCGAAATTATGATTTGGGTGAATTTAAGTGAGTGTGAAAATATTTTGGTTTCCCGCCTAAGCATAATTTGGAGCACCTATAAAAGGAAATCTAGGTGAAAAGTATGTGTGTGATGAAAAGGTAGAGAGAAAAGATCTGGTAATCTAGAGAGAGCAA
The DNA here is from genome assembly GCA_963277665.1 of Viscum album. Taxonomy (NCBI): domain Eukaryota; kingdom Viridiplantae; phylum Streptophyta; class Magnoliopsida; order Santalales; family Viscaceae; genus Viscum; species Viscum album. Next base: position 1,043,909,293 of record OY728133.1, on the reverse strand, counting down.
GAAGTGTTTGGTCGACAGAGTTTCATTGCAGTTTCAATCGTAATGAGAATTTGATACTGGTGGACAGCGTATTGAGTTTCTCTGATTGATGAATTGTAAGTGAAGTATTCGGTGTGGATATTCAGAATGGGGAATTAGTACTGGCTTTCACAGTAATGAGATTCATAGACTAAGGATGACTTGGATTGAAGAATCAGTGTGAAGAAGAAGTTCAGAGTGATGAATTCGGAGTGGATATTTGGATTGAAAATTCGAAGTGATAAATTAAGAGTAGAGATTCGGAATGGGGAATCAGTACTGGCTGTCACTTTATTGAGTTTCCCAGAATGAAGAAGATTCGGATTGAACATTTGGATTGGGAAAATTCAGAGTGGAGATTCAGAATGGGTTGTTCGGACAGTAATTGATCTATCTCAAGTCCAATGAGTCCTTTCCTTTCTATTGGGTACGGAAGTGAATATTTGTGTTGAACTTTCTTACACTAGTGTTTCACGAGTGTAAGGGTATATCCTATTCATTATAATCCATGGATTATTTTCATAGTGGATTATATGGTGCTGGATTGCATCCAAACATACCAAGGACGTACCTATTCTTATTGAATAGTGAACCTTGTTAATTGTTGTGTTCCTTTGGATGTGCGCTTTTTTGTTTCTCAGTGAGTAATTATATCTTTAACAGGAGACAAAGGTTGTTCTCAACATTAAGGGAACTTAAAATAAGGAAAAGTGCTACAACTGTTTCACGCCCCCCCTCTCAGTGGTTCATTACTCTAGCTAGATCCATACAGAGACAAGACTTCATACAAAGGTTATTTAGATATATTATCCTTTTATCTTCCATCATATATACTTATTACAATTTAAATAGGGTTTCTAACTATACTTTTTCATATTTATTTTCAACAATTATTGCTACTATTGGTGAGATCCTTATGTTTAAACATTTTATAGCTATGAACTAAATAATCACCCCTTATAATGACAAATTTTGTTGGAGATTGACCATATTGACACTCATGTCTTTGGGGGTGAATTGAGTTATTTAAAAATATTCACACTGAAAAATGACCCACTTTAGTTTATGATAGAAATTTGATATTTTTATTAACAAAGAACACAATAAAAATAAAATCATAATGATTAGAATTAGTATTAGAAATTTATAATGTTTTATGGAATATATGTCAACTGTTCTTGTCCCCCACTACACATATCCAGTAGTGTGATTAGTTTCACTAGATGAGTCCTTTTTTCAGGGATTACCTAGCAATTTTTGGGGGACTATATGACTGATTACAAAAATTTGACAGACAATAAAATAACAATATATGTCAACCAGGATCAAGAAACTATATATAACTAATATTCATCAATGATTATTTTTCTAGGAACCACTTAAATTAATTATAATAAACAGAAAATGATTAAAATTTCTATCTCACAACCGTAAGATAAAACTGATTAAAAAGTAGTGATCTCCAAGAGAGAATATATGAAGGATAAACACATCATAGAGTGTCTTTTGAAATAAATAATAGTATTCAATAATATGTACTGATCAAAATGATAATTTTTATTCTATATATTCATAAAAAATATACCACAGCTTTAATGAGATATAGATAACAAGATCTGTACATTTTTAGGTGCAGTGTAGTTCTTCCTTCTTGACAATTTTTCTTAAGAAAAACCCACCAGATGAAAAATCATGCATTGATTCTTATTTAAGATCATGATACTTGATCTATAGATTCATGGATAAATGAAATGTCCTATTTTTTATGAAACTACAATAAAAATAAGAGTGAAATAAAATATCTTGGTCACATTATTCTATCTTAGTACGTGTATTTCATTATTATAAAATTTTCCGTAAAAAGATAGTTGACCATTTTTAGATTTTACAACAACATTAAAATATCACTCAATTTATTTAGTGGTTATAAATGGAATCTTGTAGAATTACATAACTGATTTTTATAATCGAATCAACATAAATAATTTTAAATAACATAGAAAAATTGAATCACGTAGGCCTATTATTTATTTCTCTCAAATTGGAATAGCTAATTTCAACATGTAGCTAATTTTTATAATTGATTAATCAACATAGTCATTTTACATATCCAATTGATCATGTAGGTGATCTTTTTGATATATGAAATTTCCATGTAGGTGAATCCACAATATAGTTGATTAATATTTTTGATTTATTTAGGTAAATGATTGACGAAGATGATTGATCAATTAAACCATATTAACCACATGGCCAAAAAATCATGTATCTAATTTTATGAACATAGACCAATATTAGCAAAAAATTCCGAAAAAATCATATTTACTGAATTTATCCTCCAAAAAAAAAGATAAAACCTAATGGAAGAACATAAAACACTATATCATATAAAAATCATTATGGTTTATTGAGATCATAAATACATAATGTACGTGGGATGTGTTGGGTCAACATTAGTAGTATAACGACCCATACTTTACATACATTGTTATTACTACAAAATTGAAGCATACTTATTACAAAATATAACAAAACCATGAAAGGACCGTATAGGAATAGTGTCTTGAGAAACTAGGAAACATAAACAACTGGTTCATAAAGGATCTACACTGTCTCCCATTAATTTCATCATATCTATAGTCACTTTTGGAATATCTTACTTAATAAGCCTCTTCCTAACCTAGGGAAAGAAAAAATACAAAATGGTGAGCTCAAATGCTCATTAAGGGTAAACAAATTAAGTATCAATCACATCATATTCATAAGAACATAACATTTTGTAAATCTCAACCTGCAAAAGAGATCATAATATCATAACATGGGACAAATCATAGTAGTGAAATGTAATCCCAATAATGATAACTTAAAACATGAAACTTTTTGGCGTACACACATAATCATATAGAATCGTTTCTAATTAGTCAAGACCCATTTCTAAGACTGTCTTAGTGGACAATGTCTATTTCCGAACCGAGTTCATTCCTCATTTCAGTCCTGTTTCACTGAACCGGTTTAACCTGTCATTCCAGCCATGTCTATCTCATCAGATATAAAATCTTCACCCAATGCATTGGAGGGAGATATAGGTCCCACCCATCTCATAATGATACCATTATTATGTGTGCCGCAGAATCATAAATCATACATCATTGAATAACCCATGTAGTAAAAATGGGATTCTTAAACAACATGACATCATAAAACAATTCATATAAGATAAAGGAATTTATAAAAATAATTTCATCACAACATAATCAAATCAATGTAATAATAGGGATAGAAACAGAACCCTATATTATCATAGATGGAAAATAATTTTGATAAAGCACTTGAACTCCATTCCTGAGGAAAATAACCTTTCTACTTCAAAAACATTTTCCTTTTTTTAACATGTCATAAAATTTTAAACTAAAGAAGATGATTAAAAATAAACATGAAAAATTGTAAAGGAAGATTCTTGGAATTAATGTTTTAAAAATCCATTCATGCCGTATATGTTAAAAAAACATTCTTCTCGTAATTTTATCGGAAAACACAAAAAGTACCTTGTACGAAAAACGACAAAAGATTCCATTCATATATTTCACTAAAAACTCACCGAAGGGTAAAATTGGATTTAAACAGTTGTAGGTGGATGGAACAATATTAAATATTGTGGAAACATGGATGTGGATGATAAAATACATCCTACTAAATTCTGAAGTATAACCAATCTCGGATAAAAATTGAGACTGCGAGATTTTCCCTTACCTTAGGTCTGATTTGCTTCGTAAGTGTCCGAACCTACGGTATAATGATTTAAATAATGGTATTTAGTTATTCTAGAATCATACATATTATTATTATATCATATATGGTCATATTCTTAGCTCTTTATTGGTAATATTTCATTACTACTTGTTATTCGGGTGTTTATTACTTTTTGTTCTAATGCGTGTTTGTTGAATAAATTCATCATTCTTCACTTTAGGTTATAGATACCTAATTTCCAGAATGTTATTAGTTTAATATATATCATATTCATTCATTCAATTCATTTATATAATCATTATGCAATTAATATCATGTAGAACGAATCACATCACATCGTGGAGACAGTATTTCGTACGTACGCACGAGCGATGATATCATTCCCATGATCGTGGAATTGTATTGGAGTATATGTATACTATTTCAGAATCAATACCACTTTACAATAATCATATATATTCATTACATTCACCCTTATACCCATCCAATTACGGGGGTGGTGGAAAATAGATTACACCACGATGTGGAGACGGTATTCTGTACATATGCACGCGCGGTGATTTCGTTTTCCGTAGGATGGATAAGAGGTGAAATAGGGTTGTTTCATATTTATAATAACATATCCGTATATTAGTGATACTGATGTTATTACCTCATAATTAAACAACTAAAGAATAGGTAGTAGAAGAAGAATGGAATTTGAAGAAAACGGTAGAAGGTATTACCTCTTTCTCGAAGTGTCTCCTTTAAACATTCTCTTAAGGAACTAGAGTTGGTCTTTTGATTGGACCAGTACCTACAGTAGGTTTCTATAGAAGTGTGGATGTGAAATGGGATGGATTGTCCAAGCTTTAATGCTCAAATTGGTGTGAGGTAGAGAGGGAGGAGGTGGCCATTTATAATGGAGGAGAGGGGCACCTTTGGAAATATAAGAAATATAGTTTATATTAAATCCCAACCCCACTTAAAAACATCCAAAATGACTCATATCCGAAGCTTAGATAACATAGGGTTGTAATATCATCAACCAATAAAATTTGGACATGTTAGGAATTTATTTTAAACATTATCAACTTGATTTATCCTTATTTATCAATTTAATTTTATTTGTGGTAATAATATTCTAAATTTTAAATTATTATAAATAATTACATATCTATTGTGAATTTTACATAATTTGACACTTTATGAAATTTTAGACCATATAAATTTTAATTTATAATATTTAAATGTTTTTTGTGATTTTTAAACAATTTTATAATATGTTATTTTTATAAAATAACAATAGTGTCAATTAGACACTATTCATTTATTTGAATTTAAATAAAATATATACAGAAGATATGTTCATACTAAAAGCATTAATAGATTCATAAAATGTCATATGTATCTATAATATTAGTGTAGCACATTAAATAGTTCATATAATATTTATTTTAATATTTAAAACAATTTATTTGATATTTTAATTAATAAAATAATTTCAATATCACTATTGTGTCATAATTAATGATAATTATTTAATCCCTAAAAATTATAAATAAATTTTTATGATGTGGATAATTGTATTAGCTTTCTGGAGACTATTCATGTTCGATGTTTCATTATGTTTATCCCCAAATTAAAATTATTATACTTATAAGATTTAAGAAAGTGACATGTTGTCACATTCTTTGGTTTTAATAATAATTAAATCATTTTCAAGGAAAAAAGTCCATTAAATGAATCTAATCTGACCCTTAGGTGATACGGGTCGACTTTTAGTCATCCAATAGGATTTTTTCTGGTGTTAGGGTAATTTTATAATCTTATATTTACCCTTAATTACCAGATTTACATTTAACTATGGTAAATAAAATTTACCATAATTACTATTCATAATGCCCAAAAATAAAAAGTAGCCTATTAACATAATTTAGACCAACTAAATCTTAATATGGAATCCATTTTTCAAAATTCAAAACAAATAAGTTGCAGTAATTAATTTAAAATAAATCCCGTTGTTAAGAAAACTTGTTTTAGAAGTTAAAACATTGCCAAAGATTAAAATGTTTTTACCTATTAATTCAATGTGACATTAATGCTAATGACATACATTATATTAAATGGTAAAAATATATTATATTTATACTTTAAAACTATTCAATATTAAAATTTATCCATATAAATTATCTCAATGAAAAAGGTTGTTTTTAATTTAAAATTTGCGTGTTTTTACTATTCATCAAAATATGAAAGTTATCAGAAAAATATCAAAAATTTATCCAAAGTAAATTTTTATAAAATGATTAAAAAAAAGAATTTTATTTATCAAATTGAACTTATAAACATGTCAAAAACTAGATTTAATGTGGGTGTGCCATCAAAAGTCGACAAAACTGTATTTTTTGAAAAATATTTCTTTTATAAAAAAACTGATTTTTCTTTTATACCTCATTCTAGAAAATGAATAAGTTGAATTAAAATTTTATAAAATTTAAAATTCAGTTATTACTATTCATAATAACTAGTTTTAATAATATTTTAATAGAATATCTTTGTTTAGTGAAACTCGGTATTGCATACAACACAAGCTATCGAGGAAGGCCGCGGTTGCGTGTAAAGAAAGCCAAGCTAGTGTTGTGTGTAGTGAAAGATTACATTGATGATTTATATAACATAAAAACAAAATATTTCGCATAAATGTCTTGAGTGTTACATTATACCCCCCTTAAAATGAATTTCGCCCTCAAAATTCATCACTTTGTAACAAACAGATGAGGATACCTCTCCCTTATCATAACCTCAAGATCCCATGTAGCTTCTTCTAATTGGTGGTTCCTCCATAAAACTTTCATCAAGTGAGTGGTCTTGTTTCGTAGGACTTTTTCTCTAAGATCCAAAATCTCTATCGGCTGTTCTTCATAAGAAATATCTTGCTCCAGCGGTACAACTTCTGAGCTGAGTACATATGAAGGATCAGGTATGTACTTTCTTAGGAGAGATACACGGAACACATCGTGTACTTGAGAGTGATTCGATGGAAGTGCCAATCGGTAAGCTACCTTCCCAACACGATCTAGTATTTCGAAAGGACCGATATATCTAGGGCTCAACTTCCCCTTCATTCCAAATCTCATGACCCTCTTCTAGGGAGATATTCGTAAGATCACTTTATCACCCACTTCAAACTCTAGGTCCTTTCATCGATTGTCGGCATACCTTTTCTGTCGATTTTGAGCTGCTCTTATGTGTTGTTGAATAGATCTGAACTTCTCTGCCATTTCATCAACGAGATCAGGTCCTAAGAGCTTTCTTTCCCCAACATCATCCTAAAAAGTTGGAGTCTTGCATTTCTTTCCATAGAGAGCTTAATAAGGAGAAATCTGAAGACTGGAGTGAAAGTTATTATTATAAGAAAATTCCACCAAAGGTAGGTGTTGATCCCAAACACCTTTGAAATCTATAGATCAAGCTCTCAACATATCTTCTAGAGTTTTAATTGTCCTCTCAGACTGACCATCTGTCTGAGGATGATAAGAAATGCTGAAACTCAACTCTGTATCCAGAGTATGCTGAAGACTTCGCCAGAACATCGAGGTAAATCTCAGATCTCGATCAGATATTATAGAAAGTGGTACTCCATGCAATCTTACCACTTCCATTACATATATCTTGGAAATCTGATCCAGAGAGAAATCCTCTCTAATAACAATGAAGTGTGTAGACTTTGTAAGACGATCAAATATGACCCAGATAGCATTATTGCCTTTTGGATGTTTTAAGAAGTTCTGTGACAAAGTCCATAGTGATTTTTTCCCATTTCCATTCGGGTATGGGTAATGGTTGTAACATCCCCTTAGACTTATGTCTCTCAGCTTTAACTTGCTGACAAACCAAGCATCGAGAGACATATTCATCAACATCTCATTTCATGCCATCCCACCAAAAGTACTCTTTCAGGTCGATGTACATCTTCGTGCTTCCAGGATGAATAGAGAATGAAGAACTATGAGCCTCATCCAGCAGCTCCTTCTTTAATTCGTGGATGGTAGGAACACAAACCCGATTTCTAAACTTTATTATCCCATCACAATCAAGGTTGAATTAAGGAACATTTCTCACCTTCTTTTGTAACTCTACATCTTCTTTCTGTGCCTCTCTAATCTTCACATGTATAGATGGTTGAACATTCATTTGGGAAAGACAAGATTTTCCCCCTTTCATTATTATTCCAAGATCTATCCTTTGTAAATCCATAAATATTGGATCTTTTTTGATCCTCATCATGGATAAACTGGCATGGTCTTGTCGACTTAATGCATCTGCCACCTTGTTTTCTTTCCCAGGCTGGTAATGAATTGAGTAGTCGTAATCCTTAATCAGCTCCAACCATCTTCTTTGATGCATATTCAACTACTTTTGTGTGAAAATATACTTTAAACATTTATTATCAGTCTAAATATCACACCTTTCACCATAAAGGTAATTCCTCCAAATATTTAATAAAAAGATTATCGCAGCTAACTCCAAATCATGATTTGGGTAATTTTGCTCATGGATTTTCAACTGTTGTGAGGAATAAGCTATCACCATATCATTTTGCATGAGATCACATCCCAGTCCCTTCTTGGATGCATCATTGTAGATCACGAACCTTTCTCCACTATAAGGATGTGTGAGTATAGGGGCACATGATAACCTTCTTTTCAACTCCGTGAAATTCTCTTCACATTTGTCCGTCCACACGAACTTAGCTCCTTTTCGAGTCAACCTGGTGAGTGGATTAGATAATCGTGAATAATCTTTCACAAAACATCGATAATATACAGCCAAACTAAGAAAAAATCAGATCTCAGTTACTGTTGTTAGTCTCGACCATCTTTCGATAACCTCTATTTTTGCTGGATCCACAGATATCCCCTCATTTGATATTATGTGAACCAAAAATGCAACTTTTTGAATCCAAAATTCACACCTGGTAAATGTGTCATAAAGCTTCTCATTTCTCAGGGTCTTCAATATAATTCTCAAGTGATCTTCATGTTCTTCCTTGATATTTGAATAGAAAAGAATATCGTCTATAAAGACTACCAAAAATTGATCAAGGTAGCCTCTAATGACTCTATTCATCATATCCTTGAAGATAGCAGGGGAATTAGTAAGACCAAATGGAATCACTATAAATTCATCGTGTCCATACCTTGTACGGAAAGCCGTCTTTGGTATATCCTCCCTTTTGAACTTAATTGATGATACCCTGATCGAAGATCAATCTTGGAAAAGTATTGAGCTCTGTGTAGTTGGTTAAATATATCATAGATGAGTGGGAGAGGATATTTGTTCTTGATAGTGATCTTTTTAAGTTCTCGATAATCAATACAGAGTCTCATTGATCCATCTTTTTTCTTAACAAGCAGAATAGGTGATCTCCCAGGTGACACAATAGGGAGTATGAATCCCTTATCAAGATTCTCTTGGAGTTGTTTCTTCAATTCCTGCAACTCAATTGGGGCCATTCTATAAGGTGTCTTTGAAATAGGAAAAGCACCCGGTACGAGTTCTATTGAAAAATCAACTTCACGATTTTGGGGAAGACCCGAAAATTCCTCCAGAAAGACATAATCAAACTCTTGTACAATGGGCATATTCTTAATTGTGAGTTTCTCACCAACCATTTTAGATAAATAACCTTCATTAAGTGGAATCAAGACACATAAGATGGAAGAAATTTCCACTATAAGGTTATGTTCATCCTTGCATCGATAGAGGATCATAGATTGATCTGGAATATGAAATGTGACTTCTCTTATTTGGAAATTGATATCAGCTCCATATAAAGAAATTCAATCCATTCCAAGAATCACATCAAATTCCACTATAGGAAGGATCACAAGATTTTCAAGAAGCACCTTCCCACAAACTCCAATCGGGGAAGAATTATAAACTTTTGATGCGACTGTTGTGCCATTAGGTGTTGTCACAGCCAACTCAACATCTAATTGTTGAGGTAATATGGTGATACCCTAAGAAAAATCTTCATAAATAAAAGAGTGGGTGGATCCAGAATCAAATAAAACATTTGCTACTTTAGAGTGGATGGTAAGTGTACCTTTCACCACATCGTTATCGTACTCCACATCGATGATAGAAATTGCATGTGACTTTCCTTTGTCTTTAGCCTTAAGATTTTGTTGATTTCAATCATCACTAACAACCCTTAGATTAGGGCATTTATGGGCATAATGCCCCATCTCCTTGCACTTGAAACATTGAAGTGTAGTAGGTTCATTCTGTGTGTCCCTTCCATTGTTTGCATCATTAGAAATCTTTTTCCCATCATTGCGGCATTCAAATGAACGATGAACTTCCTTTACACATTTGAAACATTTACTTGTCCCTTTAGGACAAATCCCTCCATGTTTCTTTCCACACCTTGAGCATATGTTAAATCTCATATTCTTTTCAGTGTGCTCTTTATATTTTCCTTTGAATTCCATTTTCCTCTTCTTATCAAACCCATATGACTGATGGGTTACTCCAATCTCTATCTCGACTTTGAGAGCACATCGAACTATTTCCTCGTTTCTATTGAAGTCCCTTATGGCTAACTCCCTTCGAAGACTTGGTTTTAAGACACTAAAGAATCGATCGATCTTACTCTCAGGTTGGATAATAATACCAGAAGCGTACCTTGCAAGTCTTGTAAAATTAGCTTCATATGTACCAACATATTCAACATCAATTTTCTTCATTTCAAGAAACTCTTTCTCTATCTTTGTTCAGAGAATACGAGAGAAGTACTTAATTGAAAAATATGTTCTTGAACTCGTCCCATTCCATGGACTCAATTTCATCCCTTTGCCTCATATTCATAATAAGATTACACCATTGATCAGCATCTCCTTCCAAACGATACACTGCTAGGATGACTTTATCATGATTAGAACATTGAAGAACTGAAAATATCTTTTCAGTAGTACTAATCCATTGTTCAGCAACTAATGGATCAGTAGACCCGCTGAAAGAAGGTGGACGCTGCCTCATGAAGGATTCAACAGAATGTTTCTCCTTCCTTTGCTCGTTTGGAAGTCTGGCATGATTCATATCTTGAGAAAGTTGTGGGAGAATGGATACAAGATTTTGCATTCCAGCTCCCATAACGTTTGGTTTCTTAGGGGTACAATCATTGCATTGCCTATCGCATTCCGCATTAACACGGTTCCTTTGGGTTCCAGCCATTGACTAAAACCAAGAAGAATAGTGTGAGAAACACTAATTATAATAGGAAAACCACATAATGAAGAATAAAATTTCAAACTTAAGGTTTTATCCTAGGTTATTCATGGTCATTTCTAAAACACTAAGAGTGTGTTCTATGCTTAGAATTTTCCTTAGGGTTCTTACTAACGCTTTCACATCCTAGTTTACAAAGGCTGACTATACCTTTCCTCTGATACCAACTATAATGACCCATACTTTACATACATTGTTATTACTTCAAAATTGAAGCATACTTATTAGAACATATAACAAAACCATGAAAGGACCGTATAGGTATAGTGTCTTTAGAAACTGGGAAACATAAACAACTGGTTCATAAAGCTTCTACACTGTGTCATATTTATTTCATCATATCTATAGTCCCTGTTGGTATATCTTACTTAATAAGATTTTTCCTGACCTGGGGAAAGATAACATACAAAAGGTTGATCTCAAATTCTCAGTAAGGGTAATCAAAAGAAATATCAATCACATCATATTCATAACAACATAACATTTTGTAAATCTTAACCTGCAAAAGAGATCATAATATCATAACATGGGATAAATCATAGTAGGGAGATGTAATCCCAATAATCATAACATCAAACATGAAACTTTTTGGAGTACACACATAATCATAGAGAATCATTTCTTATTAGTCAATACTCATTTCCAAGACTATCTTAGTGGACAAAGTCCATTTCTGAACCGAGTTCATTCCTCGTTTCAGTCCTGTTTCACTGAACCAGTTTAAACTGTTGTTCCAACCATGTCTATATCATGAGATATAAAATCTTACCCAATTAATTTTAGGGAGATATAGGTCCCACCCATCTCATAATGATACCATTCTTATGTGTGCCACAAATTCATAAATCATACATCATTGCATAACCCATGTAGTAAAAATGGGATTCTTAAACAACATGACATCATAAAACAATTCATATAAGATAAATGGAATCATAAAAATAATTTCATCACTACATAAACAAATCAATGTAATAATAGGGATAGAAATAGAACCCTATATTAGCTTAGATGGAAAAGAATTTTGATAAACCACTTGAACTCCATTCTTGATGAAAATATCCTTTATACTTCAAAAACATTTTCCTTTCATTAACATGTCATACAATTTTAAACTAAAGAAGTTGATTAAAAATAAACTTGAAAACATGTAAAGGAAGATTCTTGGAAATAATGTTTTAAAAATACATTCATGTCGTATAAGTTAAAGAACATTCTTCTTGTACGTTTGTCGGAAAAGTAAAAAAGTACCTCGTACGAAAAATGACAAAAGATTTCTTTCATATCTTTTACTAAAAACTCAGCGAAGGTTAAAATTGGATTTAAAAATTTGTAGGTGGATGGGAAAATATTACATATTGAGGAAACATGGATGTGGATGATAAAATACACCATAGTAAATTCTGAATTATAAAAATCTCGGATAAAAATTGAGATTGCGAGATTTTCCCTTACCTTAGGTCCGATTTTCTTCGTAAGTGTCCGAACCTCCTATATAATGATTTAAATAATGTTATTGACTTATTCTTGAATCATATGTATTTTTATGATATCATATATGGTCATATTCTTATCTTCTTATTAGTAATATTTCATTACTACTTGTTATTCGGGTGTTTATTACTTTTTGTTCTTATGCGTGTTTGTCGAATAAATTCTTATTTTTCTCATTAGGTTATAGAAAAATCATTTCCAAAATGGTATTAGTGTAATATATATCATATTAATTTATTAAATTCATTTATATAATCATTATGCAATGAAGATCATGTAGAACGAATCACATCCCATCGTGGAGACAGTATTCCGTACGTACGCACGCGTGATGATATCATTCCCATGATCGTGGATTTTTATTGGAGTGTATGTATACTATTTCATAATCAATACCAATTTAAAATAGTCATATATATTCATTACTTTCACCCTTATACCGATCCAAGTATGGTGGTGGTGGAAAATAGAATACACCACGACGTGGAGACGGTATTCCATACGTACGCACGCGCGGTGATTTCGTTTTCCGTAGGATGGATAAGAGGTGAAATAGGTTTGTTTCATATTAATAATAACATATCAGTATATGAGTGATACTGATGTTATTACCTCATAATGAAACAACTAATGAAGAGGGAGTAGAAGAAGAATGGAATTTGATGAAAACGGTAGAAGGTATTACCTCTTTCTCGAAGTGCTTCCTTTAAACTTTCTCTTAAGGCACTAGAGTTGGTATTTTGATAAGACCAGTACCTCTAGTAGGTTTATAAGGAATTGGGGAAGTGAAATGGGCAGTGTTTGGCTGATCTTGAAGGCTCAAATTGGTGTGCGGAAGAGAGGGAGTAGGTGCCCTATTATAAGGGAGAAGAGGGGCACATTTGGATATATAAGAAATATTAGTTTATATTAAATCCAAACCCCACTTAAAAACTTCCAAAATGACTCTTATCCGAAGCTTAGATGTGATAGGGTTGTAATATCAACAAACAATAAACTTTAGACATGTTATGAATTTATTTTAAACATTATCAACTTGATTTATCCTTATTTATCAATTTAATTTTATTTTTTGTAATAAAATTCTAAATTTTAAATTATTATAAATAATTACATATGTGTTGTGAATATTCCATAATTTGACACTTTATGATATTTTAGACCATATAAATTTTAATTTATAATTATTAAATTTGTTTGTGATTTTTAAACAATTTTATAATATGTTATTTTTATAAAATAAAAATAGTGTAATTTTGACACTATTCATTTATTTGAATTTAAATAAAATATATACATTATATATGTTTGCACTAAAAGCATTAATAGATTAATAAAATGTCATATGTATCTATAAAATTAGTTTAGCACATTAAATAGTTGATATAATATTTATTTTAATATTTAATACAATTTATTTGATATTTTAATTAATAAAATAATTACAACATCACTATTGTGTCATAAATAATGATAATTATTTAATCCCTAAAAAATCTAAATAAATTACTAAGATGTAGATAATTTCACTAGATTTATGGAGACTATTCATGTTCGAAGTTTCATTAAGTTTATCACTAAATTAAAATTATTATACTTATAAGATTTAAGAAAGTGACATGTTGTCGCATTCTTTGGGTTTAATAATAAATAAATTATTTTCATGGAAAAAAGTCCATTAAATGAATCTAATCCGACCCTTAGGTGATATGGGTCGATGTTTAGTCATCCAATAGGATTTTGGTAGGTTTTAGGCTAATTATATAATCTTATATTTACCCTTAATTACCGTATTTACCTTTAATTATGGTAAATAAAATTTACCGTAGTTACTATTCATAATGCCCAAAAAAATTAGCCTATTAAAATAATTTGGGCCCACTGATTCTGAATATGGAATCCATTTTTCAAAATTCAAAACATATAAGTTGTAGTAATTAATTTAAAATAAATCTCATTGGTAAGAAAACGGGTCTTAGAAGTTAAAACATTGCCAAAGATTGAAATGTTTTTACCTATGAATTCAATGTGAAATTAATACTAATGACATAAATTATATTAAATGGTAAAAATATATTCTATTTATACTTTAAAACCATTCAATATTATAATTTATCCATATAAATTATCTCAATGAAAAAAGTTGTTTTTAATTAAAAATTTGCATATTTTTACTATTAATCAAAATATGAAAGTTATCAGAGAAATATCAAAAATTTATACAAAGTAAATTTTTATACCCTGATTCAAAATAATAATTTTATTTTGTCAAATTGAACTTATAAACATTTAAAAAACTAGATTTAATGTGGGTGTCCCATCAAAAGGCGGCAACACTGTATTTTTTGAAAAATATTTCTTTTATCCAAAAAAAAACTGATTTTGCTTTTATACTTCATTCTAGAAAATGTATAAGTTGAATTAAAATGTAATAAAATTAAAAATTTAGTTATTAACATTCATAATTGCTAGTTTTAATAATATTTTAATAGCATATCGTTGTTTAGTGAAACTCGATATTGCGTACGATGCAAGCTATCGAGGAAGGTCGCGGTTGCGTGTAAAGCAAGCCAAGCTATTGTTGTGTGTAGTGAAAGATTCCTTTGATGATTTATATAACATAAAAACAAAATATTTCTTATAAAAGTCTCAGGTGTTACAAGTAGTCTCATTATATCCACACTTATAACGAACTCTTGTGTCATATAATCATTTTATAGGATGTTTATTTCCATTATTTTCACATGACAGAAATTCATTTTTCCCCTATTCCTCAATTATGATTTTCATTTTTCATGCCTCTCAGTAAACTGTTTCTTATTTGGATTTACATCAATGATATATGATCTAGAATATTCCTTCTTGGTTTAGATGACACATAATTAAATTTCATCATATGATGATTTTATTTGGATGAATGTGTGACCATTGGATATTTCTATTACATAAATCAAATTAATGATTAATAAATATAATTGTATAATTTGTATAATTTGTATAATTTGTATTTTATCTTCTATTGGTATCCTCATACTTTCAAACACTTTATTCCTCAAATTTCATTATGATGAGGAACATTATCTTCATTTATATTCTTTTATCATGAGGGAAATGTGTGTTGAATAATATTACAATAAATGATCTCCAAACCATATGCTTTATTTCTTCTTCCTACCTAGTTTCTAGGATAAATGACCTCTATTGATCATAATGGCCTCTAAGAAAATACACAACCACCATATAATTTTACCTTTTATTTTATCAAAGGCTGATAAATATTCATTCAAGGGACTTGATACAAAATAAAACTACCACTATACTTGTATTTCCACTAAATAATGAGACATATATTATAAAAAAATCCAATACAGTTTGATCATGCATTGGAATTCCATTTTACTTCATATGTGTATGGTTATAAGGAAAAAAACAATTCATCTATCAAAACAAGTCCATAATTTGTGTAGTAACTTGATCCTTAAAATCCCAGTGGTGGTGTGTAATGCCGTTAAATTGGTATGAAGGCGAGGAATAAAATCTAAAAGACCAAAGAGTGTAGTATTTTTAGTTAAAATGATATATAAATCAGTATTTTATTACAAATGTATAAAATAATTACAACATAATTTTTTTTTCAAAATAATTTTATTCACACTTCACGTATCCTTGACTATCTTTCAGAGTAAACTTATGAGACTCTTAGAGAAAGGAAAAAAATAAGGGTGTGTTAAAATTATTATTATTTTGAAAATAAAGTGTAAGTGATAAAGAATCAATGTGAATAATCAATATTGAAATGTAATAATTGAACATCCCTAACATATAATTGAAAAACATAGATGTAAGTGTATGAATAGTATGGAAATTTAAATAACAAAAAATAAATTCAATTTAATCAATAAAACAAGAATGATGTGAATATATATATTTTCTCATAGTGAAGACATAATGTATAATTTTTAATCAATGTAAATGATGTGAATTCTTAATATTTGGAATCCAT
Source organism: Viscum album (assembly GCA_963277665.1). NCBI lineage: Eukaryota > Viridiplantae > Streptophyta > Magnoliopsida > Santalales > Viscaceae > Viscum > Viscum album. Next base: position 1,043,892,753 of record OY728133.1, on the reverse strand, counting down.
ATTTCTTAGGTACATGAGACCTTTATTTTCATTACATTTCACAAGACAATTTAAAACAAACTGGGTAAGAACCCTTGAAATTATATTCAATATAATAATCCCATGAGATTACAAATTTATTGAGGGTATATCATTAATTTTTCATCACACATTTGATTCCAATAAAAATAAATTTTTTTATACTGAATAATCGATTATATTCATGAATAGTGACCTTTATCATATATCGAAATCGAGTTAATGAAAGAGGTTTTTAATAATTTCCCAGATATATAATAACATTGAAAATAAAAATGGTATGTAAAAATGGTATAATATTTAGGAAATAAAAATATAAAATATAAATTATATGGATATTTTGGGTTTACTTAATGTTCGATGATCATTATAATTGAATATTTGCAATGGAAAGAAAAAGAAATCCATAAAGTGAATGTCAATAATAACCAAATATATAACAATCATTAAACATACAAAGATAAAATAAGGATAAAATAAATATGTTATATACATATAGTATGATAATAAACAAAAAAATATTTGTATTTTCATGAATAAAATTCAATTAAAAATATATTTAAAAATAGTCCGATGGAAAATATTCATTAAGAAATATAACAATTCCTATAAAACCTTGAAACATTTTATTTGTAAATGTTGTGAAATAATAAATTTGAATGAAACATATAAAATCATTTAAATATGAAAATTAATTATATATCCTTTCATCGGTTATGTATTCACACTTCATAGATTAGGTTACATGCGTAAAATAATAAAATGCATCAAAAGAAAATTTTGACAAAAAATTATTTACCTCTTTAGAAACATTGAAAATGTAAAACCCATGATAATATTATATCAATTGAAACCCTAAATACCATTAAGATAAATTTATTTATGATTAAAATTAAAATTGGGTAGAATATACACCACACAAAATAATGAAGTGGTAAAAAGGGCTTATTCCACACAAAATAAATTTGAGATAAGAATTGCTTATTACTTGGAAACATTCATGTAAATCCCTATAAAATAAAATAATTATTGTTGAAATGAATAAAAAATAAAATATAAATTATTTATGATATTAAATTTCTACTTAGAATTATGTACTACATATATAATAAATTAGTTTCATAATAAAAAAGTATGACTGAAAGATTTAAAACTGTGATGAAGTCATTTAACATGAGTTTCTTTTTTTGTGAACATACATCGAAACATGTATAATTTTTTTTAAATGTTCATTTATTTTTAAATAAAATTATTTGTTTTTATTATATCATATATTATCTTATTATAATATTTTATTACGTTTTTTAGAGTAATATTTCATTACTTTTATTACTTCAGGTGTTAATTTACAAGTTTCTCAATTATGTTTTGACTTTTTATTTGTTGTTCAACAATGTTACATCATGATTTAATAATATAAATGATTTCAACAATAATTTAATTATCTTCTATATTCTATATATATGTATTTAAACTAATCCATGCCTTCCAGATATAGGAAATGAAATCCGCCATCCCTGGAGATGGAAGGTCGTACATATGAATGAATGCCACTTCAATCTTCTTATGTTATTTAATATAAAAAAGTATAGTATATATATATATATATATTAATATTCATGTTAAAATATCATTTTTTGGTCATATGTGTATCATTCTTTTATTAAATCCATTCTTAATGCACTCTATATAAAGTGTGAACGAATCAAATTGCATTGAGGATGAGTTAGTCATCATGTCCACAAATGATGTTATTATATTCCATAAAAATATAAGCCATGAAGTTATGGTTATATAAAATGTTACATAAGAAGGAACATATTATAAATAATTGTAGGGTCCTGAAAATTATGCAAAGGAGATTCTACCCAAATTCCCTATGAATTGGGGAAAATAACCAATGATGAGACAAAAACAGGACCGGTTTGTGAACCTATCACGTGGAGGCGCAAAGTGGCTAGGCCCCGCAAGGCACCCCCTCCGCGAAACATTGACGTTCATGAAATGGAGGCGGAGAGCCTCCGCAGTTGCGAGGCATGATGGGTGCCAGTCCGGTTCTCTATAACGAACCTCCCCAGCCACAGACCGCGTCGACTGGTTCAATCCCCACCCACTTTGTTTCGCAGAATGGAGGCAGAACCCTTCACAGCCGCGAAGCACTCCCGGAGTTCTCCTCACGAAGGGGGGAGGGAAGCGTTCAGTACCCACTGCGAATCGTGGATTGAAAAAGTCTTTTGTGAAATGGGTATTTGGTTATGGGCCTCCACGAAAGGTTCCACGTGACCACAGATACATCCCATTCCCCACACTATAAAAGGTGACAAAGGGGGGAGAGAGAGGGGGAACCAGAATCGGATTCGGAGGGATTGGAGATTTGGAAGGAGATCTGTTGAAGGAAGGCTTCATATTTCACAAACAGTGAAATTCCCATCCGCGAACCACAGCAGGTATACGAATTAACAAAGAATTGGAAAATGCATAATAATTTTGTGAACCACAAACCTAAAAATAACGAAAATGGAGAACCGTGAACCATACACCCTCCACGGATGACTTCTCCGCAGACCAGGGAATTTATGACTCTTTTCCCATCCGTCGTACCGCGTAGCACTCTCCTACGCGGGCGAAGCCCCGACCGACGAGCCTCTGATTGGCGCCACCCATGGCTGCCGTTGCATGCCTGGAACCCTCCGTGAACCACCCTGGTTCGCTGATTGAACCCGAAGTCGCAAACCACCCTTGTTCGGGGATTGATCCCGAAGCCACGAACCACCCTGGTTCGCAGATTGAACCTGAAGCCACGAACCGCCCTGGTTCACGGATTAAACCCAAAGCCGCAAACCACTCTGATTCGTGGGACTCCAATCAGTCCATGGACCACCCTAGTTCACGGACATCTTCTCCAACTGCATGGAACTTCCCCGCGCGAAGGGCACCACCACCCATACCTCTCGGTGGCTCGCCAAATACTTCGGTGTTCTCATTTCCAGAGCCAGGTAAATTATTATATCCTCACCTCCTCTTTCCAAATGACCATGATAACTTCAAAATCATTTATATACTGTAATAATATCATGTTAATAGAAGAACCATCATCAACCATCTTACTCTCTCTTTGTCTCTTTTATTATAAAAACAAAATCATCGTATGGGAAGTGTCTATTTATAACCTTCGTGATCGATGAATTTTTTTTATTCATGTTATCCTTCAAGGCCATTCATTAAACCATTTTAATGGTTTAAAATGATTTTAAAATGAATATTACAAGTGTTTTATGTTTAGGATGTTACATATTTACATAGTAACATGCGATAATACAAAATGAGTTTGTTATTATCAATAACCTCGAAAATTATTTACTCGATTATCACTAAATGTGTTATATAATTATTCATCCTAATAATATATAACCAATGATGTATAAAATTATTTACACATATTTCTTCTACTTAAAAACATTCAATTCCAATTTAAGATAATTATATCAGTTATAAATGAACTCCATTACTTATAATCAAGTGAACTAATAATGATATCAAGGAAATTAACACTCTGAAACGACAGAATTCAACCAAATAACATATCCACAATGCCATATATGAACATAATAAAACTTAAATATATCAAATATATATATATAATGTTATTAATTAATTAATTAATTAATTAACATGATTATCCAAAATGTTACAGTCAAGTGCATAACACATTCAGAAATAAGGTAAGGTTTTCTACCCAAACCACCATTTTATTTTGGGTTACTCTTGTCATCTTCATACATCAATGAAATTCTTAATTATACTTAGATAATATTAAATTATTCTTTTTTAATATTATTTATATGTGAAGAAAATATAATCCTTGTTTATTTTATGGGGAGTTACGTGTTTTAAATGAATATTACTGAAATTCTTCTCGATTAACAATCCCGTTTCAAAGGAACTACATGAATTCCTAACTTTTCTAAAACACACAATATAATATATTTAAGGAAATAATTATTCTTAAAAAATACTCATTTTATTATTCAAAAACACAATTAATTTAATTCTGGTTTTATACAAATATTTTTCCAAAGGAACTCTTTTTTATAGTAAATGAGTATTTATCTCAAAAAATACCTGATGAATTTACATGAGTATTTTCATTTATTTAAACACAAATATTTATTATTATGTGTAATTGGTAATAATATTATATGATATCATTTCATATATTTTATTGAATGTTTTTTCATTTGTTTCACTCTGGATATGTAATCTTTGTACCATTCACCATACTACTTGGAATGGAAAGTCTTTATTTTTAATGATTGGGGAATGTTAATTACATTTTATATGTTAATTTGAATATGAATGTATTTGTTGATTATGTTTATACCCATTCATTTGAGAAATGAATTACAATTATTATGTGACAGGTGAGGCCCTATATAGCTCATCTAGGTGTCGTAAGGTCTCATGAGACATACTAACTTGGGTTTTTACCCATCGTGTTTGGTGTCTCGAATGAGGCCTTCAGAGTATGACTATGATGTACGGCATTAAGCATTCCCACATTGTGAAACTATATATTGATATTACATGTGATTATTAAACTTTAACAATATATATGGATATGTTTTATGGAATTATTTAATTAGTTTTATCCCTATATATTATGCTCATGTTTATTTTTAAAAGCATGTGTTTTAGTTATTCATCTTGCCTACTGTTTATGTTTATGATTACTTCTATGATATTATACATTCTTACTGAGAACAAAGATCACCAATTTAGTTTATTTTATATTTCCCTATGATGTCAAGAAGTGTGTTTTTGAATGACATGTTCAGATAAACTATCAGTAATGGGATATAATAATGAATCTTATATATTCTATCAAATTTCATGTTGTAATGATGAACTTATGTATTTATCTGGTCTTCCAAAACTACTAAAAAAATTAGCCCATCAGGATATTACTTTCATGTAATTATGAAAATGTAATAAATTAATGTAGAAACTCTAGGAATCTAGGTTCAGGGCATTATAGTTGATATCTGAGTGAGTTTAGTAGTAAAATTGTAAACTAGATATACAAAATATAGATTAGGGAATAAATCCCTATGGTATAATTTGAGGATAAGCATACAAGAACAACTTAGAATTTTTTAAGGAAGATATTATATAGATCATCTTATAAATGCTTCTCGGCCCTAACACTAAAAGTGGATATGGATCTATCATAGATGTACACAGGAGTCATAACTCCAACAAGGTTTCTGGGATTCAATTAGGGTATATATGTTCATGAAAACATACCTCACTACAAATCTGGTTGGTCACTCCTACGTGATATTCTTAGGATAATTAACATTTTCATAACCAGATATACTGAAGGATTTAAAATTAAAATTTTCCTCAGATAAACCATGTTTATTATTATTATATTAGGTATGAAAAGAATTAAAATCCATGTAATGTATTTTGATAGTTGAGATTATATATTATTATTCATAACCTAATCTAGTGTATTCCAAAATATAGTAATAAAGCCTAGTAAAAGGAATAGAAACATGGTGAACAAGTATATCCAAAGTCAGTATTTCCCTTCTATTCAGAAGAAAGATATTTCAACTAGTGCTGAGAAAATTATAATTGTATTGGTATAACATACTTGTGTCATGAATAATAAATTTACCCATATGGAGAATCCAAATCCACAAGGTGGAGGAGTGATGTTAGAATAATTTTTTTCACAACAAACTCCACCACTAAATGGAACTACAATACCATTCATAGAGGAGCATTGGATAAGATCCCTTGAAAAGATATGTCATTATTTTAGATGTAAATAATAGGAGAAGGTTGACATAGCAGTATATCATATATCAACAGATGTTGATCAGTGGTGGTAATTGATTCAAAACCAAATGGAGTGGGGGTAAATTTAAAATAATTAATTGAGGGATTTTAACGAAACAATCCTAGAAAAATAATTTCCTCATCAACATCGAGTGGACATGGAAAGGAAGTTTTTGAATTTAAGTCAAAAGGGGGGATGTGAATATTTCAAAGAATGAAGACCAAATCAAAAGGACAAAATGGAAATCCATGGATGCTATATGTAATCCAAGGAATAAGATCGATAGATTCATTGATGGTTTGAAAACATTCCTCTGAAGGGAACTAGTCCCCTAATGTTTCTCATCATACAAATATATAGTATCATGTGATATTAAGACAAAATAAGAATTCTCTATGCCTTTTGACATTAAAATAATGAAAGAGAAGAAGAGGGCAACAGAACACGTTGTAAAAAAATAAGGTATGTGGGATAAAGGGAAGATTTGATTTTCCATCCAAGAATAATTTTTGGAAGAAAAATCATAGTTCTCTATTAAAGGGTATGGGTGTTTGGTACAATTGTGAATGAAAAGTCCACCAATCATGTGATTGTAATTGTAATAAAGAAGCCACAGATGTTCAAAGTTACATTTTAAATGAGATGTGAAATTTTGAAAAATATTTTCCTATGCATAAAGGTAACATTTATTTGAGATGGACAAGGTAGAAAGTCCAAGCATATGCAATCAAAACTCCTAAAGATAATGTTTCTTATGATGTAGTGGTGGGTACATTAATCATTTCTTCAAACACGGACACTGATTTATTTAATTATGGATCATCATATTATTTTATGTCCTCCTATTATTCCATGAAAATTTGACATTTATTATTTTACTTAATAATGGATTTTTCAGTCAAGAATCCTATGGAATGTATTACTATAATAATGATGTGTCAATCAGTCCCACCATATGACACAGAAACATGCTTTATTTGATGACATTATCATCATACCAATTATCTAATTTGATTTAATTCATAATATAAAATTTATTTCAATCTATGATCTGATAATGTATTACAACAAGAAGGAATTTAAATTTTTTAGATTGGTGTAGTATACCTTAACATTAGAGAATAAATGTCCTCATTTGATATTTATCTAGATCCACCCTCTGTAGATCTACATAATTCTATTCTTGGGGAGAATGAGAATGATATATATATATATATAATGAATGATATTTTAAAATTAATGATTTACTTATTACGAAAGAATAAATTTATGCATTTCCATAGGATTTACCTAGACAACTCTAGAGAAAGAAGTTGAGTTCACTATTGATTTAATTCATGGTTTAAGACCTATATCAACGACTCCTTATAGAATATAGATTGTGGGGTTAGTATAACTGAAAATTCCACTAATGTAATTGAGTTGTAATATATTTATCCAACCTATTGTTTCTCCATGAGGATCCTCTATTCTTTTCATCACGAATAAGGATAGATATATGATGTTGTGCATTAACTACAGAGATATTATTGATATTACGTTGAAGAATGAATATCATCATCTGCTCATTGATGATTTATTTGATCAACTTCACAGAGGCCAATAATTTTCTAAGATTGGCCTTCTACCAAGATGTCATGAGTTGTGTGCGAGGAAGGAAAATATTCCAAAAACATCATTTTGAAATAGGTATCAGTATTATGAACATTCAATACTGCCTTATGGACTAAAAAATGACCCACTCATATTTATAGATCTAAATAATAGATATTTTATGTAATAACATGATGAATCTTTTGGGGGTATTTATGGATGATATATTAGTATAAATTAATAGCTACAAATATCATGAGAATCACATGTGCATTATTCTAAAGAATCATAGGCATAGACGGTTTTTAATTATCTATACCCACGGTTTTATTAAAACCATGGGTATTCACCCTGTAAGTATCAGGCTCCATCGCCCTCCCCCCACTTCAACCAGACCTCCCCACCCTCCAACTCCCAGTCATGTCATCCCCTCCCCACCACTGCCTCCCGGCCAGCAGACCTCCACCTCCTGACCCTCTCCTCCCCTCTCCGACCTCCGCCTCTCGGAAATCCGACCTCCGCCTCCCGACCATCTCATCCCCTCCCCAGCCTCCGCCTCCCGGCTCCGCCTCTTCTCCTGACCTGGACCACCCAAACATCTCATCTACCTCAACATCCCGGCCTTCGCCACACTGCCCCCAACTCCAGCGACGTCCCCGCTCCCCCTATCACAACCCTCTCCTCCAGGTATCATAAAATTCAACTCATCCAACTTGTAAAATTCCATTACACACTAATATTGATTTATTTCTCACTAATTCTCCATTTTCAATCTCAGAATTATATAGAAAACTGATGTATTAGCAAGAGGTACTCTTATATATACAAAGATTGTTTTCCTTTTCTAGATTACAAGTATAGATAAACGAATTTGTAAGATTTTTTTGAGTCAATCTATATGTATAGGATCCTATATAATATTTTCTAATTTATCCTCTTCTACAATTTATTATGCATCAACATGGAAGATATTATGTATATCAGGATAATATTTTTCAATTAATTTCCCAGTTTTATTTAATCATTAATCATAGAGAAATACTTCTGTTTATGATAGAATTTATTCTTGTAAATTCCAGAATAATAAATGTGCTCAATTTCTAGACTTAATTTTCCAAAAATAGCCAATTACTCATCATAAATATGTCTAACCTTATCCAAAAATCTTCAAACTTATATTACCTAATTAATTTATACAGTTACACTTCAAAAAAAAGACAAAACTTAAATTTCAATGCTATAGTTAACAAAAAATTCTTCTTAAAAATTCTTGGTTCTCTGATTCTGTAACATACTAAATCAAGAATTCACAACATTTAAATCTACTATATATTTAATTATAGAATATCAAGTTTTACAATTTTAACAACTTCACTTTTAGAACATAACCATACCCACTTCAAAAAACACTTTTCATAACATATAATTCTTCAACTTATCTTCTTAAATAACATCCAAACAATCTCAAAACTCCAATTTATGACATCTATTATCAATCATAGTTATTTATTAGATAACATAACACATATTTTAAACAAATCCAACACACAACATCCTAGTTGAAACTTTATCTCCCTTTATATTTTGTTGATAATACTACTATAAATCATACACCAACATTTAACTATAAAATATTCAAAAGAATACAAATTTATGATGTATTATTTACACTCCCCATTTTTTAAATATAATGAAAATGGACTTTGTATACCTATTGTTATTTTCATTCTCCCAATTTTATCAGAAAATTTCATAGGGTTAACTTATTAGCTATACTCCCCCATCTTCCATATAATACATGTTTTATATTTTTAATGGTCTCCAATAAATCCTTGTTTCTAAATTTTTAATCTCCCCATCTTCTAAAATCCTTATTGGAGAGTTCATTCTCCCCATTTCTCTTTAAATCCATTTACAACCTATTTGATATTGATCTTTTTAAACCTATTCCTCAAACTCCATGTCTTGAAAATTTGTATCCATTTACCACATTCAAACCTTTAGGATTTATTTTAACCATGTGTTTATTAATCCTTTGGATCATTCACCACTATCAATTCTACTTGTTAGATTAAAATAAATCCTAATTTTTATTTTCTAGGATTTTAATCGATCCCTCTCTTCACCCATGATTTACAAAAAAAAATTCCAATTTAATGTACTACATATCATTGAGTAATTTATGAATATATTAATCCTAATAATTCCCAACTCAATATAGTCTATAACATTAACGATGTGCATGTGACTCACTTACTTATATAAACATATATAACGTGAGATTTTTTATTCTTCAACACATCCTATAATCTCAATCATAATTAAAAAAAAATCAGAAAATAAAAAATTAAGTACTAAGTGTGTGAGTCACACCACATGTTTAAGTAATAGATATAACTTTTTCATGATGGAGTTATGACACAACATAATATCCATGAACCTTTCTTTCCTCACATGGCCTCCATTTTTATGGATTAGAATAAACAGGATATGTGTTCCCTTCCCCAAATCCTCGTAAATGCATTCAGTTATTTACACTAATTATATAGATAATACATTACATATTGTAACTATTTTTTGGATATGAAACGTTACTTCCTACAAATTTTGTTATATTAGAAAAAACATTAACTTAACACCACATTATTTGCACATGATCAAATAGACAAAAATTCCATGAATGTTATTATTAATTTCATGTGTTATATTATATTAATTTTTGTTGCCTTATAACAATTTACATATGAAATAATATCATTTATCAATTACCAAATTTCACATAACACAACTGAAAATTTTATATGAGGTTTTGAAACAACCTTAATTCTATATGAGGCTCTACGTCATTTGAGACTCTTCATCACAAGAAAAAATTACAGATCTAGAATACAAATCTAAACTTGTTTCCCAACACCATTTATTGAGTTGTATAAGGCCATGATACCATTTTATATTTTTATACCAATTAATATATCTAATAAATCTGATACCACTTATTGAATTTATCTCCATTTACCATAATCACACCCCTCTTAAATTTTCATCACTTCAAACAACACTTAAAAAATATCAGAACACATTGGGAGAGGGATCCATTCCATAAATCCTCAATTTATGGATTTTGGTTTGTATTAGTAAACCAACCCTTTGTATCCTACTATTATCCCAAGCTCAGATTACTATGTTTCAAAAATGTTATTTCCTACTCGTTGAGGAAATCATTTACCCCTATATATAAATTTTCTCTCATCATTACCCTTAATAAGAAGCAATTCAAATTGTCACATTCTAACAACTACAACTCTAATGTCTATAATGTACAGTGATCATATTATGGACATGTAATGTTCTGATTTTCTAATAATATTTTGTTTATTTTTTATGAAAATTCACACATTTAATTTTTTCATTGATAAATTCCCACATTAATGTAGGGGTAATTACAACCATGATTTAGACATGGAATTTGATGTATTTTCATTATTAATTTTACTTAAACTTGTCTCTAATTCACTTATTACCCATCAATGAGTATGATTCCATTAAATAAAACATAAAAATTTCTTTCAATATCCTGGAATGAATTTTATTAATTGACATTTTCATAGTAATAAAATACTAAAAATGTTTTTTAATCATTGAAATATTGTAATAAATAATGGTTTTTCTAATTATTTAACCCTCATAGTAAGGATAAACAATATACTAGAAATGTCTTCATTAAGATCTAATCACCAAATCCTTAAGCAATTAACTTAATGAGGGATCTTAGACTCAATGGCATGTTATGTTTTATGTTCATCATGGGATATTCAATTTATTCCTTTTTATTTTTCAAAAAAATGATTAACAACACATGAACTCTTTTTTAAGTTTCAACTACCAACTCCCTAAGTCTCCCCAATAAGGAACACTCTCCATATATTCTCTATTAATCATCTCCTATAAAACTAAAAATAGATTCCATCTCCTTTTTAAAAAATATAACATTTATATTCTAAAATCCTCTGATACTATAATTCATTCTCTTCATTCATGCTTAAATATCATGAATTTTCAACATCACCCACTTGGAATAAATTTCCTTTAGCACTCTTATCCTTTATTAACCACTCTTCCATCCTCTATATTCTCATCCAATAACCCCTAATTCCTAAAAAAAATATATTTCCTTTATCCTAAAGTTGATAAACACTAAATGGGTTGTTTTTTAATCCATCAACATAAAGAGTGTATTTTTATTTAAGCTTCTCTTTCCCAATAACAATTAAACCAACTCCTTTAACCTTTAGTGACCCATATTTTATAAAGGTAACTAAAAATCGAATTAATTCTTCAGTAGATTTAAATGTTTTTAAATATTTTATCATGTGGGAAGAACATCCACTATCCAATATCCATGGACGTCCCCCTTTGGATACTTTTGGTGAAACTTCAACAACTATATATTTCTCCTTCACATTCCTATTATTCTTTTGCAGATATTTAGTTTTCAAACTAAACTTATTTCAGGATGGTATAATGATGAGGCATTCATATTCATCATGAATAGGATGGTCACATGTTCCATAGACTTATTCAAAGAATATAAAACATATTCTGTGTTTTCTATATAGTATTTACAAAATGTTTTTAACTTTTATTCCTTTAATGTTGTCGAAACCCCCAAACATTGATTCTCAAAACTCCCAAGTATATCATGATGTCTACTTTAAAAAAATAACTTTTCCATATAAACAAAATACTAATGATCCAATAGAATCCATAAAAAGTATATCTATTAAGCATCATGTTGTACAAAATTTTTAGGATACCTTGAAACATTTTTTCAATATTAATTCTAAAACATAAAGTTATAACTACTCTATTTTCAATGAATGTATTATTCCCCATAAAATAACCCCTACAAAATAATCTATAAAATTATAAATTAATATTATAAAAATAACATTTTCTTCCCACATGTATAATGCCTCTATAGCTTTAATGGAGTATTTTACATTGAAATATTCATTTTTATTCCCCATCAATGACCACTTGGGAGTGTCTTTTTTAACTTTTTTCTTTAGTTTACTTCTCAAGTTATTCCTTTTTTCCTTTTTTCTTACTTAGTCAATCATGGACCCCTCTTGTAATTATATATGTTTTTATAGATACTAACATTCTTTGATTAATTTAATAATTAAATTAATTGTATTGAATATTTTAAATATGATTTAAATTATTGATTGAATGATAATTTTTTCTTGTTATAGAATGGATAGAAGATTGATGTATCATACCGATCAAATTTTAATAGAGTTTCAAAATAATTCGGAGAATTTTTGAGATATTTCATTTAACAATGTTTCAGATGCATGTTGTATACAGTGTCCCTACTATAATTGTGTTGGAAGAAAATGGTTAAGACGAGAAGAAGATAGTTATCATATAAAGAAATTTGTATTTCAAGAAAACAATGATGTTTGGTTTCACAGTGGAGGGACGGGTCAATATTTGACATTTCATCAATTAAAAGAATGAATTAACATAGAGAATTGGAAATTTGATGAGTTTTCATATGTGCATCTTTCTGAGAGAGATTGCATGCCAGTGCAAGAAGATAATGATATCAACACACATGAGGAAAATATTGACGACGATGATGTTGAGAGACTGAAAAATTTATTAGATGATGCCAGAACTCTAGTATAAAAAGAATGTACTAAAATGACCAAGTTGGAATTTTTAAGGTTGTTATATAATGGGAAAACCTTGTGTGGGATTTATAATACTTCCATTGATTATATTCTTACATTTTTAAAGGAATTGCTTCCTGATGATATAGATATTCCCTCAAATAATTTCATAGAATGGAAGTTAATTTAGAAACATTTATTTGATACTAATAAATTCGATTGTTTTCTGAACGATTGCAGTTTATTTTTGGAGGAAATATCTGACCGTAATGACTGTAAAGAATGTGGTACACCTCAATGCAATACAAATGCAGATGGAACACCATCTCGTGTGCCACATAATGTCATGTGTCACTTTCCATTGATTCTTAGACTTCAAAATCTATTCATGTCTCCAAAAATATCAAACAATATTCAAAGTCCCGATGTTGAGAGAATTAAAGGTAATAATGAACTGGTAAATCCTGCGGTTGGATTAGCATGGTGTACATTTGATGCACAGCTTCCTGATTTTGCAGCTGTGGTGCGTAATGTCAGATTGGGCCTATCATGAGATGGTTTTAATCTGTTTGGTTAGATTCTTACTGCTCATAGCACGTGACCAATTTTTATTCATGTTTATAATCTTCCACCATGGATGTGTATGAAAAACCCAGTCACTTTCTTTAGTATACTGATATCTAGACCTTCGGATCGTGGTAATCATATAGATGTCTAATTGCAACCTCTAATAAATTATTTGAAACATAATTTGGGATTTAGGTGTGCATACATTTGATGTTTCTTCAAAAATATGTTTCAGATGTGTGATTCCCTTCTATGGAACATAAATAATTTCCCTACCTATTCAATGATGTCTTGGTGGAGCACGAAGGGAAAAATAGCACGTCAAATTTTTATGAAGAATACACGATCGAGAAAACTTAAATATAATCGTAGTCTCAGTTTCATGAGGCATCAACGATTCTTTCCAATGGATCATCAATACAAGAAGAATTGTTAGAGGTTTGATATTAATGTTGACACTAAACAACCACCTCAATGTATGTCAGGATGTGATGTGCTTAATGAATTGACAGATTTAAGAATTTCATTAGGGAAAGGTCAGTTGAAATATCGAAAGAGGAAGAATGTTGATATTAAAGTCACATACAATTGGAAAATGAGATGTATTTTTTTGGGTTTCCATATTAGTATACTAATTTTTTATGTCATTAATTAGACATAATGAATATAGAGAAAAATATATGTGAAATGTTTTTGCAATTATATTGAATTTTAAGGGGAAGACCAAAGATGAATTCTGATCTTTTCGAGATTAATTGGATTGGGGTATTTGACCAGAACTACATCTTGTTTGTGTCGGTGAAAAAAAATGGAATGTTCCATGTGCTTCTAATGTAATGACACCGACAGAGAGAGAACAATTTTTGGAAATATTGGATAATATCAAGGTTACCAATGGCTATTCTGGAAAAATATCTAAACAATTCAACAGAAGACATTTTAAATTGAAATCCCTAAAAACTCATGATTATCACATCCTTCTAGATGACTTGATTCCAATAAAAATTTGGAATTTTCTATCCGAGAATGTAAGGGTGGTAGTGATTCAGTTTTGTCATTTTTGTATAGACCTTTGTTCTAAAGGGTTATCCAAATCATTGTCGATAAAAATGTGGCAAGATGAACCATTAATTATATATGAGTTTGAAAAAAAATTCATCCCTCATTTTTCATTTTCATGTTGAATTTAATAGTTCATCTTCCAACTGAGACACTTTTTGGGGGACCAGTAACTTTTTGGTGGATGTATCCCACTAAAAGAAATATGTGCACAATGAAATCATATGTTTGAAATAATATTTATCTAGAAGGTTCCATTGTGAGGATTTATCTGCCCCAAGAATGTATGGATTTTTGTTCAATGTATCTCTATTGTGTGATTACAAGACATAATCAACCAATTAGAAATGAAGATGAGTTGAATGAGGAAATTCAGCGCTTGTTTCCATCTCTTCCCCAAACATGTGGAATTGTTGGCTTATATACATCGGTTACATTTAGCTTTGAAGAGCAGAATATGGCACATCGTACAGTCCTGTTTAATTATGGTTATTTTGATGCCTTTATCAAAGAAGTAATTTGAATATATATATGTTATCTCATACGATATCATATCAAATATACCTTATACTTTTATAGTCATTTTATGTAGAGAATGTAAACAAATTATAAGTAGAGTTTGTCAGTCGTTTCCATTGAAAAGGAGAGAGGCTATGTATAGCTAAGAGTTCCCAGCTTGGTTGAAATCAAAGGTATGACCATTACATTTAAAACATTAAAATATAGATATGAATGTATAATTATATTACTCATATGTATTCTAGGTATTGAGTTTACCTGCTGAATTCATTTATCAATAATTAAGAGTATTGGCTTTTCGTCCCAATTCATTAGTTTGTGACTACAACTATTTAACAATTAGTGGATATAAATTTGTTACAATTGATAGAGTGGTGAAAATGAGAACAAGATAATGATAGTGTTATGTTAGCTGATAGAAAGGATTGTTATTCCAGTGCATCAGATAGTCGACCTCGAAATAAATATGTGTATTATTATGGACTGGTTGAGAAAATATTGTCATTGGATTACTACTCTCAAGGTCGAGTCACTATGATGAAATGCAAAAGGTTTGATTCAATGATGCGACATGGTACATTTATTGATTCTTGTGGATTTAGAGTTATTGACATTAGTTGATTCCTGGATATTGATGAACCACACATTTTGGCATCAATGAAAAAACTAGTGTTTTTTGTGAAAGATCATCTAAAACCAGATTACTGTGTCATTAATTATGTAATACCAATGAATATTTTTCATGATGATGGGGATGAAATTTTCACCACTAACTCACCCCTCAGTGTTATCCAAAATATTTTATTTGATGACACAAATTGTCCCATTGTGAGAGATGATTATGAACCTTAGGTAGTGGAGGGTAACATATAAAATCAACCATTTATATTAAGATTTCATTCAGTTTACCTTGAAGTGATTTTCTCAGGTTATTACTAATATAATTACTTCAATTTATATTTAGTTATGAATGATATGTCTATTTTAGTATTGTTTGGTTTGTTTTCATTTAATTATATTTATTTAAATTCTGAAAACTGTTTATAAAACGTGGTTCTAAAAAATGTATAACTTTTTTTCTGAAATATGTAATAACATTTTCTTTCTTCCTTGGAATCTATGATATATGTATGATTTGTTAAAATTGATGCTAAAAACATGTATATTTCATTCTTCTGTAGAATATGTTGAAAGCTATAGAAGCTCGCAAGAAGATATTATTTGATGTTTATCCTGTTATACGCGAGTGTGAGTTGTCTTCACTGAGTATAATAATTCTAATATTTATATTCTGCATTACATATAATATCAAGTACATTTTTTGATTAAATTTTCCTTAGGGATATATAACTCTAATGTTTCCTCTTCTGAGTGTGGGACTGAGCATGGATCCTCCTAGACCTAGGCAGAGCTCCCATCATACCACTCCCCACACTGACCCATCAGTGGACATCCCATCTAGCACACATGTCTGCCCTCCACGTGAGACCCCTGGGATGTTCCCAGACATGTTTCCGACATCATCCCATTTACCCACTTTTTCCCATTCCATGTCCACGCCGACTCGACCAATGTTCTCAGATGCACAATTTTGATTTCCATTCATGTATCCCCAGACCTACTACGCATATTCTATCATGTCTACATAACCCCATTTTACTACCATCCATACTACACATATTGAGTTTGTTTCTTCAGTTTACACTCCTGTTCATGAAGATCAGCCCAAGTGTGTTGTGGAACAGATACTTCATTCGGAGTATGCTGATCCAGCATAGTCCATAGATTCCTCCTAGCCTATTCAGGAGCCTACATTAGGTTTTTTATTATAAATGTTTCACATTATATAATTTCACTTTTTTTCTATTTTATTGTCACTTAACTCTTCTATTTTCACCTCTTATCTTATTTAGTGGGATCTTCCTGTAGACGACATGGGTGCACTCGAATGCGGGATGCATTGAATCATGAAACTCAGATTATGGTGGATTACAATTATTATAATCAAATGGTAGGTAAAAATTTTAATGAGTGTATAAGTTTCATGGATACATTAGCCAAATATCATGAATTTGTTCCGGTGGTACCAGTCTCATGGAGACATATTAGTGCCAACATCAAGGATAGGGCATGGGCGGAGATATGGGTACAAAAAATTTATAAATTTAAATTTAAATTTTTAATTTATTTATATGACTTCACATGTTCGTTGCAGAGTCTATTTAACTTTCATAATGGTTAATCTTCCAAAGCTGCTAGGTTGAATGATCATAGAGTGTATTGGTAGTCATAGAACTATGAGTTACATATTGGTTGGAGGAATAGAGTGCTTACAAATTAAGAGGGTGTACCCACAAACCCTGACTATCCAAAAAAGTAAATATCAAAAAATGATCTCACATTGGAAGACTTAACAGTATAAGGTATTACCCGTATTTAATGGTTCTTAAATAAAATTTAATTTTTATTACTTGTATTGCTTTTTTCAATGTATGTGTCATAGAAAAACTAAAAAATAATTATTAAATGGAATATCTACACACATTGGGGCGCGCTACAATTCCATTGCATGAGAAGCGGCTGGTACGTTCATCTGAATTAAAATAATGTCTTTATTTATAACAAATCATAATAACTTATTCATTCCTTCACATGGTTAGTCCATGTATCCTTAAAATCACATATTATACTAGGAGAATGCTTGTCTATTTTTGCTAAACAATTAGTATATTTCCTTGAAGTCCACTTAAGAAAACCATTTCAGAAAACCACCAATCAGTTATGACTGTCATTTACCTAAATGTTTGTAGGTATTTATTGAAACTCACTTAATCCAATTTTTTCATTCATCATATATGGTTTCAATCCAAATTTGTGCATTTATCATATGAAACAAGCTATATTGGTCATTTATGGTCATGAACCTCATGCCAAATTATTCTGCTTCAGTAGGAAAAAAATAAGGAACTATAGTTAATTCAAAAACACAAGAGAAAATTGTATTTTTTTTAATTTATATTTCAAAAATTTATCTTAAATTCATAATTTAATATGTTCAAAATTTCAATATTCTACCTTGGAGGCCATGAATGAGAATGAAGCTAACAACTTAGGGTCAAATGATTATTTGAGACAGTTGTTAGGTGTGGAGCATCCAAGAAGAGTCCATTGTAGACAAGGCCAAAACATTGTCCCCACTTGGTATTTGGTCAGCTTCGGACTCCTATAATGCCTCCAAGGCCTCTATGTAAGAATGTGTGTGATGAATTATTTATGGAAAAGAAAATAGTATTAGAGGAGCGTGAAAAATGTAAGCTTATGAATGAACATTTCATGAAATTTATGTCAGTTCTGAGTCGGTCTCTACCATCAGAGGTTTCACCACCATTAATTCATGTATTTCATATATGAGATATTGAAATAATACCTCTGTATATTCCCATTAGGGTCCTAGTGGCGATGACGTTGGTGGGGATAGGGCTATAGGGGATGTTGATGATGCTGTTGATGGTGATTAGATTGCTAATGATAATGCTGATGATGCTGTTGGTGATGATGTTGCCGATGATGTTGTTGTTGATGTTATTGTTGATGATGATGATATTATACATGGGGATAACGACGATGGTGATGGGGGGGGGGGATTTTAATCCCCTCTATTTTTGACTTACCAAAGAGACTTGGGTTGGAGTTTAATTTTTTTGTATTGATGGACTGCTTGTATGATAATTTATTTATGCAATTAAATGAATTTTGGACTACGTTTTCATCAGGGGTGTTACTTGACAATTCTTTAGGTAGCATTCACATTCCATATATTTTTTATGGTTTGGTTTGTTTTTTATTATCTCGCCATCTAATCATGGCCTCAGTAGTTGAGTGGAGGCCTGGGATGGGGGGCTACAGTGGAGGGCTAGGGGGGGCTGTAGTGGAGGGCTGGGAGGTGGGGGGGCTACAGTGGAGCGCTGGGGGACTGTAGTGAGATCATGGAGGGAGGGCTAGGAGGGAAAGGTTGTGAGGGGGTGCAATGTAGGGCTGGGAGGGGAGGGGGCTGCATTGACATAATCTATCTTTCATATACTCGGCAAGCAGAGGATGTTCATTAGGAAACTATGAATGTGTCCTCTACTTTGAAGTAGAAGAGATCAAGTATTGAAGGTGTTGTGAAGGTTTATTTTCTTCTAATATTTTGATTTAAATTTAAAGGAACTGATTTGTAGTTCTTGGTGTGATTCATATTTTTTGTGTTTGGTTTCATTCTAAACAGTGGCCTTATAAAGCTGCTGTAGTTTCTTTTGAGGAAATACCTCAATCCTTGGAAAAAATTTATAGTGTTAATGTGATCAGGACTATGATTTCTCTACAGGTAAGGAAAGTAACCAGCACTCATTTCCCCTTTCCTCTTTCATTCATCGATTTATGAATATATTTTTACGTAGTTCAGTCATGAAACTAATAAAAAAACACGTTCCCTGTTTATTTTATTTTCCTAAAAAAAATTTATGCCTTGAGATGCCATGGAATATCATATTTGATTGGTATACAGTAAATATGGGGGAGGAGGAGGGTCTAGGTAGGGGGAGGGGGAGGAGGAGAGGTTGGGTAGGGGGAGCTGGGCATGAGGGGTGGGGAGTGGTGGGGCTGGGCAGGGGGGAGCTGGGCATGAGGGACGAGCTGGGCAGGGGGGAGTCAGGCATTAGGGTGGGGGAGGGGGAGGGACTAGGCAAGGGGGGAGCTGTGCATGAGAGAGGGGGAGGGGAAGGGGATGGGAATGAGGGGATTTTGGGCATGAGAGAGGAGGGGGAGGGGATGGGCAGTGGGGAGAGGGGCATGAGGGAGGCACTGGGCAGCGGGGATATTGGCATTAGGGAGGGGCTAGGTAGAGGGGAGGGGAAGGGGAGGGGGAGGAGAATTTTCTTGGTAGGGGTGAGATGAGCAGTTGATTTTTTAAACTTGATAATGAGAACAAGCCGTGAATATTGGTAAAATTTTCTTATTTATGCTGGATACTTTGTATTTATATCAATTGTTGAATGACATTGCGATATATATTTTTTTATTTTATTTCATGTGTTTTTATCCAAAAGGTTATCTAAAAATTTCATTTTACTTTAATGAATTGTATGGAATCTGATAGTTATTTGAATATTCGGAGTTGACTATCATACTTTGATATTTTATATGCTATTTTTGTTTTTTAGATTTCCTTTCTCTAAATTTTTAATGTGGTTTTTGTGTTTTAGGAAGTCTTTAAACACAAAAGAGAAATCAGGTTCAGTGGAATCCTCATTCCGGTTTTACTCCTACTTTTGAATTTTAATATTCGGCTATATATTTGGGTACGGTTTGGATACATTAAACTATCATCGCATTTGAAAAGGCTCAGGATGTTATTCAGAAATCACGGATCACGGTGTACTTTCATGAGGTATACACCCTTATGATTTTTAGTGATTTTTAATATTTTAACACGATCAAGACTTGAATATTTATTACATTATCTATGTGTGGTGGTTACTTTTTATATATATCAATTGTTGAATTACATTGAAATTCATGTTTGTGTATTTTATTTCCTGTGTTTTTATCCAAAAGTTTCTCTAAATATTCCATTCTACTTGACTGAGCAAGGGGCAGGGGGTGGGAATGGGGGAGGGGGAGGGGAAGGAGGAGGGGGAGATGGAGGCGATGGTAGTGGGGAGGGAGGTGGAGGGGCTGGGTGGGTGGGGAGGGGGAGGGTCTGGGTAGTGGGGATGGTGGGGGAAGGGTTGGGAAAGCGGGGAGGGGGATGGGCTGGGGGAGGAGTTGGGTAGTGGGGAGGGAGGGGGAGGGGTTGGGCAGGGGGGAGGGGGAGGGGCTAGGTATTGGGGAGTTAGGGGGAGGGAGAGGTGAGGGGGTGGGGCTGGGCAGTGGGGAGGGAGGGTTAGGGCTAGGCTGGTGGGAGTACACACAATATATATGGGACCCTCAGCGGGTTTACCCACAATGTATGATGAGTACACACAATTTACTCAAGCATCGTACACTTTAGTGGAGTTGTGAATATGGGATGGTGTCCATGAAGGGGTTCACACTATATACCAGGAGGAACATTCCATGTAATTTGGAAACGTTCAATCCAAGTGGACCATGGAACATAGTCTATGAGGGTTATTCAAGTTAAAATTCATTAACCCCATTATACACATTTTGTACAATTTCTCCCTAAATCTATAATGCCTATTTTTCACCATAGTTTCCTAATTGGAATTGTGAGTACTACATTCTATGAATTTTTACACAGAGATCATATTTATCGGATCTAATCGCTTTTAGAGTCAATTTAAATGGGGTTGTTATTTTTTAATGTTTAGTTGGATAATTTTCATATGGTTTGGATTCAGATTCTTCATGGGGTTGGTCTGTGAGCTGCAAAACATGTGTGAGGGTGTGAGCTCATTATTTAGAAATGTCTTCTGGATGACAACTAGTGTGGTTTAATGTTTAATTGGATGGATCATTATAAGAGAGATCATGTAGTTTCAATGAGGATATCATAGTTTTACATTGTTTATTGGGATCGTTTGTCTCATATAACCAACATGGAAAGTAGGATTTTCACTAATCATTGTAAATCATCTTGTTCTGGTATTATGCTTTCATTTTCATATGTATGATGTAAATATGAAATTTTTATATAGAGAGGATCATGTATTTAACCATCCATAGAGTGGATTGACACTTCTAGTTTATTTATTTAGATGTTGGGTGTTAGGATGGATTATCGAACTTCCAGTTTGGCCTTCCATGTATATGTGCTAATACAGGTGCATGTGCAAGATGGTCGGGACGTGCAACTGCTCGGCCAAGGGAACCTGTTTGTACCCACAGTTTGGTAAACTGTGGGTAGATATAGGGCACTGTAAATCAGTATACCCAAGGTTTGAAAACTGTTGGTATACATTTATACCCACTATTTAACAAACTGTGGGTAATATAAATTGTCCTTGGTCTATACCAACGGTTTTTAGAGAACAGTGGGTACAGTCCTATTGCAACGGAAATACATCACACGGTATTTGAATCCATGGATATATCCTATGGAGGGTATATGGGATATTTCCAGTAGTGTTAATGACCTTTTGTTTAGAAATTTTTCCAATTATCAAACCTCTTAACAAAGCGTACTTGTAAATGGATAATGTTCATATGGAAAAAATAATGTGGATATTGTTTTCAATAATTTAAGAGAAGGTGAGTGATTGGTCTGATCAGAACTCAACCATCGGTGATTTTGTATTTGTGATATATAGTGATGAATCAAAGAAAGGACTCAGGTGTGTCCTAACATATATTGATATATTTTTTCCCTATTAATAAAGGAAGTTAAAAAATCATGGACAGAACTATCCAACTCATGATCTTTTGTTATCATCTGTGATCTTTACTCTGAGGTTATGGAGACACTATATCTATGCTGAATAATTTGAAATATCTATGGATCATAATAGATTAAAATATGGCTTCTCATAGAAATAACTCAACATGATGCATAGGTGATGGCTCGAGCTATTAAAAGAATATGATTTTTTTACACACTACCACCAAGGAAGGGAAAATATGGTATTTGATGCATTAAGAAGGAATGATCAAAAAGTTTTAAACAAAATGAGAATTGACAAACACCCTATATACATGGATCTAGAGAGGATAGCTATGTTAATTTTTTTAGAAGGTGAAACATCGCTACTTTTCAATTAGTTTACCAACCATATTTATTAGAAATAATTAAAAGATCACAATATGATGATGAGAATATTCAAAGGAAAATTAATGATGTAAATGATGGGATGTTTTCTAAATTCATATGTGTGGAAGGAATTCAAAAATTTTGGAGGAGGCTTGTGTTCCCTCAATCCCTGAGCTAAAAAGGGAGTTATTGGATGGCTATATAGTTATAATTTCCTTATACACCCCAGTAGCACTAAGATGTATATTGATTTAAGGGAACATTTCTAGTTGTAGTACAAAAATTAGGATAATACTGATGATTTATCATGATTATTATTCTTTCAATAAGTGAAACAAGAAATACATCATACTATAAGAGTCATGAAACCTCATCAAATTCCTATATAGATGGTATTCCATCACTATGGATTTTGTTTCTAGATTACCAAAAACTCCAATGAAAAATTATGGAATATGGTTGATTATTGACTGACATACCGAATCTGAACATTTTATTGCTATAATGGAAGATTTTACACTAGAGTGCATTGAAAACTCTAAATTATTTAATTTTCTACAATTCATGGAGAACCTCTCTCAATTTTTTCTTATCGTGATCTACTATTTGCACTAAAGTTTTTGAAAATTCATCAGAAATCATTTTATACCACTAATCTATTAAGTACATAATATGGACCTCAATCTAATGGGAAATCATAAATGATAATTCAAACATTAGAAGACATGTTGATATTGTGATCAACTGATTTACATGGTATGTGGATCTTTATTTAACCTTGGTTGAGTTTCCATATAATAATTGTTTTAATTAAAGTATTCAAATGAAACATTATGAAGCATTGTATGGAATGAGATGTCATAAGCTGGTATATTGAGATGAATTTCATGAAAGAAATCTTGTAGTCCCATAGATTATGGAGGAAACAAGAAAATATTGAGGACTATTCAAACCCATATAAAATAATTTTTAAGAAGTAAATCAATATATACTAAAAATAGAAGGATGTATTTGGAATTTCATGTGGGAAATAGTGTTTTCATAAATGTATCTCCATTAAAGGGTTTATTATTATTTGTGAAAAAAAGGCAAACTAAAACCTATGTACATTGGTCCATTTGGAATTTTGGTGGGAATTGGAGTTGTTGATTACCATTTTGCAATGTATTCTAGTAAATCTAAGTTACACAATGTATTCCATTTCTCTTAGTTAAGGAAGAACATGCCAGACCCACCACATATACACTCTTATAAAGGTATATAATTGGAGCATGACTTATATTATTGTGAAGAGACAATCTAGAATATAAACACAAAAGAACAGATGTTGAGGAATTATAAAACTCAGTTTGTAAATGTACATTGGAAAAACTATATAATTACGGAAGTGATATGGGAGCCTTAGGGGATTCTGATTAAAAACTACTCATGTTTGTTTATGACAAATCATTTTGGTCATTTTGAGGATGAAATTTTTATAAGGGGGAAGAATATAAAACACTAAGGAATTAAAAATAATTTTAATATACCAAGAATGAAACACAAAGTATCTAAAAAAAATACTTTGTTAATATAGAAAATACTTATAACCATATCGTTAGATCGAATTGTGTCACATTTATGTGTTTAATTTTGAAAAAAAGGATATAAATAGTTTCAATTAGAGTGATATTTGGTGTCTGGTTGGATCAACATATATTTTTTGTGAATATGCCTACGGGCCTTGTAAGGGTTCCCCTCACCCCTTAAATTGTGGATTATCATAATCAATAAAAACAATTAAAGCCTTTGGGACATTGGATGGATGATATTTTTGGTGAATTGTAATGTGACCCTTATAAATAATAATGTACCATTTTGAATAGTAATGAGACCCTTATGGAGAGTAACATCACCCATGTAAGTAGAAATAAAATTTATGCACCATATAAATGAGAGTAAATATTTTAAAAATTAATAATTAAGTGTTGATAATTTTGTGCGTAATAAATATTTAATAAAATTTTTAAATTTCAACATTCATATGACATAAAATTCATTCTCATAAAAAATATTTCTAAATTTACATTTTACCAATGATTTTTGGATAATATTTTTAGACCAAAATTTATTTTTGAAAGTATAATAAATCTGTTTTAAATAAAAATTCAATATTTTTTATGTAAATAATGAATTTATTTAAAATATAAATTTCACGTATTAAAAAAAATTAATAGATTTATTTTTTAATTCAACATGTCGAAGAATGATTAGGATAAATTTTGGTGATTATTCTAAAATACATAAATTTTTAGTGTATAGTAAAATACGTTAATTAATGATAAATACAAGATACCAGATTTTTTGAGTCATAGGTGATGTATGAATAATGTAAGAACACTTGGATCAAACTCCCATGAACATAGTATTGATTATTTTCATAATAATCGACATTATTTCTTGTCTTGATAAAAATAATCAAATAATTAATAAAAATATTAATAAATCACCCCTCCCATCCACTAAAAAAACACCCATCACTCCCTCTTCTCCTCACACCTCTAAGCCTTGAATATTATCAATGTTATACACAAATACTCTTCCCCATCCACTCACCTTGTCTAGGATTTCTTGTTACTTCCAAAATATCAAAATACCATCCATTTAGGATGTTCTCATGGAGAATATTTCAAGAGGTAAACCCTTTTCCTTTTTCAATTAACTTCACTTCATTTTTTTATTTTTTTATTATATCCTCACCTAGTATGAAAAACTGATTATGAATAATCTAGTATAATTTAAAAACTACAATTCTATAATTTTATTGTTGTAACCAACATAAATCTCCTTACTCTAACCCATTTTTATTTTAAAAATGAAATCATCATCTGGGATGCGTTGATTTATAACCTTCATGGATGACAATGTTTTTTACTTCAGTTTCTCCCTCATGGATGTTCATTAAACCATTTTAACAGTTGAAAAACTTTTTATAATGAATATTTTAAATTTTTTTAAAGTTTTATATGTGACATATCTACATAATACCACACAATAATACAAATTGATTTTGTTGTGATCAATAACAACCTTAATAAACTAAAAGATTATAACACAATGTATTATCTAGTGATTCATCCTCATAATGTAGAAATAAATTATATATATAATCATTTACACTTCTGGATTCTTATTAGCAATTTTAAATTACAATTTTTGGGAATTGTGAAAATTTTTAATGAACTAGATTACTTATAATCAAGAGAACTGATCATGAAATCAAGGAAAGAAACACTCCGAAATAATAGAATTTATTAATGTAACATTTCAATTAGGCCATAAATTAACTTAATAAACCTACAATGAATCATGTATATATATAGGGTTCATGAATTAATTATTTAATGGATTTTATTTAATTATTGATGAAGATATGGTCATGTGCAGAACACATTCATACATAAGGTATTTGTTTTCTACCCAAACCACACTTTTCCTCTAGGTTAGTCATATTCTATTCATATCTCAAAAAAAGTAATTATTCATAATTAATCCTCAATTATATTTTGATAATTTTCTAAATATGTGTAAAATATTGTATCCTTCTTTATTATATGTGGAGTTACATGTTTTTAGTGGATCTTTCAAAAATTCTTCCTGATTAACAAGCTTGTTTTGAAGGAACTTCTTGAATTCTTACAAATTTTTAAATGAACAATATATTCTGTGTTTAGACACCATTATTTTTTAAAAATCAGTTATTTTATTATTATTAACTAAATTAATTCACTTTTATCTATATTCAAATATTTTTCCCAAAGAATTCTTATTTTCGATGTAAAAAAATATTTATCTCAAAAATTACTCAATGATTTTATATAGGTATTTTCATCTATTTCAACACTCTTGATGATTATAATGTGTAATTATGATTAATATTTTTTGATATAATATACCATATTTTATTTATTTTTTTATGGTTAGTTTGATTGTGGATGTGCCATGATAATATAATTCAAGATATTACTCTAAGTGGTTAGTGTTTATGTTTAATGATTAGAGAAAGTTATTTACATTTCATATGTTAGTTTCAATATGAATTAATATGTTGTTTATTTTTATACACATTCATATTTGGAATGAATTGGAATTATTATGTGATGGGTGGGGCTCGTTATAGACCTTTTATGAATCATTAGCTCTCCAGAGACAAACTATAATGGGTTTTACACATTATGTATGGTGTTTTGGATAAAGCATTGACTTTGTGATTATGATGTCTGAAATTATGAATTTATTCATTATGATAAAAGATTTTGAAACAACATCAGATTATTTGAATAGTAGGGTATCCATGTTTATGTTTTTTTTCATTATTAAATTAGTTTTTATTCCAATGATATTATGATCAAGTTTAATATTTAAGTAGTGTGTTTTTAATTATTCATCATCCCTATAATTTTGGTATATGATTAATTACACTGTATTATTTATCCTCACATATCATCTGAGATCACCCCATTCTTATGTTTTATATTTCATCATTATGAGAAGAAGTGTATTATGAATGACTTACATGGATAATCTAGGAGTTATGGGACTTACTAATGGATTATCTATATTGTATTTCATTACATGTTTTAATGTTGAACTTCTGTATGTATCTAGTCATCCAAAACAACTATAATATTTGGCCCTTCGGGAAACATTTTTTGAAATCATTCAAATGTAAACATAATAATGCGTTGTCTCTTGGAAATTGGGTCAAGGGCATTACACATTGTCTGGGTGAGTTGTCTTATTTTTTAGACTTTCTCTCTTTGATCAATAATCTCTACTATTTATTCCTATTAACAATGATCATAATCCAATGTAAAAAAATTTAATTTAGTTAATTTTAAATCAGAATTATGTAGTTTATAAAGGTATATTCATTTAAAAATTTTTGAAGTGTGGGGAGGTTGATTAATAGTTCCAAATTATAATATACCATCCGGATCTGATCAAGAATCATGAATTTACCAGTATTTCTAGGTATTAAATTCCCCTTATATAAAAATTTCAAAACATTTTTACAAGGGGATTCCATAGAAATTCTATGTCAAAAAATTAAAACATTGAATCTCACCAATTATTCATAGAATAGCTCTTATAATTAATCTAATAATTTCAGAAGAGATGTTAAATGGTTCTGACATTCACATTCAATAGTTATATATCTAATTTTTCAAAATATTATGTTGTCCAAATTCATATTTGAATGTTATAGTTCTAAATTTTTTCCTAAAAATGTATTTATGAAGACCTATCTAAATTCTTGTTTAAAATACATTTTTATATGATACTTTTACTATAGGAATGTCTTTCTATCAACCACATTTGAAATCCATATATAAATCTATTAGTATAACTTATAGTTCTTCAGTTATCCTCTGATACATAACATCTTCATGATGATCATTTATAGTGTTAAAGATCATTATAGTATTAAATAATCTCTAAATAATTCTCTAGAAATTTTATTTAAATGATTGATATTGATTTTCTATAATTGAGAGTATTGCTGAGTGAAACCTTACAACTTCTCAAGTGTATATACTGGAATTTTTTTAAGAGATGAATATTTAATGATAGAAAATTTTATATGTCTTTGGTATCCCTATGATGAATCCCATGGTGATTTTTTCAATGAGGGTAAATGGTTTTGACTACCCATAGTGATTTAACATTCAACATTAATTTACAAACATACCAGGTATCAAGATACATTGATTTCAATATCCCTTTTTTCCATTGGTTATTCACTTATATATTTTAAGACATCATTCTTATTATAGGATGTATATTGAATGATGAGTTATGTGATTTATCAAATAGATATTTTAATTCTTGTATAATTGGGAAAAAAATATAGTTCAAACATATTATCGATCTATTATGGTAAGGTTTGTACTCCAAAATATTCCTTAAATTCATTTGTTGTTCCATATTATCCTTTATTTCAACTATAATATTCAGATGAATCAATTGTTGAACATTAATTTATGAAAGGTTAAAATTTTCCCCATCCCTTATTCATCCTAGGATAATCTTCTATTAATCCATAACGATTGGATATATATAAGTTATCATCATACAAAAAGTAGTATGGTCCTTGTCATTTAAAAAAGTAATCACCTTTTTATGTTCTTATGTCACTAATATATCATGCTATGATAATTATTAACCCACTGTATCCATCACCATTGGAACATATTTATATCTTTTCAATTAATATATATTTATAAATTTTACAACCTATCTATAAATCACACATTTAACTACATAGATGATTCCATTATATTTTCAAGGAAAAAAAATATATCATGTCCAACTCTAAACCTTATCTTGTTAATTCTTTCTCAAAAGAATCCATATGGTGTGGGGAATACTACAACACCATGTAATTATACATGATAAATAATTATAAACCTATCTAATATGAATAATTATATATCATTAAACCACATCCACTACATAGTATTATGAGAATAGTTTTGGTGCCCAACCTTCACTTGAGTTCCATGATATATTCATCACATTGATTATTCAAAAGTTACTTAGCTCCCTTTTGTGTCAAAATTAATAGTGAATTTTATATTCATGAGAAAAATCTTACAAAAAATCTATTTTATATATAAAATATAAAAAACAATATATATTGTTCACTAGTTTTGGTCTAAGTAATATTCCAATAACCTCTATCTTTGAAGGAACTGTATACATACCATTGCAAGGGATTCTATGACCCAATAATGAGAAATTATATAACGGGAATCCACATCAGATAAATTTATCATATAGGTTCTCCATTATCAACATCATTAAAACATTCCTCATGTTATCGTTATTCCCTCCCTTTCACTTGGAATATTTTATTATTTCATCTATAGATACTACTACAAAATCATTAGGGTTTTCTATAAAGATTATATTCATTATAACTATGAATATAGTGTACACATTGGTAAGTCTAAATAGAATTACTAAATATTTCTAGTTAACCTGCCTCATTGAAAAGGTTTTCTTGAGAATATATTTTTTTATCATCATTAATGATATGAAAATAAAATATTTGTATTTTAATAGTACTAATATTTACATGGTTAATAGAACAAGTCATCAATTCAATATAGATGATACTTTTTTATAGTGGTCTTGTTCAGTCCCAAATAACCAATGAAAAGGGACATTTACCGAAATGTCTTCTTCTGAAAGAAAATAGGTTCACATAATTGTGAAATATTAGGGAATATAATTCCCTAATCTAGATGTTCTTTGAGTTTCATATTTAATCCTTTACACTATCAAACCATTATTCATGGAGTCTATGAAATGGGTGTAGAACCATGTATGAATAATATGGAAAACAAAACATCATAGTTTTTGTGAATAATAAAAAATAATTCAACAAATAAATCATTATATTATTAATTAATTATAATATCATAAATATTGAGTTTATCCCTAACCATTTATGTTTGATAACCTTTATGAGTATATACTAAAACCCATACAATTGAGGTAATTATTATTAGTTTTTTATATTCATCCTTACACTGGTTGAAGATCACAGGTTTATTAATGATATAAAAATTGACATCACATCCTAAATAATTGATATGGGATCTATATATAGAGATCCAATCCAATCCTCAAATAACATAAAATATGAACATAGGGAGAATTTAATGAATTACCAGAATCACATTCCCACAATCATATATCGAAGAAAAGTTATATACATGATATGAAATGATCATGCCAGTAATATTTTTTACTAATAGATCAATATATAATTTTTTATGTAGTTATCATATACCTATAGAATATTAATTATATATAATGGAGTCGGTGGATTAATAAAAAATAATACATTTAGAGTTTGTTCTCACATCATAATCATGCATTTCTATAATTGAATTAGTTTACCATAATTTTATTAAACTTAAATGGTTTGTGTGAGTATTAATAATGTTAGGTCCACAAGGATGAATACCCTAAGAGGGGGGGGGTTGAATCAGGGTATGACTAATTTAGAATTAACACCCGTACTGATATTGTTTTGCTATTAATAAAAACAATCTTCTCTCACTTTCATGTTTCACAATGTAAGTAGAAAGTAATGCATGCACATGACACAATGATTTTTACTTGGTTCACCCGCATTAGGCTACATCCAAGGAGCATACGCCGACAAGTTACCAGTCATTTCAAATTTCATAAAACACCACTAGTTGTGGTTTACAAGGTTTGAGTACAATCACTCTGTCCAAGGATCACTGCCTTTACAAGATTTATGGTCATCTCAATACTTTCCCAAGGGTCACTCCCTGTTTCTCTCTCTCTAGATCACTACCAGTGGAGAGGATCACCTTCTTCTCCTTCCTTTTCTCACTATGTCGGAAAGGATCCACTCTCAGTTTATAGAACTATAGGTCTCTTCATTATCACTAATGAAATCTTCATCCTTAACTGTTGATAGATGCTATGTTGCCGTCCAACTTTCACCCGTAGATGAATCTCGCTTTGCACCTGGTGTACCGGGCAAACCAAATTTTTACACGCAGCCCTTACGGCACCTTGTGCGCAATTCCTTTGACTTGTGAAAAATAAAATTTTCATGAAAGACCTTTCTTACGTGAAACCACTCACTTTTATGCACAGCGTGGAAACTGCCTTGCGAAAAATTTCCTTCTTTTGCGCGAAATCAACTTTTTGCACAAAACTACTTGTCCTCGCCAATACCAATTCTACGTGAAAACTTAAATTTTGCATGCAACTCCATTTCCAACTTCAATTTTGCGCACCAGATTTTGGGTATTCTCTATGTCTTGAACTCTACAAATGGAGGGGGTCACTTCATATTTATAGGCAAAATCGACCCCACGCGAAAAACCCTACCTGAGCAAGTAATCCACTTTGAGCACGAAAAAAAAATATTCCGCACAAGACCATTTTTCACGCACTGCTCCAAAATTTGGTGCGCCTCATGCGTTTTCCAATTTTTGAGCTTTGGACTGCGAAACACCTCTTGCACGAAATAATTCATCCATCTATTTCACAAAACCTGCTGCTTTCCACGCATCCCGCTGATTTTGTGCACCACACAGAATTTTTCCACGCACTTATTTCCTTTTGCATGCCACACCCTTTGAGAAAAAAATATCTCTCCATTTTACGATTTTCAGGCCTAGAAATTTGGAAAACACTAAAAAACGGTTCCACCTTGTATCTGTTCTTTTTGTACCACCTACAGATCATCTATCCCTTTCTCGAGGTTCTTCATTCAATAATCGATTGCTAAAAGAATCCCTTGAACTCGAAAAATCACCATGTAAATCCCATTTGTCGACACAAACATATATCATGGTCTATATTGTCAACAAACACAACATGGAGGCCCACTTTGTCAAAAAACACAATCACCTCAAAAATGCTTCAATGATGGCTTGAGGTATTTTTTCCCAACAAAATCCCCCTTTGGGTTAGTTGAAAACTCTTCTCATAAAATTTCTTTACACATTGATATCTCATTACAGCTCCTTCCAGCCGCTACCACCATTCAACTCTTTCGATTCTGATAGCATTCAAGGATTCACTTAACACATGCTCTAATCCCACATGAGTAATGCTCTGCATGAGAAACAATAGTAAATGAAAAGTTCATCAAAGAATCACTTCATTGTTAACACCAACCGTTGATACCAAACTGATACCAATTGCGAAACTGATACCCATTGTTGAACCACTCTATTACCAATTAGGGGTTGGTGAAAACCTTCACACACCATTCCAACATAATTGTTATGCTTTAATCACAATCCTCAGCTGGCATTATATCTATTCATTTATCGATCACTTCTACAATCTTCAGTTTTCAAAATCTCCCCCTTTCTCATTGATCCCCTTATCTCACTGCTCCACTTGTCAGCTTCTCCCCATATCATAATGAATAAAATTTCCACACTGTCTCTCCCTTGAACTCTCACTATTTTCTCCCCCTTTGTCAACGAACCCAAAGGTCACTCCTTTGTAGTCTATAACAGTGTATAGAACACATATCATAACATTAGTGAAAAACACATCATACCTCGGGGAGAGGGGGGTTTCACATCCAAATGATTTTAAGTGTGGGGAATCGACTGAACTCCCATAGCCAGTTGATGCCTTTCTAATTCTTCCATGGGTAAGGACTTTGTCAGCATATCTGCAACCTGTAACTCTGTAGGAACATACTCTAACATCAAAAGACCTTGATCCACTTTCTCCTTTATAAAATGATATTTGATCTCAATGTGCTCTTTCCTTGAGTGGTTAACTGGATTTTTCCTAAGATTGATAGAACTTGAGTTATCACACTGGATTCTGATTGGAGGCTTCACATCAAATCCCATATCGTCAATCTGATGCTTCATCCATAATAAATGTGTGCATTCTTGAGTGGCCACAATATACTCAGCTTTTGTGGTGCTTAATGAAATGCAATGCTTCTTCTTGCTTAACCAAACAATACATAGTCCTCCAAGATAGAATGCACCTCCAGATGTTGATTTCCGGTCATCTGCTGAACTGGCCTAGTCTGCATCAGTATATCACAGTAACTCTGTCTGATATTTGTTGTTATATGTCAAGCTGATGTCCATTGTGCCCTTGATATACCGAAGAATTCTTTTCACTGTGAGCATGTAACTTTCCTTGGGATCACTCTGAATTCTAGCTTCTTGGCATGTGGAGAAAACAATATCAGGCCGTGTCAAAGTCAAGTACAACAAACTTCCAATAATTTTCCTATATTCTGTGATATTAACTATATTTCCATCCTCGTCTTTTGATAATTTCATCTGAGTAGCAACCAGATTTTTCATCTCCTTGGAATTTTCCATGCCAAACCTTCTTAACACCTCCTTGGAAAATTTGGATTGAGAAATGAATGTTCCATTCCTTCTTTTTTTCACCTTTAGATGAAGGAAAAATGATATCTCTCCAAACATTGACATTTCAAACTCATTTTTCATGAATTCAGAAAACTGTCTGCACTGAGCTTCATCTGATCCACCAAATATTATGTCATCAGCATAGACCAACACCATAATCCTTTGATTACTATTGTTGTTAAAATAGAGATTGTAATCAACTCCACCACGCTGGAAACCAAGCTTCTTCAAGTACTGATCAAGCCTTGAGTACATGGCTCTTGGTGATTGTTTCAGCCCATACACTGCCTTCTTCAGCCTACAAACATTGTTCACATCCCCATGAATGAGAAAACCATTTGGTTGTTCAATGTACACCTCTTCTTCCAGATCCCCATTTAGAAATGGAGATTTTTTATCCATCTGGAACAATTTGAACTTTCTTTGCACTACTATGGCAAAAAATAATCTGATTGTCTCCAGCCATGAAACCTATGAAAATATATTATCTACATCTATTCCCTCTATCTAATAGTATCAATTTCACACTAGTCGCGATTTGTTTCGAATAAATGTTACATATTCATTCATCTTGTTGCGATAGACCCATTTAATCCAGATGACATTCTTTTCTACAGGCCTCGAAACAATCTCCCATGTCTGGTTCTTCTCAATTTGATCAAGCTCTTCATTCATAGCCTGAACCCAATTTTCATCTTCAGAAGCATCAGAAAAACATTTCAGCTCCACCGGAGATAAAAACGATGTTTGTTGTAATAACTTCATTCTTTGAGTCTGAACTGGAGCTATCTAATCACCAATGATATTCTGCCTATCAATTTCAGCTCGACTCATTGGCTTCCATGAAGACACAGACATGATAATTTCTTGTTCATCATAAGTATCTTCTTCTGAGTCATCCTCTGGCACTTCTACTCCCCCTGTGTCATTTACAGCATCATCACTTTCATCCAACAACTGTTCACTAGGTCGTTGAGTATTCTGTTCATTTTTTGACTATAGTGACATAATTTCTGTCAACAATTTTTCCTAGACTTTTGTCGAAGCATTTATATGCTTTAATTTTCCCTGAGTATCCAAATAATATCCCGTCATCTCTTCATGCCTTAAAAATCCTATGATTTTCTTTGTTGAGAATGAAACACGTACTTCCAATGATTCGAAAGTATTTCAACATTGGCTTATTTCCATACCACAGTTCATACATAGTCTTCCCTTGCTTCGGACACAACAGAGACCTCTTCAAAACATAGACCGATGTCAAAACTGCTTCCTTCCAAAATTTCTCTGGTAGGTCTTTATCAATAAGGATCATTCTAGCCATGTTTTTGATGATGCGATTTATTTTTTCGACCACTCCATTCAGTTGGGGAGTTCTCAATAATGAAACTTGAGGCCTTATCCCGTGTTTCTCTAGATAGTCTTCGACTTTACTGTTTGTGAATTTCGTACCGTTATCAGCATGAAACTTCAGAATTTTTTGCCCAAGCATCCATTCTGATTCCCTCCTATACTGCTTTATGCAACAGAACGGCTCTGTCTTATGGGTAATGATGAATACCCATGCCATTCTACTATAATAATCAATGAAAATAACATAGTAACTTTTCCCATTTATAGCTCGTGGTGAAAAAGGTCCACATACATCATCTTTTACCAATTCCAGCACTCTAGATGATTTCTGTTCCTTTGGCATGTATGTTTTTCTGATGATATTCCCTTTTTTACAAGCATCACATGTATGAGTATTATCACATGATAGTTTGGGAAGGTCTCAAGAAGCATCACACATTACCAGATCTTCCATAGATGGTTGGCATAGATGGCCAAGTCACTTATGCCACAAATGGTTTTATTCCTATTAGGATAAAAGACATATATAATCTTCCCCACTTACAAGGTAAAGATTTCCCTTTGTCCTTTTTCCTTGCAGAACAATTTCTCCATATTTTCCTGTGACAGTACAGGTCTTCTTGGTAAACCGTATAGATTGTCCTGAGTCACACAATTGACTGACATAGAGCAAATTGTGACTGAGACCTTCTACAACCAAGACATCAGCACATCTGATTTCTTTTCCCCCAAACCAAACCTTTCCTGATCCAATTATCTTCAGGCCTTCATCATTTCCAAACTTTACAACTCCTTCTTTTTCATATTTTATGCATGTAACCAGATCCTTGTTGCCTGTCATGTGAGACGTACAACCACTATAAAGAATCCACAAACCAGAACGATCTAATGCTTTAAGGGAAATTTCAATAACAACTTCCTTCTCTACTCTCTTTTTCATGGTCCATATTTTTTGTCTCCATAATCGATATAGATTGAGACTCATGATCATTATCAGAGTACGATGGACCAGCTTTATCTTGCAGAGATGCAAATCTGTTCTGATCTTTTAACTCACTTGTTTGTTTATTGATCTACTTCTTGAGAACATTTTGATTCTGCATTGGCACATTTCTATGAATGATCGAAGTGCAATACCGAGCCATTTTCCCAAATCCTCCACACCAAAAACAGTTTCCTTCAAAATATGTTCTGGAAAACCATTCACTATTTGGCTGGAACCTCTGTTCCTATTCACTTCTATATCTCTTGTCTATGGAACACACATACTTTGAATGTCCCATCTTCCCACAACAATAACACCTAATATAGGGTGCATTCCTTCGTGTTACTTCAGCACTACGATTTTCCCTTTGGGAACTCTAAATATTCTGATTCTATTTTGTTCCCAAATCAACATTCAATATTGGGAATGGTGCTTGCGGTCTGACATCAACTGCCACATATTTTTGTTTCTTATCAAGACCAGAATCAACCTTAGCATTTGAGCTTTCTTGCTGCTACACTCATACTGAACTACAATCCTCCTCTTTCATCATCTCTCTCATCTGAATGGCCTGCTTTTTTGATATCACATTGGGGCTCAATAGTTATTCTTGATCCTTCATTTTTCATCGTAGACTGACCACTTCTTCTTCAAGATCATTAATACGTCTGACCTGCTCCTTTCCTGTGTTAGTCAAACAATCAATTTCCTTCTTTTGTTTCTCAATTTTAAGCTTATGGTCAACAATATTTTTTTGAGCTCTCTGTTGTTGAGGATTCTAGTCTTTCAATTTATTCTAATAGATCAGACTTTTCATCATCCGGTTGTTGCATATAGATTTTGGCATCACGAACCACTTTATTGGCTTTCTTCGTTTTGGATCTCCAAACGTCAATCTCCTCAAGAGCTGCTTCCAATTCGGCTTCCATATCAATTATCCCATAAATTTCTTCTTCCTCTTCAACGTCATCTTCTTCCTTTTTCTAAGAACTACCAACAACCACCACCAGGGCATTTACCCCACAATCTCTGCAATTTTCTATCTCCTCAACCACTTCATCCTCAGACTCATCTGAACTGTCAAATTCTTGTGAATTAAGATTGTTATTCTTGATGAAATTTCACTTGCATTGTTTCTTCCCTTTCACCAACGTTGTAGTCTTCTTCTTGGGAATTTCAACTTCATCATCATCATTATCGTTTTCTTGAAACTTCTTGGTGCATCTTTCCACAAGATGACCAACCTTTCCACATCGAAATCATGCTAGTGGATGTTTCCCTTTAAACTTTCCTCTTCCTCTTTCAATATTTGAAGAAAGGAATAACATCACCTCATTTGTCTCTTCTTCTTCTTGAGAATATTCAATGGTGATCTTCTTCATGGCCTTGAATGCCACTTCTTTGGATTTCACCTTCTCCACAACATTGTTATCATCATTTCTCATTTCATATGCAACAAGGGTGTTGTGCAGGTTTTCCAATGTCAGTTCTTTTGGGTCTTTATCTTCCAAAACAGAAACTTTCGGATATAACTGAGGTGGATGTTTTCTCAATATGTGCTTCACAATTTTTATATCTTTGATAATTTCTACAAGACCCCGCATGTATACTACAAAAGAATTTACCTTGTCAATGAATGCATCAATAGGCTCATTCAGGTTCAATCTCAGATCTTCGTACTTGTTCCACAACACTTGCAGCTTGGCCTCTCTTACCTTTGTATCCCTTTCATATATATTCAAATGTTTTTCCCACATGGCATGTGACGTCTTAAAAGACATCACCTTTGTATATATAGGATTGGATAGGGCCCCCCTAAGGAAATTATAGCTTTGGCATCAGCATCCAGCTCTCTACGCTCAGCTTCTGATAATGCACCACTGATGATGTCAGCCATTATACCATGCATTGCAACTGTGAACATATCCATTCCTAATGATCGGAAGTAGTGTTGCATCTGATTCTTCCATAGCTGAAAATTGTTTCCATCGAAGAATGGAATCCCTTTATGATTAGTGACCTCCATTGAGAGAAGAACTATTGTCCACCTTTCCCTCTGATACCAATTGTTAGGTCCAAAAAGCTGAATACCATTAGAGGGGGTGAATCAGGGTATGACTAATTTAGAATTAACGCCCATACTGATCTTGTTTTCCTATTAAGAAAAACACTCTTCTCTCTCTTTCTTGTTACACAATGTAAGCAGAATGTAATGCTTGCAGGGGATGAAATGATTTTTACATGGCTCACCCGCACTGGGCTACGTCCATGGGGTATACGCCGACATGTTTCCTGTCGTACAAAATTCCACTAAACATCACTAGCTGTGGTTTACAAGGTTCGAGTATAGTCACTCTGTCCCAGGCTCACTGCCTTTAAAAGATTTAGCGTCAGCTCACTGTTTTTCTCAAGGGTCACTCCCTGTTTTTCTCTCTCTAGCTCACTGCCAGTGGATAGGATCACCTTCTTCCTCTTTCTTTTCTCAATGCGTCGGAAAGGATCCACTCACAATTTATAGACCTATAGTTTTCTTCATTATCACTAATGAAATCTGCTTCCTTAACTGTTGATAAATGCTCTTTTTATGTCTAACTTTCACCCATAGATGAATCTCACTTTGCACCAGGTGAACTGGGAAACCCAAATTTTTATGAACAGCCCTTACGACACCTTGCGTGCAATTCCTTTGACTTGCAAAAAATTCAATTTTCTTGCAACACCTTTCTTACGCGAAACCCCTCCCTTTTACGCGCAACCTGGAAACTTCCTTGCACGTAATTTTCTTCTTTTGCGTCAAATCCACGTTTCGCACAACACCAATTATCCATGACAACGCCAATTCTACTTTCATACTTAATGTTTACGCGCAACTCCTTTTTAAACATCAATTTCATGCACCAAAACTCGGGTATTCTCTATGTATTGAACTCTACCAAATAGCAGGGGGTCACTTCATATTTATAGGCAAAATAGACCCCGCGTGAAAAACCCTCCTTGACCATGTAATCCATTTGAGTGAGAAAAACAAATATTCCACAGAAGACCATTTTTCGTGCACTACTCCAAAATTTCGCGCACCTCATGACTTTGACAATTTTCAATCTTCGGACCACGAAACACATCTTTCGCAAAATACATCATCCATATATTTCGTGCAACCCTCTATTTTCCGTGCATACCGCTGATTTTTCACCCCACACATAATTTTTCCACACACCTATTTCCTTTTTCGTGCCACACCATTTGTGAAAAACATATCTCTCCATTTTACAATTTTCAGGCCCAATAATTTTGCAAACACTGGAAAACAGTGCCACCTTGTATCTGCTTTTTTTGTACCACCTACAGATCATATATCCCTTTTTTTAGGTTCTTCATTCAATAATATATTGTTAAAATCTTCCCTTGAACTCGACAAATCACCATGTATACCCAATTTATCGACACAAACATATATCATAGTCTGTATTGTCAAAAAAACAACAACATGGAGGCCCACTTTATCAACAAACACAATCACCTCAAAAATGATTCAATGATTCCTTGGGGGATTTTTTCCCAAAAAATAACTATTAAAAATAATTTTAAATAATATAAGAAAAAATTCATATGATAGAATAATTTATGAAACATTTATTTATCCCAAGACACTCAAGGATTAGATATATTTTTTCTATGGTGATTTCTTCTATGTATATGGAACCTAAATAAGTTCAAATCCCTTATAATGGTTTGTAATGTGAAAGGGGTTTTACTAAATAATGTACTATCAGAGTGCTAAATAATGTTTTCAGTGTGGTATCATTATTATTAACCCAGTGGAGATCGATTTAATACAGAACAATAATTTTATAACCACTCACCCTACATGAATCTATGATAAATCCCTTATCCACTTGTTTCTATTCAGGAAGGTATATAATTGTTATGAAAAAAATAAAATCTCCAGTTATCCTAAATATGAGGATGTTTTCATGTACATAGACATATCCCTAGGATAATCACTAATTTTTTCTAATCCAATTCCCCAAAAAACTAAAGTAATTTAAAAAATAACTAAACCCATCTTTTATACTATCTAATATGACCCCAGACTAAATTATATTCATATTAAATCAACTTTTGTGATTATTTAATACATATATTAACAAGAAATAACCTAGAAAATTGATTATTTTGTTACTTTAGAGATAATATAAGTGATTAATATATTTCAGAACAATATTCAACATCGAAATCAAGTTCTTTTAAAATAGTTTTCTTTTTAAAAATATCATTCGTAATTTCGTTATTTAAAACATAATGAAATGGATTCCTAATAAAATGTGACCTCAAATGTTAATTAAGGGTAAACAGGAGAGATCTAAATTTATGATCATAAGTTGTAATCAGATTTGAATTAGTATATGTGAACATGATCATATCTTATGAAAATATTAATAGAAATCTATAGACCACAAATCAGTAGTAATGGAAGAAGTCCTTTTTATAATAAAAAATAACAACCATATCATTGGAGAATAATAAAAAAACTAATCTAGAGTTAGAAGAGAATATCATGAGCATAATACATAGGCATTAGGCATACACGTAAGATTAGAAAATAATTTTCGTACTCTAGGATAACTTCCAATATAATAATAACATTATGTAAAGAGTCTCATGGTTGAATGTGTAAACCCCCCATTCCAATGTACATATTAGATTGGGTCCCTTGGCATATTTAGTTTACATATAATTCCCTTTTTTGTTATATCATGAAATTTCATACATTAACCAATGTATTTTAGGGATATATTATTATATATCCACCCAACATATTTTGAAAACCATATAGCTTTGTTCCATGAGAACCTGAAAATAGTCACGTTTAAATTTCACAAAATTAACCCACGAAAATAGGATAGGTTTCATATATTTTTCCATATATCATTTTATAATACATAAATTCAAAAAGATAGATTATAGCATAAGAAAATGTCACATTATCAACATATGTAATATCAAACAATGTTGATATAAATGAAAAACAACATTTTATTTTTATTAGACAAATCAATTGGAAACATAAGATGAAATGGCCCTTTTATTTTATAAATCATTAAGACATAGATAACAAGGAAAAAAGATTAAAACATGGATTATAGGATTATTAAAATCAATTTTCATAATTGTTAAAGAATTTGTTCTCATGGAGAATCCTTAAGAATAATAATGTTATCAAAAATACAAGTGTAGAAAATGAGAAGACACTGTTCTAATTTTTTTACATAATCTAAAAATAAATGAAAGCATAATAGATATATTATTGATGCATTTAAATTTTAATTTATATAATTAATATATAAATACATTATGAATTTTCAGGAGTGAAGATAAGAGGTGGGCAATTTTACTTACAAAAATCACATCAGGTAAATTATTTACCAAAGAAACAAAATTGAGGTACAACATATAAAGAATGAAAAATAATCATTGTAGAGGGTAATTTATAGGTTCATAGATAAATTTAAAACAATATTTTCCTAGATTTAAGTTTACTGAAATAAATATTGATTTAAGAATGATAGTGGGATGAAACCCTTGTAGCATTGTTACATTTCAATTCAAAAACTCATAAATAGTCAATCCGAAGATGAACTCATGAATCCAATTAATTTCATGATAAGTGTAATTAATAAATAAATCCATCGGATTTATATTCCCCCAAAAATAAAATATATTTTCAATACAAAGAAAATATAAATGAATCAAAATTTAGATGCAAAATCCATTACCTTTTTATCTGGTCATTAAAAAATATTTTCAAACTCATATAAAATAGCTATAAAATTATTAGTATCATTTTGAAGTACATTTTAAATATTTATTAAATTTCATATTATTAAATTATGATCACTTACTACCCACGTATTAGTTATTTAATATTTTTTTCCATAATATAATATAAGTATTCTTTTTTATTAGATGCCTATATATTAAAATTGATGTAGAATACTACTATTCAATACTAAATTGTACCACACTGAGATTTAGTGAATTATTTTTTTCAACATAAATTATCTTTTTGATATTTTTTATTATTAATATCATTATAAATAGTTATATTTATATATATCAATACAATAAATCAAACATTCCTTTCAAATTCCACTGATATTTCTTGTGCTACACACAATAACGACATGGTGTACGTTACATTAAACACTGTTTTGCATTGAATAATTAATTTTTAAAATGATAAAATTATTACCTATACATTAAAATTTGTTATATGAATAATAATAACTAATTTTCAAAAAAATATCTCTGATTTATTTAATAAATAATACTTATCGATATTGAAAGATATAATTTTTGGTAAAGTCCTAATATATTTAAATTTACTATGAACTACAATTCATGTCCACCATTGAAAAATAATAAAATAATTTTATAAAGATACTGAAAATTAATTTTATAATATAAAATTAATATTTTAATTTATAATGCCAAAATAATTTTGGGTAAATTTTTGGGATTCTTATGAGAAACACCATTTTTCCTAAATAGTGAAAAAATATACTTTTTAATTAAAAATTACCTTTTCATTTATATAATTAAAAAAATTGAATAATATTTTTAATTTGTTTTATGTATAAAATATATCCATTATACATATTTTAATACAATTTAGGTCATTATAATTAATTTCACTTAGAAATTGAATATAAAGACATAAAAACTTTTGAATGTCTTTCAAAATTAAGAACCCAAAATTTTATCTCATTTGGAAGATTAACATTAATCTTAATTTTTAATCTTATGTGTATTTAATTTATAAAAAATATAAATACATAATTTTAGTAAATATAAAATTTATTTTCTAACAATATAATGTTAATTTATGACCCTAATTATTTGTAAAAGTGATTAAAATTAACCATAACAATTATGGTCAAATTAAGATTAATTTTGGACTAAACCATAATATGTTGGGGTGAAATTCCATATCAACCTATATAACCCCAATAGAAGGAAATTACATGTCCATTAAAAATCATTTATTAATTTATGTTTGGTGGGTATTACTATTTTTATGTAACAACATGTGTACACCTAACTTGTTTTCAAAATTTCTATGTGAGTCATTTTCCTTCCCTATAATTGGCCACCACCTCCCCCACATCCTCACACCTATATAGATTATTATATTCATAAAATATCTACCCAATAGAATTTCAATCATCAAAAAATTAAATAATTAAGCCTCCATTTTTATTAAATCTATCCAAGGAAGACTATTGGTGCCAACCAAATAGAGTTACCCGATTGAGAGGTAACATTTTCTATTGAGCTTTGTCCTCCTATATTCTTTCTCAACCAACTCCACATTATTTTTTCAATGATTTAATAAAAAATTATATTAACTATACTATGATGTTTTTAAGCTATTTTTAAACCAACATTTACACGCACCTCCACCTAATTGGTTATGCAAATAATATTTACAAGTACGATAAACTACTGCCTCAATTAATGATGGTTGTTTGTTTTCACATATGACCTATCAGGGTGGAAATTATAATGGGAAAAATGTTTATATTTGTATTATATTAAATTTCATTTTTTACATATTTTTTATTACTTTTACCACACATATCTTTCTTTACTTTCCATTTAGTTTTAATACGATAATTTTTTTGAGGAAGTGCAGACTAGTGCCCTCTAAAAATGACGTCATTTGTTCACACACTACATGAAATTAAAAAAAGATAGGTTCAGTGAAAATATATGATTTATATGATTTATATTATATAATAACTCTACTAGGTTATTGATATACATAGATATATAAATATATGTCATTTACTTTCGTTTTTCTGTATGATTTTAAAAATAGAAATAATGTTCATGTGTGCATAGGGCTTACCATCTCCTTGAATGGTGTTCTCCATTTCATACATATTTATTTTATATATTATTATAATACACATATAATGAATATAAATTAAATTAATGTCATTATTTACATTATATAAATCATTATGTAATTATAAGGACGAAATATATAACAAATTAAGACACACGTGAAGAACAAACAGAATATTATCTAAATTGTAATCTCAACATATTATTGTTAAAAACCACATAACATAAAGTCATTATAATACCATATATTGTATTATATATAATAATATGATTCTGTAAACGATTTATAGTAAATTTTTATTTATTATAAAGTAGAATTGAATATGTAAAACAACTGTCAAAAACTAAGGTAAGTGTGTTTCCTATCACTTTTATTTTTGGGAGATACATGATTGATTCCACACCCATTCCTTTTATGTTGTTTGTATACTTACATTGGATGTTTTATATTATTATTATACATAAATGTATTTTTAT
The DNA here is from genome assembly GCA_963277665.1 of Viscum album. Classification (NCBI taxonomy): domain Eukaryota; kingdom Viridiplantae; phylum Streptophyta; class Magnoliopsida; order Santalales; family Viscaceae; genus Viscum; species Viscum album. The sequence continues at coordinate 1,043,848,061 of OY728133.1, read as the reverse complement.
TTACATACCCATTATATGTTTTTTATTTCATGGGGTTAATGTTTCAAAAGTTAGCAAATTGGTAAAGTAGTGTGGTCTCAATTTTTATTCTTTGAGACTCGTATTTTGTTATATAACAAAATTATATTTTAAGGTCCATATATTTCCATTTTAAATATTATATCATGAATATAATTTTGTTATATTTTATTTTATTATTTTTTAACTAATTTTTATATAAGGAAATTGTTATCCCATGTTACCATGTAGTAAAAGTTATTGAAATAATGCCTTCGTTTTTCGAGAATGATAATGATCATTCATCCTTTGATGAAATATTGTGAATAATATCTCATGAATGCTAATTAGTTTATTTATCCTCTGTTATTTAATTATATATTGATGTCTTTATAATAATATTCCACTCTTTGGTATATAATACAGTTCAGAATGTGTTTTTATGAAGTCATTACATTACACTCTCTAGTTAGATAATTTTGGTCCATCAAAAAAATGTTTTATAAAAATTAATTCCAAGAATAGTATACTATTCTCATATAATCATTAACAGAAAAAATTTCCCCTTTTGGTATTTTACCAATGTTTTCAATGGAATATTATTTTCACTTATCGAACAAGTCATTATATTACACTTTTAATCATGAAAAATTGATTGTTATTTTTACCTGATTCAATATATAGGGATTTAACATCAATTTTTTTTTAATCTTACTTTTCATTTTTAGATATATATGTTATAATAAATTTTTTTTGAAATTAATTTTCATGGAAAATTAAATCCATAATTTTTTATATATAATTTTATATGTTATCATGAAAAATAATTTGCTAAATGTTTTTATGCCTTATATATATGAATTATATGTACTTTCAAAGAAATGGTTTTAAATAAAATCAAAGACAAATTCATAAAATTTGAAGTAAAAAGGTTTTTAAATTTTTTGTAGTATTTAATTCTATGTTCTCTAATTTTTGTAAAAGAATAATATTTTTGAAATGTTTTGAAAATTATTTTATAAGTTTTCATATAAAAAATCATTAAAATGATTTCATGTATTATTTATAGGTTTTCATGTTATTTTCTATGAAAATCATTTTAAAATGATTTTATGTATTAAACATAATTTTCCAAAAAAGACTGAATTTTTTTCTCAATAAAATGGTATTTAGGATATTCTAATATTGTTTTCAACATAATTTGGTATTTGGTTATGTTACTCATGTCCTTATTGAAAATTATATAAATGATCCTTTTATATTATTTCCAAGAAAGGTTTTCGATTAATTTCATGGTTTTTATTAAACTAATTTATATTTCATGGGTAATATGTTTATATAATCATTTTCTCTTTCACATTTTATGTTTTGGAGAAATTATTTTGAAACACATATCATTTACATTGTTTATGATATGATTACATGTTTTTGACAAACCATTCATTGCAATGGTTATGATATTATTGTTATTTTATTTTATAGAACATGTATGTAAGATTTCATTACAATACTCGGGGGACCTATATCTCCCTCAAAAGCATTTGTAAATTATTTACATATCATGATATAGAAAAATATTTTCCTTGGAGTAACCCTTGATTAATAAGAAGGTCATGGGATTTATCCTTGTCTACCAAGATGGTATTAAGAGTAATCTCATGCTACTAAGAAGGCCATATGAGTGAACCATAACAACCATGATGTTATATAAAGTGAACCCATACAATTAATATTTTCTTGGAAGTGATGCCTTGACTACTATAGAAATCATATTATATTCCTATGTTTTTTCCATAATTCCATGTTGTATTCCTATATTATGATTTCATGGATTATGTTCCTTATTTAATTATTATTCATATCTGATTAGCATCTAATATAAATTATGATCTCTATTTTTTATGGTATTATCTTCAAATGTTATTCTCAAGGTCCGCATCCTTTTATCTTATTATGTTTAAATATTCTCATTGTTTACCGTAGTAATCATATGTGATAACCCTTTTCTTATGTTTCATTTACCCATGTTATGAAGAATGGTTTTATGTAGAAGTACAAAATGTGGAGATCATTATAGAAAATGGTATTGATCCTTCACGGAGATATAATATTTGTTTCCACGTATCCAAGGACAATAAACTATTGTGTTTCCTATGAATAAATTTTTGTAATGTATAAGAATTCATATATAACAATTTTATATTCATGTATGTTAATCCTAGGTTACAATATTTTCTATCAAAGGAAATGTTTATCCTACCTTTAGATACTTGGATGATACTAGTTTTGTGTTATCCTTGTGTATATTTTTAAGGATATGTCTTGGGATAAATCTAAGGATATATTTAAGGATGATTTAATGTTTAGGAAAATGTATTTAATTTTGGTAAAGGATAGAGTGATTGTTTTTCTAAAAATAAATTTAGGTATATATTTTATAAGAGAATGTGGATCTGGAATATATATAACTAGGGGTAATAACTCCAACGTGATGTTTTGTGGCAGACTAGGGGTAATATTGCACAGGACAACTGGACTTGTGGAAAACTTGTTTTAACACCCCTGGGGGATATGATTTGGGAATTCAGAAACTCATCATGAACCATAAGAAAGGATTTCAATACATATTGGATATTAATAACCTAGTATAATTATTTTTTGTCACGTATTAAGTAATTTTTCATTATTTAGACTTCCTATAAGTAAATAATTTCATTGATATGTGTTTTTATACTATTATAAGTAATGATCACACTAGGATTGTTGTTCTTTTAAATGGAGGGAATGGAAAGAAAAATATTTATGATTAATGTTATGTATGATTTTTTGATGAGAAATTAAGTGGGAAGATCATGGGATTGAAATATGTTGTGACCATGTATAATTATTTTTCACGCTACATGATTAACAATGTGTACCTTAACCAATATTCATACTCACCATGGAAGAGAAAGGAGTTTTATGAGTGTTTGGGTAATGTAAACCATGGATGAATGATTATTTGGTTTCTTTTATATCATGAGTGTGAGAATAATAACCAATATTAATGTCTTTCATGATCATGGTGATTATTTGACTAAAAAAATAAGGACCCAAAATAAGGGAGTAAAAAAATGAATAGTTTCATTAATGAAATGGGGAGAATTTTAGGCTCCCTAGGACATAGTAGAATGTTATGATTTTGAATTGTGGAGTAATCATTCAATATTAATCTCAATTTCCAATAATGATTGTTTATTAAGGGCTCCAAAAGAATTTGTGCGAGTAATGCTTACATTTTTTATGATGAAGAGTCTACATATGAAATGTGGACAGAAATAGGTATTGCGTGATATGTTGCGGTTGCATTGTTAATTGAATAAGGATGATGTGGAATAATCTATGTATGTATTTTTTGGAGTCAATAACATTGTTATTTGAATTATGACCTATAAAATATTGTATTAAATGTTCTCAATGGATTTTTGTAGTGATTTAATGAGAAATATATATTTTGACAAATGAAATGGGACCATTAATATGTTCTTTATGTTAGGATAATTTTTTAATAAATAAGTAAATTTGTGGGTACATATTACCTTGTAACTGACTAATGACATGTAGACAGGTGGGTTATGATATTATTTATGATGTATGTAGTATTTTTTAGATTTATTTAAATGATCCAATATACATTTGAATAAGGAGTAACACATGTTCTACAATTGGATTTATGGTAATTATGGTAATTAACATGTTTCAAGGGAATATATGATAAATTTACTCTCTTGTTTGAAAATTGATAAAAAAAAGGCACATTATGAATTATGGGGGAACAATGTTATGCTGATTTTTTAACCTTATTATAAAATTTTGAATTTTCCTTTTTTATATGGGTTATAAGGTTAACCATTCCAGAATTTTTTTTGATAAACATCAGAGGATATATTTATGTATTAAAATTATATTGAAAATCATGGTTTAAATTAAATTTATTGATCATCCTTATTTTAAGGATGTCCATCATATTATTGTAATTATATTATTATAGTTTTAGAAAAATAAATCATGTATATCTGGTGACAAGCAATCATATCTGTCAAGTTTATTGTTTTTGAACCTGTGATCGAAGTATGGTATGGGTTTAAATCCTACCACTAGCCTACAAGATTCCTAGGTTAAATTTTAATTATTTTTAATGATTAATTATTAAAGATGAAATATTTGTGTTACATATTATTTCTCGAGATTAATGTTTGACGAAAATTCATTTCTTTTTAAAAAAATATCCATTTAATTCTGTTATGAGCTATAAGATATTTTAAAAGTGTACATCAGCACTTCAGGCATAAAAGTTTAATTTTTGACATCCTTTATAAAAAGTTATGGAATAATTATAAATTGTTAAAATCAAAACTAAATAATGAATATTTGTTTATAGAAATATATAAATAAATATATTTCCTTAAATTGAGGCTAAAAAAATAATTAATCAACGTTATGATATCGATTAAAAGAAAATGATGTCCTAATACCTTAATTTTTTGGAATATATGTCCTTTTAAATCATCACATATTTATGGCATTGAGGAAATAAAATTTTCACTGATCATTATCTGTTTTCTGATTGATTTCCTCAATCACTACCTATAAATATTTATGTCTTTCCTCTAAGTCTAATATTCACTACAAACATATTCTCTCTTATGTGGAAATATAGTTTTATGTTACCTTGGGTAACTATTATTGTATCATATTTCCTATATAAAGGATTTTTTAGTATTCATTTATATGATGTGGGTTTAGGTGATTGAATCTTTAAATTATAAAACCTTTGATAACTGAGATTAATTTTGAGGGAGAAATTCCTTTTAAGGGTTTAGAATGTAACACCATGAGATTTTGTGAATTAATTTTTTGGAATTAATTAATCATTTTCATGTTTTACATTTCACATGACACTATAAATTGATCTTTATATATATATATATATTAGAAGACTAATTCAAACATTATTTTTGTACGACTCCGTCTTAGATTATGCTACATATAATTTAGACATGGAATACATTACATGCAACAACGAGTTTCTAGGAAGCATTATTTTATAATAAATTTTTAATTGATATAATTAGAACCTTGTTGTTATAATTAGTAATATGAATATTAAAAACTAATTTTTAGATATTTTATATTCTGTTATTACAGAATTAAAATATATTTACAATGAAAGATATAATATTTGGTAATGTCCTTATATGCTTAAAAATACTATGAACTACACATCATGTCCATCATTGAAAGAAAATAAAAATAAAATTTTGACATAGTTAGAAATGTAATTTGATAAAATAAGTTTATATTTTTAATTTATAATGATGTAAATATTTTAGGGTGTTTTTTTGGGATTTGTTCTGAGAAATTTTATCTTTGACGAGTATAGGAAAAAACTAATTTTTATGTTAAAAACTGCATTTTCAATTAAATCATAATTATTGTTAAATTATATTTTAAAATTGTTTTAGGTTTGAATTATATCTATAATAAATATATTAATAAAATTTTGTTCATTATAATCAATTTCACTTTGAAATTGAATATAAAAACATATTAAACATTTGATCTTCATTCTACTTAGAAAAATAGTAATATAATCGTGTATATGGGAATAGAATTAATCATAATTTTTACACTTATTTGAATTTAAATTAGAAAAAACCAACATAAATGATTTTAATCAGTATAATATTTATATTATAATAATATTAACATCTATTTTGACAAAAAAAAATTAGTAAAATTGATTAAAATTAATCACATCGAATAAGGTCAAATTAAACTTAATTTGGGATTAAACATTAATCATAGGGGACCAATTGACCAATAAAATTCTCAAAAACCATTTTATATAAAAATTTAAGCCATACAACTTCTATTATTGATTTATATATGGTTTTTATAAATTTGTTATGTAAGAACTTTTGTACACCTAAATTGTTTTCAAAAATACCATGTGAGTCTTTTTCCTTCCCTATATAAGTCAACCAACTTTCCCACTTACTCACAGTTATAATTCCTCTTATATTAGGCCATGATATGTAGAATAAAAATATAAAAATATGTCATTTACTCATTTAATCCTACTATTTGGAAGAAACTCTTCCAATTACCTCTTTTTGTGCAAACCAAAATGAGATTCCCGAATTATAGGTCGTATCTTCTATCAAACTCCATTATTTTTATTTTCATTCTCCACCCCTGATACTTTATTCTTTTCCTGATTGTAAGAAAAAAATATAATAAATTTACTAGGATGTTTTTAGGATATTTCTTCAGCCCAAACATACTCACAATTTCATTTAAAGGGTTTAAAACACACCTTTTACATGTTCAACAGACAACCGCGTCACTAAATAAGGATTGTTCATTTTTTCGTACAGCCAACCACAATTGAAATTATGATGGAAAATAGGATTATATATGTAATAAATTATATTAATTATTTCTTTAAGATTTTTTTCATTTTACAATACATATATTTTTACATTCCATTTGGTGTCAATATGATAATTTCATTTAAGTAAGTGTGGACTACTTCCCCCTCAATGTCATGTGTTTCGTTTATACCCTACAGGGAATGTATTAAGGAAGGATTATGTGAAATTATATGATATATATAAGATATAATAATTCTACTAGAATAATATATATATATATACATATATATATATATCATTATCTTTCTTTTTTTCAATATGACAAAATAAACGGAAGCACTGTCCATGCATACGTATGACTTACCGTATCCATGAATTGTGTACTACATTTCATAGTTCTATATTCCCTAGACTATTATAATAAAAATATAATGAATATAAATGATAATTATAAAATTATATAAATTATTTAAATCATCATATAATTATAAAGACCAAATTTATAATAAATTAAGACACATGTGAAGAATAAAACAAATATTACCCAATCTGAAACCTAAACAAAATATTATTAACAAGCACGTAATATAATGTCATAATAAAACAATATATGTTTTTATATATAAGTATATGGTTCCTTAAATTATTTATAAAAATCATATTTTTTATATAGATGGCATGGATGAGTACGAGGAGAGTCAAGAAATAAGGTAAGGTGATTTCATCTCGCTTTTATTTTCATTGTATACCGTCTTTATTCACCACCCATTCCTTTTTTTTGCGGTGTATACTACACATAAATGAATTCCATAATTGTTATACCTAAATTTTTTGCTATTTTCATATCTATTTTATGATATTTGTTTTATGTGGTTAATGTTTAAAAAGTTACCCAATCGATGAAGTAGTTTTGTCTCGATTTTCCTTTTGGATACTCATATTTTGTCTTGGAGTTAAATAATTTTTGAGGACCATATAATTATATTTTACAATATATATCAGGAATCTAATTATATTCATAGTATTTTATGATTCTTGTTATTTTCCTTTCTTACATGGATTGAGTGATCATAAGTTACCAAGTATCAAATTTTAATGAAAAATATTATTATTTTTCTAGATTATTAAGGATAATGCCTCCTCTGATGAAATAGTGTGATTCATTACTCAATAAAAATCATGAGTTTTTATATCCTCTAATATATAATAATATATCTATGTATTGGTACCATTATTCAACTCTTCATTACATAATATATTTATAAATATGAATTTATGGTAGCCCCACTTTACCATCTCTTTGGATGGAAATGTGTGTTATATCAAAATGAGGTTTTCTAGAAATGGGTTCTAAGAATATTCAACAATTATCCAATAATAATTAAAATAAATTTTTTACCAGTTTCTTCTTTTAACAATTAATTCCAAGGAATAATCTTGTCACATTCCAAAAGCAGCCAATTTTCAACACTTTTTACTATGAAAAATGAATTTTCTTTTTTTCCTCGTGTTGTGTTTGCAAATTTATCCATCACCATTTATTTGAAACAAACATTTCATTTTTAAATCGATTACTTTAAAGAATTTTATTAATTTAATTTTCATTGTAAATTGTTTTCAATAAAATTGTCGATTTATTTTATTTTCATGGATATTCTTTTTGAATATGTTGCCAATCTTTGTTTATATATTTTCAAAGTATTTTAAAAGAAGGTTTTCTAGATATAATTCATGATTATTTCATATAGTTTAATGTATAATGGTTTTAGAATAATTTTAAATGATTATTTATATTTTTTAAAATTAATTTTAATTAAAATAATTTCAAAAAAAATTAGGTTCTTTGGGAAACCATTTTAGAAATGATTTCAGGCTTTACATTTAATCGTTCAAGGTATTTTCTATGAATTTTTTTTTCATATGGTTTTCTGTAATAAATATTAATTATACGGAAGAAATTTTATTTTCCACATAAAATGATTTTTAATGTTATTTCAAAATTATTTTCCATCGAAGATGACTTCTGTTGATGTTAGTAATTCCCTTATAGTAATTGATATAAAGTTTCCATTCATATTCTATCTATAAATTTATTATGGTTAATGTAATGGTAATGATGAAACTTGGTTCTATTTCATAGGTTATATGTTTATTAAATCTATTTCACTTTAATGGGCTATAATGTTTATGAAATTATTAAGAAACATGAATCATTCCCAAATGTTATGACATGATTACATGTTTATGATACCCATTTCATTTCATTGGTTATCAAAATATTGACTTCTATTTTGTTTAAAATTTAGGTATGATTTTATTACAGGCTAGGTGGGACCTATATTCCCCTCCAATACATTTGGAAAAAGATGTATATCTTATGAACTATAATAAGATGGTCTTGAAAGTAAATATTGACAACTATGATGGACATGGGAGTGATCCATGAATACAGAGATGATATGAGAAGTGAAATCGTGCTTCTAATATGGACGTGGGAGTATACTATTCCTACCAATATGGAATGGGTAGCGAACCCATGCTACTAAAATTGTTTGGGCTATGATGCATCGGCTAATATGGAAATCATATTATATGCCTTTTTGTTTTCCAAAACACCATGTTATATTCTTATGTTATGATTTCATGTATTATGTTTTTTATTTACTTATGATTAGAGATTAATTAATTTGAAAAAAATATTATGTCAATAAAATTTATGATATGATCTCTAAATTTAATCCTCATGTTATATACCCTTTTTTCATGTTATGGTTACACATTTTCATTATTTTTATTTACTTGGATTATGTTCTCACCCCTTTCATATGTTTTCATTCCCCAGGTTATGTAAAATGTCATATATGAATAAGTACAAAATTTGGAGATATTTATTGGATATTTTTAATATATTTCACTATGATATAATATTTTTTTCAATGTTCACAAAGACACAATACTATAACGGTCCTCATGCATGATGTTTTATAATGAACTAAGTATTCGTCTAAAATGATGTTATATCCATGTCTTTTAAACCTGTGTATATATATAAAATCAAAATTAAATGGGTATAATATAAATTCAAATAGTTTTTTAAATGTATTTTCCAAAACCATGTTCACATTTTGTAAATAATAGGCATAGTTCGCGAGAATGGGAAAAAAGTTAAACCTATTTTGGGAAATTTATTAATAATAATAGAATACATTATAATGATTAGTATTTTTTTTTGTCATTTAAGAATCATATTTAGGAAATAAATTACTACTTAATATCATATATATTCATCAAATATATTATATAATAATCTATGTTACATAGTGATGAAAATAGTACACATCATTCTTGAAGATGGTAATCTTTATATACTCTTAGAAAATGTTTCCATTTATCTATTAATGTGATGATGTTATAAAATGTTTTATATTTTTAGAAAAATATTAATTTGGAAAATTATATGTATTTATTTAATAAATTCCCCAATTGATCCAACTGTTAATTATTTTTATGAAAAAAATGGATGCCACTCACGGTGGTGGTGGTCCGCACATAACCTGAAAAAAGATTTCATTTTTCAAATGGTTAGGAGAAGATTATAAAAATATTTTACATGGATCATAATATAAATTTATTATAACAATGAGAGTTATTTTATACATTTATTATGGTAACATATACTTTTATTTATATAAAGATGACAAATTGAATGATAATTAAAAAAGTAATGATTTTGGAATTTTACCATACACATTGGAATAACTCCATTGAAAATTAGATTATGTCCCTATGGGATGGAATAATAATTATTAATGAGCCTTTATATATGAATATTTTTTAGGTAATTTGGTATTTTTTTCAAGTATGAATAATATTTTTAGAGTTTATACAATGGGTTGGTGGAAGATACCTTTTATAAATAAGGATAGTGTCATATTTGTAATTAGATAATTAGTATTGAATGAATGAATCAACAAAAGTTAAAAATATTACAGTGGGGATGGATTTTGGTTTATAAAACCATTCACCACGAATTTAAGGATAATGTTTAAGGATTTTCTGTCCAATTATCAACAATTTTAGCATTATTATAATTTGATTTAACCATAGTAACTATTTTTTTTAACATTGGTAACATAGTTTTATAAAACATTTTTTTGATTATGATATTTTGATATTATAATAAGAAATTTTTAAACCATTTCAAAATATTAAATTCCTTAAAGTGGGAAATATTAATTTTAGAATAATAAATTCTTAAAACCTAATAAAAATTCAATAAATTAAAAAATTTATGTCATAAATTGAACATTATATGTTTATATATTATTAAAAATACTTTTATATTAAAAATTCAACTAACAAAAAAATGTTTTCAATAAAAAGGTTTTATAAAATTAAAATTAGAATTTATATTTTAAATCACGTAATAAAATTCATATTATTTTATAAAAATATACTAACATTATTCATACAAAAAATTAATATATTTTGAAAAAATTAAAATATACACACAAAGATAAGTCAATAATTTAAATAATGAAACAAAAAAATAAAAATAATGATCAATTTTTTTTATAAATTTATCAATTATTTAAAAAAATAATCTTTATATAAAATATTATTCTGAAATAAAAATTAAATAATGTAAGTATTTTTTTATTAATATTATTTAACAAATTTTACCAACTATAATTAATTTAATTTAATTTCTATATACATCAATTATTTATTATAATAATTAATTATTTAATTTATTTTGGTTTTGTATTAATCAAAATACATCAAATAGATAAAACTTATTATAGATAAATATATTCTAAAAACTCAATGTATTACATGTCATGAAATTCTATAGTGGGAAATGGTTCCCCTTAATGGTCTCATGGAATTAGGAAAAATGACACCATCAAATAATGTTATTGTTGATCATTGTTTCACCTCATAAAACAAGGGCCAATACTAATTTTTTATATCACTTATAAGCTTTATATTATTATGTTATGATTATCACATTGATCACACATTATAATTTCTGGTTAGGTTATAGATATTATTGGTGGGTGAATTGAATTTTACTCACACATGTCTCTGAAGTACATGTGACTTTGTCACTCAATAAATCCCAAAGTTCATATGTGTATGTAGGGTAAAGGATGAGTGTTTACGGGTTCAGCTGGATTTCGTGGATAAAGGCAGTAGATAGGAATATGATAGGAGCCTATACAAATATTTTGTAATTTAATTTACTTTTTGTATTTATTAATGTATATTATAGGGCCATGATATATTTGTATGATGTCTAAAAGACCCATGTTCCACTGAAAATAATTCATTTTTTATATAATGGTTTATAATTTATTATGGTTGTTTGTGTGTTGTTAATTTGTTATGTTAGATATTCTCAAGAAAAATTTTAGGTTATTTACACTTTTCTTCATTGTGATATGATGTTATTGTCTCCCCAACATTTCACCTTACACCCTCACTAATAGCATGAATCCTCTAGTGTACAGGTAGGCATGCCTACGGTCACATGTGCTCATATTCGGGTTACAGTATATTAATCAAATGCGATTACATTAAAAGCTAGTATCAAAGAATTATCATATTTGTCATGATATTTAGGATATCTTATAAAGGATGTAGATGTTTTAAAAACATGGGATAGAGGATTTTTCATGTTCTTATATGTACCATTATGATCAAAAGTTAATGATTTGTGGGATTTTGGGTTTATTTTCTTCACTTTTTATGTTACAATTGAGTTGATTTTTTATAAATGAGATATTTGGGATTTAATATTTTACTGTTTTATTTTTAGGCCTATAGAAAAAAAGGTATGAATTCAGATATCATATCATACATGTATGTTCAGATGACTTTTTCAAGAATATGTTTGATCAATTCTACATATTTGGGAAAATAAAATGAAAAGAAAAAAAACAAAGGATCAGTTAAGTAATGGTTCCACAATAACCTATATGATCCATTACCATATATTATTGATGGAATAATATTTAACTGGATGATATTATATAATATCGATGTTAGAGATTTTTTTATTTAGTATAAATTAAAATGAATATCCAATATAAAATTACAATCTAATTTCCTCTATAACATTCAAGTGGTATTTCATTTAACTGAACCATATTTATGATCTACACAATAAAAAACATCAATGGAAAATGTAATTAATTGTGGACATGTATTATCTCATTATATATAATGTAGTAGTTTATAAAATTATCTTTTTTTGAGGATTATATCCTTATAGTTCATAGTTTCTTGAGTATATAATGCAATATATGTATATGGGAACCCTAGAATATTTGAATTTTCATCTAATCTACCCTATAATATCTAAGATAGGAACATGGAAGATACTATATGAGTTATAACCTATATAGTATATTGTTATAAAATATGTTGGATATCATAGTGTATTAAAGATGTGAACTATGATATTTGTGAGTTGGGTGTTATGGATAAAAACATGAATCATTCCAAATAATATTATAGATGGTTTTCATGTATGATAGAAATCGTATGGAGGGGTTTTCCAATTATATCAATTTTCATTGAATGCGAGAATCATAGTTAGATGTTATGGGTTATAATATTGATGCATGTTATGTTCTATTATTTTTTTTATATATTCATGGAGATGTTTTATGAATTTCAGAGGTGAATGCATCATAATTGCTTATGTGGTGATGATTCTAGGATGAATGGAAGGCATGATCAAGTTAGTGCATTATAATGTATTACTATAATTGATATAATGAAAATTAATATGATGCCTGTTAATTTGATGGATTATTTTTGTGACCCATGATTTATGGTTTATGACTCAAGATGATCTAAATTTTATAATATCTTATACGTATCAGCAAAGTGTATCCCTTCTTTAGTATCTATGTTGGGTATGCTTTACATTGATATTCTTACATGGTTTTAGTATTTTTTTTAACATAGAATATCCTAGGAAAGTTTATCGTCATGGTAAATTGTCTTTGTGTCATGTGGGATATGTTGATGGTGGATTTAGGGAGATACCTGAAATGGGGAGATGTAGTTGGATAATTTAAGTGACTCGGGAGTTGAGTTAATTATTAATGTAGGATATTAATGGTGGCCACATTTCACTATTTATTTATGTGTGTGTTTGTAGGATGAATGTATATGCATGTGTTAAATAGTTTCAAAATATATTTTCACTTCAAATGGATAATGGGGATTCTTTTTCAAATGTTTTAAAATAATGGGATCTCATTGGGTAATAGTAGAGACGTCATAATAATTTGGGATAAAATGAATGTTTAAATCATATGTGAGATGATTTTTTATCTTTTATGAAGAGAACAATATAAAATGATGATTTTTGGGTATTTTTAAAAATATATGGTTTTAGTGTCATAAAATTATGGTTGAGTAATTAGAGAGATTCTCAACTATGATTTGTTTAACGACAACATTATATAGTGTTTTTATAAAAAGTCAGTAAGGGCCAATGTGGGATAGAATGTGACAGTCATGAGATAATGAGAAGGGTCATAGACTGGAGGATAGACCTCTATTTACTAGTGTAGAATAATGATTTATTAAAATATTTGAAATGTGGCTACTGGATTTGTTACTATATTATTGTAATAATTTGTTGTTCGTAGGATGGGACACAATTCAAGGAATTTTAGGAGGGCCTATGACTATTAATTTTAAAATATTAGTGTATGTTAGGTATGATTAATATTGGGGATAATTTAAGACCTCTATGTTGTTTCATGATTGATGAAATTGATAAGACACATGCAAGCATAGTGGTATAATATTTTTGATGTGGTTGTTAGGTATCCCTTTGAGATGAGTTGAGTTATCAGATATGGACTATAGTGCCATGGTATAATTTGTATTTGATTATTCCATGATAAGATTTGTTAGATATTAGTTGGGGAGGAATGGGAGGAGCTCCATTATGGTGATTATATAAAGTATTGGGTTTCATCTTCAATGATCAGTTATGAAAATTCCAATAGTGTCAAGTTAATCATAAATGATCTAACCATGGTATGTTTGTTTTAAAATTTAATATTGAATGTTAAGTGTAACATATGTTCATAACCAACAGTAAGGTGGTTTAATTTTTTTGATGCTTTAATGATGAATGTTTATAGGTTATGTGTAATAAATTAAAATACCCAAATACTGTTTTTTATGGAAATTGGAAATGGTCACATCATTTGATTACTGATATCCACTAGCTATATAATTATTATTGAGTTATATAATTGAGTTCTTATTTTATGAAAAAACTTGTATGTTTTCAAGGTATATTGAAATTTCATTACTCATCAATATAATGATAATATGAACAATTAGGTAGGCATTTTTTATGATTTTATTCTCATGAATGATAATTTTGATGATAATTTCCATGTGGTACTCATTTGACATTGGGTTTGCGAGGGTCTAGTATAGACCACATTCTTTGACTGATGGGTTGTGATTTCTGTGAATTTATTTACTTAAAGGACATGATATGATTAGAATTTTATGGAGTTATTTGGATATATTTTTGTTTTAATGTGTGGGATTGATGGATTTTAAATAGTTGGGTATGTTTGTGAGTGGAGAGGTTGAACCCATAACTGATGGAAGATATATGGTTTTTTCCAGGCAATGAGTTTTTATAATTGAGATGGTAGATAGAGCATGAATATAAATAATTGTTAAGCATGATACAATTTATGGTGTAGATGTTTTAATACAATGTATTGGGCTAAAATATGATCCAATTTCCATTTTTTTATTTTAAAAATTGTATCTATTTATTTTTTCATTGAAAAATATATTTAAATGTTTATAGTTATTATATATGGATGGGTATTTGAAAATGATGTTTTTTCATAAACCGTGTGTATACCATGTGTAATGGTACCTATTAAAGGTTATAAAAGTTTTTTAACTAGTATGGAATCTAGTCCTAAAAATTTTTCAGTCTAGGGATTTTATTTCACTATACGTTTTAAATATAGAATAGTATGTGAAGGTTATAAAAGTACTGAAATAAAATAATGGAAAATATTAAGTGATTTTTGTAATTTTTTAGAATGAATTTTGTTTAAAAAATCAATCGTATAAATATGCATACATGAAATATTCCATTTGTATAAAAACATAAATATCATAAAGTGAAATGAAAACAAATCATATGCTTGATGTCAAAATATTACATTTTGACTAAATTTTATTTAATTTTATAAATTCTATTATCTATATGTATTTATTAAATATAATAAACTGAGGTATGTAAATAATATATTATATAATCTAAATCTATTACATATTAAAATATAAGAATAGGGAAATATGATATGTATGTAAATGAAGATATTAAATTACATATTTTCTTAAAGGAACAAACGTAGGTGTTGAGAATATATATTATGTATCAGGTTTTCTCTAAATAAAAATATATTACTTATGAAGTAATATATTAAACAATATAGTTTTCTTCATTTAAAAACAAAAAGTGTGGTTTAAATATATTTCATATGGACTAAGGACATTACTTGTAGATATTATCTATAAAGATAAAACCATAAATATAATAAAAAATATTACTTATGAGTTATTATTTAGTTAAAAAATTTACCCAAGGAGAAAATATTTTATTCATGGTATTTTTTAAAAATATTTTAAACTTATATTGTAAATAAAACCCATATTGGGCGATAAATACATTACATTAGGGGTTTTCCCTAAGGGAATATATTTATATTATAGGTAGAATATTTGATATCTAATTTTATCCAAGGTAAACAATTTATAAATTGTATATATTACTTATAAATTTTGAGTTATGAATTTTTTTGAGACATATGGGTATAATAATTTATATATCTTACATGCAAACACATAGGGGGTGATATATAATGTATTTTTAAGGGTAGGTTGTGTTATTCAAATTTTTTAAATTAGTTGTCTTGAATTTTTTCCAAAATATTATTAATACATTAAATTCATATATAACGTGAAATAATAGATTAGAATATAATATCATAATGGAATATTACATGTAGAGGGTTTTCTCAAGATTTTATCTTCCATATAGGTTTCTATTTTGATCCTTTATTGATTATATTTTCATTTGATCTGGATAATTTGTTGACATAATCTATCACACATAGTTGATTCTTATATGATTTGTAACCAATTTATTTAATAATAACTTTTTTAAACATGGGATGTTATTTGGAATTAATTCTATAATAGAATAGTGTAATCATATCTCTATGATATGGATTTAATTTGGAATGACTAAAGATGATCCTATAATGATGGTAACGATAGATTTTTTTGTGGTTTCAAAGAGGAGTGTTTTTAAATGGAATTATTTATTATTTTCTATCACCATGACTGATGTTGATTAATTCATTGGAATTAGGAATTATATATTTTGTGTTATAATGTTTTGTGTCGATACAAGGGGTTGAGAACACCTCATTTCACAAGAATCAAACTATGGTAGATCAGTTGTTTTTTTTCATTAAAAAATACCTATATATTAAGTATAAAATTAAATATAGAATAAATTATGTAAAATTTTATAAATTTCATTATGACATAAAAAATAATTATTATTGAAATATTGGATTCACATATAGGGCTGATGTTTTCCCAAGCATGAGATAGCTTTTGTGTGGTTAGACGATCATTACTAAAAATGAATAATTATTTGAAATAGGTAGTAGGTCCTAAAACATATTCTAAAGGCTTATGAATTTCAATATGTATAATTTTTCTGCGTTCTTGGTAGTTGTTTATAATTTAACCTTACTATAAATTAATTTCATATTTTAAAATCTATTTGGTGTATAGATCTGTCTTGGTCCTCATTGGACCCTTGGACTGTAGTTTTATCCATAGGTACCTAATGGTTTATGGAGAAACTATTGAATTTTTAGTGTTATAGAAATACTATAAGATAGTATAAATTCTATACATAAATATAGTATACCTTGAATTATTTTTCATTTCCCTCACCATTTAAGGGAGATGAATAAATTTGGAATGATTAGTCTAGGGTAGATAGTATAGAAACATGGAGTTATTGAGATCATATGGAATATAAGTGTTTGTGTGAGGTCAGTTTTCCCACTTCAATAGTATGTGTATGAATCCTAGTTAGGATTCCATAGAGTATAGTGTGTGATGGTTTAGTGAGAGAACAAATCATATTTGGTTTTTAAGGGTGGTGGATGGTATTCCACATCATTGTTTTTTGATCATTTTTATATTATATTTGAGATTGATTATTTTGTGATGTGATCATGGATTTTTGGAGGGACTATATGTCAGGTAAGTGATGGGATCATACCATTGTTTGGGGAAGAGTTAATGGTACCCAAATTGTATTCCTAGTTATAGAAGAGACTTAGGGGGAATATTTATATCATTGTCTCATGATGATTCAATATACGGTTAGTCTAACCATGCTAGTTTAGAGATATCATAGTTAGATATTTTTATGGGTTTAGTTGTTTTACAAAGAGAAAATCCTATGAGATGTGTGAATAATATGAAATAGTCGCTAACCAATGAGAAGATGGCATGTGGTATTGTGTATATTCACAATCACCCAGTGTTTTTATAGATGAAATATATTTGGATTAATAAGATTCTATGGGGAGGGATTATTCCCCTTATGACTATGATATTATTGTTTTGTTGGTGGGGAATTATTCCTCTTGATGATAAAGGAAGTCCTTTTCTATTATGGGATTTCATTCCCCATTAATGTTAGTTGATGTTTTTTTCTAGGTGGGGTTTTAATCCCCAAAAATTATACTCACCTATAGTATCACGGTATGTGCGATATTCTCCATAGTTGATATTTTACAACTTTTTCAAAGGTAGAGTTTCACGACCCCCTCTCCTCAAAGACACTGCAATGAGGGGAGATAGATAATTTCCCCCTAGTATCACCTCCAGTAAGCCCCAAGTTATTGAATAGCACATAGTGTATGAAAATATCAGGTATTGAAGGCATTACACTCATTAATATAAATAGTATTGTGAGACAAGATGAATCCATGACAAGCTACTCCATGAAATAATATAAATGATATCCAAAAATTATGCAACAATTACTGAATAAATAAAAATATTACCATTAAATGACCCAAATGTAAATAATGAAATATAATTCTAAATAATTGACACTTCAATTATCAAAATATTTTAGGTTGTAATTTCCATCATGAGACACGTAGTCCCTCATGAATCCTAGAAATTGTTAATTATATGTGTGTTGACCATAAAAATGCATATTGTTGGGAATCCAATGTTTATTATTCCTATGTGAAAATAGAATACCAATAACCATATAAAAAAAATCCAAACATAAAAAATACATGTATATTAATCACCCCCATAGTTTCCCTATATCACCCACCAAATTAGACATCTATGTATAATAACATTATATAAAGAATATAGATGAATGGCACCCCACACCGCATTCCCTTTAATTAGCCACTCTCACAACCTAATAGAAATTCATTAGTTATCCCACTTATTCCATATCACATAACATCACATAACATAACATCATATCACAACCCACCTAAAACACCTATGAAGTCACACCACATCACATTCCACTCATAGACACCTAGCACATCACACCACTTAACATAACCATGATTGTAGGGTATTGTCAACAGGAATGACAAGAACCTCATGACATACTCCTACCATTAATGAACCTTAATATAATCCATCCCATCATATCTCACCTAATGATACCTAGCCTATACCATATACTAAAATAAAATCTAAGTTTATTAAATTTTTTCAATTTTCCATCACATCCCATGCATGATATCGTTACATTGAATTGGGAGTAGGAAGAGTGGGCGTCCATCAATCAGTTATCCCTATGTGCTTACAATTATAATATCAACCAAATAATGACATTTCCTCACATTTACGCTCACTATAAATTCATAAAACAACAGAAAAATCCATATGACTCAAACCATATTCTTTCTCAATTAGGTCCAATTTTATGATTTTCAATTATCAACCCATGTATATTACATCATCTAGTTCATTAAAAAATTTCATCCAATTAATTTTTTTTTAACATTGAAAAATTTAAATCATGCCATATGATAAAGTTTATTATTCTAATAGATAGACCATATAAATTCAAAAACTTTTTAAAAAACTATCATAACACAACACACAACATGAAAGACAACTTAACATCCTAAAATCCACATCTGATTCTTCTTTCCTTCACATCACAACAATGTTTGTAGCCCAGTTACACAACATCATGATAACCACCACAATAAACCCACTACAAAACCACAACACATCCACTACCCCTCACGCATTACAATACATAACAGAACATCCTCCATAAAACAATTCATTTTTATATTTATAAAATGGATCCATTTTCACATAACACATTATTTTATGGAAATTATCTCACAATCAATATTTAAAAGTGAAACCCTTTCATTATAATAGTGTAACTGATTCACCAATTACATTTAGGGGGATATTATACAAAAAAATTAGCTATTATATAACGTCACCACTATAATGAAAATTGGACACCAACACCCACTATTTATATTAATTCATTACTCTTAATAATAAAAATATCAATAATATTAATAAATATCGTAAAACATGTTATTCAAATTATCCTTCCCCTTTTTAAATTACTTTAACAAATTACTTTATGTTTATTAATTTCGATGAATCCACCTCTACAAAGATAAATATATGAAAAACTCCACATGATAAAAATAGGGATAAATGAAGGAGAATTCTCTACTAGGAAGAAATAAGATTCACAACATTCATTTCATGAGAAACAGAGTGTGCATGCACAGAAGGAAACCATGTTCAGGGAAAAATTCAACCAACACTTGAAACATGGATCCACAACTCCAATAGAAAAATAATTGGGAATATCATGTCACTAGAAATGAAATATAATAACAATTAAAGAAGTATCTTCACTCAATAATTATCATATATGAACCCGATGAGATTTTAAATGGTTTAATTGACCATTAAAGATGAATCCCATCATTTTTATATGGTATTATCATTATATGGGATCTGGAATTTTTAGAAATATTTAATTTAATTATAATCCATTAAAAAACCTTTAAAATCCACAAAATGAGCGTTAAATCCATTTTTCACCATTGAAAACTACAAAATGTAATACTGGAGATTTAGGGATTGTGGATTCACTGTAGTTATACCATTGGTAATATAATGTTAGAGTTATACCAATGGTAATCTACAACTAGAATGAGCTATTTTTGGGGATCTAATACCAAGATGATCTACCATAGGTGACATAATTCTAGATATCTATCATTGGTGATCTACCAAAAGAATGATCTACTATTGCTGATCCACTACCAGATATCTATTATAGATGATTAACAACTTGAACGAACTACCATTGGTGACCTACTATTGGTGATCTAGTACCATAATGTTCTACCATTTTTTGATCAATCATAGGAGATCAACCATTTGTGATCGACAAATAGAATGTTCTTCCATTGGTGATTGACCATCAAAATGATCTAAATTATGTTATCTAAAACCATGATCTACCGTCATCCTCTAAAACCTGAATTTTCCCCCCAAAACTCCTAAAAATTTCTCCCTTCATTCACCATACACATCTTGGCATAATAAAAAATACATCAATAACTAAATTTTATATAAAGTAATCAGCTGGAAGGACCTATACATTACATCTAATTCCTCTCAAACTGTTATCACCCTCAGGAATTCCAAACCAACCTAGACGAAATGAGATAAAGGGTTTGATAAACATTCCCTAGAGATATATCTCCAGGATATCGTTATATCCAAACATAGCTACAAACAAAACGATCCATCCAAAATACAAAAAAAATCCACATACCGAAATGAAAATTTATTTTGACACCCACATATCCTCATGAAAAAATCACAACATATAATAATTGAAGAGACCTAAGTAAATGGGTCATTTAATTCCACCTCTTGTGTCAACATACTATCCTATTTGGGAGGCACATAATCACTCTTGTGGCTTCAATAACAATATGGAATATCATGTCCCAAATAGGGATCTCATTTTTCCATACATGTATTCATTGAATCATTAGTCACAAAACACATAATAATAATAATCACACGATAAATCGATTATAAGGGTCAAATCATCACATCAAGAAATAAGAACCATACAATGAAAAAAAAACATCTAGTTGATGGGAAGGAATATATTTATCCCACTACCAAGTAGTCTCCTTATAGACACCATAATCCCATAGTAATATAAACAAAATAATTTTCCATCCTCACATAACCTTCTTTTGATGGTCTTGATCCCCATTTGATTCACCATGAATATCACATCATCCTTGATATCGAGCACACCATTGTCAATGAAATGTGATTAATCATTCAAATACTGATGTAGTTGAGACCAATGGTGGAAATCATGGATCCAATCTAGTCATGGTCGAACTTCCAACTAGTAATCCACCTCACCAACGCACCCCAACACCTCAAAGACACCAAAAATAGTGGAGATATCATACTTACCTTGCTAAAACTCTCCTTCCACTATCAATGAAAAACCATCAAGAACAAATTTTATTCAACCATGAACTCCAAAAGAAAAATAAACAAAATAGAATAATAATTTTACATACTTTAAGATAATTTCTTTTTCTCTTTAATAAATAGAACCTTTTCATCCATTCTTTTCACTACACTCATACCTAAAATTGTTGACCCCCCATACAAATCCAAACACAATAGAGAATGACATGGCCTACATTAAAAATAATCAAATGTGATCATGGGAATAGATATATGATTAAATTTACTATATGAAGAATTAACCTTGGGTAGGTATCCTACCCATGATCCAAAAATGTCCAAGATACAATCCTATAACATGTCCTCCAACGTCTTGGAAGACCACTCTTTCATCTCATCCGTCTAAGGGTGGAAGTGATTTCAAAAGAATAATTGATTTCCAAAACAATGAATCAATATAATTTAGAATCGTGTGGTAATATATATGCCTCTATTCCACCTAAAATACATATGGACTTCAAGAATCCACACTGCCTTATAATGATATGTATTTTACAAAAAACATCAGTTGTGTGTTACTACATGATATCTAAGAAGTGATCTAATTTTATCAATTGATCCTTGATTCCACAAATATCAGCACACCCTCCTTGATATTGGGGTAGAACTATATTAAAATCAATAGATAATTCATTCCATTTCCACTCAGTAACATCCAATGGTTGTAGAAAACTGACTGGAACACTATGTTTATTCCTTACCTGTGGGAAAACCAGAAATTGATCCACAAACACATCCACTACTAATTTCATCCTAGTCCACAAAAATTTCACCCTCAAGCCATGGTATATCTTAGAAAAAATAGGGTTTACTTTTAATGGTTAGAAATAAAAATCATAAATCACTTCATCAAGATTTTCTGTCATAAAAAATGACCTCCCTTGAAACATCATAAATTTCTGAGAATCCTCACACCATCCCTCTGATGCATCACCTTCGACAACACACTGATGAATCACCTCTTCCACTAAGTCTCCCCACATATACTACTCCACCAAATCCATCAATTAAGAATACACATTCATCCAAAAATTATCTCATCCATCAACCACCCATTCATCTGTGTGCATAGCTTCTAATTCCTCCATCACTCTCCAAACATATCTAGACTCTAGAAGATCATTTTTCAGTAACATATGATTCAAAGAATCATCCAAAACTATTTTTTCCTGATGTTTAATATATATAATAATCATAATAATAATTGAAATCCAACATCCTACCCTATCATAGATTTATATCATGTGAGAAAAATATGCAAATCAAGATCTTTTAATCCATGAAGGCCACAATGAAATCCCTAATGAGGTAATTTCGCCACATCATTAGTTAAAACACTAATATTGTTAGATAAATATCATGTGTGGTATAATTATTATCTTATGCGATCAACTATGTAGACCCATATAAGACAACTTCCTTCGACTATATCATCACACATCCCAAGCCCATGTGGGAAGCATAAAAAACACCTCGATAATTACACCCACCTAATGAATCAGAAGAACTAAATAATTTCAAAAATTTACCTTTGGGTAACTGAACACTAACTAAAACTTATAAGTACAAAAAATACCATTTAATATTTTACAAAGATTCCATTATGGATAAAAAAGGATATAACTCAAGAACATATCTATCGTAATATACATAAAGAACCATGAATCTATGGACCTATACCCCATTCATGGGTGATTCCAATGAAAGAAATACCGCATACATTGGATCTACTACCACACCCTATTAATACACCACATACCCAAGAAATTCTCATATTTCCCAAGAAACCTATAATTATACATATTTACATTGATTTATTAATGTCAAAGCACATAAAATATGACACTATGTTGATTGGCATGATCCTACTTAAAAATTCAGTATATCAGTCTGTTATCAATGAATAATACTAATAAAAAGTCAATGAATTTATGATTTATTGAGTTCAGGATCCCCAGGAACATAGATAGTGTGTTAGTGACACTAAAAGGCATGACCACAAACTCAATGTTCCCATACATGAATCTAATGTATGCCTTGTGGATATCTCCATCCACCACCCCAAACTGGTTATATCCCAACAATAGATCAATCCCGGAGAACCTACTAGATCCCCTAAACATGTAAAAAGTACATCTATCATTGGAATATGATAGTGACTCTTGATCCTTACATGATTAAACCATATATATTTTATACAAAATTTTATTCTACCAACATCCTTTTTATTGAACAACACTAGAGCATCCAATGGTGACACATTTGGATTGATAAAATACTTTTGTATAAGATCATAAATCTATACCATGTAATCTCACAACATATATGGTTTTATCCTATGTAGATCCATTAATATTAGTGAAGCAGTGGGATAAAATTCATTCCCAAACTTACCATCAGATCACGGGGGTTATGTCACAACCTTCTTGGGGAAAACATCAAGAAACTCCCCAATAACCCTAGTGAGCCCCATTTCCCCAATGTACACTGACTACCTCAATG
Source organism: Viscum album (assembly GCA_963277665.1). Taxonomy (NCBI): domain Eukaryota; kingdom Viridiplantae; phylum Streptophyta; class Magnoliopsida; order Santalales; family Viscaceae; genus Viscum; species Viscum album. Next base: position 1,043,823,441 of record OY728133.1, on the reverse strand, counting down.
AAACATATATAAAATTATAATGGTGATTCAAAAATAGACATCCCTCATTACAACCACTCATGTGAAAAAAACCCATGTTATTCATCCATATCATAGAAAATAACTATCCACATAAATTAGTTAATAACATCATGCACTAAATACAACCAATTATGGATAAAGATAACATTGTATGAATACGTCTATTACATGTAAAGTTCCCGATAGTTCTGATGTGTCCCCACCACCATTCTACACCCCATCACACATCAAACTAGACGGTCTTGCTTCTAACAGGTGTAGTTAGCAGAAGGTAAACATGAAGTATTTCTATGTCTTGTCCCAGATTTATAACTAAAGCATGTGAAACAAAGGTGTTTGAAGCCCTTGTATAGAATAAGGAGAAAATATGGAATATTATAAACTATTAATACCTTCAATGATCTCTATCACCATTATTGCTTCTTACTCCACTGCATACAATTTTCCATGCCAAGCTCCACTACCTTACTACAGATAGGCACATCCATCATCACACTCATGTAGAGATCCCTAAAAAATATGTTAATCCAGATTTCACCTTATTCATATCACAACTACTTTCAATGAAGAATAAGTCTTCTTCCCTTAATTATGGAATGGAATCACAATAATTATTGATGAGGCTGAGAAGAACATATTCTCACCTACCAAATTGATCTCAATATACCATGGGAACTGACCTTGTCAATGTCCAAAAGCCCAAAATATGGATCACACATGTATGAAATCCAACGTAAGTAAATATAAACCACAATTCCTAGTAATTGGTAAGAGGATATGCTCACTTAAACTTCCTACTACATTAAAACGCAATGGAATAGGAACTAGAGACCTACCACTAAAACCTAAACTCCTCTAGGAACTCTAACAGTTCCCATGTCAAGATAAAAATACTAATGAGTGAAGAATTTTAATCAAATCAAACTTCTTTTGAACCTTTAGATATGTTGGAAATATAAAATAGTAATTATATACTACAATGAATGATGGATATCCTCTTAAATTCATATTTCACAATGCTACGCATCCACAAAAGAACCTTGAAAAAATACACAATTTCATTGAACAAGACCCCAATACCCATTATATATATAATTTCTTATTAATGTGAGGGTAACTCCTATCTCTTAAAATATTCATGTTTTCCAAAATAAACTCTTCTTTTAATCCCTTATTTAATTTGACCCATGAAATAACTTTTTCATTCTGCTCAACAATGTACAATGGTCACCAATAACGTGCATCTCCTCGCAAGTGACAAAGTTCCAAGAAGAACTTGTACTATTATGGGGCCTGAATTAAACTAATAGTAGTCTTAATTTACTCTATCTAGATCTCCTTCTCCACATAAGAAATAATTCCCTCATACATCCCCAAAAAGTGACAAAAAAATAACTCAATTCACTATACCAGTAATCATTATCCTTGACTAGGTCTACCATTTGGTGATCAAATGAGATGTCAAATTAAACCTCTAATGGTTGTGAAAAATGAGTAAAATTACAATGAGTCATACCTAATAAGGAAAAAAATGATTTCATATTCCTACTATTATAGAATTTTACTATGTTTTCTAATTAATTATAAATTACTCAAACATTTCCTAAAAACAACAAATTCATATAAGAACACAATTCATAATGATTCATGCACTTCTAATGATTCACATCCCTACAAATTGGTCCTCCATAACTAGTCATTGAATATGTTATGATTCTACCAATTGGATCATGGGTTACCCAATAACTCATTTCCAAGTTGGTCTCCCTCATATTTTTGGGGAACAGAGGTCCACTAGTAGTATTTCCTTAATAATACATGAAATTATCACAATTAATTACTCCAATGAATTTACTATCTTTCTACCATATAATATGATACCACTATATCATGACCCCCTACCTCCAAATATACCTCAGGTGTAAGAATTATGTAATAACCATTATGTCTCACCTCATGTTGGCCCTAGGTTTGGAAATAAGTGTTGAGGGTATGAAAATATAATGCGTTGGAGGAATTACCCCCTATAATATCAATAGGAATAGAAGATTTGAAAAATAAACCAAAAGAATAACCATGAAATAATATAAAATAATTTCAAAAATAATCCCAAAATGCATGTATAAATAAAATTAATATAGATAAAAATCTCCAAGGTAAATACCCAAAAATAAGGATAATTTTGGGAGAAAATATCTATCCATATATATGAGATATTGATTTCTATAATGGTCAATATTTTCCTTCTAGAAAAAAATTTTATTTTATATATAGAGTTAGAGTAAAAGTATAATAATAAGGAAAAATAATGTGACTTATGAACCATTAAAAATAGAATACAAATTCATCCATGAGAAAATAGTAAAACCAAATAGATCATATACAAGGATACTATCCTAACCAATCATTACCATGGATGAATCACCAAATTTCACATCTATGTATAATAATATATTATTAATCATATATATGAATGTTATACTATATCACTTTTTACTGATTTTCCTCTCTTACACCCCGATGAAAGACATCCTTTCACTCCTTCCTCTTTCATGTCACATCACAACACATGAAATCATATCCCTATGGTATATTGTTTGCATAATCTAGAATTTAAAATACCTCATTGATTTTAACCCTATAGTCACCCATACATTGAGAGAAGCGAAAAAAGGTGGTATATTACTTGTCATCTACAGTGACCCCTACTACCCCTGTCAATTATCTTCCTCATGTTTCTCATTTTAAACCTGAGGGTGTGAACTTGATTTAGGGCGATTCTCTTTTCCATCATTATTTCTGCCCACCTAATTTATTGGTTTTCCATCTCTATATTTTTTTTTTAATAAAATTTCTAATTTTTATGGTGATTATATCCATCTGGAAAATACAATGGAAATCAGACCACATCACATCCCATCCACCAAAATATGGGCTACCACACAACACCACATAACCAGGGAAGTTGGGTATCGTGAATATGATCCTACCATGAATCACCCCCACAATATATCATCCAATAATATCATTCTTAATAACACCTAATCCACAACATATCATCATATCACATCTTTATAGTGGCACATCTGACTTATGTCCATCACAACATATGCAAGTCTCAATAACCTACAAGAGGTAGTATGGAAGAACGGGTGGCCTTCCATCCATCCTTCCTCCAACTTGGATGTTGGAAAAACAGCCCCATGTATATATATATGTATATGTATATGTATATATATAGGTTTCATTACATGGTTCTAGATGTGGAAAGGGAAGTTATAGAGGTCACAAGGAATATACTATGGTATATATATATTTTCAAAAGTAAGACTCTTATATATAGATTTAAAATAAATAGTTCAACTAACTCACAGTATCTCCCCACTTTGTTGTTCAATATATAACCATAAAACTAGACAATAATCCATAATTTACCACCCATATTCCCTCTTAATTAAATACAATTTCAATATTATTGATATAAACACATGTCTATTAAAGTGTCTAGTTTATTAAACACCTTCCACCCCATTATTTATGTTTATCATACCTCTATTTAAAACAAAAAACCTTTTATAGTTTATTATTACATTATCCAAACCATATAAATTACAATAATACTATGGAAACTTTTGTAACACATCAAAAAAATTCACCCCAACCTGATATCTCAAAAGTCAAATCCACATCCACTGTCCATCACATAGTAATCACTTCCATAACAATAATGTACAAACAAAAACAAACCACAACTGTAGCCTTGATGCATATCCATATAAAATCTACTACCCCACACACATCACATCACATATGAAATCATTTTCCACAATACAAAAACATATTTATAAAAGGGGTCCATTAACACATTAGACATTATTTTTTTTGTCATTTTAACACCGGCCATATATACAATAGAAACAATTTCATTAGCTAAATATACATGATTATCCAATTACATTTATGGTGTTCTCAAATAATCAAAAAAATAATGTTTTCATAATGTCACTACTATAACTAAGACAATCCATCAATGGCCATGAGTTTCATCAATGCATTAAATGTATACAATCAAAATATTAATAATAGTAATAATAATAAATCTTGTAAAACCATGTGATTCACATTCATCTATCGAATTTTAAAATTATTGTCCCAATTAATTTAGCATTATTAATTTGGATTTCACCATCTTCACATAGACAAAAAAAATCAACCATACCTATAAGATACACAGAAGGATAAATGAAGGAGTTTTTTCAAGCATTAAGGAAGAATCATTAAAAAAATCATTGCACTGGAAACAGGGGGTCTGAATGTTAGAAGAAACAACCTTCAGGGAAAAATTAGAGCCAACACCTACAACAATGATCAACAACTCCAAGTGGAAAACTGTTGAGAACCTCCCACATCAATATAAAGCAATCCAAACAGAACGATGGAAATATCTTTTCTTTTGAATAATTAGATCTGAATGTAGTAGGATTTGATATTTATTATTTTACCATTAATGACTGATCTCATCAATTCCATGAGGCATGATCATTAAAATGGATCTTTAAATTTCAGAAATAGATTATATAATTATCTACTATTAAAACATATTTAAAATAAAGAAACTAACGATTTGAATACATTTTTTTCAAATAAAATGTTAAATAAGAATAACAAAAAATTATGAAAAATGGATTCATTGTAGATATACTGTTGGTGATATACCTCCAAATATGTATAATTGGTGATATACCACCATAATGATCTATAAATGGTGAACTACCATCATGATGACCTACTATTGGTGATGTACTGTCACATAGCTATTTTTATTGATCTACCACCAGAATTATCTACCATTGGTGATCTACTAGAAGAGATCTATTTCTTGGTGATATATCACCAGAAACATTGAAAATTAGATATCTACCACACCTAATATACCATTATTGATCTACCTCTAGAATGATCTAATACTCATGATATAACAACATAGATATACCATTTGTGATCTACCAATAAAATATTATACTATTGGTGATCTACAAATAGATATATATCATCGCTGATCTACTACTATAATGATCTAATGTTGGAGATCTATCTCCAATATCAACCATAATTATCTAAAACACCCCATTCTCATCATACACTACTCAATTCTCCCCATCTCCCCTTCAACCAACACATATGGAGTTTCCACATAAACCTCAATCATAATATTTCCCATTATGTAACTTTATAGTGTGTTTGATCCATTACATGGAGTGTTTCTCTCACTATATGACATACCCTACCATTTATTTTCTAAGGTTTTATACCACAAAGATGATATATGACTATCTATTTTAAGGTAGGGTTTTACCACCCCTACCAAATTATATATTCCTAGTTAGTCTAGGATATGAAATAGCTCTACTAATGTTTGTGATACTTGATCAAATAAATTTTCCACTTGTAGAAGTATAGTAAATATCGGGTGAAATTTTAAAACATAGGAATGAATGGTTATTATTTATTTTACATCCAAAAATTATTTTTGTATATTCATATTATCACATTGTTCATACAGTTTATATTATACTTATTCTAATAACAATATCATATTTTTTCTTTTTAATTGTATTCACACCTTGTTCAGGTAACCATAACTTATTAATACATGATAATACCTCATAATAACATTTATAATTATGGAAAAGGTTTTTCTAGACTACTCTACTAATTATATTGATCAATATAAGTAGTAAAGATATAGTAGCGACGTAGGACCTGGTTATAATAGTATAGTTTTTCTTATTTTGTTATTTCATGCAAATATTCATCCCATGGAAAATTTGGTTGATGTATTCTTGAAAAATTTTCCATTTTATAAAGTTCTTTTATCATATGATGGGTTAATAATAATTTCAATTATTTTGGGTGTTTCATTTATATATTCTATTGATTTTTTTATTACTAGATAAATGTTATTCGTATACTTTTCTTAACCTTGATATTGGGGTATAATGAAATTATGTCACCAAATTGAAACTTCCCTAATTGTTGGTAAATTTTACTAAAGCGAGGAATTCATGAAGTCACATGGATATTATTTTTCGTCATTGTAGTTGGATTCAATATAATGATTTATGTTTTTTCATTTACATCAAACACGGAATTTTTAATGACATGTTTGATATTAGTTCTCTTTATCTTAAATTCAATTTTCTTGAGGATTCATTATTCATAATTTTTTCTCTAACAATATTCTTCTCATTAGTTAACTAATCAAGAAGATATATTTCCTGAAATTGTTTCACAATATGATCCTTAGATATATATTTATAATATCCTCTTTCTCTTTCATGAGTTTCTCTAAGGAACTATTATATTTATAATGTTTCCCCCAAGATACACTTTATTATCACACTGGTAATCTCTTCTTAATTAATACACTCAATATACATAGTGGTTCATAAATTTTTACATAACCCCCAAAACGTATGCACAGAAACAAATCTACCTATATGGTACCCTTATGAGAAATTTTTTAAAATATAATTTATTTCAAAGAGAGTATAAATTATCTAATTTCATTCATCAATATAATGAATGATTCAATCAATTTTAGTGGCTTGTTCAAAAACATTTTTAGTCAAATAAATACAACATTAATATTTTTTTATACAAAAATATTGATCTTCAACTAATTGTACATAAAAATATTGTCCATCCTTATGTTGATCAGCATTATCATAGAATATTCCATAAATATTTTAATGTTTTAGTTTTTAATTTTTATAATAATTAATTTCTAAAGATAACTCTCAATATTTACATTACGAGGAATTATTACCACATGTCCCTTCTCAACTTGATATATTATTCTTCCTCCTTGAAAAAAAAATTATTATAAATATTATATATTTTAATGCTGAAATTTTTTAAGAGAAATCCTTAATAAAAAAATACTTCATTTAATACCAATTTTTGTAACCCATGGAAACTTGAGAGGATGGTGAATTAGATTATAGACTATTTAAAATTTTTCCTTGGTTAGAAATCCCTTTATATTCAAATATTTTCCCCTTTTTAGAATGATCATGATTTAACCATTGATTAGTTTCATATAATAAAATTAATCCACATAAATTATAATGGATATGTGTTGAATGTAAAATATGTAGTGAACATAGATTTTTCTTGATTTTCACGAACTATTATATATACAAATATCATACAACATTTTTTCAAAAATTCTACCCAAATCCATTAAAAATAATATTATTAATGATAGAATGGTTATATAAAGGAACTCCTCACTAAATCTCTATACAAATAAATATATTATAAAATTCACTCTTCACCAATGCTCTCTACATGTTGTATTTTTTAGATAACGGATCATCACCACAAAAGGTCACTCCATTATCCTTTTTCATATTTTAATATAACGAAAATAAGTATATATACTTCTACGTATCATTTTTATATATTGACATAATTGTCACTACAAGATCAACATATAGAAACTACATTATAATTATTATATATGATTATCTAATTGTATACAATGTGATGCTACCAGATTCCATGGTAACATTAAAAAAATCCACTCAGAATCCTTTATCATATGAACATTATTTATTCTTAATTCTATAGAAAAAATTATATATGGTAATTCAAATGTTGGAATTATTCCTAAATGTATTATTTATTCCATACATTAACAACCCTTATGTGCCCATGATAATTTAATAGTCAAATATTAAATAAATACACAATCAGAAATAATAAAATCCTCTAAATTCATTGATTTAAAAAATATTTTTTTAAATCTTCATCTCAATTCTTAGAGTACATATATCTTATCCCCTATCTTGTATCATTTATCTTATATTTTGTATCTTCATTATATATAACTTATTTCCAATATATTTATATAAATTCAAATTCAAATCCATTTAAGAGACTAACTCTAGACATCCATATGATTCAATTTAATATTCATCGCTGGAAATATTTTAAATTTAACTCTTCCATTGAAATTAAATTAGGATATTCATGTTTGATCCATAAATATTATAGAGTTTAAGAAGTTACAAATCCCCAAAATTACATGTAACCTACGATTTCTTATATTCTATAATGTCTCTCTAATAAAATCACCCTTGTAGGTTAATACATTAGAGCAAACATGTATTGTTTCTCCATTAACTATATAGTAGTGCTTCTAAAACTAAAAAACACATTGAAATGACTGGCAACATGTTCACATTTACTGTTACTCTTCAACTCTATAAATCCTAACACTTGATCAGCCTTCCTCCATGGCATGGTAATTCTAAAATTTTATATTTAAATAACTCTTGTATATGGTTTAGTTACTATAACATAATATCCATAGAGGATTCCAAAATTAAAATATTGTTATTCATGGTTTACATAAATTTTTTAACAATTAAAAAAAATTATTCCATGGTGTGGTATGGATATTCATATGATTTCTGTTTCAACATGATTTCTAAAACACCAAATAAAATTTATTACATCTTAGTTTATCATCTATATTTTTTCCCATACATTAAAACACAAATATCTTCACATAGTTGTCAATTTTTACTTTGATTGATAATCATCAATTATAAAATAGGATTCATAATGTTTTTTCTTTTCAAAATTATAAATAATACAACCCTTTGTTCAACCTAAATGATATTATTAATCATTCTTTTGATGATTTATATAAACTGAAAAATACTTCACCTCAAATTAAAACCATACAATACATCCAATAAATATTATGTGTCTCATGTTGGTTTTTCAAAAGCCATAAATTTCAAGGAAATTCAAATAAAAAAATGAAAAATGTTATTCATGGTAATAAATATTTACATATAAAAGGAATTCAATTTTATTTTCTCTATTCCATGATCTCACAATATTATAGGTGTGACACCATAATAATTTTAGTAATATATTCCCCTAGTACCTAACATGTTTCCTAATATGTGATTCATTAAATGTTAATCCACAAGGAATTATGAAATGATATATAATCATTAAAACATATATGAATAATTGGTGGAAAAAATACATATAACATAATTAAGAAATAAGTGTAGAAAAAAAATAAATGTCATTATAAATACTAAAAAATTAATGTATATTCAATTACTGTAGAGAAATTAAAAAAGATTATTTATACATTAAAATGTAACATTTAAAAATATTACCTTTTTATGTTTTATCATATGAAATAAAATATATTATAGAAAGAATGTATAGATTAAATGAATAATATATTAACAGTAATTTTATTAGTGATGGAAATGAAATAAAGTAGGAATTGTTAATATATTTAATAAAATTATTCCTACGAAAACATTTTTCATTATATATGTATATATTCATGTAAAATAGACAACACATGGAATTTGAATTTTATAAATGAACTAAATTTTTTGATTCCTCATATTATTATTGTATTGATACTAATTTATTAGATTTCTTTAAAATAGTTGATATTTTTTGAATAGTGATATTACACGTTTTCCAAAATATGTAACTTTTATTATATTATAATTATAGAGGAGTGAACTAGAAGTTTATAAAAACTTATACTTTTTTATATATGTTTTTATCGAGTAAAACAATACTTTTTAAAATAATTTATTGAATTTATATAAACTATATAAAATAATTTATGAACATAAGTGATACATCCCAAAATAGTTTTATTTAATTTAAATAAACATATTTTTATCATGAATATAAAATAAAATTATAATTTTACCCTAAAATTTATTTTTATGATTATAAATTCACATTTTTCTAAAAAAGAATTTTACACATCAGATTCACAAATGATAATTATAAATTTTCATTCACATATAAGTTATATATAATAACATGTATTTAAGATAATAAATAATTAGTTGTATATTATCTAATAATAACAAATTAATCATAATGAAAAAAAATTATTTAGGTGAATATTACTTTATTTAATAATATTGGAAATGGAAAATTTGGAAAACCTAATGGTAAATGACATAAAATATGACTACAACATGTGTCAAAAAAATTGACATGCTTTATAGGCATTATATCATCCCACACTCAATTATTTATCAGGTTTGGTAGTGTTAATCCTTGACTAGATTCATTCTATTATTGAAAAATAATAAGATTCTTAAATTTTTCCTTTGTAATTTATAAAATGAGTTCAATTAAACCCTATCATACTTAAATATCCCCTTATATATATAACAATTTATTTAATATAATAAATCATTAGGCATAAATTATTTAATAACAACTGATTTATCTTTACGAATCAAATGTTAGTTACATGGGTAAATATTAATTTCTATAGTAAATTTTATTACCAACGACCCCATGTCACTATAAGTTAATCTAAGCCAATCATTTATAATGGGGAATTAATTTCTATGTTCAAGGTCCCAGAGAGAGAATTGATTTATCCTTATCATTTAATTTTTAATATTTTTTTTCCAAATATTCCATAAAAATATTAATATAATATCCTCAAGGTAATTTTTATATTAAATTGTTATTATAATAATTTAACAAGACTTATTTATCCCATTGCATCCACTAATAAAAATAAATTAACATCGATCATGTCATTGTACGAACTACCATCTCTATGAATCAATGTCTTCCGTTTATCATGACCACCACTCTTAATTGGTTATAACTGTAGAATTGAACAATAAAATCCACATATATTATATAAATATTATTATTATGTGTAAAAATATAATCCAAAATTATTACCTCTAATTTATTAGTAAATGAATATTTTTTAGGCATTGTATGGACTACAACATCTATGAATTAACAAATATCATTTTTCATGTAGTTTCTTTCATAATTTTTAAAGACTCCTCAAATAGTATTCACAACATTAAAAATATAAAAATTGTATCACCATTCAAATATAATAAGTATATTTTTCAAAAATAAAAATCATTTATAACAATAATCTTCTATTAAATAATTTATATTACTGTTTCGGTGAGTCTTACAACATACCTGAAAATTTCTATAAAACTATATTCCCAATAACAATGATATCATAAAATATAATTTTTTTTATAATTTAACAATAAAAAAATAATATTGTTATGTATCATGAAATGTTATATTAAAAAATTAAATTTTTATTATAATATTATCATCGGTCACTAAAATTACAAATAAAAGTTGACAACAATTAAATTTTCATATTAAATAACTAAAATAAATTTTAGTGTGAAAATAAATGTATAAATAATTATAATTTATTTGTTATAGTAACATTAATGATTTATAAATTATGAACATTGTATCAGTGAATGGGTACCAAAATTAGTACCATATGTCATGTGTGAACATATTTAAATTTTTATCAACTTGTGGTATAAATAAGATTTAACTAATAAATATAATTCTAATGAAATGAAATAAACGATGTATATAAAACATTATGTAAATTAATAATGTTATTAAACAGAATATTATGTTATTTATGTTTTTTATATACTAGTTTACATTATATTTGACTATGTGGGTAAACTATGTGATGTCTTCTTATCTTGAATTTCTTCCCTTGAGACCTATATATTATTATATAGCATAATTTATTTTCTATTGTGTATCTATGTATCCCTTTATTATTATTTTTCATAATTATTTAATTAAACATGGTATAAAATTTGTATTTGAAATTATATCCTTAAAAGAACATTGATTCAAATTATTCTAAAATCATAGGGGTTTCATTGAATCATTTTCAATTCAAGGACACATGTTTGAAATTATGTATTGTCATTTTTATTATATACTGTATTCATTATCCTTTTTCATTTATATATAATGAATATATTAAATTCCATGATAACTGATTTTTAATTTCAAGGTATCCCTCTTATGTTCTAGAATTTTAATGTTGCCATTACCATAAGAATTTTTTTACCTATACTTCGATTGTTTAGTTAAAATGATTATTCTTGAAAATATTTCTAGAAGATTTAATTATTATATCAAAAGTTTCATTTTATGGAACATTCTATTCATATATTTTATAAAATATAATATTAACTCAAATATATTGCTTTGATAAAATTCAATTTTCAAAAATCATATCATTATTTATACTAATTCACATATTTTTCAATGATGTTTTCCACTACTTGTCCCCATTTTTAATTCCCACCAATATTCTTCTTTATATATGGAACAAAAATTATTTATTATCTCATGTTACATTCATATTTCCTTTCTCTAATATTAAAAATAATACATGTTAACTCTTTTATGATGGTTTCTTTCAAAAAAGGTATTACAAAATATATGAAAGTTTTTACATCAATGAAAATCTAAAAAAATTCCCTTCCACTCAATATATCTTTATTAATACATTATTAATTTTTTTGGAGTAATTATTCAAGGTTATCCTTTTTAAAAGATAACAATTTCAAATATTTTGACATAATCATTGGTATTGTTGAATTTTTAATAGCACATGTATCTTTTTTATTCATTACTAGGTAAAAAATTATTTCAAAAAACTATTCTATATTTTCTCAAACATTTTCTACTTTATCTCAAAATTAATTTTATCCATGGATGTTTCCTTTCACGAAATAACCTCTAAATGTTACTAAATTTTTTTGGAAGATTAAAATCATTGACATCATTTATTATTGTTATATTTACAAATTATTTTTTTATAAGATATATTTTCATTTTAATTCATTGGATGTTCGAACACTATATATTTCCTAGAATATATTTAATGTTACTCACTAAGAATACAAATATTTATTAATTTCTTAAATTATTGACATAACTTTAAACCATTTCTCAATTTGGTGTTAGTTTGAGGATTGTTAATTTAAATTTTATTCCATTTATTGGTTAGGTAAATATTATAAATTTTTATTCTTATTATTCTACAATGGTTGTATATTCATTACTAATGAAATTTAATTATGCATTGTTTAAACTTCTAGATTATTTTAATTGATGGATATTGTTCATTTAATTACTATAAAATTTGTAAAGTTCTATATGTTTATATCCCAAACTACATTAATATTGATTACTAAGTATGGTTGATTGCAAATTAAATATATATTCATCTCATTTACATAGTGAGTGAATAAGATATAAAGAAGTGAGGTGTGGGTCCCAGTGTTATATATCCCCTCTACGCATTAATTAGACTCATGAAACAAAAATATTTTTATTTTGGTGTATGCTTATGTAATCTAAGAATTATTTTATGGTTATGACCTTGATGGAAAGAATAATTTCCTAGTTATGGTCAGGATTGTATGAATAATGTCTTGGGTGAGTAAATGATGGTAGTGATCAATATGTCAATCATTAATCATTTCTTAATTCGGAATATAGTTATGGTTATCCATTTGATTTTTTATATTGTTATATTAATAATGATTTTATTTCAAATTCATGTTTTTGGTTATATATATATATTTGACTTATTTATTTCATACATGTAGGATATATCATATGTTATCCATTATTTGGAATATGAGGTCCCCCATTTGATATATTCATATCCCCATGTAATGATAAAAACTATTACACATGATATGTCTTAAAGGAAATGAACTATACGAGGAAATTTTTAAAGATTCTTAATGAGTATTATGAATTATGTGGCCCCAAATGAAGTTGGAAAAATTTTCATTATATTGGACAGATATATATTTTTTATTTAATAAGTTATCCAAGTTCTATAAATCTCTAATCCAATTTTTTTGGGAAGTATATGAAATATAATATTTTCCTTAGGTAATGTAATATGGGTATAGATATGGTTGTGAATATTAATTTTGTATCAGATATAGGGTGTAAAGTATTTTTCAGCACTAGATTATGTAGTGAGGATTTGGGACTTCATAGTTTGTATTAGAGAACAATTTAAAACCCTTTGTAGATAATAATGTTAATTTTTTGGGATATAAAATACATTTTTGTTTGAAATGTTATGTTTGTTCTTAATATCAAACGTATGTATAACCATTTATATTAGTTGAGGTAATTATTAATATTTTAGTGATTAACGTCAGAGAATATTATTGAAAACCATATGGATAAGACTAAGGTTTAGATCCATCTATTGTATATAAGCCAATGATTTGGTATGGTACTGATTGTGTTGTTATTCATTAACTTTAATCTATATATAGATAATAAAAATTGGATACCTACATGTAGTAGATACACATTCAGGTAATCAAACTAAAAAATATATTTATGTTTCAACTCAAAATTAACTTTGGTACATGATGAGTTGTCCAATGACTTCACTCCTATATAAAAATTCCTTGAGGAAATGTTTTTCTTATTCACATTGTCTTTATAGTCAATTTTTTATTATTTATTAATATTATTATTTATGAAAATAAATATTTTAAAACAAAATCTAAAGAAATATAGATTGAATTTAGAGTTATATAGGTTGAACTTAAATCTAATGTAATAATTTTAATAAGTAATATATTTAAAGGTTTAATTTTTATCAAAAAATAATTATATTATGATGTTACATTTTACTTACAAATGATAGCTTCTTTTTGTTTTAGTAATGAATAAAGGAAAAACAACCACATGAATATTGGGTTCTACGGAAATTTGGATCATTTTTCCAATGAGATACCTAACAAGATTAAAAATGAATTGATAAACCTCAGGATTATAAGAAACAATTTATGAAGAATAATTATTAATAAAATAAACACATTTTCATTTCCATGAAATCAAAAAGAATGAAGTATCACATCTCATGGATTTTTTAGTGAGAATGTTGATAAATGAAAGAATACTCAATTTCTTACTAGTCAAAAATGTGAGATGAAATATTTTTGGGAATATCTCAATGGAAATGGAAAATAATAGATTTGTGGAAAATGAGGAAATATAGAAACAAGTTCTACAGGAAAGGTAAAAATATCAATTAACATGATAAAGGGAGAATTTTGTTTCCTATTCATTCCTATAATGTTATGATATAAACCTCATTTTTAATCATATCATGTGTTATGTAAATCATATATATTCCAATAAAAAGTTATTTTTATTTTTGATAATTAAAATTTATAGTATTTAATTTAATTAAGAGTATGAGATTTTGACACCCTGATATTTAAATAACATATTTCATTAAGACCTAATAAATTCAATAGTGTTTTATACCCTCAACACTAAAATACAGCTATGTAATAGTTTATAACCATCAAGATGTCACCAAATAATTTAAAAATTAATTTATATACTTAAATAAAATTAGGTTCATCATAAATATTTCTACATTAATGATTACATAATTTGAATAGATAAATAACTAATAAGGCCTATTTATTATTTATAATATAATCAATTTAAAATTAATATTTTTATATATTTTATTTTAAAAAATAAATTTATTGTGGATTAAATATGTTATTTTTATGGATAATATATTATCACCAGTTTTATTAGTGATTTATATGAAATGAGAATAAGAAAATCTATTTTTTAAGTTCACTTTTTGGTAAACATTATATTTTTTATATTTTTGTGATTTAAACATAATTTTAGTTAAATAATTTTTATAATAATAATTAAAAAAATTGATCTTGTTATTTTAATTTTCAATACATTTTTTATTAAATTAATTTTTACTAATTTACCAAAAATAAGTTATTTTATAGAAAATTATAAAAATACTGTTTTGTTTTCTGAAAATATAATTATTATATCATTATCTTTATATAATAAATAAATATACCATTACAAAACCATTAATATTATATAATTTGTTTCTATTGAATAAAAATACATGTTTTCAAATATTATTCATAATTTATAAAACTTATTTCAGACATTTTATAATCATGTGTAATGTTTTCCAATAAAAGAAACTATTTATTGACCTTCCTTTTAAATAGATATAATTTTTCCAAAATAAATTTTTTTTAAGACAAATAAAAATTATTTATTTGATAATAAAAAAATATATATAACGAAAATATAATATAAGGATAATTTTATCCTTTAATTAAACATTATGTTTAAAAATATACTTTTCCATCCAATGAGTTTTTATGCATTAGATAAGGTAATATAGAAGTTATTATTTCTTACAAATAAAAATTTAATTTTGTCATTTTTATTTAATATTTTGAATATTAAATTAAAAATTAGATAATAAAAGAAATTATATTTATATCAATTTAATTTAAATTACCTAGGTAAAAAATTTGGTTTTATGATGAAACCATAAATTGAAAAATGTAAATACATTAAAGTAAATGACATGAAACTTGTTTTAAAAATGAGTGAAAAAATTTGGTAGATTATTTATCAACATTATATCTCCCAAAAATCCATTATTTATTACATTTGATTTAATTTATACACGAATATTGTCTTTCTATTATTGAAAAATAATGAGTGCTCCAAAAATTACTTTTTATCACATATAAAAGTAGATCACTTATAAAATATCAATGTTAAACATACCCTATGAAAAAGCCTCAAATCTAGGCCTAATGTTACTCACCTATAAGTCCCTTAAATGAAATAAATCCACAGGTCGCCATCAGTTAGACAATGACCATAGTTTCAAAGGAAACACTCATGGGAAAGATCAAGGTCCCGATGTGAGTATTACATGATCCGTATATTTTGATTCATAATTTTTATAATCGAAACATACCATAATAAAATTAATATGATTAAATTACTGTCATTATTATAATAGAGTGTAATTATATTAATATTTAACCCCTTATTTGATTGTTTTTATACGTTTCCAAAAACCAAATAATGATAACTATGCATGTGTGCAGACTATTGCCTCTATAAAGAGAAGTATTACAATTTTCACCACCTCATTTTTCAATAATTATAATGATTTAATTGATGATTAATTATTTCATATATAACATAAATATTATTGTTTGTCAAAAATAAAATTCTTTGAAATCAATTATAATAATTTCAAGAAAACTACATTGCTTAAAGTAGTAAACAGATACATGAAAACTCAATAAATAGAAATTCAATCATTAGTAAAAATATAGTAAAGAACCATCTAGTATCTTTTGAGATTATCATAATAAAAATTTCCATACCAAATCAGATAATTTAATCACATTTTTCATCAAATTGTGTAATATATTGGTAAGGAGAAGTGTCTTAAATCTAATCTTTTTTGGGTGATCATGTATTTTCATCTACCTATCCTAGATCCATTGATGAAACCAATTAGAGGGAAGATGAGCCTATATTTTTTTATTGTATTTGTATCCTTTAAAACTAATTAAATAGGTATACCCAAAAGAAAATGGGCATCATATTTTCCTTCTAAAAGAGAATCCAAAACTTTTGGGTCTTGTGGAACATGAATAACCATGGGAGTATGATATTCAACATTAATATTACATTCTTGATCTGTGTTGATCATGAATTATTTTGTGGAAGATTCATTTTATTTAACATTATATTGAGGTCCAATATGTATTGATAGTTTCACCACATTCAAAACATTTCCATTATTAGTGGATTATTCATGAGTCTTAACTACTAATCCTCTCCTCAGCGATATGGTGTTCATTACCTTGGGATGATATGTGTATTCTTTTTTACCCATAGACTTCTTCCTAGGTGAATCTAAGAAATACCCTAAGTCTAATACAAAAATTTCTCCTCTATAATACCTCAATTTAATTTAATCAATAGGTACATCAATATCATGAAATCCCTGTAAAATCTAAATATAGTAAACATCCTTCTGGTAGGATTTGGTAGTGAACTCGGTGATTTGACCATAATCCACCTAAGTTTAATGATTTATAAGGAACTCATAAGTGACTATATAAATATTATATTAATATAATTTATAAATTTAATAAAATTATCAAAAAAAATTCTATTCTTGGTCCTAAATTTCTTCAATACGCCTTCCTTCAATGAAATGTTTGAGAAATCACCCATGTCTTAAAAATAATTCTTTAAAAGAAATTATTCACTTTCTAATTGGATAATTATTCCCTAACTAACTGTACTCTGACCATACTATAAAGTAGATACATATATAAAATGAATGAAAAGAGGCTTTATAGAAACTATCAATAGATTTATATGGGCCTTTTCTATAATATATTTCTTTTTTTAGAAAACAATATCCACACCCTTATTACAATGTTTACTCATATATGGTAATTATATCCACTGAAACAAAAACATTGAATTTGGGAAATATACATTTCTTCATTTGGAACTAAAATATATTTATTTTTACACATCCATGCAACAGATTGGTTTTTACAGTTCTATCATCAATTATCTGATCAATATATCTTTCTTGGGGTGCCTCAATCTCTTCAATAGACATAATCATAGGATAGGAATTTTAAAGATCCTTTAGATAAAGAGGATCTCCAGCTTTAGTTTCATTTCTAGAACTATAAATTTATTGATCCCCTATGCCTCTATGTTATATAAACAAATTATAATTCCCTAGCATTTTCATTCATGTTTTTGGAAATTAAAATTTAAAATATGCTTTTTGTACACTACCCCCCCCCAAGAAGAAAATATATTTTTTTTTCATCTAGATTTATTCTACATTATATAAATATCAAAAACTATTATTTACCACACAAAATTTATATAAATATATCATTTTTATTCTTTATTAATGATATTATCCTAAAATAAACAACTTTTATTATCATAATTAAACATTAAATATGGTATGTTAATGTTTGGATCAATCTAACCTCCTACTTCAGTAATGTTATTGAACTATATCATTCATATCTATTGGAACCAAAATATTAACATTATAATATGTTATTTTGAATATAAAAATTTGATTTTGTTTCTAGAAATATTAAATTAATTATTTAAATTATTATTAAATTATCATATTCAATCACTAAAATTATTGAAATATACAGTTCCAATTAAATATATATATATATAAAATCACCATAATGATCAAGTACATTTAATGATCTAGTAATTACCATAATTATGTTCATTAACTCCACTAACTTAATATATTTATGATGTTTCATCTTCAAAAAAATATCTATGATTGGTTTATTTTTCTCAAAGATTTTATTTCTTTGACATTTCTCTTCCCCTCTAATGTAAAATTACCTTTTAATAGAAATAAATTTAATTAATAAAATTTATTTATTTAAATCCATATATTATTTAGGATAATTACCATATTCTCTAATTATAATACCCCTCTATGGCTATATTTTCTTTTACCACTAATTTTTTCCTTTATATATGGATTCCCCATTATTTATTATATCATTTTACCTTCATATTTATTATATTATATGTTAGAAATAAATATTTGTTATATTATACATGATTTGGGTTTTCAAAAAATGTTTTTCATAATTGTAGAATTGATAGCAATCAATTTAAATTAAAAAATATATCTTCTACTGCACATTATTTTGGATAAACAAAATGTATTTTCAAGGATATATTATCAATGTTTCATTTTGATAAAGTTACCAAATTCAAATTTTTCGATTTAATTTTTTTATAATTAATTTTTAATGTGACATATAAATTCTTATTTTATGAAAATATTTAAAATATATATATAATATTTTATTGTTAAACATTCTTTTTAAATATACCTAAAAAATAATTATTTCATTGGTAAATTCAAGATATTAATGAGAATAAAAATTCCCATATTCTATTTTGGTACTTTAAAATCAATGTGATTCATCACTACCATAATATGGTAAAATGATACTCTTTTAGATGCATGATTTTAATTTCAATGTTTTCCCATTTTCAAAACAATATATTTCTGTCATTTAATCGAAGGATGTTTACATATATGTCTTGTGTCAATTAATTGGAGAAATTATTTACATATCCATTTACCATTACTCTATAATGTTTTTTTGAGGATTTATACATGGAATTCTATTATTAGATTTTATTGGAGAAATATTGACAATGGGTATACCTTCTATCAGTTATTAATGTTATTTTTTACTTAAGAATGTACATTATATATTTTATAACCATTAATCTTCAATATATAGATTTATTGTATTCATTTATTTATGGATTAAGTGTTTTTTAGGTTAGCAACCAAATATGGATGTTTAGTGATTTTTAATGAAATATAATTTTGAATTGAATTTTTATTCATATCATTCCCTTCTTTTATATAGTGGAATTAATGATTTGACTTGCGGGGATCAGTATTATATATTCCCTTGATTAATATGTCAACATAATTATATATACTCTTTAGATATTTGTTGTATTCCAACAAAATTCAACGATTTTATCTTTCTTTGAGCATTGGTGTTATGAATGATGACTTTTTATATTGCATGGATTACAAGAATAATTTCTTTGATGAGCCCTTAATAATAAATATCAAGATATATAGTATAAATAATTCTATCCCCATCAATCCATGATAGAATATCATATATATTATACCTTATTAATATATTATGATTACCCTTCTTATGTTTATATTTCTCTGGAATATGACGAATAATATTAAACATGATATTTTTATAAGAAAAAATAACTTTTGCAACGGAAAAATTCAATATAGACTTACCCTTTTTGTATTTCTGAATATCATAGTGATAAAAAGACTCCAATAGAATGTTTACATGGGTTTGACTACAGAATTATGAATGCATATAGAATACACGACTTCTAAATGTTTTTCATGACATGTATTCATAGTCCACATCTTTTTAAGGGAGGTTACGAGGGTGTTGCACATCGTGAACTATTTTGGGATTAATTGGTTAATACAATCATGTTTTCCTATGATAAATGAAGCCTGAAATTTACACATTATAAAAAGGTGTTTCACATCATTTAAAGGACCTATGCAGTGCACCAATAAATGTTTTAGTGCATTGAGTTTTCAAAAAACCTTACAGCTTCTCTCGAACTCCTTGTCAATGGACACCCTCTTTCCCGCCACCATTGATTCCTCCACTAATGAGTGATTCTCAATTTCTTTTCTTCAATCATTGGTTATATGTGGTATGATCTAAAACATTTCTCATGGTTCTTCAATATGGTTCATCCCAGAACTTATTTCCATGTTATGGTGGGTCATATCTAAAATTTTAATTTATTTTTAAAGGTTTGTAGTTCATCTGTTTATTCTTGGGAATCCTTATATGGATGCAGCTTCTTTTATAAGAGGTGATGTGATCTTTGATATTTTCTTTGTTCTTTTGTAGAGATAATTGACACATTTTAGATATAGGATCAATTTATTGTCTCATTTTTGTTACGTCCAATAATAAACGGAATACAGTTTATCACATTGGATGGTAATGGGATTACACTAATAATAATTGAACCATTTTAATAACTAATATTTTAGTGATGACATATTGATTCATTAAAACATTAGGATGGGTTGAATCATGATTTTACAGATAATTTTATATCTACTATATTCTCTCTTAGTGAGTTTTTATTCTCAGAGTAGAATTTTGAAATTGGCCAATTACATTAAGATGAAATTAATTGATAATGAATTGGCTTTTGAATAATTAATGAATATGAATTATTTTAATATAGTGGTTGTATTTTTTAATTATAACAAAAAAATTTCAATGTTCATATATAAAAAATGAAATTTTCCATCAAACTGATAGAATTAATATATAATATGAAGCATTTAATGTGTGTTGATATTAAAAAATGATTTCTTAAATGATAATGGTACATCTCAACGTTTGATGACACTCAGTTTAATGCTAAAATAATAATTTATTTTTTGATAGATTGATATAGTATTATGATTTGGGTTTTCCATTATTGTAATCCTTAATAAATTAATTAGTTATTCTAATATTGAATAATAACTGGTTGGGTGATAAAAATAATTGTTATGGATTGACATCCTCTTTTTCTTAAGAAGTATAAGTGCCTTGTGATTGGAGTTTTGAGAGATCATTTCGGTTTGAAGGCTATATTAATTGATTCGGATCCTTGGTTTACCTGTTGGATATGATTGTTTGTTTCCTTCTAGTTTTGTGATGTACTCCATATGTGTTATCTTCTAGGGGATGTGTTATGAGGTAGGGAGGTCCTTGGATGGATGATGTGATATAGGTAGAGTGTGCTAGATGGTGTTGTAGAATTGGATGTATGTGGTGGAGGGATGAATTTTGATTTGCATGTGGGTGACCATGTGAAATCATAGGTGAAGGAATAGGTTGATTTTTGGACTACCCCTTACTGTGATGCTAATAGATGTGATTCAATCTTATGGATCTATTTAATGGTTAATTTCTGTGTTTCCTATTTTATAAGAATTTTATAACCCACATTATAAGGGTAATTAATGTTCATGGTTTCATGTTTCTTCATGGTGGAACAATGGATTGTTTTCCAAAAGTAACTATATTATGCAATGATGATTAAAATGAATAAATAATTCTAAATCCATGGGGTTATTACTGATGGAATGAAAATACTGAAAGGATTTAAATATTGAAAATCCATGGACATGATATGGATTATTCCTAGATACAATGGACTTTAATCTGATGATAAATGTAATGTAATGAGGAATAATGTTAATTTTTAATTAATGGACGATGAATTGGTTAACAGAAGGTATGATAAAAATAAAATAAGTAATTAATTTATCTCTAAAAATTCATTATTAATCATAGGATATCTTGCATTAGTAGGGGAATCTAGGAGTCTGATCGATGTTAGATATAGATTTGTCTTAGACTATATTTTTTCCTTCTTGTGGTTATGAGATATATTATACCATGTATATTATGTGATTTCATATGATACCCCACCCATTTCAGTTAGGGTGTCAGACACCCTATGGACTCTGGGAGGGCGTGTTCTCCTATATCTCTATTGGGGGATAGGTGGATGAATACCACCTCTAGACATGCACTCTTATCTTGGTAGTTACATGTGCTAGTATAGATGATAATAAGTTTATATATATATATGTTTATAGAGATTTATGATTAATTATGTAAATTCAACTAGCATGAATCTCCATATATACTATCTAAAGGATTATTGTATGTACAATGTGTATAGGTTTTGAGGTATTTATGTACATACATTGCATATGGGTTGTAATGACTGGATTTATAAAACATAAACTTCGATACATGTCATATGGATAGTGGTGGATCAAAAAAATAAATCATGTATTGTATGTGTGTATGTGGATGGGATGATGTGATCATATAATGCATAATGTTCTTATTGTGATGTATTTCCCTTTTTTCTTTTAGATTGACTATTTGGGGGGAGATGAATCATGATGTGGGATGTTGGGTCATATCAGTGAGCGAGTGGAGTAGTTGGAGAAGGGTTCCCTTCATGTGTCATTATAATATTATATTCTCTCATGTATGTGGTAATTGGTTAATGTTAACCAAGGTGAGTCTAGGAACTTATTATACCTATTTATTTTATGTAATGACATTAACCTATAATCCTAAAGTCGGTGTATAACTTTATTAAATTTTTACGATTATAATGAATCAAATCCCAAAAGGGGGAAAATCATTTTTTGTTTTGGAAAACCATATTACATTCATGATACACATAATACATTGTAAAAATAGAATAAATAAATCAAAATAATAAAATAAAGTAAGAAACATCCTTGATACTCATTCAAATTAATCTTCTTCATAAACATGGGAAATAAATTAGATTGAGGGGGAGCTCAAATTCATAATAAGCATACCTAAAAAAGAATAAATAATGAATTTAAGATAATAAATAAACATGGAATGGTAAATATATATTAACATATTCCATTCATATTACTAGATAAGGAATAATCAATATGGAGAGGAATATAATTAAATCACAATCTACATAATTATTAAACTGATAATCAAATGAATATATAGATATTTTGATGAAAAATAACATGGATAAATAATAAATAAAATGAATAAAATATTTAATTATTAGTCGTCATGTATCTAGCACATGAACTACTTTAATCAAGACATTTCACAATATGATATAAGTCTGTGGGTACAAACCCGTCTATTGTTCATAGAAAAAAACTTGAAGGGTTTATCACCAACAAATATCATCTCATGAGAGAAGTGTTTCATGAAGGGTATTTCATTAACTAGACTTAAACTTGTGTCATATATGTCCAAATAATTCTTCATATATTGAAAAAATGATATAAAAGTAAATTTTTAAATCAAGGATTCTCATAAAATTTTAAAATATTTGAATTAAATTCCCCTTAAAAGTAAATAAACCTAAGATAAAACATTTAATAACATAAAGATATAGTGATTCAAGATATTATATATCAAAATAGACTATAGATACACCACACAAAAGAAGTAAGTGGTGAATTTGACATTTCTCTAGCATATGTAAGAAGTGATATCAAAATTCCTTACCTCGCACTCCCTTATCAGTTTTATATTCCTCAACTCATGTATAATGGTTTTAAAAACGTTATTAATTTATATTATAACCCTATTCAATTTTATAATATCATTTATAGTCTAATAATATATTTTTAAACAAATTTTTTAATAATATTTCGTCATTTAATCTATTTTGAATGTTAATATCCAAGTTCCCCCAGAAGGTTTTTACTTGATATTTTTTGACCCAACAAATTAGATCATGATTGAATAATATACATAATATAAAAAATTATGAATATATAGTATATATTATTTATATACATTTTCAATAATACATAAAATATGGAAATGGAAAATGAAATGCACTGTTCTTGGACACAATGGTATGTACGTAAAGATGAACTCCATATTCATTTATTTTTTGTAATAGATGAATGAGAAATAAATGATATATTTGTATATTTGTATTACTATAACATGTATGAGTAATAAATTTTTTTTATTAGAATAATCCTTTATATGTTCTATGTACGGTGTGAATGAATCACATCACCTTGAGGAGGTAGTAGTCCAAACATCCATAAGATATGTTATCGTATTCAAACATAATAGAACGAATTAAGTGATTTCCTATCAATATGTATTTATAAAATATATATATCATATAAATATCATAAAAAATTAATGTTTCTATGGAATTGAAAAAATATTATATGTGGTAAATAAGAAACAAATGACTTCATATCACGAGGAGGTAGCTCACCGTACATGAATGGTAAATTCATTACCACATTGATTGAAGTGTGTCTAGGTGTAGGTTAAAACCATAAAATAATAATATATGAATATATTGAGGACTAATTTTATTATATAATAATTTAATCATAATAAATAAATTAATAGGAAATAAATGAAACTAATGTGATTGTTGAATATTGTTACCTCATTTTCAGTTAACTATTTTTTCTTCACACCAAAAGACTTCATTGGATGGATTTTATCCAAAATGTTGATATATAAGATGATTGTAGGTAAGTCAATATTTTATGTGGATAGGGTTTTCTAAGATATATGGCACCATTATTTTTGAGTAAGTGAGGGAGTAGGTTCACTTTTATAATTGATGTGGGGTGTACCTCTAAAAACTCTTAAAATATTAAATTAATATAAATTCATTTTCTATTCCAAATTGATCTAAAGTTATTTATTAATAATAAAATTTTAGAACATCTGAAATCATATCAACTAATTATTTTTTGACAGGTTTGGTCACATTATTAGCCTTAAATGTTGGCTTTAACCCTTAGTAAAACAATATAACTGTTACCATGAAAACCTAGCTTTTTTACTCATTAATTGTTAATATAATTACTATAAAATGACAAATGAACCATAAATGAGGTAGATAATAAATTTTAATGTTTATTCAAAACATTTTTCTGATGTTTATATTTTTATACATTTTATTTCATTTATTAAAATATAATTAATTTTATAATATCATTAATCTCAATTTTTACACATTTTATTTCATGAATTTTTCAATAAATATCTATAAACTAGATAATTTAGAACCAAAACCATTAATAAATCACTATTATGTTTAGTTAATCTGTTATGAGATTGTATAAAATTTATTATAGAAAATTATATTTAAATTAATACTTTAAAATATTCAGTTTACATGGCCTTAAATTAAACAATTAATGCATTATCATTGTGGAAGACATTAATTTAATTATTTATTCTCAAAACGTTAAATATAATTTATATATTTAAATAAAAAATTCTATATTTCAAATTAATATTTATAGATCAATTTCGATTTTTAATGTCCAAATTTTAATAATGTAATATGTTTTAAAAACATGACTGTTACATATTGGTCTTCCCTTAGAATAAAATTCTAAAAATGTATAAACTCATTCCATAAGATCCAAGAGGCTTCAAAATCATCATAATTATGATTTTGGTCAAAAATATATCATCTAATAATATTATGTCGAATTTTAGGATAATTTTATAATAATTTAAATTTTATTTTTACCCATATTTACCATATTTATCCTTTACCATGGTAATTTTAAAAAATACTAATGTTACTGCTCATATATTACAAAAAAATTAACTTATTTACATAAATTGGGCACAATTATTAAAAATATTGAATCCATTTTTCAAAATTCAAATAATATATGATTCATAAACTAGTTTAATATTATTCTCATTTGTTTTACAAAAAAATGGGTTTTAAAGTCAATGTGTTCAAAAGATTGAATTTTTTTTTATAAAAATTCAATGTGAATGTTATTCCAAGGTCCTATATTAGATTAAATGATAAAATTTTTATCTAATTATAATTTAAAACAAATTGAAAATAAATTTTAGTCCTGAAAATTATTTCGAAATAAAAATTATTTTTTTAATTAAAATGAAATATCTTGTTGGTATTTCTCAAAAATATGAAATTTACCAAAAAATACAAAACATTAAAAAAAATATTTATATTATTCATTTAAATAAGATGTTTATTTTTTAAAATAACATATATTAAAGTCTCAAAATTTAGATTTAAAATAGTTTATCTATTAAAATATGGTAAAACTATCATTAGAAAATAATATGTTTTTCCGCCAAAAAATGGATATGTTCTTATATTATACATATTAATTCAATAGTATGAACATCCAGAATATTTGACTAAATATATATTAAATTAATATCATTAGATAATTATATTTATTTCAACATATTAGGATAAAAACAATTTTTGAGCATAAAAATAGTTCTTATATAAAAACATTTCTTATGTATTCAATTGGTTATGATATTAATTTATAATTTATTTCTACCCAATGAATTAAACCATATTAATTCATAATTTAGTTAATATTATTCGTTAGTATCATACAAAACACTTTCTTATATTTTTTAAAATTAAATAAATAAATATTCATAATATATTATTGTTCAGTAAAATTTGGAATTTCTTGTGATGCAAGCCAACTAATTATTGTGTGTTGTGTAAAAATGTCATGGTGTTTCATAAAAATAAATATATTGGGGAAATTTTATTAATTCAAAAATAAATATATTTTAAATTTTTGTGGTGTTATATTCTCCCCACATTAATTAATGTTTTTCCTCACAATTTAAAATTTATTTAAATATTCTAGTGTTTGATATTTGAAAATAATGAAATTTTAAAAAACCGACTTTGTAATTTGTGTTAAAAACACATCTTCTAATTAATAGGGAAAATTAAATGTGGGGCTTACCTCAAAACTAGGATTTCAAATAAGAGACCACTACCGACAACATGGATATAGAAATAAAATCTAACCATCATGATCTGATGAAGAGTAATAGAGAACATGTTCGTGAGATTTTTATCAAAAAAGAAAATCATAATGTAGATCTGTGAATAAAGGTCATTGATATCATCAGAAAGTTGATAATATGAAAGATAATATAATATTTTTTCTGATATGTGGGGGACTTTTATTATAAAATAATATAATCAAGTTTATGTTTTAATAAAATCTAATATTATGCTTCCATTTTTAATTGAATTATTCCTACATAATATCTATGAATAATATTCATAATATGTTGAATTAATACATTAAACTCTAAAAACACATCCAAACATCATCATAAACCATTTTATTAATGGTTAACCTGACCAAAATATCATAATCCCTCACATTATAATCATTTTCCTGGTATATTTTTGTATCAAGAAAACTTTATCCGTATCAATAATTTCTTAATCCAATATCATTATCTCATCATCCAGATCATCTAATGTATTATCTTTATCTCAACCATATGTTTTCTGAAAAAATTATTTTCTATATACTCAATTTTCTTGGTACCAATCATCAAAATATATCAAATCATTTAAAAAAAGTTATAGTACTAGAATGCATATATATTTTATAATTCATATGATGATACCATCATTAATAAAATAATTTTTCAACATTTTTCATAGATCAAGGTATATAAGTACATTAATCATTCCACTTTAGTTGTGTCAATAATATATGCTTCACCTTGATCCATTATCTTTTTATGAGTTATAATTCCAACACTCATGGGGTATTAATTACCATTATGACCTATCTCATTTACGTAGTAACACCAAATAGATGAGTTTTCCTTCTATCTTATGCATTCTTTTTCTAGGAGACTATTCCATGCACACTTATAACATACTCTCAATAATTTCAATCAATTCATTTGGTGATTCCTTGAATAAATATCTCATTTATGGAATTCCATCTTTCACATATTCAATTTATCTATTAATTTTTTTCACAACTTTTCTTCTTTTCTTAATTTTGAATCCATAAAATTTTGGGAATTATTTTTCTATCATGATATGTAATTAAAAAAATTAATTGTATAACGAAAGTATTTATGACAATTTCACCCTTCTAAGACTTGGATTGAACCATTCAAATATCTGATAAATATTACATTCCACGAAATGTGGGAAATCCCTAGAAATCATTTTTTACCTGGTAAACATAGCTTCATACTTTGTGAATCGTTCTTTCTACTTTTTATATAGACTAAATAATGTTTTCTTTATATTAATATAATAATAAATAGGTAATTATTTATTTAATAACATCTCAATTCATGTTATCCATTACATGAGTTCTATTTCTTATTCCTATTTTGTATTATCGATCAATGACCACCATTTATTTTCATATCGATTAAAATAGTACACATCATTTATAGACTTTTCCTTTTCACTATATCTTTATTTCATAAATATCTACTCCAAAGTCTAATATACTACTATGACATCATTGGGTATGTATTTCCACTAAACTATGGGGGTCTCTTTATCATATTGTGATCCCACATTATAAAATCTCATTTTGGAATAGGATTCTCTGTTCAAGGAAGGTTATTTTTCATAACATGATTAATCTAACCTTTTATGTCCATAATATCCTCCATTCCAAAACAAGCCAAACTGGTTTCCCCAACAGGTCATTCTCAACATTTTTCATGAGTATTAATACAATTCATCCTTTAAAGTCCCGCTTATAAAAAATTGAATTCA
Source organism: Viscum album (assembly GCA_963277665.1). NCBI lineage: Eukaryota > Viridiplantae > Streptophyta > Magnoliopsida > Santalales > Viscaceae > Viscum > Viscum album. The sequence goes on along the minus strand of OY728133.1, from coordinate 1,043,793,906 downwards.
CTATATCAGATCATATTATTATGAAACATAATGTATAATACCACAACTAGTTAAATAATAAACATGAATTGTAAAATTTATGTGTAGATGATCTCATAATCATAATAATGGTTTCTTTGGGGATATCTATGCTTTTAAATACTTCATAATGGTTTTTGATGAAAATGTGAATTATCCTAAGCATTTTCCCATGGAGTGTAAAACCAGGTGTGTGGTATGGATTGATATCCTATAACTGGTTACATCGAGTTAGGCCAGATTAACCTTTCCAGAGTTGTTATCCCAGGGTACATATGTGAATGAATCACATCAATATTTAGTACCTATGAAGGGATTCATTTCAATGAGGACCCAAATAATCTCTACCTTACTACAATTCAAGAATGTTCTTCTATACGTATCCCCAAAGTCAATATTAGGGTTATTTTCTCTAATATATGTTTCCAAAATAATGCTTCTTGGTTTTATTATAAACATACATTGATAAAAACTATAAAAAATTAACCATATATTCCTAGAAATGGTCCATTTCTTTATTACATTTTCATGATTACATGGAACAAAATCCAAAAGTACATGACTATTTAGTAATTTTGGAAAACAACGTTACAAACAAGGTACCCATAATAAGTTGGTAAAAGAGAATAAAATATTGATAGATAATAAATTAAATGAAAATAATCATTAAAACATATTAAGATAAATATTATTCATAACATGAGAAAGGGAATCATTGTATTATTGAGCTCAAATTCACAGTAAGGGTACGTAAATCCATATTCATAAAGAATATAAGATAATAAGTCAACATGGAAAGGTAAATAATTGTTAACACATTACTTTAAAATTAATAGATAATGAATAATCAACATGGAAAGGAAAATAACTAAAAACAACTCCATTAAATCTTTTAAATGAGAATTAAATGCAGTATATTTATGTCGACAGAAAATATCAAGGATAAATAATAACTAAAATGAAGGCAATGTTTTATTACTGGACATTATGTTTTTTGCACATGACCCACTACCATCAAAACCTTTCAAAATATGGATTAATTATACCGGTAGAAACCTATATATTGTACTTGGAAAAACTATAATGTGTTTTCACCATCAAATTTCATATCATGAGACTATCGATGCATTATGTGGATTCAAAAAATAATTAAATCATGGTTTCCCATATCACATTGAAATATAAGAATCGTATTCCCCATTAAATTACCTAATTTTAATATTAAACATTTAATACCATGAATATAAAGAAACTCATGATATGATATATCAAGAGGTTTATTAGATACATTACACAAATGAAGTAATTGGTGAATATGAAATTTATCTAACACGTGTAAAAAAGGGTGATGAAAATCCATTTCCTCACACTTCCTTTTTACATGTATGTTATTTAACCTGATATGTAATAGTTTAAATAATTTTATTAATATTTATCATAACTGTACTTATATTTTTTACATTTTATATGTTAATATTTATATATTTTTATTATTTATGTAAATAATCCTCCATCATTTTCACGATTTCAGGTGTTAATTATCTCATTTCATGAAAATGTTATGACTAATTATTTATTATTATAATTTCATAGATCATGATTTCATAATTTATATAAATTAAAACATGATGTAAATATCATATATATTATGTATATATATTTACAATAATCCATAATATATTGAGATAGGATATTAAATGCACCATTCAAAGAGATGATAAGTTATACATACGCAAGAACTCTACTTTTATTTTTTTTTTCTAAATAAAATAATTAAAATTAAATGATATATTTGTTTATTATAATTAAAATATCATATATCTATTACATTAATATCTTTTATTATTTAAGAACTATCTTTTATACATTCCATGTAAATTGAATACAAAATACGACAGTTTGAGGAACTTGTAGTCCGCACTTCGACAAACGATGTTATCGTATTTACATAAAATAAAAACCATAAAGGTATGTGTTATATTAAAAAATAAGTATGAATAAAACCTAAATAATATATATGTACTTAAAATAAAAAATTATTTTTTCTATCATAATTACCAACCATGAGAGAAGGTAATAGAGAAACGAATGACATTGTTTCGTGGGGAAGTAGTTCATTATATATGACCTATATATTCATTACTCATTTGATAAAATTGTGTGTAATTGTAAGTATAAACATTAAATTTTAAAATATTAGTATATTTATTATACAATTTTTAATATTTAGTAATCAAATATTAATAAATAATGTTGTTGGGAAAATATAAATCTAAAGCTATCAATGAATAATGTTACCTCATCATTGGGTAACACATTTTGTTTTATACAATAAATAATTTATTGGTTTGATTTATAACAATGTTAAATATTATAGAATTAGGGTAGAAACGTTTTTTGATTATTTGGGTGGAGATTTTTCAAGCTACAAGGCCCAAATTGGTATGAGGATGTGACATAGTAGGTTCCCTTTTATAATTGATGAGAGATGTACTTTTTGAAACTCTAAAAATAATAAATAATATAATTCAATTTCATATTTAAAATGGATTAAAAGGGATTATTTTCTAAGATAATATTAATATGAGTCTATGTCCTAAAAAACAATGTTTTTTTCTCTTTTTTATATCACATTATTACCCTTATTATTTGGCATTAACACTTTATTAAACCCTTTTACTCTTTCCATAACAACATTGGTTTTTTACATTCTACTAGTTAATATAGATACTATAAACTTTAAAAAGATCCACCAATGGGTCATGTATTATATTTTTAACATTACCCAAATAAATTTTCCAAATTTTATAATTTTAGTAATTTTATATTATTTAAAAACATATTATTTATTTTAAAATATCTTTATTTTTAATATCGACACAATTCATTTTATTAGTACTTTTATAAAAAAATAAAAAGTATAACATGAAAATTAAAATTAATACATATCTAGTATGTCTATATAATTTTAAAAATTCATTTATGAAATTAATTATATTAAATTATTTTTTTAGTATTTGTAATATCATTTAATTGGTATGTCTCTTAATTAAGCCATTACTAAATCATCATTGTGAATGCCTTTTAGTAAAATTTTTCTTCCCTAAAAATTAAAAAAAATAACAATATGAAGATAATTATTTTATTTGTCTATTTACTATATATATATTTATATATCTTCTCAATAAAGATATATTAAAAAGGTAATACTTTTTAAAAACCTGAGTATGTCATATTAGACATCCAATAGAATAAAATACTAAAAAATAAATAAAGTCATCTAAGTGGACCAAGGAGGGCTTAAAATGTTTCAAATGATGATTTTGTTTAAAAATAGCTCATATAATAAAATTAAGGAAAATTTTAGAGAAATATTATAATACTTATAATATTAGGTATTCCCTTAATTACCTAATTTACAAATAAAAGTTTTAATTTAAAAAATACTAATGTTACTATTCTTATTAGAAAAAAATAAAGGGAGGATATTTATGTTATTTTGGGCCATTGATAACAAATGTTGAAGATATTTTTTAAAAAACTCATTAAATATAAGTTTCAGTAATAAATTTAAATTTATTTTTCTTAGTAGGAAGAGAAAAAACATGTTTTTAATGTGAAAATGCTAAAAAAGATAGAGATAATTTTATATCCAATTTCAATGTAAAAATTATTACAATGTATTATACTATATGAAATGTTAAAAATGATCTATTTTTATTCTAAATCAAGTTAATAACATAATTTAACACTATTAATTATTTAGATGAAAAGTAGCTTCGATAAAAATGAAATATTTTATCAATATTCATTAAAAATGATACTTATCAAAAAAATACCAACAATTCAAAAAAAATTGTATTTTATTATATTGATTAAAATAATAGTTTTATTTTTTCAATGAACTGGTATTAAATTGTAAAAAATTGGATTTAAAATATCTTCTCTATTAAATGGTGGTAAGAGTTCCTTTAGAAAAATATAGGTTATTTACCTAAATTTTTTTTCTCTTATCTTATTTCTATTAAATATATTATAGTAATTTAAAAAAATTATTAAATATATATAACATTAATATAATCCACTAATTTTAATGAATTTAATTTATTTGGATGAAATTGCATTATGTGCATAAAAATAGTTTTTTATAGTAATATTTTAAATATATTCAGTTAATTCAAATATTTATTTTTAAATAATTTTGTAACCAATGAATTAAATAATATATTTTATTAAGTTACATAATACTATGAATTACCATCAACATAAAAATTATGTTATATAATATTATATTCTATTTTAATTTTTTAATAATATGTTATTGTTCGAGAAAACATTGTCATGCATGTAATGAAAGATATCTCATTGTTATGTGTAGAGTAAGCATACCATAATGTGGAGTATAATGATAGATAGAAAAAACTATATCTAATCAAAAACAAAAATATTGTAATGTTTTGTAGTGTTAAAGATGATTAGTTTTTTACATGTTGTTCACTATGCTTTTGTTTTATTTCATAATCTTTTGCATGTGAGGCTATGTGGGGGATCCTTCTAAGTATAGATTTATGATCAAACTATGTATATAGAAAATATTTTTCATTTTAGCTAATGTTTTTTGGGATCTGGCTGTATATTAAATGTTTGAGTTTTTACATGATATGTTTGGTCTTTGTGTTTTCTTTCAGCATTGCCTTTTTTATAATTATAGATTTCCATTCTACTGTTACTGTACATTATGGAATTTCAAGTTTTCAATTGTGTTTTAATTATAAATGTAGATATCTGGTTTTTTCCATATATATTTGGAATGTTTTTATATAAATTTCCAGATATAGGTGCTGAGATGACATGAAATTCTTAGGCCCGGTGTGCCTGGAACAAATAATACAAAAATATAACATTATTTTGTTCTATTCACAAAATGGGAACATGATATCTCTTAAATGGATGACTAGATCATAAATTTGAGACAACATTTAAGTGTGGAAGGTGGTATTTACCCTATCCCCAAAAAAAAATATGTCATTGTGGGATTCTTGGAACCTTTACCAATTATCGGTACGTTAAATGGATGAATTAATTTATTAATTCATTTAATTAATATCTCAGACCCAAATAAATATCAAATGTTAACTCAGATATGAAATCCAAGTCCATGGTTGAGTTTGCAGTGGGAATTTTACCCCAGGAGAGGTATAAGTTTTGTCGTCACTATCCTTTTGTAGAAAAAGTCCTCTAGTGAAAATCTTAAATTAAAATAATTAAATTATATTAAATTATTTGAATTGATACATTGAATAACAATGAAATGGGGACATGGATTTGAAATCTAATATGGTAGTTGAGTTTTAAATGTGGTGTTTCTCTTAGGTGCGACATGAAAAGAGGGGGAATTGGAATTTCAGTTTCTGCATCAAGCGGGTTGGATATTAATAGAAGTTAAGTTTTTATGGTTACATAAAAACACAGAACCTCTTTCACTCTCTAAAAAATATTTCCCTCTCTCTTTCTATCTATATATCTATCTCTATCTAGCCATTATTTTTAGTTATTTCACTGTATAGGGGATATAACTTCGCCAAAACCTTCGTATATTGTAACAAAAGAGTCATGAACACGTTTAAAATGATGAACAATCAGATCATGGTATGATCTATTTTATTTGGAGTTCCAATTCAATTTCTACTTAAAATATCGGTTTATATGATTTTATTATCATTGAATAACTATAAATTTTTCGATGGTCACATAAACATGACCATCAATATTTGTTTGGAACCCTGTTCATCATCTGTTCTTCGTGTGTATTAGCTATAATTTTGGGACACACGAATCATTAATCTGATTGTTAACTCAATCCCAGCGTTATGAAGGATTCATCTTGGGGATCAATGATCAATATTCAGATCTACAATCGTACAACCTATGTTCTAATATGGCATGTGAAAGAATTTGGCAATGCGGGTCTAGCACGATGGTTGTTCGGAACGTCGAGTGGAGGAGGCTGGTTCCAGTGTGGTTCGGCGGGGCAGTGAGGTCTGTACGCAAGGGGATGGACATCATAGAAGCACGAGGTGGTGGGGATCTAGAAACTGGGAGCATTGTGGTTCACATGGTCCGGAAATCTATTGGGGAGACTGGGGGAATGAGCAGGCTGGGAGAGGGGAGGAACCGGGGCGGCCATATGATGGAGCAAGGGTTGTGGCATGTTTCGGTCAGGTAGTGGAAGGTGTGATGGGCCTTTGTTGGGAGGCACCGATAGTGTGAGGTCACTGGTGAAATGAATGGGGGAATTGATTCCTGCACAATGTGGGTTGTTGGGTTGACAGGGGGACTAGCAGGGTCTTGAGGAGACAACTTCCAGTGGGGTGTCGCACTAGCGAGGCAAGGATTTTGACAGTCCAAGAAGAACTATAGCGGTCCATGTCAAGACAGGCAGGTCGGTCCATGTCATGATGGCCAATCCATGGAAGTGTAGTCCAGACATGTGGCCAAGCTATATGCCAGTAGTCCAGAGCGTGCTGATCGGGGCTGGTCGGCCTAGTTTGGCCTAATGCTCTTTAAAAATCATGTATCTCGCAATCTGAGCATCTGATTTGTGTAACATCTACGGTGACATGATCCTCTCATAATTGTGGAACTATTTATTCTTATTTTGCAGATTTTGTACTTGGTCCTGAGGTTCATGTACACAAAATTCATAAGTTAAATAATAACAATAAAATTGTTATTATTCTGCAAACTTGTCTCGGACCAAAAATATAAATGGGAGGTCTGTTAGATGCACCATATGAGGCATTGCAACAATAGAGTTGAGGCCGAATTTTCAGGTCTAATTTTAGGGTTTTAAACAAATGTTGAGGTGTGGACCCCACGGGGATGATTAGCACGTTTTGTAGTGAAAGAATACTTTTCCACTAGTTATCAATTTCGGAAGAATGACTAGTCCATTCAGTGTGTTTTTTCATAGGTATCGTAATGAGATGATTCATATAATTATTTTGGGAATGAGTTGTGGGCCTCACAAGATGCCTTTCTAGTGCAATTTCCCAGCTTATGAATTTTCCATTGGATGTCTGCTTGGGTGAGTAAATAGTTTATCTTTCATGTTTTTCTACAAATATCATAATGATGTGATCTATTTGGATGTGTAAAGCCTTATTCAACATCTCATAACTTTTGGATACATTAAAGGAATTTCGGTGGAAGATCCTTATAATTTCATTGAAGAGAACCCATGGCATGGATCATCATAGACACTTGGAGAGTGGAGAAGATATGTGAAGAGGAGTGATCAAATGTACATGAGCAGTTTGAGGAGGTGTGCCAACATCATTATGATTTTAACCCTCCAGGTCAATGACGAGTGGTGTTCACTCCCCAACCTTTTGGATAGAGGTTCTATGTACTCTGAGAGTACACAAACACTCCATGTGGGTACTAGTTCAATGTTTTGTACCTGAGTTCATCTAGGTACACGACTAGACAATGCGGAGGGGTCAGACATTTTCTGGGACCAAGACTTGTTGTGTACCATGTTATGAATTCCTCTACCACTCAGATATTATTAATTTGAACTCATTGTATGGCCTACGAGTAACCTGTACTTATTGTTTTTTCTCATAGAACATGATGTATTCATCAGTAGTGTCTTTTGAATTATGATGGCAAATGTTCCGAGTGGAATTCCTATGTGAGGAGACACATGATGTTAGAGGTGGGACGCTTGTCCAAGGTGATGCATGATGAGGAAATCGATGGAACTGATGGTTTTAGAATAACCAGAGCAGCATTGTCTTACCCTCCAGGGAGGCTAGGTAATGAGTTTCACCATTCATTCTTCAAGACATATACCTCTAGTGGGGCTGGGCAGTGGAGTTAGTTCTTCTCTCTTTAGGACTTACCCATTTCCATCACTTGCATTGAGATTTTCCACACTATCGTTCGGACTTACCATCCAATGTGTATGGGTAGCGAGGTTCATCATTTACTCCTCTGAGCTTACCCGCTAGTGTCACTGGGTAGTAAGAATCATCATTCCCTCTTTTGGGCATACCCTCTAGTTTAGGTGAGTAGGGAGGTTTTTAATTATCTCTATAGATCTTAACCTCTATCATAGTTGGTTAGTGAGGATATCTAGTTACACATTCCATACATACCCTCCAGCTAGCATGTGTAGTGAGCATCATTGTTTACTCTTTCGAGCCTACCCTCTATGTGGGCTGGGTTGTGGGTCCGTCGATGACTCTTCAGAGCATACACTAAAATTGGTATGGGTAGTGGGTTATAGACTCTGTGACTTGATCTCTCGAAAATATGGAAAAGTAACGAGATGTTCATGGTGTGTCATTATACACTCATGAAATAGGGGAAAATTCCCACCAATGTTTGTTGTTGTAACACGTCCTAAAACCATGCGGTCAAGAGTGACCCTCCCAAAGTTGATAGTATCAAGGTGTGGTGATAGAACCCCATTGACATGCAGTTTTGGGCAGATGTGTGAGATGTTGGTCATCGATGGTGGTGAACTCTAGTACTATTGGTCATATATATATGTAAATATCGTCTTTTCAGTAACCACTACTTTGTCTTTTGTTACTATCATTCTAGGAGAGGTGATTATGTGTGGGTATTATACATGATTTACATGTCTACATTCTCATAGTTGGATGAGTCTACTCTCCATATAATGTAAGGAAAATACCTCAGAATAAATTCAAATTGTTTCTATTTATATCTCCCCATGTTTGGATGACCACATTGCACTTGTTTTTTAGGGTTGAGTTGTACTATGTTATTGTACCTTTTCCTATCTACTGTTTCACTCTTCAGTACCTCCCTTGCTTCTTCATTGAGCATTCATGGCATCCTACTTAGTATTATTATACTCATGACCACTTCAGCTTTTCCCACACTAGTAGTTACCATGCATACGATGGATAGTTTGATAGTGACGTCAGAAGAACTTAGAGATATAGAGAGCGTGGACTACATATGGGAGTCAGATCTTGGGATCCATGAGTGTAAATCTCTCTGGTATTTTACATTTCAACCTATTGTTGGGTTGGGAACATTTCTGATAGGTAATGTATTTTTCCCCTTTCATTGTCTATTTTAAATTATGTACTTGTTCTAATTTGAGTTTGATTCATGTTTTTTCTTATATATAGTAGTATTGTATCTTGTTTTCTAATCAATCTTCTCATTTTCATTGAGTTAGATGCAAGTGTCTGTATAGGTACTTCGGAAAATGCCTCCATGTGTTTTTTATGCCTTCGATAATGGTCTCTAGCACTTGGCATATGGCAGTAGGGTTGGGGTAGTTGAGCCTCGATCCAAAATATAGGTTGTGTTGTGAAAAAGTGGTAATAGATGTGGTTCATTCCATGGGACATTATGTGGATGATCCATAAAAACGAATTGGATGGGTTTTAGGGAAATTGTGTCATTATTTCTTGAGAGCGTCTTTCAAACTATGGAGTCCAGTGAAGGTATTGTGTCCGACGTAGTCATTCACCAGGACCATGATTACTCACATGTCAAACTGTCATGTTGAGAAACGTATAGCTGGAAACATTGGTACATACATCATATAGGATTGAGACATCAACATTCCTTATTAAGTATTCTCCCCACCACTGTTTATATATATATATATATATGCTTATTTTTTCATGGTATGCCTTGATTAGATTCATGATGCCTCCATGACAACATCCATCCCATATAATAGCTCTGGTTATTAACAAAAATTCTATGAGCGATAGGGCCTCAACTTATGATCCATCATATAATTACTCCTTCTCTAGGACGGTAGGTAGTAGCACCTCCTCCTATAGATTAACCATTTGTACTGGATGTGTATAGTGAGTATGTTTTTAGGTTTTGTGTGATTCACAAGATCCTACATTAGATACTATTGTGGTTCCACAGTAATCCAAACCATCAGGTAGTGAACAGTTGGCTAGAGTCGGTGATCCACCTCTTCAGGCTTGTTGATAAACTGATAAGTTAGATGGTGGCTTTGACAACCAATATTTTTCATGGTGTATCCTGGAATTAGTAGATCAATGTTACATAGTTTCTTTATGAGTCCACACTATCATGGGATGACTTCTATTGGCTATTGTGTATGGAGTAATACCCCTCCTTCATATTCTCTATATGGTTTTATAAGTTACTAGATATTTTGAAGGGGGTTGACGGTGGATGAGTATGTGATTAGGTTCATATTCCTTACTCAGTACTCGTTGGATGTGATCCACGACAATAACATATGGGCACAAAATATTGAGTTGGGTCTTCATATAGGGGATTCACACCAACCTAGTACACTTGTGAATCCTCACCTATATCATGGGTGTTGAAGAATGAACTAGTGATGAGTGATTTCTTTCAGATGGGTGCAATGCAAAAGATTTTGGTAGTGGATGCAAAAGCGTTGACACATCTATCATAGCTAGCATACATTAGTTACAAGGTCCTCGATGCATGAGTTATCACCTTGATAGTACTCAAGAACATCATCGGCGGTAGTGTAGAGCACCGATATAGACCTGGGAGGGATATCTCTATGATTTTTATGGGTGAGGTCATGTGGCATGAGACTACCTGACCAGATTTCATGAACTTCCCTAGCAGTTCATAGATGGTCCGCCACAACAAGTGTAGTGTTAGGATCAATGATCTACTGGGAGGGGACATTGTGGTCCCATGGGAAAAGATGTTGGTTGAAGAGTTGGAAGAACTATGGTTTTTGGATGATGTTACGAGGTCCTTCCACCACCACTATGTAGTCCACATCAATCACAGTGAGATGGAAGCCAGGGCTAGGGTAGCTTCATTCTATGGATGTCTACAATCTTGTAGAGCATGATATGATCATAAGAATCCTCTGTGTCTCTTATACCTTTTCCAATAGATCATGTTAGACACTTCTTGAGGAAATCTTTTCATACAACTCATTTCATGGAGAGTTATCGAGTGTGATGTGGAGCATCAGTGTAACCCTGTGTCGGTTTTGTTAGATGTAGATTTGAATACATGATAAATTATGTTTCCCCCAAATAAGATAAGTTTTTTTGATGGGAGAAAAACCGTGAGAGAGGGGTAGTTCCATCCAAAGAGGATAGTATCAAGGTGTGGTGGACGAGTCCCTATGACTTTTGTCTTCATGGTGGGGTAGTTCTATGGGGAGTCAAAGTAGGGCATGGATTTTCATGTGGAGTCTTTCTACATGACCTCCATTTTTTTGAGGATCCCCTAATGGGATTAGAAGATTGGTTTTTCTTGGGATTACTCTACTTCCAAGAGAGGAAAATTCACATGGGTTATGCCACATACATTCTGTTTCTAGCCTCTAGTACTTGGACGAGTTTGGTAACCTTCTCTATTCATCAGTACTTTTCGTGTCAACGTCACTCTTGATACTATTCTAAATTACTGTTCGAGGTGATGGAAACCCCGTAAATAGAACAATGTGACTCACTATGTGGTTATCTCAGTAGTTTTATTTTCCATAAAAATGTTGACACACTATCTTATGTGAGAGAAGTTTGTGGTTTTCTAAAACCAACTGTGTTTGAGGTGCATCTTCCCCTACACATAGTTGAACCTGATATGGTTTTTATGGTTGAAATTCCTAAAGGACTATGAAATTGAGATAATCTATGCTCTAGAAAGTGGAAGCGTTGTAGGATATTCCCTTAGTATGAAATCACAGGCTCTCCTTGTGTGGTAAGTTTTGTAGTTGTTAGATTCCTAGGTAGAGCAGGAGGGTACAATATTTCTCCATTCGATGGTGTGGACTCCATCACTTCTTGATCTTGTTAGAGAGTCTTAGTTTGGATGCATATATAATGAAATATTGAGCTAGGGAAGTAAACTGTAAATTGAGATTCCTCAATCCATTGATAATCAAGCATGATAAGGTGATATTTTTTACTTCTTTAACTCATTCCAATAGTTGTTGTAGCCGTACGATGTCTTCCACATTTTACTACTAATTAGATACGTGTGTGTTCCTACACACTTCATAGAAAGGGGAAGATCGTTTGAGGACAGAACATCCCATCAGTTCACGTGTTTTTCTAGATTGGTAACTTGAAAGTTTTCCTAGGAGTGGGAGAGATAGGTGTGAACACAGTATCTCATGTTTTTTTCATAGTTGTTCTTTTTATTGACAGAAATCATGAATGTGGGATTGATGTAGAGAATTTTCTTTCACCGTGAAGAACTATGGAATATTTCTACATATAATTATAGACCTAAACACTCTAATATTTCTCAATTCCAATTTTCAGTGTCCCCAGAGAAAATTATACAAAAATATTTAGTGTTTTTTACTATTCACACAATAGAAATGTGATATATATTAAATGATTGTTTAGATCAGAAGCATGATACCATGGTTGGGTCTATAATGTTTTTCTTACCCTAGGAAAAACATAAAATATGTCGATGTCAGATGTTCTAACTCTTCACTCTTAAGTAGTAAATTAAATGGATGAATTAATTTATTAATTCAATCACATAATAGTTCAAACACCAATAACACCCATACTGTAACTTGGATCGGAAATTAGAGGCCCTGGTTGTGTCTAGAGCATTTTTTTACGCTATGAGGGGTATATTTTGTGTCGATGCGAGCCTTTTATTGAAAAAGTCCCTAAGGTAAAATCGCAAATAAAATAATTAAATTAAATTGTTTTATTTGAAACCCTACATTTTATTACATTCAAAAGTGTACAAGGATTGGATATCTGAGGCATACTTTCAGTTCGAAATGGGGTTTTTTCCATTTCATGACATAAAAATAGGGGTGCAGGGATTTCAGTTTCATGTCGAGTGGGTTAGCTATAAATAGAAGTCAAGTGTTTAGGGATATGAAAAAAATCATAAACCACATTTTCTATTTACGACCTAGCACTCTCTCTCTCCCTCTAGCCATTCTTTTCCCTTCTTCGCTTGATCAAGGAGCGATATCTGTCGGAACCCTGGAAAATCAAAGCGAAAGCATCGTGGACGTGTTTCCAATGAAGAATGATTGGATCTAGGTAGGATATATTTTTTTATTTACAATTAAATTTATAATTTGAATTTCATTTCATATTATTTTATTTTTATTTTATATCTATCAATGCATTAATGGCCGCACAAACACAGAAATCAATGACGGTTTGGATCCTCGTTCCTTATCTTCTCTTCACTGGTATCAGCTATAATTTCCAAAAAAATGAATCATTTGTAAAAAAATTTATTTGATCTGAGTGTTGAAAATGATTCATAATTGGGATCATTGATCAGCATTGGGATTTACAATCGAACCACTGATGTGCTTGGTATGACATGTGGAAGAAGGCGGTGACACGGGTCTAACACGAAATTTTTCTTGTCTGCCAAGAGGAGGTGGTAGGCGTTGGTATGGCTCGGTGGGGCGATGAGGTCCCAAGACTGAGGGTTAGAAGGCGTGGATCAATGAGGCTTAGGGGAGCTAGTGAAAAGGAGAGATGGGGTCCACATGGCCATGCAAGCCTGGGGAGGACTAGGGGCATGAGTAGGTTGGGATCACGGAGGAACTGGGGTTGCCAAATGGCAGAGCATGGTAGGCCTCATGTTACAGTTAGTTAGTGGAACGTGATAAGGACCAGTTTTGGGAGGCAAAAGTGGAGTGGTATTGCTGGTGTGACCGGTAGGATAATGGTAGGGTAACCAAGACCCACACAACATTGGTCTCCGGTTAACGTAGGGACGAACAGGGTCATAGGGAGGCAACTATGAGTTGGGTTCTGCGCCAGTGAGGCATGGTTGTCAGTAGGCTGGTCTGAACACCAGTGGTACAATAATATATTTATAATCACAAGAGTTACACTATCATTCCCTCTATCAAGGTTGGGTAGTGAGGCTCTCTATTCCCTCTTCAGGAATTACCCTCTAGTGGGGCTGGGTATTGAGGTATTCTCTTCTCTCTACATGACATACCCACCAATAGGTCTAGGTAGTGAGGTTTTTTATTCTCTCTTCATGACTTATCCTCTAGTAGTATAGGGTAGTGATACTAATCATTTACTCTTTCAGGAATACCCTCCAACATGACTAGGCAATGCATTTCATCAATTAATATTCTATGGTTACCCTCCAGAATGATAGGGCAATGAGGTTTGTCATTATCTCATCTAGGAGTATCCATCACCATGGATGGGATGTTAGGTTCACTACTCTCTCTTCAAGGCTTACCCTCCTGCATGGGTGGGTAGTGAGGTTCACCGGTTACTCATTCAGAAGATACCATCCAGCACGGTTGGGTTATGAGGATAGTCATTTAATCTATCGGGCATATCCTCCAGCTCGGATGATTAATGGGTTTGTCAATGAGACTTATAAGCATACAATATAGAGGGGATATGTAGTGGGTTCATGACATTATGAAACCGTCTCTCAACTATACAAAATAGTACCGAGTCATTCCTGACGTGAATTTTGACTCTTATGTAAAAGGGGTGATTTCCCCACCGATATTATCTCATGTGACATGATGTAAAACATTTCACATAAGATAGAAACACCCAATGTGGATAGTTTCAAGGTGTGGTGATTTATCCCCTTTGACTTGTAGTCCAGGTCAGAGGTGTGGGATGCTGGGAATCTATGTTGGTTACTTTTGGAACTATTTGTGACGCTTTTCTTGGGATTATCTAGTAATATGGAGATCCCCTTACTCTCTCTATTTGGATTATTTAGATTAGAATATATATATATATATATTATTTACAGTACCCTTTCCATGGGTTTTGGTTACCCTCCATCCAGGAGAGGCAAAGATGCGCATGTTAAGCCATATGCCTTCCGTGTCTAGCTTCACATGGATAGATGAGTCAAAACTCCTATTAAAGGTATTGAAGACTCAATAAGAATAAAATATTCTTTTTTGATTCTAGATCCTCGTGTTTCGAAATAATTGCTTCAATTATTTGTTGGGTTGAGTTGTAGTATTTTGTTTCGCCTTTCCTATTTACTAATTCCCAATTCAGTACATCTCTTACTACTCCCTTGATCCTTTGGGGCATCATACTGAGTATTTTTAAACTCACACCTTGTTGGGATTTTCCCATACTCTATTTTCCCTTGTAGATTACACATAAGATGATCATGAATTCAATGAAGCTAGGGATACTGGCTGATCGAACCACGTGTGGTGGTCGGAGCCTGGGATCCAATAGTGGGGCAGTCTCTATTAATATACTTCTCCAACTATTGACAGTTTATGGAAATTTCTTTAATGATAGTTTATTTATCCCATTTCCCTTTTAGATAATTTTTTTGTACTTTTACTACGTATAAGTCAATTCCTATTTATGGTTTATATATAGAAGTTTTGTATCATCATTCTCCTTTCCCTATGCAATTTTTCACTGAGTTAGTTTCTTGTGTTTGTACATGTTATTATGAAAGGGACTCCCCATGATTGTAATTCCTTCAGTGTTGGTCACCATCTCCTTGCCTATGGAGGCAGTATTGGGGTAGTTGTAGCTCGAGCCCTGGTACGATTCGGGTCATGAAAATATATATATATATATATACATACATACATGTATGTATGTATGTGAATGTGTTTATTGGTAAATTTTTATTATATTTCACTATCTTCCATGTTCTTTTAATGGGTATGTACTTTAATATGTATGATTGTTATACCCTTTCCTCATATCACCAACTCATGGCCTACTAAAGGATAGACTCAATAGGTCATTATCTCACATCCCACATTTCATTATCTTTGTCTAGAGAGGATATGATGAGAGTGTTATAAGATGTTCAGGTTGACATATATGATTTAGTTTTGAGTATTGAACATGTGAGGTTTCATGGGTTCTTAAAGAAATTGTTTCATCTATATTTAGTAATTTATGTACATATGGGTGACCAGTTGAGGCAAATGTATTTAGGATCCGCTTTGATTTGTTGGATGAAGATTTATGTTTAATCATCCTTCTAAATAAAGTGGTGTTGGATTCATGTAAAATACATTGTAATTGATTATGTAGCATTATTCTTGGGATTAGGTTTGAAAAGGTCAACCATAGGATAGATTAAATCTATAAAATATAATAATATAATTAATTAACTAATGTTTTGTATTCCATATTCCCGGTATATGATATTTCAAATTTTTTTATTTTTCCAGGCATGGATCCATGCCAACGTCCTCATCTATTTTATGATGATGATGTTCCATAGGGTGTACCAGAATTTGAACAAAGATGCTTGGTCTATGAAATTGAATCTTAGAGTAGGAAACAATAATAGTTCCAAGTACAATGTCAAATGAAGTATGAGGGTTCCATTTTAAATTTAGTCATAAAAGACTGATTGGATGAGGCTAAGATATCCTTTCATTCAATCTATTCTCAGTAGGGTCACATGGTTTTATTTTTTATATGATGTTTAATGGATCAGTGATAAATTTTTGGTTTAAATTACTCTAGTATCATGAGGGTTATGTAGTCTCTTGGGAGATGTTCCAAGACATGTTCCAAGAATAAGTCCATATATCGTCTACGAAGGAGGTCAATTTCTATGATTTTATTACCCTTAAATCGGGTAGTTATAGTATGAAAGAGATTGTGATCGGTTTCATGAATTTTATGATATATTCTTGACACCTATTTCTAGATGAGGAGGATTGGGTGAGGAATTTCTAAGAACATTTTCATCTTGAGATATACTGGGAGGACTCCCTATTATTTCTAATGATGTATCTCAAATTGATGGAATGATAAGAGGTTATGAATGAAGATGGAATACAATCTATCAACATGAGAGGGTATTCATTGGGAAAATTGATGGAGAATAGATTTTGTCCATGGTTCCAAATTATTAGGAGAAAATAACATTCATTCTGACTGGTTTATTTCTTAGACAACATCATCTAATTTCTATGGGGAAAAACTCTCAAAACTCTGACATGAGATACAACATGTGTTTTTCTTATAAAAGGTGAGGTCATTAGTGGTGAGAGTGAATGTCCTTTAACTATTGTCATTATGTGATATATGTTCCACATTAAGATCCTTCATTGAGGCATTTTCATTTGAGACAACAATATTAGTGTGTTTATGATTTGGACTAGTAGATAGGATTTGGGGCATGCAAATTTTAGCCCCATGATGCTCTTCATCCTAATAAAACAAACCATGGTTGTAGAGGTGGTATTTAGTAGGTTCAGATAGGTTATGGATTATTTTATATTCTGAATCATGATTTATTTATTCAAGCAACTGGTGAGGTAGACATCATTCGAGGTACCCTTTTATTGATTTATACATGGGTACATTATTTTTTTTGAGACAGGAGTGACACAATATTTTATATCACCAACCCTTATCCACGCTATGGGAATCTAGGTACGCCAAATTTCATTTCCAATGGTGTTGACTATGCATGTTAGAGGTTGAGATAACATTTATGAAGTATGTAGAGGATGTGATCTAGTTCTAGTGAAAAATTATCGTGTGGATATTACCTATGTTTATGGATATAGTTATATGAAATCATCTCCATCAGAGATTTTTTGTTTTTTGTGTATGATATTGTGGATTTTAATGAGATTCAGATTGTGTTTCATGATGCTGATAGAGATCAAATAGCTTTTGTGGGGGATAGAGACCCTCAGTGAGATTATAGGCATGTTTTATCCTTACCATTATTGATTTTTGTGTTGATGTTGATCTCAATAGAGGTCAAAAAAATGGTTTTCTTAGAGTCTTGTAAGACTTCCCTAATGTATTCCATGAGGATATTGTATATTAAACCCTCAATTGGATATCGATATTGTGATTGAGCTACATTTAAAAATGACACTTTTCACTATATCAATGTATAGGTTCACAACTTCTACATTGAAAGAGTTGGGGTTATATAATGATGATCTATTGAAGAAAGTTTTGGTTTGACTGAGTGTGTTATCATTGTGTTCGCCATTTTAGTTCATTTAGAAGGCCAATTGTGGCTTGTGGCTTTGTATAGATTATCAACTCTTGAAAAAATTGAAAGAGATGAACTGATATCCTCTATCATGGATTGATGATTTATCTCACCATCTTAAGGGAGTAAATTGGTTATTGAAAATTTGATTTTTAGTCATGATATCCCCAGATATTAATGAAGGATGAGGATATTCAGAAGACATATTTCCATTTTCATCATGGTAATTATGATTTGGGTGATATGTGATTTGGGTTCGTGAAAGCTTTGGTCATGTTCATGGGGTTTTTGAACTCAATGTTTAGATAGTTATTTGATTATTTCTGGGTATTATTCATTGATGACATCCTTCAACACTTAATTTTTTAGGAAGATCATGTAGGGAATTTGTGTTTCATTTTGATAGTACCTCATCTTAATTAGATGGTTAAAAAGTTATTTATGTATTATTTCGAGACTCATGGTTTCCATTTCATGGGGAATGACATATCCAATTAGGGAGTAGTTATGAATCCTTAAAATATAGTGTAATTTGTTTTTTGAGAATCCTTCTAGGATTCGAAAAAGGTACCTAGTTACCTTGATCATTTGGGCTGTTATAGTAGGTTTTAGCTGATTTCTCATGGGTTGGGACACCTCTAAAAATTTATCTAGAAATGATTTGGATTTATTTTTAATTTAATAGTGTTAGGAATCTATTTGTTATCTAAGGGATAATTCGATCAGTTCTCTATCCATTTTTGTTTCATTTGAAGGGGTTTAATTTTTGGTTTTATGTGACACTTCAGATCCTAGCTTCGGATCTATTCTGATGTAGCAGAGGTCAATAAATTATTATTTTTCAGTTTACTTATTTAAACCTCAGTGTAACTATTCCACCCATGATCTTGAGTTAGTACTAGTGGTGTTTAAACTAAATTATTTGAGAAATTACCTCAGTAGTGAAAATTTAATGGTTTTTAACAATGATAATAACATGAGGTATGTCTTCACTAATCATGATATGAACATGCATCAAAATACTTTTTAGGAATTAATTTAGGATTATTACTTTGTGATTTTTTATAATATAGTAAATGGAAATGTTTTAGTTGAATCATTGAGCATGGGTCCTGTATTGATATCATGTATGAGTGTAGTGATTCATGACTATTGATGAAATAACTCTATCTGATGCATCTAGATATGGGATATGTTGTAGGTAGATGTTGTCTTCTGTAGATGAATGTGTAGTTTTATTTGTTGTATAATGTGGATGAGTCCTTATTGGGGGATTATATGGTAAAGGTAAAGAGACACTAATTTTTTTAGGGTGATAAGCCTGATGGTTTTATTAAGGATAAATAGAATTGGTTGTTATTTCATGGAAGGAATTCTATTACTTCAGGGATGCATGATGTAGTTTTCTGTGAGTTCCATAGATTATAATTAAAATTATATCACAGTGGGAATCATATGAACCAAGAATAGAGAGGTTAATGTAGGTGTCCAAAGTTGAATTGTGTAGTTTTTAGATATTTTTTCTCTATTTTTGGTATTTCGTACGATGAATGTTTTGAACTGTGTTCCTGATGGTTTTATTTAGATGATTGGTGTTCTATAATGGTTTTGGGGCAACATCTCGATAGACATAGTCACTAGTTCACCTCGAGCTTTGTGTAGATATGATTCTATATGGTTGATAGTTTATAATATGAATAAAATTATCCAATTTTAAAGTATCATGGGGTTGATCTTTTTATATGTTTTTTCTATGTAGTATATAGAGGAGTCGATGAAATAATATGGAGTCCCGAGGATGATCATGTCAAATAAGGATCCATGATTTTTCTATTGGGTCTGGAGAGGTCTCCACCATCATTTCTAATCTCATTTGTTTCATAGCCAAAATTCGCATCCCTATGAAAACTATTAAGTAGTGTAGACCATCCAAACTCTTAAGGACATGTTTCTCTGTACATTATGGGATTTTTGAAGTTTGTGGATGAAGAACCTTCCCTTTGTTAAACCTTATTACAATAATAAATTTAATGAAACCATTGGAATGGAACCATTGTAATATTTGTTTTACTATAGTTTTTCTCAATCATATTCTACCATGGGTGATAGAGGTATAAATTCTCATGAAAAAACTCATACATAATATGACCACATTGGTATAGGGAATTCATTACATGTTGATGAAATCATAGGATCACTAAAACTCATATGTTTAAAGTAAAAGGATGCTTACGAAGTTTGAAATTTGAGATCACATGTTCTTATTATAGAATCCTTATTATGGAATGTAATGTTCCTATCATCGTAGTAATATTTATCTCCGGATTTTTGGGATTTTTGAGGTGTGAGATAATATTACATCCATAGCATAATAGATATCACTTTCCCTACAGATTATTTGATACATGATTCTTTCACATGTCTCCACTTTATCATTGTCTTCATTATAACTCTCAAGTACTTGATTGGGCTCACATAAATATAGATGGTGATGTGGAATTTGATGGGTGACTTGTAGAGATATATGACCTCTAAGAAAAGGTGATTCACAAGCCTTCTATTTCATTTGTTATTGTACTATGGTGTAATGGTGGTATGGGGGAGAGTACCTTGGAATGTGAGTCATAGATGAAAACTCAATACTTTTATCTATTTGATTTTTATCTATATGATTTATATCTATTCACTTGTAATGTTTTACTATTGTGTATGTTTACATCACTAGATTATTATATGGTTTCATATTGTTCCATATTTTTTATTTACTCTTAATTGAAATTTATCTCCCCTGGTAGAGAGTTTAGAAGATGGATGTTTCTATTTCATGGTTTTGATATTAATCCCTATGAGTGAGGTGGTTGTGATCATGTGATGGAGATATATATGAGTGGTATACCATGGGGTGATTTTTTTTGAAGGTCCCTTTTTTCCTCTGTGGGATTATTTGTTAAATGTTGAGGATGAAATTTGTTTTGAGTAATCTAATATAAGGGTCCAATTTGGGGTATTAAATTGTGTTTAATATTTTTGATTCGTTAATTATCATAGGAGACATAGATAATTTTTGGAGGAGTTTAGATTCCAATATATGTAAGTATGTTTAATAAATAATCCATTAAAAATGTATCACACCATGTATTTAAAGTTCATGGCTTGTTATGGGAGGTTATGGGGTGCTACATAGAGTATAATATTTTGAGAATATTTTGTTCATGTCGATTAATTTTTTAGTGAGATCCAAATCCTTCCATTTACCCAACATGAAAAGAGGACACATACCATATAATCTCACTATGAATCACAACTTTAAAAATTTCAATGTTTTTAGTTTTCTTAAAAATCTTTTCATTATCTTGATCTCCATGATTCCAGAGACACTCTTCCCGTGAGTGTGGGGATTTCATTATTACGTATTAATTTATATCCATTTATCCTTAAAATTTGGTAATCCGAGGAACATTCTACCTCCTTTTTCATGATTATTTCATTTGGTTACTCCTTTTCTTCTATTTATAAAATGGTGGATCTTCTCTATTATTCAAATGGGGTTTTGGTGGTAGTTTATTGATGTGGTAATACTGCATCGTCATAATATGGATGCATCTTATTGTGGGAGATTTTATTGGGATCTCAGATGTTTTTATTTTCTCATGTGAATAAAATTGAATCCACTAACATATGGGATTCATTTATTATCTCAATTTAATTATGTTAAATCATAAATTGATCACAGTTTATCCCTTTTTATGGAAATATAATTGACATAATATTGATTAAACATGATTTATAAATATTTAGTTAGTGATGGAATATATATGGTTTATAACATTATGATTGGATTCTGATTGTTTCTCTAGATAGAATGATATATATGGTATTTTTTGTTAAGATTTTATTATACTTTTAGTAGCACATTGAAATTTGTAAAGAATGTGAAGCCACAACTAATTTATAATTAATAGGATTAAGAATAATTAAAGAAGATACATGTTTTTAATGAATCAGATGATAATTTGATGGTTATAAATTTGATTCAATGTAAATGTGTAATCAAATTTTATTTTACATTTGATTTCAAAAATTGATATATAATGTGAGGAATGTATATACTTGTTGATACAAAATAAAATAAAAGTTAAAAGATAATGGTACTTCTTAATATTTGATGAAACTGATTGTAAAGATAAAATCATTTTTAATAATTTGGAAAATTGATATATCATGATTCCTTACGTTACAAATTGTTTGAAAATATGAGTAATTATTTTGTTAATTCATGATGGAATAAGAATTGGTTAAGTAATAAAGATATATTTTAGGTGATAATTTGTTTGTTTTCTTGTCAATGACAATTTCCTTTTAATTGGAGCCATTATATATTGTTTAGGTAAAAATTATGGATGACTTATTTTTGGGGCTCGGTTTTCCAATTAGATAAGTCTGTTTTGGTCATGACACAATTGTGATGTACTTAATATGGAATCTTCACTATGTGATGTGATATGGGGAGGGAAGGCATGATGCTCCATGGATAAAATAACAACTGAGAAGGGGGGGGGGGTTGATCAGTTGTTCACTTTTTATAAGTTTTAAAACATTAAAAAACACAACCCCTACAAATTACTATGATTTATTTTCTTATCAAACATTAGAAAATACTTATTCATGAAATAATATTAAAACATGTATGGAATGCATGATTTACAAGTTTAGGCCTCAATGTGAGAACCCACATCCCCTCCATAGACATTCTTGATGGTCAATGGAAATCAACTATAGCAAATAAGTGAATAGAACTTATGCCAAATTCTAGAAGATACCTTCTACCTCATAATAGGAAAGGTTATACTCACTCAATCTAGTTTATAGTTTTTTCTTATAGAACAATGAATCCATGAAAAAAATTAATACTTTTATAAATATTCTCCGTAAATGCTCAGTCTGAATCCCTAGTTCTATTTGGCTATGTCCAATCATCTCAATATGGTATGGATGATTATGATTTTTCTCTACTTAAACACCAAAAGAAATATTCTTCAATCTAGTGGGAACGTTTTACCATGAATTTTATAGATCTCCACCTTTTGTTTGTGTGTAAAAGTTACAATAAAATGAATTATATAAGAATGTATTTATGGGAAACTCATAAAACAAATCTGGGAATCTTGAAAAATATTTTTGAATTCCCTGAATCTCAAGACTATGAAAATATCTCGCATTAAAATTTCTAATTTTACTTCATCAATCCTCAATAAATTTGTCTATGGTTTACACAAAATTAAAATTCCGAATTGAATTCCTGAACTCTACACATAGTATGATAATGTTGAATCTTCCTTCTGTTTTTTTGTCAAAACTATCCAAAATTTTAATCATATTTTCCCAGAAACATTCATTGAAATGTTGTTTAGATTTTCAACAAGCTATTCTAATAAAAGTGGTTCATATTTCTTCATAAATTATTATCTTATTTTTTAAGAAAATTTGTTCTCGTTAGCTCATAATCCGGGTTCTAATTTGTTAAAAATTCATGTTCGGATTTTCTCAGAATTCATGTTCTTATTTTCTAAGAATTTAGGATCTGATTTTCTTGGAATTCAAGATCTAATTTTCTCAAAAATAATGTTTTGATTTTCTTATATAATAGGTTTTAATTTTTTAAGAATTTTTGTACCTATTTTCTAATAATTTATTTTACGATTTTTTCATATTTCTTTTTCTGATTTATTCATAATTAAGGTTCTCATTTTCTCAAAACTCATGTTCGAATTTTCTTAGAAAACACGATCTAATTTTGATACAATTTAGGTTTATATTTCCATGGAAATTATTTTCCAATTTTTTCAAAAATCTAGTTCTAATTATCACATAATTTAGGTCAGATTTTATCATAATCGAGGTTCTGATTTCTTCAGAATATAAGTTCTAATTTTCTCAAAATTATGGTTCTAATATTCTCAAAACCCAGCTTCCAATTTTATAAGAAAAAAGGTTCCAAAATTTTCAGAATACATGTTCTGATTAGTGAATAACTCATGTTTGGACATCTCCACCTATTTATTCAATAGATTTTATCATGAATGTTTTCATGATATTTTATAACATCTTGATCAGCAAAGCATCGTTTGATTTTTCTTAGAATATTTGAAAAAATTTCTATCATTTAACTTTTCACAATCCAGCAACAATCTTCTTTAAAAACACCTTTGTAACAACTGGACTACTCCTTTCAGCAACATCATTCAACCTTAAAAAATTCATTCAAACTCGTTATTCTTTCATTCTCTCATTATGATAATGACAACATTCAAGCAACCAATAACATTATCTAAATTTATATCAATGACATTCTTCCACAGAAAATTTTAGTTATCAAAAATTAAAAATTGTTGTTAAAAGAAAATGTCACAAATTTTCTTCAATATCCCCCTTGGTATTTTTAATAGTCTTTAATAACAATATTTCCAATTCATAGAATTTTTATAACTCAAATTTTGTAAAAACACAATTTTTTTTACTTTTATCAAAACATATCCTTTCTCAAGAGAGATTTTCCTAACCCCACACAACTAAATAAATAATGTTTTTAAAGAATTTTATCCCTTGGTAGTAAGAAAGTTTTGCGGCGATGATAAGATAACCCATGCCACCCCACATTTCTTCTCTCTAAATATTATCATTTACTTTCTCACTTTTCTCTTTCTATACCCCATTATATGATAACTACAACATCATATTTGCATAAATGAAGTTAAGTAAGACTTATTTCAATGAAAAGGTTGTTACTTTAGATCCTCTATTTTCAACATATTCCAAATCATTTTGGGGGTATCATTATGAGGTATGGAAAGACATGATAAGAGTATGAACATGAATTTTTAGCATAAATTCGACAAACCATTCATTATAAATTTATTTTGTAAAGATAACAACAATCAGATAATTTATTGAACTGTATTCCAGAAAAACATCTCTAGTAGAAATGATCTCTTTTATAGAGTTCAATATTATATCAATGTGTTTTGATATTTAATGTCGAATAGGATTCATAGAACGACCAAATTAACTTTGATTTTCACTAAGTATCTAGAAGGGTTTAAAAAAAAATTCTTTAAAATCTTTCTACTAAATATTCAACCCCAACATTTGATTACAAGCCTGAGTGGTTGCAACATATTCTGATTCAGATGTGCAGAATATTATTGAACTTTGTTTCATACGCTTCCAACTCAAACAACATTAACCTAGAAATAAAATGTTCCCCCAATGGTTGAGTTTATATTATCACAATCTCCAGGCCTATTATCATTTGTATAACCATGAAACATCATCTCTCTATTTACATTGTATAAAAACCCATGTGAAATTGTTCCTTTGGCATATCTCAAAATCCTTTTGTACATCCAACATATGTGATTAATTGGGATTAAATTAATACCTAGAACATAAAATCAAATCATAAAAAATATTAGGCAATGATGTTTTATGGTAAACAAGATGTCCTATCATATTTTAAAAGACTTTCCAATTCACACTTGTTCTATATTCATCATTACTCCACTTTGAACTCATTGAAATGGGAGTTGACACTTCATTTGATTCATCCATAGAAAACTTCATTAACAATTCCCTAGCATTCTTTTCCTGAGATAAAAGATATGTTTTTCCTTTTATTGAACATTTAATATAAGGAGTAAATTTAATTCTCCCATCATTTAAATATCAATTTTCTTATTCATCTCATCAATAAATGCTTCATAAAACTTTTCCGCATCCTCAACAAAAATTATATCATGAATATAAATAATTAAAATTAATGTTCATGAGTAAACATATTTCACATAAAAGATTCTATAAAATTTTACTTTATAAAATTTCATCATTATCAAACAATTTTCTAATTTCAAATATAGGTCATGTGGATCTTTTTTCATCCCATACAAAGCATTTTTCAATTTAAAAAAAAAATTCATATGCATCAAGTAAAAACCCACAAGGTAGTCCAAAGTAAACATATTCCTCAATCTCAACATTTAAAAAATATAAATTTACATCAATCTAATAAACATTATAATTATGATTAATAGCCATTGTATTAAATAAATTAATAGTTTTCAGATATGAAACATGAGAACAATGCTTATCAAAATCCACTACTTCTAGCTGTGCATATCCTTTACAAACCAGTCTCACTTTATTTCATGAAAGATCAGCATGCTCATCCAATTTATTTCTATAAACCCACTTGGTTCTGAGAAAATTTTAATATATATTATACATGGAAAAATTTCTCATATTTTATTCTTTTCAATATGATTTAACTCTTCATTAAAATCATCCACCCAATCATTATGTTTAATTTCTTCTCAAAATAATTTTTCGAACATCTTTTGAGATAAGTGAAGTCTGATTTTATTTTCTCAACATCCTTGTTGTCTGAACTACAACCTAATAATACCACATAATGTTTTCAGATTAAACAAGCATTCATATGGTTAGAAAACTCATGGTTTCATTCCCATCTTCACTTTATTCACCATGTGACTCATCTGAGTAACATTAACTTCAATATGGATTCTTAGATTTATCCTCGTAAGTATTCTCACACACTTTTGTAAAGGAACATAGGTTTTCAATTACATGTGCATCATATGATTCCACCAACCAATGTAAATTTTTGTTTTAGTATTTAAACTTATTGCATTTATTGAATAACCCATGAATGTTCATTCCTCATCTTTCTCATCAAACATTACCATATACAGATTTTTTATATTGTAAAAACATGGACTTCCAAAATCATTAAAGTATATCTATTAAGGTTTTTTGTTATACCATAGTTCATAAAAAGATATTTTGGCTTTCGATCACAACAAGCATCTATTTTGAA
Organism: Viscum album; assembly: GCA_963277665.1. NCBI lineage: Eukaryota > Viridiplantae > Streptophyta > Magnoliopsida > Santalales > Viscaceae > Viscum > Viscum album. The sequence goes on along the minus strand of OY728133.1, from coordinate 1,043,767,013 downwards.
AATGTACAGCAGTACTAATAGCTTTTCTTCAAAAAAATGTTGAAAGTTTGTATTCTACTAACATACTCATTCAAATTTCCACCAATCGGCCATTATTCCTTTATAAAACTACATTTTCTTATGTTTTATTTGGAGAACTATTATGATGTTTGATACCATGATTTCTCAAATATATTTTAGAAGCATTGTTTGTAAATTCGGTAACATTATCTACTATCTACTTCTTTAGGGAAACTCTCATTTCTTTCTCAAAAACATTTTTAATGAATTTGAACAATTTAATAGCATCTGAATTACGATTCATGAACATTATGTTATTCATTAAAGTGAAATCATCAATTAAAGTGATAAAAGACCAATCCACTATTGTTGATTGATGTCTCATCAGCCCACACAGAGAGTAAGGAATAATCTCAAGTGGTCTTCATGATCGATTCTCACCTACTTTAAAACATTTTTAGTCATATTTCCTTTCTAACAGGTATTGAAAACAACTCCATATCTTCTCTTTAGCTCGAATAGTCTACAAATGGCATCAAATTTTGAATGTTTGTTCATTATTTTCTAACTGAGTTTTGCATGTATTCAGTTGCACAATTTTTTATACATTTTCAATATTCTAGTTATAGGAGTTATTGAGTTCTATTATTTGAAATAGATTCCCACTACTTCATTATACTTTTTTAATAACTATTCCACCATTCACACAATGATGATAAAAAATCATTTCTAAGGATATCTTCTTTTCCATCATTGCAGAGTTGACTTGTAGTATGTATGTTATTTTTTTAAACATGAAAATATATAACATCCTTGGATTTTATAATTCCACCTTCAATTTATTCAATTCGAATTCCTCTAATTTTTAAGGAACTATCATTTCCAAAAGTTACTTCTACCCCATTATGATATTAAACATGAATAATAAATTTTATATAATTGGTCATTAGTGAAGAAAAAATACTCTCATGTATCCATGGTTTTTTCCTTTTTCTTGCTTTCAATGAGTTCTCAACAACAAAATCTCTTTCCTCGACATTCCTATTTTTATCCCGAATTTATTTCCAATCATAAAAAATTTCTAGAAGGAGTTTCATACATCTTTAATCATGATGAGATGACTTTTCATAACATCTGAAATCTTTTTGCAGACATTCATATTGATTATTTGTTAGAATATTTCAGACATCTTGATATTTTACATTTTTCACATATTTTGAGCTATGAAAGTTACTCATTCTTATTTCACAATTTATTATTATTTTATGAAAAAATATTCTAGGTAGAGATAGATTGTGAAAAAAAATTATAATCATTGTGCCCATAGATTCCACATAACTAACAATAGCCTTAAAATCTTTATTTTCTATTCAAGAACAATCCTTATCTATAAAAACTTGGTTAGGGTTGATAAATTATTTTAGCTCTAACATACTCAAAATTTGGACCATCTGTTCCTTTGAGTGGGTTTTCTAATATTATAGATTTGAAAGTATTTTCACGTCATTTTCCACCCAGGAATTGTCATTACTTTTTTTAGAAACTATAATGTTAGAATAATATGATGAACCATTATTTTTTGGAAGACAATATTTCCCCATATTCTTGTAATGAGACTTCTATGTAATTTTATATGCCACATCTTATACTTCTATATCTTTGTTTATGTTTTCATTCATCTTACTCAAGGTATTTTAAAACTCATTCAGTTTTTATTGAAACTTTTTGACCTCTTATTTCATAACTTCATGCTTCTATCTATGATCTTCAATCATCTTTCCAGGATTAAAAATTATTTGTTTAAAAATTAAAATCTTCAAAATGTGTTTATCCTCCAACTACATTACACATTTTAATTCACCAAAATCATCTTCACGATCTTTCTCCATTTATCATATTTCATTCGTGAAATATATCTTTTCTCAAGACATGAAAGATGTTCAGTTCTGAGCTAATACTCTATATATGATTCTTTACAACCTTCTTCACTCTCTTTGGTATCTTTTGTTTTCTATACTTTTTCAATGAATAATATGATATTTTTTAATTTTATTCTTTATAATAATCACTATCAGTTGAGTTAGATTCAACCATTTTACTCATCATACACCTATTATTTTCGGAAGGTCTCTTATTGAATTTGTTGGAATGCTACTCTTCCTTTTCATTTTTTTCTACTTCATAAATAGAGGACTTTTATAGTAATCATTAGGATATTCTCCAACATTCTTATTGGGGAAATTCACAACTACCTAATCCCACCACACACACAAAATTTGAGTGGAATTTTCTTCCATACTTTCATATTCCTCGTTGACAGTTCTTGGATATGACATACATGATTCTGCCATTAACCTCATCACCCTCTTTATCTTCAGGATCACGATGATCTACTTCTTTAATATCTTGTATTTTCATATTTCTCATATCTTCAATATTTATTTCATCTTTCATTCTATATTTAAATATTGTGGATTTCCTAATTTCACCAGAAACGAGAATGTTATGCAATTCATAATTAGATAAATCAACCTTATCTTTTAATGTGGTAATTTTAGAATCAAACTGTAACATCCCATGTAAATTAATAACATGAAATTTTTTATATATATTAATTTTTGGGAAATGAATATTAATATTACTTTAAAGTGGTTTTTATGTTTTATAGTGTACCTGATACGCAACAACCGGTTTCTTTGAAATCTTACATTTCACATTAATAATATAATATTATTATTTTCGAAATTCCGACATACATGGTTGTTATCAAGAAATAAAATATCGTTCAATAACAGAAAATAATTTTTGGTGAATAGTTACATTTGAGTTTTATTTACCATAGTAAAAGGTTAATAGGGAAACTCAAGGTAAAAAGAATATTTTAAAAATTCAAAATTACATAAATACATGTCCTAACCATATTGGATGAGTAATGGCCCACCATGGGTATCTTTGGGTATTTTTAGGGACCCCTTGGAGCCACTTATGAAAGATAATGAAACATCAGATTAATTACATTAATGAAATGGAAAAAATGACATAAACAAATATCATTGAGTAAATTAATTTCTATACGTAGTTATATAAATTATATGTTAGAATATAAATATTCATTGGAAATATAAAAATATTTCCCACATCATGGTCTCATTTTATAATTTTTAGGTATTAAATGAATTAAATTATTCATGACACAATAATGAAGTAGTGTTTACCTCATTAATAAATGATTTAAATAAATAATATTATAAAGACTAAAATAATATCCAAAACCTGTCAAATTCCTATTGGATTATTTTATTTTGAATATGAACAATATTATATTCTACGTTAATGTGTTTTGGACCTTTTGAAACTGAATGCATGTTTATAATAAAATAATATTTTTACACTTTCCTAAATATTCCCTCCCCCCCCCCCTTACAAAAGGAGACCACTTCTAAACAATTAATCACACCTATAAATCCTTTTGGCTCATCCAAACTCTACCCAATTAAGCTCCCTACATCACTATACTCCTCCTAGAAGCCTTAACTTAGTCATAAGGCACTTCAACAAACCCATTTGGTTCAAACCATATGGAGTTACCCAAATTAAAGGTAATAGTTTCTCTTAAATGGTATTTGTTTTTTTACTTTTCCAACCCCTAAACTCTTTTTATACCTTTATTTTGTAAAAAAACCAGTATCCAAAATATACTAGGATGTTTTTATGGGAATTATTCAAACTAAACATACACACACCTCCATCTAATGGGCGATGAACATAATGTTTCTGTGGATGAAAAACTAACGCCTCACGAAACGATGATTGTTCGATTATCTCATACCACCTCTCATGGTGACCATTATGATGGCAAATCATTTATATATGATATGTATTATTTTTATGCTTTATTTATGAATCTGTAATTTCCATTTATATCATAGATTTATGGTTTCCATTATGGGTAAATGCGATAATTTCATTGGAGGAAGTGCGGACTACAGCCCCCTAAAAGTGATATGACTCGTTCATACCATATGTGGTACATATAAAGGATAGATTTAATGATATTATATATGATAAAATACAGGAATTATAATACTACTATGTATCATTATATTTTATTCTATTAAATATGAAATAGAAATGGAAGTAGCGTTCATGCGTACGTACGGCTTACCGTCTCTAGGAACGGTGAATTTTATTTCTTACCTCTAAATGTTATGTACTATTATAAATACATTTATATTCTGGATATATATGATATATATGATACCCAAATCATTAATATCATTTTGGATATAATGCACCTTTGACCACATGAACAACATGTACTTATAAGAAGTCCATTTTAGACTCAAATACCAAATATCCTAAAAAAACATTATTAACTAAAATGGTTACATAATGTTTATAACATGGTAATAAGGTATATAAAAGGAATAATAAACTTGAAAAGGGTTCTTAATAATTTATAATGTAACTTTAGGTTATTATTCAGGGGTTTAAAGAATTATCGAGTCAAGTCAGACACGAGGTAATGTATTTTCTTATCTCACATTTAATTCCGTGAGATTTCCATTGTCCGCCACTTATTTATTGCAATTGGTATATTTTGTACTGTCATTTGATATATATTATCATTATTATTTTTATATTTATCATATTTTGTGATTATTTTTGTGGTTATTAACTTTTGTTCATATGAATCGATTAAATACAACAATGTATGGGTTTTTCATCTCACTCATTATTCCAATGAGATTCATAATATATTGGCCACTATTTTATTTTGTGTGGAATATGTACAATACATGATTGTATTCATAGTGTAATATACTTTCATTTATGGGTATTTAAATATTCATTTTTTATCCTTCTTTCATGGGTTTTATGTATCGTAATTTACCAAATCGTTATGGGAACCTTTTGTCCAAATTTCCATTCATTGGGTTAGTCTTCTAATCCTTGATTATGTAACGATATGATTAGGTGGGGAATTACTATTTATTATTGTTATAGTAATTTCCACTCCCCATTTCGGTGGATAAAATTTTGATACACATAATCAATCCATTGATAAATTCTCAACTCATCGATATAAACTTGATAAGAGTAATTTTTAATCAATCTCTATTTATTTAGTTAAACATCCAATTCATTAGTGTTGTTTTTACAAGAATATGTGTGAATGTACTAAGATTTATTTAACATTAATAATCAATAATATTGAGTGAATTTATATTTTTCACACATAATTATGTCTTTGATTTATCCTTAACCTAAGGATACCTTCTTTATAATGGATTTCATCTCAATATACATTTCCACTGAGAATTCATTGTTGTTATGAACCAATTCACTCTTATATGTTGTATATACTATCCTTTGACATATTATATCATGAATACCATTATTTTAATGATATTATAAATGTTTGGTTAAATGTTATTCATCATTTATTTGTATTCAAGGACCTCTCTTTTTATTAAAAATACTCTTCAAACAAAATATCATTTTAAATATTTTATAGATTTATTCATCTAAATAATTCTCATTAATGTCTATGTTTTCAAAATGGGTTTTAGGATTTATTTATATGGAAATTAATTTTTTCAAATGATAATTCATTTAAATGCTTTAAATTGGTATGGGACACTTTGATTCAATAATCTATTTTTAAATGGTTTAGAAAATGATTTGATAGAGAATTGTTTATTTCAATATGTTGATTTGATATGTGTTAGGATTATGTTATGGTTATTGGGAATTGTTTGTTAATATGGGTGGTTTCGTGATAAACCTAGGTTGGGTGAGCCCAAGATAACTCTCCAATGCATTGGGTAATGCAACAGAGGTAAACGTGATGTTTCTCTTAAGAGATTTAGGGAATATACTGTGATGGGTATTCCATGTGTAACTACCTATATAGCTGTGATATCTACAATGTTGGTTTGTAATGGATGCCATAAGTAAACTTTATGATTTAGGATTTGTGTGTGCTATTCATAAATCAAATGATTTCGTAAGTTATGTTATGATTAAAAAGTATGGTTTCATTGATTTTTATTTATTAACTGGAAAATGTTTTCCTTATATTATAACAGTTACTAAACTTTTTAGGATCATACCATGTTTTTGAAATGATTTTCATAGGAAAAAATGATGAATATGGTCAAGGATGGGATCATGTAAATGTCATGTTGTCTAAAACATTTAAATATCCATGTTTCATTTTAAGAGTTTTTATTTTATGAAAAAATGGATACTGAGTAGTATTGTCTACATGTAATATTAAAGTTGTTATGTAATAGTTATGGAGTAATTATCAAAAACATTAACATGAAAAGATCATAAATGTGAATTATTCATTTAATTAAATATTATTTAATTTTTAAAGGTTGGGTCCTTATGATTGGTATCAGAGGTCGTTTTAGATATCTTTATATGGTAGAGTATTCATTAAGCACAAGTGACATAACCATAATGGTTAGGATCTTAGAAAGAGTTATTGTTTTTTGATAAAGTAAATGAGTTTAAGGTAACTTGAATAAATATATCTTAGTATTTAATCTCCTCATAATATATAATATGATGATTTTACAGATTTACGCACATTGACCTTTTTGGTTTTAGTAAATGAATAGATCGAGGAGGTATCAAAGAAACAGTCGATGTGAAGAAAACTGTGATGGTTTTCTGAACGAGAAACTGAATGAAATGAGAGTTGAAATGACAACTATTATGGTTTTTCTCAACAAACTATTTGGAGACATGATTTACAAGTAGAACCTTGGTTATTTTTATAATGCATCGTTTATGCGGGAAAGAAATCCCTACGGATGTATAGGTAATAATCATAAATGTATGTATGTTCAAAAACTTATGTGTCAAGGATGTGGAAAGAAGCACCTAAGAAAATGTTTCAATGGGATGACAAGATGCTATAGATGTGGAAATTAAGGTCATAATGCATGAACCTACCATTAAAAAAGTAATCATCTAGTTGACTCTAGGAAAGGGAATGAAGTTCTTTCTGAGGGATCAATTTAATGTTTTAAATGTGGTGTGCATGGTCATTATACAAGCAGATGTCCAATGAAGATGTTTTGGGAATGGGATCACCAGGATTGTACAAATATATTTTTACCAATACCTAATGACATTCCAATTGAGGATGAAGAAACTTATAATGACCAATGAAAGGTATGGATTATTTCTAAAAATATGTTTTGACATTATTAAATCTTATGTTATGATTCATGATTTCTTTTTTAGGAAATAAGTATTTCCGAATAAACTAGAAAGGAATGGTTAATTTATCATGAAGAATGTTTAATGAGAAAAAAGTCATAATATAATGGATTTAAGTGTTATGATAGATTTTAGGATGGTGAAATGCCCAAAAGTATTAATGCACTTTTGATGATGGGATTGCATTAGAAGAATTTTTATAGTATTTGAAACCTTGAATTTTGATATATGGAAATTTTATTCATGGAATAATTTTCTTTTTTTTTTGTAGATATAGTTATAAAGAACCATTTGGGTTTATATGATCCTTGAATTTTAGGCAGTTAGAGGTTAAAACATTTTGGGATGCGAAATGAGAGTTATTAGATAAAAGTTGATGTTAAAATAAGTTATGATTGTCTATTTTTTGGAATGTTATAATTTTTTTTGAAAAAGGACGACACACAAACCGCGTGAAAACCCATCGCGTCGGACAAAGATGCTGGAATCGAACCCACATCCATAGTGTGATTGGGATTTACCCCAACCACTGGACTATGTGACGTCCCGGGTTAGTATGACTAATTATTTTTAGTTAGATGATATTATGAATCAAGAATAAGATTATTTTGGCTTATATATGGAATTTATTAACCTATCATGGAGAATATGTCATTAGTTTAATTACATTTCAATATGAGACTTTAAGAGTATCAGATGTTATTTGGAGATAAATGTTAAGATTTATCTTGGAAGACTATGTGATTAAATCCATCTAAGATTTGAGTTTCAATAATAGTTTGGATTACTTTGAATAATATTATGGAAAATTGTTTATTAAATGGTCTTTGTTGAACATTGGGTTTTCATTTAAAAAATTTGGAGATTAAGAGTAGTTTTTTTGAAAAAATTATCCTTTTTGGGTATTATCTGAACTCCCACAAACCATTTTGGTTTTGAATAATGTCTAAAGACATGGAGAAATTGTAGTTCATATTTTTTGGATTATTTTATTCTTTTAGAAGTTGATTATAGTGATTTTAATGTGACCATGTCAGTTTGAATACGCATCATTGAGAAAAAAGATGAGTTAGTTGTAGAAATTTAGAAAAGTATGAAAGTTTATATAAAAAATAAGAATTTTTCCTTATTTTCTTATTCTACGTAGTAAATAATATCCTAAAAATTATGAAAAGGAATATAAAAAAAAATATTTGGTTTACCTTTCCTACTGGGTAATCAAAGACCATTTAACACATCACAAGTTTGTGATTTTCTGGTGGATAACTATCTCCTAATCATGTTTTCTTCCACTCTCCATCTGAACTTGACGGGTTTTTTCTCATTAATATACATGTTTTCATGTAATACTAGTATATGCTGTCTTAAGTGACCTTTGTACATCTCTTTATTTCATTTAAATTGATAGTTTCACAAACCCTTTTCCGATGTGGGACCTTTAATTAAGTTTCCTAACCCAGTTTTAAAGTATTGAGGTCACAATTCCCAAAAAGGGGGAAGGATGTACCATCCCAGGTAAACGGAGAGCTTGAAATTTTTCAAATTTATTTATATTTGTTAATTAAGTATTAATTTTACCTAAAAGGGGTTTCTATGTTCGATAGTGTACCCGATACGCAACCACATGTTTCATTTAAATATTACGTTGCAAACTTCTTATATAATATTATCATTTTAAATGGTAGTTAACTCCTAGACGTTGTATAAGAGGGAGTGAAAAAAACAAACAACAATATGAGTATACATGTTTGTTAAATGTATTTACATTTATCCAATAAAGGTTAGAGGCTTAAAATGTGAATGAATCTAATTTTAAGCATAAATTACATTAAAAGGCAGATTTACCCACATTTAATGGCCAAACCGCATTGAATATAGTTTTTTTCACTTTAATACATTCTATCTGACCAAATAAAATACTTCTTTAGAATGGGTACATCAAAATATAATTTGGTTAGATTTTTGGTATTTTTCAGATAAAGTTTATTTTTTTATGAATAGTGAAAAATACTGTATTTTAATTCAAAATTACCTTTTAATCTAAATTATTTATATACATTTATTATTTTTTAATTAGTTTTAATGTTTAATTGGAATATATTTTTATCGTTTAATCCAATTTTGGTCATTATATTGAATTTTATTTTGAAATTGGACATAAACAAATGTCAATCTTTTGAAAGATATTGTTTCTTAAAAACATGTTATTTGTATTGACAATGGGAATTAATTATAAAATTAATTAATTCAACTTCTATGATTTGAATTTGGTAAAATATACATGATTTTTTAATTTGGAATATAAAATTTACCATTGGGTGAATTTTTGGTATTTTTCTGAAAAACATCAATTTTTGATGAATAGTGAAACCACTTAGAAGAAGTTAAAAAACTGACTTTTTCATTTAAATGAAATTTTACCCTTTTTGTGGGTTGAATTTAAAAAATCATAAATTCATGGTTGTTATCAAGGAGTAAAATTTGGTTCAATAAGATTAAAATAATTTTTGGTGAATAGTAACTTTTGACTCTTATTTACAGCGGTTAAAGGTAAAGAGGGTAATTCAAGGTAAAAAGAATATTTTAATAATTAAAAATTCTGTTCACACATGTCATAACCATATTTTATTAGTAATGGCTGACCATGGGAATCCTTGTTCTATTTTGGGACCCCATGTAGCAACTTATGAAAGATAATGTCACTTTAGATTAATTACATTAATGTAAAGGCAACAATTACATAAATAAAAATCATTGAGTAAATTAATTTTTATATGGATTTATATAAATAATATTTTGACAATAAATATTCATTAGAAATGTAAAAATATTTCATACAACATGGTAATTTTTTTATAATTTTTATACATCAAATGAATTAAATTATTTATGACACAATAATGATGTACTGTTACATCATTAATAAATTATTTAAATAAATAAGACTATAATGACTAAAATAATAACCAAAACCTGTCAAATTCCTGTTGGTTTATTTTATTGCGAATATGAGTAATATTATCTTATACTTTAATGTGTTTTTGACCTATTTAAACCGAATATATGTGTATAATAAAATAATGTTTTCACTATTTCCTAAAAAGCCCCTCACCCCCTTATAAAAAGAGACCACTTTTAAACAATTCCTCGCAACACTCAAGCCTTTTGGCTCATCTTACCTCTACCCAATTAAGTGACCTACATCCCGCAATTCCTCCTAGAATCCTTAACTTTGGCAGAAGGCACTTCAACAAACCATTTTGGTTCAAACCAAAGGGATTTACCCAAATTAAAGGTAATGATTTCTCTTAAATTGTTTTCTTTTATTTTACTTATCCAACCCCTAAACACTTATTATTCCTTTTTTAACAACAATTGTATCCTAAATATACTAGTATGTTGTTAAGTGATGGATTATTACTACACATACACACACCTCAATCTAATGTGTGAAGAACATAATGTTTCTCTGGATGGAAACATACCGCCTCATGAAATGATTATTGTTAGATTATCTCATACTGCCTCACATGGGGGAAATTATGATGGAACTGTATTTATATATGATATATATTGTTTTTATGTTTTCTGTATGCTTATGTAACTTCCATTAATAGCATACCTTTATGGCTTCTGTCATTGGTAAACAAGACAATTTCATTTGAGGAAGTGAGGACTACCTTCCCCTCAAAGTGATATGACTCATTCATACTATATTTGGTATGTATAAAGGAAATATTTATTGATTTTATATATGATAAAGTAATGAAATTATAATACTACAATGTATCATTATGTTTTAATTCCATTAAATATGAAATTTAAATGGAAGTAGCGTTCATGTGTACGTATGGCTTACCATCTCCCTGAACGGTGCATTTAATTTCTTAACTCTAAATGTTATGTACTATTATAAATACATGTATATGCTGGATATATATGATATACATGACATACGAATCATGAATATCATTCTGGATATAATTAACCTTTGACCACATGAACAACATGTAATTATAAGAAGTCTATTTTAGACTCAAGTACCAAATATCGATAAAACGAACGTTATTAACTAAAATGGTTAAAAAATGTTTATAAAATTTTAATAAGTGATATAAAAGGAATAATAATCTTGAAAAAGGTTCTTAAGCAAGTATAAATTATCTTTTTTTTATTATTCAGGATATTATAGAATGATCAAGTAATGTCGGACACGAGGTGAGGGATTTTCTTATCTCACATTTACTTCTGTGAGATTTCCATTGTTCGCCACTAATTTATTGCATGTGGTGTATTGTGTACTTCCATTTGAAATATATTATCATGATTATCTTTATATTCATGGAATTATTTGATTCATTTGTTGGTCATTAACTTTTGGTCCTATGACGCGATTGATTACAACGAAGTAAGCGGTTTTCATTTCACATTTTTTCCCATGAGATTCGAGCTATATTGGAAACTATTTTATTTTGTGTGGTATATATGTACTGTACATGATTGTATTAATGGTGTAATATAAATTAATTTATGAGTATTTACTACTTAATTTTTTTATCCATCTTTCATGGTTTGTATGTTTCGTAAATTACCAAATCGGTAAGGTGTCCTTTTAAGCTAATTTCTATTCCTTGAGTTAATCTTTTAATTCTTGATTATGTCATGATATGATTATGTGGGGAATGACTATTTATTATTCTTATATTAATTTAGAATCACCTTTTCTATGGATATACTTTTGATACACATAATCACTACATTGATAAATTCTCAACTCATTAATATGAACTTGATAAGAGTAATTTTTTCTCAATATCTATTTATTGAGTTAGACATCCAATTCATTGGTGTTGTTTTTACAAGAATATGTGTGAATGTACTCTGATATATTTACACTAAATATCCAATCATATTGAGTGTATTTATATTTGTCACACATAATTATGTCGTTGATTTTTCCTCATCCTAAGGATACAAACTTTATAAGGGATTTCATCTCAATTTACATTTCCAGTGAGACTTCATTTATGTTATGCCCCAATTCCCTGTTATATAGTATATATACTATCCTTTGAAATATTATATCATGAATCCCTTTATTCTCATGATATCATATTCTTATGATTAAATTTAATTCCTCATTTATTTGTATTCAAGCATCTCTCTTTTTGCTAAAAAAACTCTTTAACCAAAATAACTTTTGAAATTTTTTAAAGATATATTCTTATAAATATTTTCCATTAATGTCCATGTTTTCAAAATGGAATTTTGGATTTACATATATGTAAATTAATGTATTCTAATGATAATTCATTTAAAATCTTCAATGTGGTATGGGACACTTTCATTCAAAAATATATTTTTTAATGGTTTTGAAAATGATTTGATAAAGAATTATTTATTTCAATATCTTGATTTGATATGTGTTAAGTGTTATGATTATGTTATGGTTATTGGGCATTTTATACGTATAATGGAAGATTCATGATAAACCTAGAGTAGGTGAGCTCGAGATAGCTCTCCAATGCATTGGTTAATGTGAAGGAGGTAAACGTGATGTTTCTCCTAAGAGATTTAGGGAATATACAGTTATGGGTATTCCAACTGTAACTCCATATGTATCTATGGTAGCTACAATGTATGTTTGATAGGGATTCCATAAGTAACCTTTATGATTTAGGATTTGTGTGTGTTATTCCTAAATCTTATGATTTCTTAATGTATGTTATTATTGAAAATTATGGTTTAATTGATTTGTATTTATTGATGGGCTAATGATTTTCTCACTTATTTAATAACCCGTAATGAGATTTTTATGCTCATACCATGTTTTTGAATTGTTTTACACAGGATATATTGATGAATAGGGTCAAGGATGGGATCAAGGAAAAGTCATTCTGTCTATAACATGAAACTAGACATGTTTTTTTAAGTGTTTTTATTTTATGAAAAAATAGATAATGAGTAGCAGTGTCTACATGTTATATTCAAGTTACTATGTAATATTTATGGACTAATTCTCTAATAATCTAAACCTAAAAAGATTATCAATGTGAATTATTTATTTAATTGAATATTATGTAAGGTTTTAAGGCTGATTCCTTATACAAACCTATCTGGAAATTTTCTAATAAGATTTTTTTATAATTGTAGAATCTTCCAAGACATCTCTAAATACTATGATGTTTCATACAATTTTGTTTAATATATTGAAGTATTTATGAATTTTTTCATGATCCCTTATTCTGATTTCATCATACTTATTATGCCATATTTTTAGCATTTCTTCGATTACTTTAGTATTCCCTTCAAAAAAACAAATTCAATATTGTCCCATATAGTTTTTGACGTTTTGAAACCCATTAACATCTGATAAAAATTATTTGATAGGAAAAAATAGATTTCATTCCATTTCCTTCTATATTCTTTTATGTTTCTTTCATCTAAAAATGTCATAGTAGAATCATTCTCAATAGGTGGAAAACCAATAATAGCAGCATCAAAAACTTTGAGGCCATGAGATATGAAATAATGAGTCATCCTATTTTCCATGCAAAATAATTCTTGACATCAAACGTAAGAATTATTCTACTATATATAGAATTGATATTATCCTTTATAATTATTCAACTATGGAACCTTTCTCTAATACCAATTGATGTTCCAGGGATTGAATAAAAACTATGAAAGGAGGTTGAATTTGTTTTTTACAATTCATATGTTTAAATACATTAAAAATATTACCCCTACAACCTATTAATATTTATTTCCATACTAACCATTAGAAAATAATTATTCATGACATAATAGTAAACACAATTAAAGCACAAACAATTTATAAGGATTTACATCAATGTGAGAACCTACATACTTTCCAAATCCACTCTTGTGGGTCTATAGAAATCAACTATATAGAAGAAGTGAATAAAACTTTTGGAATCTCTCGTTAGACACCATCTATCTCCCTGTAAGAATTTTTATACTAACTCAAATCAGTTTACAATGGTTTCTTATAGATTATTTGAGCCAAAAAAATTAATAAAAATATTATTGAATTAGATCCAGAATTTATCAATCTGAATCCTCAATCCGATTAGGTTAAGTCCGATCTACTCTGTATGGTGACGTTGATTCCAATTTTTGCATACTCAAACACTCAAAGAAACATTCTTTTATATGGTTGTTACATTTCTCCGTGAATTATCCATAGCTCCACCTTTTAAGTGTGTTTCATATTTCTAAATGAATGAATGATCCAGGAAGGTATTTATAGATAACCTGGAAAAAATTGGGGAATCATGAAAAACATTCCCTCTTCCATAAATCACAAAAAAAAATAAGAATTACTCGCATTAAAATTTTAAATTTGACTTCTTCAAACCTCCATAAATTTCACAAATATTTATTCAGAATTGAATCTCATGTTTGAATCTGTTAAATCTTCACTCTATAAAATAATATTGAATCATGGTTCTTCTTTTCTTAAAAAAGTGACTGGAAATGTGGTTCATATTTTCTTCGAAACATGCTCAAAAATGCGGTTCAATTGTTATCAGAAACATGCTCAGAAAATTATTTCAGTTTTCTTCAGAACACATAAACCAATTTGTTCAAAAAATAGTTTCTAGTTAGATCTGAATTTATGTTCTGATTTTTATTTAATTTATCCTCTGATTTTTATAGAATTCAGGATTCAATTTTCTTATAATTTATGTTTTCATTTGCTCAAAATTCAGGTTATGATATTCTTATAATTTGTTTCTGATATTAACAGAAAATAGGTTCCAATACGTTTACAAATTATCTTTCAATTTTCTCAGAATTAATGTTATTATTTCATCATAATTAATGTTCCAATTTTTACAAAATTCATGTTCTAATTTTCTCAAAAAATAAGATCTAATTTTCTCACAATACAGGTTTCGATTTTGTCAGAATTAATGTTCCAATTTCGTAGAATTGAGGATCCACTTTCTACATAATTCTGGATCTGATTATCTTAGAATTAATTTCTCTATTTTTTTAGAATTTTGGTTTTGATTTTCATAGGAGTCAGGTTCTATATTTTTCAGAATTCATGTACAAATTTCATCAGAATTTAGGTAAAAATTTTCTCAAAATTCTGTTCCCGATTTTTTCCACAAACACACTAAAAAAAGTGATTCCAATACCATTATACCTGAACATGTAATTCTTAAAAATCATTTATCATGATTTTTTTCATGATCTTTTAGATCTTCTTTTTCAACAAAGCATCATTTGATTTTGTTTATAATGTTTTTAAAAATAGACTAACTTATAACTTTTCACTCTTCAATAACATCCTCTATCAAAAACTCCTTAGTGACAACAAAACATTCCTTTTAACAACATCATTCAAACTCAACATTATTTTTTTCTTTAATTACGATAAAGACAATCATCCAGTAACCATCACCTTCATTTTTCAGCATAACAAAAGTATTCTTCAAAAAAAAGTATAGTTTTCAACAAATACAAATTTTTTTAAAATAAAACACCACAAACATTCTTAAAGGACAATATGTGTTATGATCCTTGGATAGAAAACCCTTGGATATCTGATGTGATGTTGGTAGGGCGACCAAGATAATTCTGTGGCACTTGACTCCTATGATAGTAAGATTTTAAGGGGTTTTCCTATGGGTATTTTGGGGGATACATTGGTATAAATGGAACTTTTTTAAGTTGGTCTTACCCATAGACGTGATATTGAGAGTTAGGATGCTCCCTAATGAATATGTTTAATAGTTGAAGGTAATGTTTCTTGTTTTATTTTCATTACTTTCCCTAGTGCTTATGCTAGTTGTATGTTCTTGTTTGCAAAGTTTTTTTAATGGTGATAGAATTGGAAGCTTTACCCAGGGTACATTGATTATGGAATGATTATAAAAATGACTAAATCATTCTAAACACATCAGGTTCGTAATTGTGGAATAGAAATACTGAAAAATGATTGTCTTGAGAAACTGTGGACATAGACTGGATTGTGAATGGAGGTACTGGACATTACTCTAATGGGTAAGGAAATGTTATTAGGTATAATATTAATTTTGAATTAATGGATAATGAAATAATTAACAGAAGTAAATGATAAAAGGAAAAGAGGTAATTCTGTATCTCTTAAATTTTTTTATTTTGGATAGGATATCTAGGCTTAGTAGTGGAAATCAGGAGTCTAAGTTTCATTTTCTATAATTGAGTCTAAGAATGGTTTTTCATCATAGTATTGTTGTGATGAATATTCTATCATGTATTTTATTTGATTCTATATGTTACCCTAAACATGTTAGTTGTGGTGATTGAGATTTTTTGGACATTGGGAGGGTGTTTTACCCAACATCCTGATGGAATGATGGAGGGTCGACTACCCCATCTACCTCTACTCTATTTTATGGGTAGTTACATGTTCTAGTATGTACTATGGCTTGTTTTCATATATATGTGGGTAGATTATTTTTTTGTCTTGTTATAATTTAAAATACATGTATTGATGGATATTGTATATAAAGTAGTATTATTGGTAGGATTTGTATAGGCTATGATGGATTGGGACACTTACTCAATGTATGGGATATAATTGAAACATCCAAAATTTTAAAAGGAAACAATATGTTCCTAAATGAACTTCTAAATGTTATAGGACATTCATAAACAAACCATTATACATAATTGTTCCACTTTTTATTTTTGAATATTGAAAATTGGACATAAATGGTTGTTATCAGTATGTTATTTTGAGTCTGATATGACCAACTTAATTTTTGGTGAATAGTAACATACCCTCATGAATAGTAACATACCCATATGAATAATAAGGTTACACTTATGAATAGTATTATTACCCTTATGAATAATAAATCATCTATGTGAAATAGAACCTTACCACTAATTATTTAAATAAAATTTATCCATTCTATACGTGATAATATGATATAATTATTTTATAGTGTTGATATTCTTGTAAGTCATTAATTTTTATTTAATAATTTAATAATTTAAACGAATTTTATTTTATAAAATGAATTCATAACAAAATATTTTGATATCATGTTATTATATAATATTTTTTAAAGACTTTACGTATTTTCCCAATGTTTTACAAAATCGGTTTTTATTTTAGAATCACTATTTTCCATGTAAATTAGGATTTTGTTTAAATTTTAAATTACTCATTTTAAGAAAATTATTCTCATGAAATGTATCTAAGATTTTAATATTACACATCAAAAAATGTTTGGTTTAATTTTTTATATTTTTCTGAAATTCTTTAATTCTTGGTGAATTGTGAAATTCATTAATTTACAATATATGTTAAATAAATAAATTCATTACCACATTATTTAGTTATGAATGATGTAAATGGCCATTTTTTCGAACTCAAATTCTATTAAACAATATAACTCATCAAAATCCAAATATAAGAACATAATAACACCATATAGTGTAATGTTTATGTATTAAATTTTCATTAATTATTAATTAATTAATCTTATGATTTTATACATGATATTAATGTGAAGAAATCTATCAGACAAAATATATGGGGAATTATTGAACCTAACTATCTTTCTTTGGGATTATCATATTTCACTATATTGCCAGTATGTTTATTCCATAAAAATAATTTATTCATCTTTTTATTACCATTTATGGGATATATAAGTCTTCTAATTGAGTTTATGACAAACATAGTGCTTCAACAATGATTTATTCTTTCAAAAAAAACACACCTTTTACTTATCAGGATTGTTTCCCCCACTCAACGCTGATGATTCCTATATCATGTATGGTAATCCATCTTTCATTTTGGAACACAATGTTTTTGAATATATTATTTTTAAATGAAATAAATTACTTTACAAAGACATTAAATTTTCATTATTGATATATGTTATATGTGGTGTGCATGATAATGTAAATGTAGTTGTAATTCCCCAGGTAAATAAAGAGTATGACATTTTCACATTTATCCATATTTGTGAATAAAATATTAATATTACTTTAAAGGGGACTCTATGCATGATGGCGTACCAAACACGCAACAACGAGTTTCTTGGGAATCTTACGTTTCACTCTAATAATAAAATAATATTATTTTAAATAGTAGTTAACACCTAGCCGTTGTAATGGCGTGAATGAATAGAACTAACTACAATATGATTATATATGTTTGTCAAATATTTTTAATTTTTACAATAAATGTTAGAGGATTAAAAATTCGAATGAATCCAATTTTAAGCGTAAACATTCTAATATTCTTTAAAGGGTCGATTAACCACCTTTCGATGGCGAACCTCTTTTAAATCCACTTTTTTACAATTTTATATGTTATATTTGACAAAATAAAATTCTTCTTTAGAATTGGGACATCAAAATTTACTTTGTGTAAATTTTTGGTATTTTCCCAAAAAAGTTAAATATTTAATTAATAGTGAAAAATGTTGTATTTTAATTCAAAACCTCTTTTTAATCTAATTTATTTATATGATTATATTATCTTTTTAATTGTATTTATAGTTAAATTAGAATATATTTTTACCATTTAATCCAATAGTGGTCGTTGGAATTAATTTCACTTTGAAATCGGACTTAAACTAGTGTCAATCTTTTGATACATTTTGTTTCATAAAAACACACTATTTGTTTGGACAGCAGGAATTAATTATTAAATTAATTAATGAAAATTATATGTTTTTAATTTTTTAAAATATACATCATTTTTGAATTAGGAATATCACATACATCTTAGGGTGAATTTTTGGTAATTTTCTGAAAAACATCAATTTTTGATGAATAGTGAAACCACTAAGTGGTACTTAAAAAAACTGATTTTTCGTTTAAATGAAATTTTACCACCTCTGTGTTTTGAATTTAAAAATACCAACATACATGGTTGTCATTAATAATTAAAATGTCGTTCAATGGGATTAGAATATATTTTTTGGTGAATAGTAACTTATTATGTTTTTAATCGCGATTAGAGGTAATTGGTGTAGTTTAAGGTAAGAATAATGTTTTAATAAAATGAAATGACCTAGAAACATGTCCTACCCTCATCGGATGTGTCATGGCCGACCCAGAAAATCCATGAGTCAACTTGGGGACCCCATGGATCCACTTTGCTTGGAAAATGACATAAATACCTTTTTATTTAATGTAAAAGTAAAAATGACACAAACACGAGATGTTTTAATAAAACAACTTTTACATGGGGTTATACAAGTAAATTTTTTTACTATAAATAGTAATTGGAAATATAAAAAGTTTTCCTACATCATTGTATTTGTTTTATAATTTTTATACATTAAAAAAATTATTTATGATGTCATGATGATGCAGCGATGACCTCATTATTTAACGATTTAAATAAAATGGAAAGATAATGTAAAATCTAATACCTACACATGTCCAGAACCTATTGGATGGGTGGATTTCGAACCCTTATCACCTTATACTAGAAAAACATCAATGTGGGACCATTAAAATCCGAAAATCATTCTAAAATAATGTAACATTTCTTTACTTTCCAAGAGTGCCCCTCCTCTCCTCTTATAAAAGGCCCCCACCTCTACCACCTTACCCACACTTCCAAAGCCTTTGGCTCGGCCAACCCCTTCCCATTTTGTCTCTCCACATCCCTCTCTAACTCCGTGAATCCTCACATTGGGCATAAGTCTACCCAACAATGCCTTTGATCTCAAACAAAAGGGAGTTACCCGATTTTAAGGTAATGTCTTCACTTATGTCCTTTTGTTTTATTTTGCTTCTCCAACCACCTAAACTCTTTTTATTAATTTATTTTGTAAAAAATTCAGTATATTAAATATATTAGTATGTTTTTATAAGAAGTATTCTAGCTACACTTACACACACCTTCGTCTAATGGTTAAAGAACATATTGTTTCTGTGGTTTGCGATTTTCTACCTCACGAAACGATGATTGTTCAATATTTTTTTAACACCTTTAAAGGTGGACATAATGATTTCATTGTATTTTATATATGATATGTATGGTATTTATTTTTACTATATGCTTCTGTATTTTATATTTAAACCATACCTTTATTCTTTTCATGTTGTGTAAATGTGATAATTTCATATGAGGAAGTGTGGACTACCACCCCCTCAAGTGATGTGACTCGTACATGAAATACATGGAATGTATAAAGAATGAAATTAATGAACATATGTGACCTATATAACATATATATTATACTGGAATTATAATATATATATATATATATAATTTATTTTTAATTCCATTAATATGACAAAGAAAAAAATGAAAGTAGCATTCATGCGTACGTACGGCCTACCGTCTCCATGAACGGTGCTTTTCATTTTTTATCTCCAAATGATATGGAATAGTATTAAATTAATATGTACTAGATATATATGATATTTTAATCATTAATAATATTCTGTAAATTATTTACTTATAACTACATGGACAATCATTTTCCAAACAAGTTCATTTTTTACTCATGTACCAAACATCGGCAAAAACGTCTGATATGAACTAACATTATTAAACAATTATTAGAACATTATAATATGTGATATGAACTGAATAATAATCTCTAAAGGATGTCCTTAGGAAATTATAAATTGACCAATGTTTATTATTCAGAAATATAAAGAAACGAACAAGACAAGTCAGACTGGAGGTAAGGGATCCTACTCCTATCTTTCTTTTTAAGTGCACTATTTTATGTCATTCCTTTTAAAACTCATATATCTTGTTATTGGGATTTAATTTTATATTACTCTTACTATAATTTTTATGTAAATATGATGAGAGACCCTATTCTCTCTCATCAATCCATTTTGGAAGTTTTGAGTGGCGCTGTTATGCTACCGAATGTTCGTAAGAGATCTAACCTCTATCTTTCTTTTTAAGTACTCTCCTTTATGTCACTTCTTTTAAGATCTACTTTGTTATGTTGGGGGATGTTATTTTTTATTCCCCTTTCTGTAAACATTATGTTAAAATGATGAGAGACCCTATTTTCTCTCATAAATCCATTTTTGATGTTTTAAGTGGCGCCGTTAGGCTGCCGAGTTTTCGTAAGGGATTTTTCATCAAACTTTTATTCCCGTGAGATTTATGCTACATTAGCCACAATTTCCTTTTAGTGGTTTATGTAATGCCCATTATTTTACTCACTGTGTAATATACATTCATTTATGAGTATTTACATCAATGTTGTATTGTCCTTCTTT
This sequence comes from Viscum album, assembly GCA_963277665.1. NCBI lineage: Eukaryota > Viridiplantae > Streptophyta > Magnoliopsida > Santalales > Viscaceae > Viscum > Viscum album. Next base: position 1,043,745,530 of record OY728133.1, on the reverse strand, counting down.
TACGGGGTGCATGTCTCGAAAGATACCCATGTCGGTAAAGGAACCTTTCACCCTCCTCTTTTTAAAAGACTTATTTTGTTATGTATTTTAATTAACATACTATTATGTTGGGATATGTTCTTATATATCCTTATTGATTTAAATTTTATGTCTATGTGATGAGATACCCTTTGTATCTCTCATCAAGTCATTTTAAGAATTTTGTAGTGATGTCGTTAGGCTGTCAAATTTTTGCAAGGGAATTTCTTAACCCAAATTTGATTCTTTGGGATAAACTTATACTCCATGAATATGTCATTCTATGAATATGTTTGAATAACCTTTGATTTTTCTACACTTAATATCCACTTATATTTTGTGTATTCTTTTGTCACACATAATTATGTAATTGATTTATCCTTAAACCAAGGATATCGTCTTGGTATGGGACTTTGTCTCAATCTCCATTCATTTAGGAATATTTTATTTTACACACAACATTATTTTATACGGTGTATAATTCCCTTTGAATTTTATGTTTATCCAAAAGGAATCTTTTTTATTCGAAGCATTTTACAAAACGACAAAATGGAATGTTTTTTTCATACGTATGCGGGAACAACGACTTATCCACCGCCATGACCATTACTTGAGTCCCGGCTTCCTCTACAAGACATACCTTCTTTTTTAAAGAAAAATAAATACCATGTTTTACTTTTCATTTATTTTGGTTTTGAAAATTGTTTTCATAATGTTTTTATATCAATGTGTTGTATTAATATCTTGTGATTGAAAAGTGGAAATGTTATGTTTCCTTTATGAATGTTTTATGTGATATGATTATGTTATACTTCATGGGAATTATTATGAAGATGGATTGTTCTATGATACACCATGGGTGGGTGAGCCCGATATAGCTCTCCAATGCATTGGGTAACGCGAAGGAGTAAAACATTAAGGTTTCTCCGAAGAGATTTATGGAATATACTATGGTGGGTATTCCAAATGTAACCAAGAGGGTTACTCCCCTATGTATGAATGTTATTAATGCCTCAAGTTACCTTTTATGTCTTATGATTTCTATGATTTATTCATGATTTGATGAGGTATGTTAATGTGCCCGTGTTTTATGGGTAAAGTATGATTTCATTCTTATGTATATATGAACTCATGTTTCCTTTCCATATTTTTATAACCCTTACAGAGCTTTTTAAGCTCATCCTAATTTTTTTTAAATGTTTTTCACATGTCAAGGGAAAGGTACATGATGTGATGATAGTTTCAAGGAAGTGTCAAGAAGGAATCCATGTTTTATTTTAAATATGTTTCCGTTGATGGGAAAAATGAATACTGTGTTTTATGTACCACTTTGTTTAAATGTGGAATGTAATGAAAGTTTCATGATCTAATTATCTAAAAATCTAAACCTGAAAATATCCTCAATGTGTAATCTTGTAGTAACTCAATAATAGGTAAGGTTTAAGGCTGGGGCCTTAAGTTGGTATCAGAGGTCGGTTTAGAAAACTTTAGGGATTATAAGTTTTTGTTAGACACATGATTAGTCCCTATATCTATTATTTCAGTCAGATCCTTGTTTTATAACTTTTTCAGGTCAAGTAATTTCAGTTACGAAAGGAAGAAGAAGGATCTCAAACGACATCCTATCTCTTCCTGACGACATGCTTGCAATAATTATTGTAAAGTCATGTTCGGATGATTGTGAAACTTTTTATTGCATACAACTCACTTGAAAAAAGTTGTTTGAGATATCAAACACCTCCACTATACCTCGTTATCATCGTGGATCATGGGTTGTTTTTAGACAAATATTATTTTCACAATATTCTCATATTTTCAAGAAAGGTAAATATTATCAAGGTATTTTCAAATATTTTACCTTATCACAAGAATTGGAAGCATATTATGATTTTAAAAATGGGGCTAAGGAAAGAGACCCTTGCACAACCTATTTATATTTTCTTTTAAAATATAGTCTCTCAGCACATACTTATGGTATTTTAAAAGGACCAATAATAGAATGTTTAAACTCAAATTCTGTCCGACTATTTTATAGAAATCATGTTTTATCAGATGTTTTGGAATTATATGTCATACATGATTATTTTCCAAAACTGTGTTTCTGTGAACACCCATATGACCCATGTTGTACAAGGTGTAGTTTGATGGAGGAAGCAAATGATTATAAAAGATCTATAAATCATTGTTGTAATGCATGGGACTTCTACCAACGTGAGAAAGATGACGATGAAACCGAGTGGATGCCATGATCAAGGTATGATGTTATTCATTTTGGGAATCGTTTTATTTTATCTTATGGTGGTGAAATAAGACTTCAAGAATTGAGATGTTGAGATTGTAACAAACTTGGATGAAAATGAGAGGTATAAGGAAACTATTGAGGTTAAAACATGTTAGGGTTATTTTGGAGTTTTATAAAAAGGACAACACGCAGACCGTGTGACAACCCGTCGCATCAGACAAAGCTGCAGGAATCGAACCCACAACCAATGTGTGACTAGTATTTATCGCCTACCATTGGACTACGTGAAGTCCCTGGTTAGTTTGAATGATTCTTTTTTGTTAGATGATTTTATGAATTAAGAGTAAGTTGATTTTGGGTTATCTATGGAAATTTATTAACCTATCATAGAGGATATGTGATTAGGTTAATTACTTTTCGATACGAGACATTAAGAGCAACTGATGTTGTTTGGAGATAAATGATACTATTTAACTTGGAAGACTATCTAACTAAATCCTTCAAATATTTGGGTTTCAATCTTAGTTCGGTTTACATTGAATAATTTTATGGAAAATTTGTTTATCGAATGGTCCTCGTTGAACTTTGGGTTATGTTGGAAAAATTTTGGAGATTAAGAATATATTTTCTTTTTATAAAGGGTTATCCTTTTCTGGATTATCTGATCTTGTACTAACCATTTTGGTTTTTGTTTTGGTTAAATCTAAAGACATGGGAAGTATATAGTTCTCTTTTGTGGATTAGGTGATTCTCTAGAAGTTTATAATAGTACTATTAATGTGAACAAGTCTTCCTAAATACTCGTCTTTTGGAGAAAATATGAGTTTGTGTAAGGAATTTAATAAAAGTTGAAAGTCAATAGGATAAGTGATTAAATTTCCTTATGAATAAATTCCTCAATAAAAATTATCTTAAGGAAAAAATGTTGTCTATTATCTTTTCCTACTGGGGAATCGAATACAATTTAACCCATCACAAGTTTGTGATTTTCTAGTGGTTAACATTCTCCTAAACATGTTTTCTATCACTCTCCATTAGAACATGACCCTATGTTTTCTCTTCCATGTCCATATTTTCGTACTTGGAATCCTAGTATGGGTTAACTCGGGTGACCTTTGTACTTATCTTTCTTTATTTTAAAGTGTTTGTTTTACTGACTCTTGTTCCGTTGTGGGTTTTTCAATGTAGTTTCCAAGCCCAATTTTAAAAATTGCGAGGACGCAATTCCCATAAGGGGGAAGGATGTAACACACCAGGTAAACAAAGAGTATGAAATTTTCACATGTATCCATATTCATGAATAAAATATTAATATTACTTTAAAGGGGATGTTATGCTCGATGGCGTACCCAACACGCAACGACGAGTTTCTTGGAAATCTTACGTTGCACTCTAATAATAAAATAATATTATTTTAAATGGTAGTTAACGCCTATCCATTGTAATGGCGGGAATGAACAGAACTAACTAAAAAATGATTATATACGTTTGTCAAATATTTTTACTTTTTACAATAAATGTTAGAGGATTAAAAATGCGAATGAATCCAATTTTAAGCGTAAACATTCTAATATTTTTTAAAGGGTCGATTAACCGCCTTTTGATGGAGAACCACATTTAAATCCACTTTTTGAGAATTTTATGTGTTATATTGGTCAAAATAAAATTCTTTTTTATAATTGGGATATCAAAATTTACTTTGTGTAAATTTTTTGTTTTTTTTCCAAAAAAGGTATATTTTTAATGAATAGTGAAAAATGTTGTATTTTAATTCCAAACCTCTTTTTAATCTAATTTTTTTATATGATTATATTATATTTTGAATAGGTTTTAAAGTGAAATTATAATATATTTTTACCATTTAATCCAATAGTGGTCGTTGGAATTAATTTCACTTTGAAATCAGACTTAAACTAGTGTCAATCTATTGATACATTTTGTTTCAAGAAAACACGCTATTTGTTTTGACAGTGGGAATTAATTATTAAATTAATTATTTAAACTTATATTTTTTGAATTTTGTAAAATATACATCATTTATGAATTCGGAATATCAAATATAGCTTAGGGTGATTTTTTTGTAATTTTCTAAAAAATTTCAATTTTTGATGAATAGTGAAACCACTAAGTGGTACTTAAAAAAACTGATTTTTCGTTTAAATGAAATTTTACCACCTATGTGTTTTGAATATGAAAAATCCTACATACATGGTTGTCATTATGATGTAAAATATGGTTCAATGGGATTAGAATAATTTTTTGGTGAATAGTAACTTATTCTGTTTTTAATCGCGATTAGAGGTAATTAGTGTAGTTTAAGGTAAGAATAATGTTTTAATAAAATGAAATGACCTAGACACATGTCCTACCCTCATTGTATGTGTCATGGCCAACCAACAAAATACATGGGTCAACTTGGGGACCCCATGGAGCCACTTTGGTTGGAAAGTGACATAAATATGTTTTTATTTAATTTTAAAGTAAAAGTGACACAAACATGAAATGATTTACTAAAACAATTTTTACATGGGGTTATACAAGTAATATTTTTGACTATAAATATTAATTGGAATTATAAAATGATTTCCAACATCATAGTATTTGTTTTATAATTTTTAGACATTAAATAAGTTAAATTATTTATGACATCATGATGATGCAGCGATAACCTCATTATTTAACGATTTAAATAAAATGGAATGATAATGTAAAATATAAGACCTAAAAATGTCCAAAACCTATTGGATGTGTGGATTTAGAACCCTTATCACCATATCCTCGAAAAAAATCAATGTGGGACCATTAAAATTAGAAAATCATTCTAAAATAAAGTAACATTTCTTTACTTTCCAAGAGTGCCCCTCCTCTCCTCTTATAAAAGGCCCCCACCTCTACCTACTTACCCACACATACAAAGCCTTTGGCTCGCCCAAACCCTGCCCATGCTGTCTCTCCACATACCTATATAACTCCTTGAGGCCTCACTTTGGGGAAAAGTCTTCCCTAGGAAGCCTTTGAGCTCAAACCAAAGGGAGTTACCCGATTTTAAGGTAATGTCTTCACTTGTGTCCTTTTGTTTTATTTTTCTTCTCCAACCCCCTATAATATTTATATTAATTTAATTTGTAACAAATACAGTATCTTAAATATACTAGGATGTTTTTATAAGAAGGATTAGAGCTACACTTACGCACACCTTCATCTAATGGTTAAAGAACATACTGTTTCTGTGGTTGGCGATTTTTTACCACACGAAACCATGATTGTTCAATATTATTTTAACACATTTAAAGGTGTCCATTGTGATTTCACTGTATTTTATATATTATATATATGGTATTAATTTTTACTATATGATTCTATATTTTATATTTAAAACAATCCTTTATTCTTTTCATGTTGTGTAAATGCGATAATTTCATATGAGGAAGTGTGGACTACCGCCCCTTCAAGTGATGTGAATCGTACATGAAATACATGGAATGTATAAATAATGAAATTAATGAACATATGTGACCTATATAACATATATATTATACTTTAATTATAATATATATATATATATATATCATTTATTTTAATTCCATTAATATGACAATGAAAAAATGAAAGTAGCGTTCATGCGTATGTACGGCCTACCGTCTCCATGAACGGTGCTTTTCGTTTTTTATCTCCAAATGATATGGAATAGTATAAAATGTATATTTAATTGATATATATGATATTTTAATCATTAATACTATTCTTTAAATTATTTACTTATAACTACATGGACAATCATTATTCAAACAATTTCATTTTTGACTCATGTACCAAACATCAGCAAAAACATCTGATATGAACTAACATTGTTAAACAATTATTATAACATTATAATATGTGATATGAACTGAATAATATTATCTAAAGGATGTCCTTATGAAATTATAAATTGACCAATGTTTATTATTAATGAATATAACGAAACGAACAAGACAAGTCAGACTTGAGTTAAGGGATCCTACTCCTCTCTTTCTTTTTAAGTGCACTCTTTTATGTCATTCCTTTTAAATCTCATATTTCATGTTATTGGGATTTTCTATTATATTACTCTTACTATAATTTTTATGTTAATATGATGGTAGACCCTATTCTCTCTCATCAAACCATTTTGGATGTTTTGAGTGGCGCCGTTAGGCTGCCGAATTTTCGTAAGAGATCTAACCTCTCTGTTTCTTTTTAAGTAATCTCCTTTAGGTCACTTCTTTTAAGCTCCTCTTTTTTATGTTGGGGGATGTTCTATTTGATTCCTCGTTCTGTAAACATTATGTTAAAATTATGAGATACCCTATTTTCTCTCATCAATCCATTTTGGATGTTTTAACTGGCGTCGTTAGGCTGCCGAGTTTTCGTAAGGGATTTTTCATCTCACTTTTATTCCAGTGAGATTTATGCTACATTTGCCACAATTTCCTTTGAGTGGTGTATGTACTGACCATTATTTTACTCATTGTGTAATATACTTTTATTTATGATTATTTACATCAATGTGGTATTATCCTTCTTTCACGGGGTGCATGTCTCGAAAGATACCCATGTCGGTAATGGAACCTTTCACCCTCCTCTTTTTAAAAGACTTATTTTGTTATGTATTTTATTTCACATACTATTATGCTGGCATATGTTCTTATATATCCTTTTTGATTTAAATTTTATATCCAAGTGATGAGATACCCTTTTTATCTCTCATCAACTCATTTTCTGAATTTTGTAGTGACGCCATTAGGCTGTCAAATTTTTGCAAGGGAACTTCATAATCCGAACTTGATTCTTTGGGATAAAATTGTACTCCTTGAATATGTCGTTCTATGAATATGTGTGAATAACCTCTGATTGTTCTACACTTAATATCCACTTATATTTGGTGTATACGTTTGTCACACATAACTATGTAATTGATTTATCCTTACACCGAGGATACCGTATTTTTATGGGACTTTGTCTCTATCTCCTTTCATTGAGGCAGATTTTATTTTATACACAGCATTCATTTATACGGTGTATAAACCCCTTTGACTTTTATGTTTATCCAAAAAGAATATTTTTTATACGAACCATTTTACAAAATGACAAAAGGGAGTGTTTTTGTCATACGTATGCGGCGACAATGACTTCTTCACCGTCGTGACCATTATTTGAGTTTCAGCTTCCTCTACAAGCCGTACCTTCTTTTTAAAAGAAAAATAAATACCATGTTTTACTTTTCTTTTATTTGGGTGTTGAAAATGGTTTTCATAATGTTTTTATATCAATGTGTTGTATTAATATTTTGAGATTAAAATGTGGAAATGTTATGTTTCATTTATGCATGTTTTATGTGATATGATTATGTTATGGTTCTTGGGAATTATTATGAAGACGGGTGGTTCCGTGATAAACTAAGGGCAGGTGAGCCCGATATAGCTCTCCAATGCATTGGGTAACACGAAGGAGTGAAACATAAAGGTTTCTCTAAAGAGATTTATGGAATATACTGTGGTGGGTATTCCAAACGTAACCAAGAGGGTTACTCCATACGTAAGAATATTATGAATGCATTATGTTACCTTTTATGTCTTATGATTTCTATGATTTATTCAAGATTTGATGAGGTATGTTAATGTGCCTGTGTTTTATGGGTAATGTATGATTTCATTCTTATGTATATATGAACTCATTTTTCCTTTACATGTTTTTATAACCCTTACTGAGCTTTTTATACTCATACCATGTTTTTTTGAAATGTTTTTCACTGGTCAAGGGAAAGGTACATGATGTGACGATAGTGTCAAGGAAGTGTCAAGAAAGAATGCATGTTTTATTTTAAATATGTTTCTGTTGATGGGAAAAATGAATACTGTCTTTTATGTACCACTTTGTTTAAATGTGGAATGTAAAGAAATATTCATGATCTAATTCTCTAAAACTATAAACCTGAAAAGATCCTCAATGTGTAATCTTGTAATAACTCAAGAATAAGTAAGGTTTTAGACTGGGGCCTTATAGTAGTGATGTGACAGGTGCACCCAAAATTATATATTGTAATATAAATGTTATGATTTGACCAATTCCCTAAGAATTAAATTTTTTACAATGAATTTGGTACTATGAAAAACCTCATGTTTAATGTGAAATATGTGTGAACATGATGCTATCATTGTTCACAACTATGGGTGGAAATTGAACACTATGACATGTTTTTTCATTTTTTTCATTTCCACATTCCATGCCTCTTTTTAACGCATCCTTTCATGATTATAGTCTTATTCCTATGTTATTATGAAAATGATCATGCCCAGCCTATGTCAAACTATTTAGTGATCTTATCTACTATCTTAGTTGTATTTTTTATGCTAATACCATGTTTTGAAAATGTTTTTCATAGGATTCCTTAGAATTTTAAAGGACTGTTAAGATGATGGTGAAGATGAATCCAATTAGTTATTTTTTAATTGTTCTAGTAATCTCTAATTCAATTTATTTAGGTTGTTTCCAAATTCTCCATAACTGAGACTAGAGTAGGACACTGATATGAAATTTTAAATGGGGTGTATTTATTGAGTTCTTTTATAAACAAATAATATACAGGGTTTAATAAATGTTGAGTCTGGTAGCTTGGGCTTGGGTCTATATGGTAATGTCCAGAGGTATAATACTTAATGCATGATAAATATAATATGAGGCATAGTGGATCTCAAAATATACTTAATGAGTATATATGTAAATATGTATTTGATGATGGGATAATATGATGCATGAGGTGCATATTATGATTCCTTGCCTATGAGTCTTTAGGATAGCCAATTTGGGTGAGGGATGGCTTAGGATGAGTGACATTTGTGAAGAGAGGAAAACTAATGGGGAAGGTAGATTGGGTAAACCATGATGTTTCATTGTTATATTATATGATATATTTTATGAGATACATGATGAGAGTTATCCTTGATGAGGTTGAAAAAATAAAATATATTTTTAGGTGATCAGTTATTTTCACTATTTTTCACATAGATTTTGAATGATTTCTCTATCTCTATCACAATATTCACTATGAATGATCCTAATGAGTATAATATAATGGTAATCCTATGTATATATAATATATATTTCATGCCACATGGGGAAATTTGGATATTGGGATGGATATTACTAGCTAGAAGTTTGTACAGGAACAATTACAACATTGTGGTCATTTTTGTCTTTACCATTTTGATACTTGTTGCTTTCATTTCAGTTGTTTTACTTTTTTATATAATTCCATTTTTTCACTTGGGTTTTTATTATATTTATATTTCTAAGTATGTGATAATGGGTATATATTTATTATCTCTTTCTTCATAATGTTTCTTTTTAGGGTAATGCCTCACTTCAGTATGCTTATTATACCATCAATACTAGTATCGAATTAGAGGCCTACTAAAGGCAAGAATTGATCAGTCATTATCTATCTCCCTTCATTTTATTATATTTGCAGGGATGTGGTGGTAAACTTTTGTATATAATTTATTTATGATGGTGAAGTCTTATTGAGGGTTATCTATTCTACAATCCTGGGGGAAAAATTTTTTTTTTTGCTGAGAATGAAATTATAATATTTTAAAATAAGACTTCCTAATTATATAAATTAATAAACTCATGTTATTATTGGAATGTATTTAATGTAAAATTTTCATTAAATTATTAGATAATGGGGTCTTTATGTATGGTAATATGTATTTTATATCAAATCCCACATGTAATGTATTTGTTACGGACATTGGATTCAAGAGTGAGGATCTAGAGCATAATATTATGAAAATAATAAAATATGATATATATATATATATATAGGGAAACATCATCCCTCTATCAAATTATGTTTCATACCCAAAATATTATTTATTTAGGTGACTATTTCCATTTTTCACATTTCAATTATGAATGATATATTGTTATGTATGAATGGAATGTAAAACCACTATCATGTAAATGTTCACTTATAACATCCAAACATCCATTAAAACAACTCCAAATAATAGACATCCAATACAGCTTCTAAAAAATATTCAAATGCTTTGTCACTAATTCTACCTTTTTCAACATATAATTAAATTTACACCTTTTTGAATTTCAGGTATACCTTATGAAATAACTTCCAAAATAACATATAAAACATTAACATTCCCAAAATTTGGGAAATAAAAATTTAGTTATCAATTTTTGAACATGATTAATTAATGATCTTAACTTCTGTTTCATTACATCAAACATAAAAATATAACAACCCTCTCATCAGTGACTGTAATCAATATTAAACCTAAAACACTTGGTTGTAAAGGTTAACATTGAAATATTAGATATACATAAATCCTAATAATAATCAAGGGAACAAAATATTTGAAACACATAGTTTATCACTCTCCATGTGGTATTCATGGCGTCATCTAGCACAAAAATATCTTTTGTTCCTCTTTATAATATCTTATATATATTAATAAATACAACCCATTTAGACCAAATCATTTCATAATAATCAATAATACATCATGTTTAATATTCGTTAGGGATACCTCAATGTCATACACTGAGATTTTAGTTATCATTTTACATCACAAAATATATGCATCCAACGTAAAATAATAATAAGGTGAGGAAAAGTGACGTTCTGACCCAAGTGACACTGAATTTTTTCCCATGCTAGTGTGTCACATGGACTCATGTGAATCTACCCACTCTAAGAGGCTACTGACTAGTAGTGAGGGAAAAGGGTTTCTTCGTGGGGATACTATTCCTTTATGTTATAATGGATCACATTGGATATAATAATAATAAATGGATACAAAAAAATAGAAGCATGATAATAAATAAATAAATATATTTTATAGAGAAATAAATAATTAAAAAACATGGTCTTATAATAATAATCCAAAGTTATAAACTGGATCATATAAAAATCTAATAATGTCATTCCATTTCTCTACAAAACTGGAAAATAGGTATATATGGAATCTGAAACTAAATTATATACCAAGTAATAAAAAATCCAAAAATAATCCAGCATCCCAAGAACTATATTGGTCATATTCTACCATGATCCATCCTAAATAAATAAATAAATTCAGGCCTCTAAATTTGGATTCTTCCCCTTATCTATACAGAAATTCATATAATCATTCAAGGTACCATTGGTGTCCCGAATTGGGTGTGAGATAAGTCTGAGTAGACCACTGTCAACATTGTCTAAAAAATCTAGTCTGTGAAAATTATATGACAGTGTGTAGGTATATATAAATATAAATAATTAGAGAAATATAAATATCCCATACCAACTTCATCCCCTCCATGTTTTTGTACATGTATGATTATATTAATAAATTATTTTCCATTTTGTGATATGTTTCACCTGTTCTGTATATAATAGATATAATGTAATAGGATCCAAGGTGTAAAAAATAAATCCTATAATAATGATAATAATATAAGAGTATTAATGGTGAAACTAAATAATCCATGATCTCAAGGGTCATCCAACATAGTAAAAACTTGAATCCAGTAAATATGGGGTTTCAGTGTAATATGATTGGAATTTCCGATGGATTTATAATGTAAATGACTCTAACTGAGATCCAAATTAATGAATGGCTACGCATGACTAGGCCCAATGTGGGGGATCCATGGTTCGGCATGTTCAAAGACAGAAATCTTGATCCAAGTATTATATTTTCTGCATCCTGGTATATGAATGATAGTGAGTGTATCCTATAGCATCTACCCTATGAAACTGCTAGTATATAGGGACCATGTTCTAATTTGGGATCATCCATTGGAATCCAAATCATTGAGTTATAATGTAGTCCTCTTGGTGGACAAGGAATTCCCCCAAGATTCCAAAACTAGCCTAAGTATGAAAAAATTTCTAAAGATAAAATGGGAAGAATGTAATTGGATCCTTATTCATAATTCATTTTATATTTAGTTCAATGTAGTATTTTCACCATTTGTTAAATTAGTATGTTCAATCTATTTCCTTTCATAAAAGGTGATATGCAAAAATATAAAATGAAACCATTTATTAATTTAATTACTAATTCATTTATAATGTTCATTCATTTACCTTTCAATATAAATGAAAACAAGGGCTGTGTACATTAAACTTTTTTTCATTTCATTTAGAAAAAAATTTATTAGGTTCATTTAATTTTCATTTATTAATCATAATATGTCAAATCATGGAATGTATCAAATTGAATTCATATATGTCAAGGAAAAGTGATATGTATAAATATGAATTTTATTTAACATTTAAATATTAATATATTTAAGAAAAGTACGTTTAATTTATAATGTGGAAGTCTTCCTCACCCGTTCTATGGTGCAGGTAAACCCACCATGGGTTAAAAAGGCATAAAATAGGTCGAACCTAACCTGGGGTAGATAGTTTTGAGGTTCTAAACTCCAATGGAATGAAAAAAATGTATAAAATAGGATATAGAATAACATATCAACGATTATAATATAAGAATACAATTTTCATAAGAAATTCTTGATCATATGGGTGTTCACACAACAATGAATATTTATAAACAGGTGATACTTTAAGAATGAGTTATTGAAAACATACCTCGATTTTATAACACTCTCATCATCATGTATCGGCCCTCAGTTTGGCCTGAGTCAAAAGAAAATGGATGAATGGATTAAATTCATAAAAAATGGGAATATTAACCCACGTTAAAATATCATCAGACATAGAGAAAAAATGATGAACATAGTTTGAGGAGTAAATCAATTACTGAGAGGAATCAAACGTGATGATTAGATCCCAAATCTGTTTTTAGATGTCGATGAAATTGAAGATCCTAGGTTGAAAATAAATTGAGAGATTGACATTATGGAGGCGGGGTATTCTATCCCTTGCAGGATGGAGGAAAATAAACATAGGTTATATGATTATTTATTGGAAAATTGTGAATTCATGAAAAAAAATCTAGGTTTCACAGTTTGGATGCATGCTTATCCAATCAATACCCCAACAGAGTGATCCACAATATCTAAAAAGTAAACCATCATTGTAAATGCACACGGATTTCCAAAAAATGTCAATACAATGTCATTTGGATCTATTTTAATTAGAGACTAACATGGTTAGGAAAAATAGTTTGATAAACCATGTTCCAATCATTTATATGCCTCCTCAAAAAAGTTTAGACAACCTTCCGAGTTGTATGGACCTAGGTGAATGATTAGGGAAAAAGTGCACCCTAATTTTTTATCTAAAAATCCCCAAAAGGATAGGGGAACTCATGTGGTCCTTGTGGAATTATTTCTACAAAAGGTTTTCTTTCACTGGATGAGGTTTAGAGCTCCTAACAAGCTCCGCCCCCCCCCCCCCCTCCCCGATAAATCAATGACGTCATTAAGCCTCCATAAAAGGAAAAAAATATTAGTCATAAATTTTAGTTTAACGATTGATTAATTATAGTAATTAATGTTTTTGTTGGCATAAACTGGAATGGTTAATTAATATTATGACATAATGTTTAAAAATTGTACAATGTTGAATTGTTCATATTATTCCATGTAATTTATAAATAACCAATATTGTTGTGATAAATTAATATGTTGTAAAATGATGAAAATGTATGATTATAAGGATTATTGTTATTATCCATGATTAAGGTGATATATGTTATATGTGTTATAGATTGATAAGTGGGGTGTGAGGTAAGGTCTTATTATCTAAATTCTCATAGGGTGATAGTCATTGTGTTCTATTCCCAAATACATGAATTTGAATATTATTATACGGAACAAGGCCTAATTATCTAAATACCCATGGATTGTTTGACATGGATTGATGCTCCAAATACGTATGGGATCCTACAAATGACAATTCAATCCCATGATATTATCATTTTAAAAGAATTCAAAGTAGTCATAAAATGAAATTTAGTTTAAATGATTGATGAATTCCTAGGATAAAATGAATTGTGATTTTTTCTATATTGTATGGTTCATATTACAACAAGGGCTGAATCTGGTACTATTTGTTTAGTTGTCATTTTGAACATAGGATTTTGTGTGGTGAAAGAATGAATAGCTTAATTTTGGAAACAATTTAATTTTCCAATTTTATATTATTTTTCATACACCTAAATATAGTATTATAGATTGAATATTTCATAGACACCATTGGTGGTGGACAAAAAATAGTACACACACACACTACTTGGACTGCTCGATTGATACCCAAATATAATTCATTATTACATGATATGTTAAGGTAAACAACCCAATTTTATATGGGTGGGTTGTGATGCAACATGGATGAGGGGATTGGGCATGGTTATGATGACATATTAGATGTATCAATGCCTTTTTTTGTTTTTCAGTTCACACATGTAACTTTTATAGTAGGACACATTTACATCTTTGGTTTGGATATTGTTCTCTATACTGGTTCATCATGTAATGTTTGAATACATTTTTATAGTATAATATCGTTTTATTGATTATTATCATTGTATTTTTTTTCATTATTAATTTTTTAATATTACTATAATAGAGATTTTACAATATCCCCATGATACATCTGATTTATGCTCTATATTATTAAGACTCCTATAGAAAAAGGGGAGTAATTCCTTAGGTTATGTGACCAACTGGATCAGGGAATCTTTTTGTGGAACCCAGCACTAGAAAATACAGAGTGGTATCATAGCATATTTATTTTCATTCCACTAATCATACTATTTATGAAATTTATATATAATGCTATGAACATTTTGTCATTTTTCCTCAGATAATGCAACGGGGTTTCTAACCCATGTATGGGGGAATCCCTAGGTAACCATTTTTGGAATGTTTTTATTAATGTTTTCTACAACAGTTGGATTTTATTTCATCTTGGGATATGAACTTATTGATTGAGTTCATTGTTTTGAGTGATTTTTTATGTGGAATGGTATGTAATAATGGTTCAGTATACATACATCATTCTGGGAACTCAAGAATTATTGTGACTTGCATCAGTTTCAGGTATGAATGAAAAATTAGGTTATGGTTGATTTATTTAAATAGGAATGAATTTATTTACTTGTGCAATTTAAACGAAATTTTTTTCCTAATTTGAAATTGAAAAATATAAATGATGATAATTATGGTATATAAAATGGATAAGTTTTTGGATAACAAAAATACTTGATAAATTATATTTTTTACCTTTAGTTAAACATTATATAAATGTTTTATGGTTGTGGGTAATGATAGCACCTCAATTTTTTATCGTGTGGTAGGTTATGGGAAATTACATGTTATGGATTATTGTGAAACCCACTTTTTGTTATTTTTTTATTGTTTCCTAATATGACCTATAATGTCTGTTTTTGATTGTAATGATATGAATCCATGATGATTCTTGTTTATAAGAGGAAGGGAGGACATGGGTAGAAATTTTATTCCAATAATGGAACCAAAGGCTCCAATTGTTTTGGATGATGAAGGTAGATAGTAGTTTTGTGAGAGAATTTTTCATTTTATGTAGTTTGATGAAAGGGAACTTGGTTGTGTTTTGAAAAGTATGTTAGACATCACATGATAGTTCCTGTTGTAGATCCCTCTAAAATTTACAAGAGGGGGGTGGACCTGGAAAATATGTGTTATGTATTGAGTCTAAAAAAATGATCTTTGACATCTTAGATAACCCTATAGAGAAAAGATTTATACTATCTTCATATATGTTATGTTTCCAAATGAAATTTTGGTGGGACATCAAGATAAAGAATGAAAATATTAAAAAAAATGAAGTGTAAGGACATTAAAAATATGTTCTAGTAGCACATTTACCTTGAGATTCTCAGTCATGATAGGGTATTTGAGTTTTTGAGGATGACCTTGTGGAACATGTCTATGATAATTATTTGAATTCTCCACAAAATTGGATCGTTTTGTTCCAGAGTTGTTAGGGGATGATGGTATAGAAAAAAAGGCATTTTAAATATGGGATTAAATATGAGATTAAGTCATAGAATGACAACATTTGGTTGAATGTTTTTCTAAATTATTGAATCTAGATCTCAATATTGAGGGGAATCTAAAAAAGGTTTCCAGTGAGTTTTTGGTGGTTTCTGCATTATGGATATGTGGGGTGTATCACAATAGTAAGAAGCATAAATATGAGTATGATAACATGATCAATGGAAATGAGAGTGGTTAGGGGGAAGGATCAGTTACTTGGGACATTAATTGAGTGCATTTTCACTATTTCAGAATGCCAAATCACCTTTGTAAATAGTGAAGAAAACCACTGGTAGAGTGTCATGCTTGATTATGTATGGAAAACATACAATTGTTCTATTATAAAATATAGGTTGGTAATTATGGAAGATCTAGGAATAATTAAATTATTGGAAGGGGGTCTTCTACTACATATCGATTGAGTAGTTAGATTTATACTAGCCATGATAGACAAGGTAATTGACATAGTACCTTTGGGAAAGATTGAACACGTTAGTAGATTATAGAAGCTCACATGACTCAGATTTCATCATTTGTAATAGGGGTAGTATTGTTATATGTAGTTCATACTACACTTGTGGATAAAAAGGTTTGACCATAAATAGTGATAGATACCATTCTTTTAGATTCTATACTTTTTAGTTCCTAGTATGAAACTATTTCCTCTCATTCAATTTTATTTTTACAACTTGTGAGTGGGTTGAGTATAACCTTGTATTTTGTGTGTGGGGTTATGAAAATTGATACACCGTGGGGAGTATGGTTGAGAGTCATCATTTTACGCAAGGTATTCTCTCTTGTTGTTGGGGAGTTCAATTTCCTTAGAGACTTTACATACTTGACATGTCATGTTTGGACATGATTTGGTGCAATGTATGGTTAGTAGCATATGGATACCGCAATGTTTTTTATTGAAAAGGAATTTTAATTTTATGTCTCATGAGGGTGAAAATTAATTTCATGACGAAGAGTGGGGTATCTAGGAGGTTCTTGTTAAGCCAATTAATCAGTAACTGAGGGTCCTCAATGCCCAGGTTGGAAGACTTTTTCTATATGAAGGTGTTATGAAGCACGATGACTTTCCACCCATGTTAGTCCAATTCAATGACATGTTTCTATAGGATGTATTGGGGATTATAATTGAGAGATATGTATAGTATATTATAGAGCTCATTCGTAGAGTAGATCTAGTCTATAATTCTCTTTATAGTGTGGAACCATTTGAGAAACATGAACTTAAGACTCAAATGTAATAGTTCATGGATGAGGGATTTACCCATCTGAGTACTCTGCCTTTGGGTTATCCGATATTTTTCAAATATGGATAATGGTACCTTTCACTAATGTGTTCATTACAGGAAGTTCAATAGGATAACAGTGAAGAATGAATATCCTCTTTCAGGTATCAAATATCTAATTGACCAGATGAGTGGAGTTTGTGTCTTCTCCATAATTAACATTAAATTAGTTTATCATCAGTTGATAGTTTGACAGTATGATTTTTTATGGATTGTATTGAGATATAGGTATAGCCATTATGATTTAATCATGATGTCATTCATGTTGATGAATTCTCTTATTGTGTTAATGGACTTGATGAACCAAATCATCCACATGTACCTGGATTAGGTTATGGTTGTTTTTTTGTACGAAATCATGGGGTAATATAAGACACATAATGATCATACTCAATATACTAAAATCATAATTTATACAATAAGAGATCATTGACTATATGAAAATCTTTAAAATAATGAATTCTTGATTTATTAGGTATATTAAATTGGTCACATCATCACATAGGAAGGCTTCTCAGTCGACCTAGAGACCATGAAGTCAGTTGTTTATTTGGAGTAGCACAACAACATTTTATATATCCATAGTTTTTTTGGGTTTATAAGGCTAATATCAAAGGTTAATCTAGTAATTTCCTACCTGGATGTACAACATTCTGGTTTGAACAAGAAGGGAGTTATTTTTTATTGGTCTAGATCATGTTCAAATGCTTTAAAATAATTAATGTAGTATTTGACCCCCACAACGATATTTATACGACCCATGTCAGGTTCAAATTATATAGTTATATGAGTTTAATTTAGGATAAGACATGTTTTATTGTTAACTCTGGTTGTTTTAGTTGTGATGTGTGTGTATGGTAGTTGAGTCCACGTGAACAGAACTACCCTACACATGACCTTCGTCGACCTGAAGTGGTAAGTGCGTTGAATTGACTCCATGATTACTTATTAAGAAGAAATAATTTTTTTGATGACAACAATATCTTAGAGAATAAATTTTTCCAATTATATTTTAATCTCCATCAAAATACATGGGGTTTATATATATAATCATATTATTTTGTGCAAGAATATATGCCCAGTGGGGAAATAGTGTTTCTGATTCTTTGAGAACGAAAACATAGACACAAGTAGGTGTCTTTTTCTGCGTGAATAATGACCCTCATATCAGTATCAGTTGATTCCACACTTATGAGCCCAAACTATGATAGAAAATATTAAAATCTAGTGTGTTTGGCCTTATGGTTTATCCTAGATGGTGGGGAGTCACCCTAATATTGTACCATTAATGAAGATGAGATTTTCTATTTATTGTTCTATGTTATTCTTATTATATGTATGTGTGAAGATATGTTGTTTGAATTTCATGCCTAAATGTGGGTTCTGTATCTAGGTTTGAAAATATTTTGTCATGAGCTACATTGATATTATTGCGGTTTGGCATGAAAAAGTAGATTACATGGTTCAAGGGATTATTAAAAACCATTGAACATGTCAAGGCTGGGAATTAATGACCTAGTGTATTACTAAAACATTTTCCCATTTAAATGGAAATGGGATGAAATAACTATGGATTTTTTGGTAAGCCTCATGGGTACACATTAAAAGGAAGATTCTATTTGGGTGGTTGTGGATCGACTGACAAAATTATCACATTTATTGCATATTCAAGAAGCTTTATCATTTGATAAGTTTTGAGATGAGTACATTTGGGAGATATATAATCTACATGATGTTCTATGATGTATAATTCTAGACCATGACTCACATTTCACTTCGTAATTTTTGAATGTCATGTAAAAAGTTCTTTGTACGGGGGTATTATAGAGTGGAGAATTCCACCGACAAACAATTGGAGTGTCAGAATATACTATACATATATTAGATGAAATACTACGGGAATGCATACTAACCATTAGTGAGTCTTGGATGATGCACCTAGAACATGTTATGTTATCAAATAAATATAGTTATCAGGTAGTAATTCATATGAAATCAATTGATGATAATTATAGTTGTCCATCAAAACCATATCTATGATCGATGGTGGTAGGTGTGTCAGAGTAATTGGGATCATTTCTTGGGTAGAATAAGTCATAGTAGATTCAGCTGATTCAGAAACATATGCCTATAACACATGTTATTTGTAATTCATATGATGATAGACTTAGAAGAACCCATGAGTTTATAGTGGCTGATCATGTCTTCAATTTGGTGTTGGCTATATTGGGTCACTGTAGGATTTGGATGTAGGGAACATTATCTATGAGGATTATTGTATTCTTAGATATTGTGGAGATAATTGAAACAATGATCTACCAACTGGATCATCCACAGAGGTAAAGTGATATGCATGATGTTTTTTACATGTCACTTCTTCATTAGTATCACCCCAACCTTTCTCATGTGATTGATATTGATTATTTGTAGCTTTAAAGGAATTTTTTCATTAGTGTGAATTTGATGCTTGATATAGATTACATTGATAAAATTATTCAAGGAGTTATTGTTTTATTAGTTTGATTATTATAGAAAAAAATTTTGTGTTTTGGAAGAAACACGTGGGAAATAAGTGGATATGTTGGCTCAGTGGCCTAATCTTTTAACCTTGGAATCATATAGATTCTTGGTGGCATAACTCGAGGATGAGATGTTATAAGCTGGGAAGATTATAAGATTCCAAAATTTTGTGAAGATTTTTTGTACTAATTTATAGGTAATATTTTTACCAAATTTTGTTATACCTTCTGGGGGTTCCTTTTTAGGTTTTTATGTCAAAATATGAGTATTTTTGAAGAAAAGTGTAGTTAACTATTGGATCCTGATTCTACCTGATTGTGCACCTACCCCTAGAAAGATTTCCATCCATAGAAATAGGGAGATTACATTATTGTCGTATGTTTTGTCAAACTTTATTCGCTATTAAGAGAAATAGTGTTCCATATTGAAGATATTCAAAGATAATGATATGGTTTGGAAAACCATGCACCCTATCATTGGAAACAATGCAGTGAGATTTTCATCCTCTAAAAATTTTGTAAAAATTTCTTGAACCACTGTTATTGAGCCCCATTTGAAATGAATAAACACTAAACCTAGTCCATTGAATTTTTATGTTGTCAAGAGGTTAACAAGTCTCCTCAAACCCCATTCTTAGCGCATCCAAAAATCAATCAATGGATTTTCACTCATATGGTTTCTGATTTCTTCCTTAATCGATTCTCTCTCTACCACATATCTTTTCAAATGAAAATTAATGTTTTATCCATATATGTAAATGGTATACGTCTATACTTCCAATGATATTGTTTTTTCATTATGTTTCTATGATTTGGTCTTAGATATACTATGCCATTGAAAATTTTATATTTCTAATTCAAATTATGGGATTTTCGATTAGGTGAATGATTATCAAGGACGCTCGAGTCTATGATCAAAATTTAAATTCCTATATTCTTAAATTTAAATTGTCTCCATGTAATTCTGGAATTTCAATTTCAGCAATTGAAAATAGATTACTGAATTGGAATAAGTAATTGGTGAAACTGATTAATGAAATTATTAAATATGTGGGATCTTGGGAATGTGGTGTCATTCTGATATTGGAGATATAGAATTATTTAATTAGTGGATTAAGGTATTGATTGAAAAAAAATCAATTAAAGTGTTAATTTTCAAAACCTTTATGGGTTAATTGATCATTTGATTAACTATTGATAAATGGTTTATTGGTGAATTGCTCATATTATTCTATTCATATTAAATGAAGAACCATGATTGTTGTGACATATTTCAAGGTTATAACTTGATGAGAATGTTTGATAAAAAGGTTAATGATGATTAATATTGATGAATGTGATATATTTTATATGTGTGTGATTGATCGATAAATGGGGTTTGGGATAGGGGCAGATGATCCAAATACCCATGAGGTTCTATGAAATGGGTTCTAGGCCCCAATGCATACATGTGAATATTATTTTATGGGATAAGGACCGATGCTCCAAATACTCAAGGTGTGTTGGATGGGTATTGATTCTCCAAATACACATAGGTCATAAACATGACATTTTAGACCCTTGATATTAGTATTGGATTAACATTCCATGTTTTGATGAAATAAATTTTAATTGAAATTAATGGAAAAAATCCTTGATTTAATTAATTGTAAATTTCATTGTTATATATTGTTTAATCTCTAACATAGGAAAAAACATGTATTATTGGTTTCAGTGTAATTTTTAGTGTAGGGTTTTGTGTAGTTAAATAAATAATAACTATATATTTGAAATTATATGAGTTTTCTATATTATTTTATTATTTATAAAAATTCATACACTATTACAGATTATATATTTTTTGACACTATTGGTGGATACCTACATTGCTTTAAATACACCCTACATGGGATTCCTAATCGGTACTCAAATATACATCATGTTTCAAGGAAAGGGTAACAGGATTAGCCATATATTAGTTGAATGAGTTTGTGTAGAGTGTGCATAAGGGAACAATATATGGTGTTGGGACCCCCATAGTGGTTTTTTGTGTCCTTATTTTTGGTTTTGTGTTTAACATGTGACACTTATTGGGAATGGAATGTTTACTTATTTGGTTTGGATATTATTTACAAATATGGATTATCATGTGATGTTGGTACGATATTTAGTTAATTTTTATTATAATATATTGATGTTTATTTATATCTTCTATTTTGTTATTATGATAAAGAGGGTATAATATCCCCATGATATATAAATTGGACACTCATTTCTAGTCAGAAGACTCTGTCATAAAAGGAGGTGTTCCTGAGGTTATGTGACCAACTATCTTAGGGAAATGTATTGTACCACCTAGGTTGGTATGTTATATGAAAAAAGTTGGATGCATTTTTCAATTGGTCCATGACTACCCAAACTGCATAGCAGTATCGAGGTGAACATGATAATCTAACTAGAAAATCTATAGCAACACCTTCCAATTTTCATTTTTTGATTGGAATTATCTCTTAAAATATTACAAGACACTAGTGCCCAACCTTCCCCTTCTGAATGTTAGAATAACTAGTTGTAAAACCTTCTATCTAAAATTTCATCCCCTGAAAGAAATATTAGCATCACATATCTTGATACATAATGGATATTCTTGGATAAACAAACTACATGAATTTTGGATCTCTCACGTTACATCCAATATCATATTAGAATGAACCCAGATACACCCAAGTGTACGTAGGTTATCATCTCTATCAATATACAAATATGGAGGTGGTTCCTCTCCAGAAATACACTCCCAAAGGACCAACCCCTCAGGATATACGTACTGCCTTCTCTTAACTCTATTAATAAGTGATTTGGTAACATATATAGATATATGAAAAGGAATACTCATGAATCTCATGAAACATCATATGTATCTCAAAATGCAGTTTTATAAATTTCAATTCATCACCAGCTTCTTGGATGACATGTTCCAAATCATTCTAGGTCAACACATCTATTACTGCATTTCCCTATCAATTCATTGAGGCAATATAAATTTTAAAATACTAAATAAAATCAACCCTTATTTTCTTCATGATATTCAAGTCACTCAATGGAAAATTATATTTGATGATATTATGGTTAGTATACAACACGATGACCACACAAATCAAATATTATCTCCCACAATGTAATGAATATAATTCATTTTTAATATCAAGGTTGTGTACTCAGTAATTATTCATGTGTGGTAACATATGGAAAGACCCATATGCAATGTTGTAATCCTAATGAATTATCACAACACCCATATAGATGTATTATGCACCACAGAACATGGTATAGACTATTCTATGCTATAGATTAATCTGAATAGCTATATAAGTATACCTTCCTTTCATTTTTGGAAATGATATATCACACTCACTAGACCACAAGATGTTCAGGAACCTCATTGTAAGACCAATAAGAGGTTACAAAAGGCATTATTATTCTTGTATAATTTTTTTAATATCCATTTATACACAATAAACTCTATATATCAAACATGTTCTGGTCATTTCCCCAAGACACAGTAGAACAAACCAATTATAGGTCAAATGATACAAAATATTACAAGATAATATATCACAATAAGTGAACTATGTATATCTACAATGGAATATTAGAAATATGGGAATAATGATGATCCTTTATCCGTGTATTCAAACTAATATCAATATGTCCAACATGGTCACTTTATGTATGCATATACAAAAAAAATAATCCATAAATACCCTGAAAAAAAATCTAGATAGCAGATGAGAACCTATCCATCAAATCTGTGAAATTGGTGGGTGAATTCATATGATAAAAATGGAATAATGATATACTCATATAAATAGTAATATCTATATAAATCCATTCTTGGTATATTTGAAATCCAGAATCGCACATGATGATAGCTTCATCAAAGGATGATCTTAAAGAATAACATAGCCTATCATATCTAGTTAGAGGAATTATATATTTAAGAATTGGGATATTAGTTCATAATTATATTCTTCTTCTATCATCAGTAAACAATTCATAGCATCTGGTTCCCATCTACCTTCTTGGTGAAAATCACTAGTGAACCCCACGTTTAAGTGTTCATTCGGGTAAAACCTTTAGACTCTAAATATTATATATATCCCACTATCTAATAAATAATTGTTGTTCACATACTATATAGAGTATTAGATATAGTGGATGATCTGAGAAAAATATCAAATTTGAACTCTAACTCTCTATCATATGGTAAGGTAGAAGAATTATTTTGGAAAAAACACTAAAATGATCAACCATGGGAGGAAAATAAATTAGATGTATTCTATTATCCTCCAAGAAAAGACTATAAATATAACACCCCGAGATTTTATGAAAAATATTATTTTTAATTTCATTAATCTCTTGTGTTGTATGCTACAACAAAATAAACTTGCACAACACGCATCCTTGACTTTCCTTGCATTACATGCAATCGCGACCTTCCTCGATAGCATGTGTCATACGCAATACCGAGTTTTACTAAACAACGATATGCTATTAAAATATTATTAAAACTAGACATTATGAATAGTAATAACCAATTTTTGAAATTTTGTAAATTTTATTTTCAAAATAGACTTCATTTTTGGATTCGGAATATCGAAATTAGCTTAGGGTGAAATTTTGGTACTTTTCAGATATCTTTCATTTTCTGATGAATAGTGAAAATTACTAAATTTTAATTAAAAACAACATTTTTATTCAAAATATTTAATAGTGATAAATTATTAATTTGAGTGGTTTTAAAGTATATTTAGAATATATTTTTATAATATAATACAACTTTGGTCATTGGATGTAATTTCACATTTAAACCAGACATAAACAAATGTCAATCTTTTGATAGTTATTATCTCTTAAGAACACGCTATTTGTTTTGACGACGGGAATTAATTTTTTAAATTAAGTAATGCAACTGATATGTTTTGAATTTGGTAAAATAGAAATCATTTTTCAGTTCATAATATCAAATACATCTTAGGCTTAATTTTTGATATTTTTCTGGAAACTTTCATTTTGTGTTGAATAGTGAAACCACTAAGTGGTAGTTAAAAAAATGAATTTTTCATAAAAATTAAGTTTACTGGTTCTGTGAGTGGAATTTCAAAAATTCAAGACACATGGTTGATGTCATTAAGTAAAATGTGGTTCTATGAGATGAAAATAATTTTTGGTGAATAGTAACTTTTTACTTTTTTTACCACGGTTACAAGTAAATAGGGTAATTAAGGGTAGAAATGATATTATTATTACCCTAACACATGTCCTAATTCTATTATATAAGTGTAATTCGACCAAAAACAAACTTAGGAATAAAATATGACCATTTAGGCCCAATTGGATTAGATTAGGACATTTATTATTAATTTATTTAAAGAAGGGTTAAAATAGATTAAATCAAAGTTTAATAAGTATATCATTTTTAATATAGGGTAATACATAAGATAAATTCGGTTATTAATATTAATTAGAAAGATAAAAATATTTACTACATAATGGTATTTAATTTTTAATTTTTAGAAATTAAAAAATTTAATTTATTTATGACACAACGATGATGCAATAATTATCTTATTAATGAAATATTGACATAATTGATGTTATAAATACAAAAATAAATGTAATTTGAGACTTTTTATGAATTCAACTAAAATTATAGGTTAATATGACATGTTATTATTGATATAATTGATATTTTTCGAACTAATCAGTCTGTTATGATTTTCACAAAAATCAATTACTAAATCGTGTCAAAATTGACATAAAATAGTTTTTAAAACAAATATTATATTATTAGTTGTTATTTTATTCCTAAAAATCAATGGTTAGGCCAAATTACTTAGATACGGTTATATATATTAATAATAAACAACTTGGGGTTCTTTTGGATTCTTATAGTAAGTTTATTAACATTATAGTGTAAGAACACAAAAAGACACGGTAAAAGTAAAATTATCTAACTTAATGTTAAATCTAAATGATAAGCTTTAAATAGGAACCTAAACTTGTATAAATTATATTAGATGAGAGTATTTAGACCCATCCCAACCTTATATTCTAAATAAATCAATTTGTATCTATTTAAAACCGAATTTGGATTTATAATAAAATAATATTTTTAGTTATTCCAATGGTGCCCCTCTCCTCCCTTATAAAAGGGAACCTCCTCCCTCTCTTCCTCACACCACTTTGAGCCTTCAATCTTGGCTAACCCCTACCATATTCCCTTCTACACTTCCCTAGAAACATCATACAGGTTTCAGTCTTCTTGAAAGACCAATTTTAGTGCCTTAAAAGGAGATTTCAAAGAGGCGCTTCAAATAAGAGGTAATGTCTGTTACCGATTATTTTAACTTTATTTATTCTTCCACTTCTTCTTATTTAGTTGTTTCATTATTAAGTAATAACATCAGTATCACTCATATAATGATATGTTATTATATGTATGGAACAAACCGATTTCACCATCTATCCATCCTACGGAAAACGAAATCACCGCGCGTGCGTACGTACAGAATACCGTCTCCACGCCGTTGTGTAATATGTTTTTCCAACACCACCTTACTTGGATGGGTATAATGGTATAAATAATAACTATAAATTGTTATTATAACATCATATTGATTATGATATACTGTATCATCCACTCCAATTCAATACAATTATTATGTAAATGATATCATCACTCGTGCATACGTACGGACTACCGTCTCCACGACGCGATGAGATTCATTCTCCATGTTAACCACACATGAATGATCATAAAGTTTATTTAATGAATAATAATGAAATATATAAAATAATAAAGCCACTGGATTTATTTATATATATATATGTATGTCTTCTATTTAGTTTCATTCAATTCAATAAGGAAACAAAAACAGCATTCATGCGTACGTACGGCCTACCGTCTCCATGAACGGTGTATTTCATTCATTTTATCGACCTATAATATATATATGTATATGATGAATATATTTAAATCATGTTTTACATTCTAAAATTATGTAAATACAGATATAAGTAATAATATCAAGAATGACAAGTTGCAACACATACGATAAATGAAATGATTTTACCCAAAACGTTGATTTAACATGGTATTTACAAAAGAACGGGTAATATTAAGTCATAAGTGAAACATATATGATATCATAACAATGAATATGATTTTGTAATAAGTCAATGAAATTATTTAAATCATTATACATGAGTTTCAGATACGTACGAAGCATATCGGACCTAAGGTAGGGGATAAATTTTCAATCTCATTTTTATCCGAGATTGCTTATACGTAAGTATTTACTGGGGTTAGGTTTATCATCCATGACCATGTTTTCTAAAAATGCTTTCATAAAATGTTTACCATTATTCCATGGATGTTTAAAGTCATATTTACCCTTTATTTACTTTTTACCACATTGTATGAATGGAATCTTTCATTTGGTTAACATATAAGGTACTTTTTGACTTTTCCGACAAAAGTACGAGGAGAATGTTATTTTTAACTTATACAGCGTGAACGGATTTTTACGGTTTCATACTACCTCATTTTCAAGAAGATTCCTCTAAATGATTGCATTATTATTTTCAAAAAAAAACCCTTATCTTTTAAAATTGAATGGAATTTAGTTATAAGAAAATCATTTTAATGAAAAAAGGATATTTTCCTCAAGAATTCATTTCAAGTGTTTTGTCAAAACTATTTTCCATATAAGATGAAATTATTTCATATGTGTATTTTTCAAGTAAAATGTCTCTATGATTTAAATGGTTTCAATTTTCTTATGGTGAAATGATATCAATTGTTTATGGATTATGTTATGATGGCATGGTGTTTAAGAATCCCATTTTATTTCATGGGTTATGCTATGATGTATGATTTATGATTTTGTGGCAGACAAAAGAATGATTTCATTATGAGATGGGTGGGACCTATATCTCCCTCCAAAGCATTGGGTAAAGATTTATATCTCATGAGATAGACATGGCTGGAACAGAAAGTTAAACTGGTTCAGTAATATAGGACTGGAACGAGGAGTGAACTCGGTTTAGAAAGAGACATTGTCCACAAAGATGGTCTTGGCAGCAATGCCTTGGATACTATGGAAATCATATCATGTGCTTAATGGTTCCCACAATTACTTATTTTCTTCCCAGGCTATTTTATCATTCATAATGTTTCTTTATGATCTATTATTTACGTACTTCCATGTTTTATGTCATTGCTCATGCTTTTGATGTTTAAAAATTATGTTCATGTTTTTAAGTTAAAATGTATGTGGTATGTTTTATTTTATCCATGCTTACCCTTACTGAGCATTTGAGCTCACCCTTTTTATGTTTTCTTTTCCCTAGGATATAATGAAAGGTTTTAGTTACGAAAAAAAGGGGAAGATCATTATGGGAGATATTAAAGATCTTTCACCATGATTAGAAGATTACGTTACATGTTTCCAAAGACACTAAACTATTACGGTCCTTGTGTGTGTGTGTTTTTGTTATGTACTATGTATTCTTAAAAAGTAATGTAATGTCCATGTACGTTAAACTTCGGGTCTCTACAGTCGGTATTAGAGGAAAGGTTTAGTCAACCTTTGGAAACTAGGATGCGAAAATGTTAGTGAGATCCCTAGAGATATGTATAAGGTATTTCTAGGGATGTCTCTAAGGTTAAGTATATGTATAGGTTATAGTCCTATAATTTCACTAACATTATTAGAATTTAACCTAAGATGTTAGATATTGAGGGTACTCCCCCTTTACTATGTTGTTTTCTCTAGCATGATTTTTGCCTCTCACAGAATTCTTTTTCTATTTTAGTTAATGGAGGGAACCAGAAGGAATTCGGATAACATTGAATCCAATGGACAAATTGGTGACTATAAGAAACAAAATTTTGTAATTCCTAGAGAGACAGATATTGTGATTATGACGAATCATTCATCGCGATATATGATTAACAAGGTGAAGTTTAGTGGTATGCCTAATTCATAAAAGAAGAGGAAGATAGACTATTATGCATGTTCTCATGTTGAAGAGCATAAAGAAAGGAAGATTGAGATTTCTAAAGATGGGAAGAAGAACCTTGAGGAATACCTCAAATTGAGGGACCGATGTTATTTGTGTGGAGAAAAGGGTCATAGAGTGACAAACTATTATGGAGTTCAATGTATTATTTGTGGAGAACATGGGCATTACCCAACTCAATGCCCTGACCTAAAAAGATACTTCTAAATAAAGGAAGGACTTATTCCAGGACAATAATTGAATAGGATGGATTGATGTGTTTATGTATTGGTATTCAAGAATAATGTTGTTGAGGTACTTTTATTGTGTATTATAATATTTTTGAATTATTCTATTGTGGTTTTAAATAATTTTAATGTACCAGTAACCATGAAAAGTGATTCAAATATATTGGAAAGCAGATGATATGCGCATAATGAAGGGATATGGAGAAAATGAAATGTTTGACAGTATTCATGATCTCATGAATGATATAAGGATTAAGTGATATCATGTTTTGAGTATATTGAATTTTTGGATTTTGGTATGTTGAAAGAGTTATCTTTTGACAGCATTCATGTTTTCACTAAGGTTTCATGTGTTTTTATTTTTCAAGAGAATACATGATTAAGGTATTCACATGATTGGAATGTGACCAACAAGATATATGGGGGATAAATGATGGTATTAACATGCTTGGTTGATGACATTTCAAGTAATCATTTTCTTTATACTATGACCTTGGACCGAAGTATTTTAGATAAGCCTAAAGATTGGAATGGATTATGTTGGACATAAGTTAATATTGTTTAAGAATAGGAATTTTTTGATATTATTTATCGGATGTTATAGTAATTTAGTTTTAGAAAAAGGACAACCTGCAGGACGGATGACGACCCATCGCGTCGGACAAGGCTGTGGGAATCGAACCCTCAACCGAAGTGCGACTTGCCTTTATCACCTACCACTAGCCTACATGAAGTCCCTGTTTCATAGAAACTAGTTTTATTATATTAAGCAGTATGATATAATAAGTATAAGTCCATTTTAGGAGCCATATATGATTAACCTCACTATAGATGGACTTTTGTATTTTTTTATAACTTTTCTAACCTTTTGTTTGAGACAGATGGAATGACCCATCATTCTATCACATGATCTGCTAACACATCACGAATGACAAATTCAACTTCATTTCATTATGATATGAAGTGTAAAGTGTCCAAATAATGACCAATGGTTAGACTATACCAAAATCACGAAAGTATTTCTTCTAATTCCAATTTCATCAACTTTGGGGAAATGATCATGAAAATCAAAAATGTTGTCCTATTGCTCTTATATCTGATGAATTAGATGGTACCTTAGATCGTCACAAATTTATGGCTCTTTGATTGCTGGCTTTTCCATAGCCATGCTCTCTACCACTCTCCATCAGAACATGATGGCTAGATTTCTCTTCCATATCCATATTTTCACCTATGTGGAAACCCAGTGATTAGTTTCTTTGGGAAACTGTTACGTTTCATAATTTTGTTTTTAAAGATTGGTTTTTGTATTCCTTTTTACAATGTGGGTTTCTATTAAAGAAAATTTCAAGTAGTAAACCATTTATAACCACGATGAATTTTGAAGGCGAAATTCATTTTAAGGGGCGTAGAATGTAACACCCCGAGATTTTATGAAAAATATTCTTTTTAATTTCATTAATGTCTTGTGTTGTATGCAACACCAAAAGAATCTTTCAAAACACACAACCTTGACTTGACTTGCATTACATGCAATCACGACCTTCCTCGATAGCGTGTGTAGTACGCAATACCGAGTTTCACTAAACAACGATATGCTATTAAAATATTATTAAAACTAGCCATTATGAATAGTAATAACCACTTTTTGAAATTTTTTAAATTTTATTTTCAAAATGGACTTCATTTCTGGATTCGGAATATCGAAATTAGCTTAGGGTGAAATTTTGGTACTTTTCAGATAACTTTCATTTTTTGATGAATAGTGAAAATTAATAAATTTTAATTAAAAACATTCTTTTTAATAGAAATAATTAATAGTGATAAATTATTATTTTGAGTGGTTATAAAGTATATTTAGAATATATTTTTACAATTTAATACAATTTTTTTCTTTGGATGTAATTTCACATTTAAACCAGACATAAATAAATGTCAATCTTTTGATAGTTATTAACTCTTAAGAACACGCTATTTGTTTTTAAGACGAAAATTAATTTTTTAAATTAAGTAATGCAACTAATATGTTTTGAATTTGGTAAAATAGACATCATTTTTCAGTTCATAATATCAAATATATCTTAGGCCTAATTTTTTGTATTTTTCTGGAAACTTTCATTTTTTTGATGAATAGTGAAACCACTAAGTGGTAGTTAAAAAAATGAATTTTTCAGAAATCATAATTTTACCGCTTCTGTGAGTGGAATTTCAAAAATACGAGAGACCCGGTTGACGTCAGTAAGTAAAATGTGGT
This sequence comes from Viscum album, assembly GCA_963277665.1. Classification (NCBI taxonomy): domain Eukaryota; kingdom Viridiplantae; phylum Streptophyta; class Magnoliopsida; order Santalales; family Viscaceae; genus Viscum; species Viscum album. The sequence continues at coordinate 1,043,713,899 of OY728133.1, read as the reverse complement.
TCAATGAGATGAAAATAATTTTTGGTGAATAGTAACTTTTTACTTTTTTGCCACAGTTAAAAGTAAATAGTGTAATTAATGGTAAAAATGATATTATCATTACCCTAACACATGTCCTAATTCTATAGGATATGTGTAATTCGACAAAAAACAACCTTAGGAATAAAATATGACCATTTAGGCCCACTTGGATTAGATTAGGAAATTTATTAATAAATTATTTAAAGAAGGGTTAAAATAGTTAAAATCAACATTTAATAAGTATATCATTTTTAATATAGGGATATACATAAGATAAATTAGACTATAAATATTAATTAGAAAGATAAAAAGATTTCCTACATAATGTAATTTTATTTTTAATTTTTAGACATAAATAATTTAATTTATTTATGACACAAAGATGATGCAGTAATTATCATATTAATTAAATATTGACATAATTGATGTTATAAATACCAAAATAAATGTAATTTGAGACTTTTTATGAATTCCACTAATTTTAAAGGTTAATATGACATGTTAGTATTGATATAATGAACTTTTTTTGAACTAATCAGTCTGTTATGATTTTCACAAAAATGAATTACTAAATAGTGTCAAAATTTACATAAAATAGTTTTTAAAACAAATATTATATTATTAATTTTTATTTTATTTATAAAATTCCTAGGTTCGGAAAAATGACTTATATAAGGTTATATATATTAATAATAAACAACTTGGGGTTCTTTTGGCTTCATATAGTATGTTTATTAACCTTATAGTGTAAGAAGACAAAAAGACACGGTAAAAGTAAAATTATCTAACCTAATGTTAAATCTAAATGCTAAGGTTAAAATAGGAACCTAAACTTGTATAAATTCTATTGTATGAGAGGATTTCGACCCATAAACACCTTATATTAGATATAAATCAATATGGAGCTATTTAAAACCGAATTTGGCTTTATTATAAAATAATATTTTTAGTTATTCCAAAGGTGCCCCTCTCCTCCCTTATAAAATGGCACCTCTTCCCTCTCTTCCTCACACCACATTGAGCCTTCAAGATCTGCTAACCCCTACCATATACTCTTGTAAACTTCCCTAGAAACATCTTAGAGGTTTTGTTCTTCTTAAAAGGCCCATTTTAGTGCCCTCAAAGGAGATCTCAAAGAGGCGCTTCAAAGAAGAGGTAATGTCTGTTACCGATTGTTTTAAATTTATTTCTTCTTCCAATTATTATTCTTTAGTTTTCTAATTAGGAAGTAATAACATCAGTATCACTCAAATACTGATATTGTATTATAAGTAATCAACAATCCTATTTCACCATCTATCCATCCTATGGAAAATGAATTCACTGCGTGTGCATACGTACGGAATACCGTCTCCACACCGTGGTGTATTTTGTTTTTCCAACACCACCATACTTGGATGGGTATAATGGTATAAATAATAACTATACATAGTTAATATAACATCATACTGATTCTGATATATTGTATCATCCACTCCAATTCAATTCAATGATTACGGAAATGATATCATTACTTGTGCGCACGTACGGACTACCGTCTCCACGACGCGATGAGATCCATTCTCCATGTTAACCATACACGAATGATCATAATGTTTATTTAATGAATAATAATGAAATATATGAAATAATAATGCTATTGGATTTATGTATATATATTTATATGTATTTCAACTATTTAGTTTAATTCAATTCAATAAGGAAATGAAAACAACGTTCATGCATACGTACGGCCTACCGTCTCCACGAACGGTGTATTTCATTCCTTTATCGACCTATAATATATATATGTATATGATGAAAATATGTAAATCACTTTTTTCATTCTGAAATTATTTAAATCAGTATATAAGTAATAATATCATGAAGGACAAGTCGAAACACATAGGATAAATGAAAGGATTTTACCCAAAACACTGCTTTAACATTGAATTTACAAAAGAACGGGTAATATAAAGTCATAAGTGAAAACATGTATGATATCATAATAATGAATATGATTCTGTAATAAGTCAATAACATTATTTAAATAATTATACAGGAGTTTCGGATACGTACAAAGCATATCGGACCTAAGGTAAGGGATACATTTTCAATCTCATTTTTATCCGAGATTGCTTATACGTAAGTATTTACTGGGGTTACGTTTATCATCCATGAACATGTTTTCTTAAAATGCTTTCATAAAATGTTTACCATTCTTCCATGGATTTTTAAAGTCATTTTTACCCTTTATTGACTTTTTACCACATTATATGAACGGAATATTACCTTTGGTTACCATATAAGGTACTTTTTGACTTTTCCAACAAAAGTACAAGGAGAATGTTATTTTTAACTTATACAGTGTGAATGGATTTTTACGGTTTCATAACACATCATTTTCAAGAAGATTACTCTACAATAATGTATGATTATTTTCAAAAAAACCCTTATCTTTTAAAATTGCACGGAATTTTGTGAAAAGAAAATAATTTTAAAGAAGAAAGGATATATTCCTCAGGAATTCATTTTAAGTGTTTTAACAATACTATTTTCCATCTAAGATGACATTATTCATATGTGTATGTTTCAAGTAAAATGTCTCTATGATTTAAATGGTTTCAATTTTCTTATAATGAAATGATATAAATTATTTATGTATTATGTTATGATGGCATGATGTTTAAGAATCCCATTTTATTTCATGGGTTATGCTATGATGTATGATTTATGATTTTGTGGAACACGAAAGAATGATTTCATTATGAGATGGGTGGGACCTATATCTCCCTCAAATTCATTGGGTAAATATTTATATCTCATTATATAGACATGGATGGAATGAAAAGTTAAACCGGTTCAGTAATACAGGACTGGAACGAGGGGTGAACTCGATTCAGAAATGGACTTTGTCCACAAAGATGGTCTTGGCAGCAATGCCTTGGCTACTATGGAAATCATATCATGTGCTTAATGTTTTCCACAATTACATGTTTTATTCCCATTCTATTTTATCATTCATAATGTTTCTTTATGATCTATGCCTTACATACTTCCATGTTTTATGTCATTGCTCATGCTTTTGATGTTTAATCATTATTTTCATGTTTTTAATTTAAAATGTATATGGTATTTTTTATTTTATCCATGCTTACCCTTACTGAGAATTTGATCCCACCATTTTTATGTTTTCTTTTCCCCATGATATAAAGAATGGTTTTAGGTAAGAAAAAAAAGGGGAAGATCTTTATGGGAGATGTCGAAGATCTTTCACCACGATTAGAAGATTACGTTCCATGTTTCCAAAGACAATAAACTATTACTATCCTTGTGTGTGTGTTTTTGTTATGTACTAAGTATTCCTAAAATGTAATGTAATGTCCATGTACGTTAAGATTCGGGTCTCATCAATAAATATTGTATTTATCTTCTCATATATAATGATTATATTTTCCACCTCTCCTGTATTAGGAAACCCACTCAACCAAGTAAAGATAACTGATGTCCTCTTGTGATTTAAACGAGACCCAGTTGCAATAGCATTCCACATTGGCATGATATAAAGCCAACCTATAAATTATATGAATATAATAAAATACTATCCTATTTTGTATCTTTAGATCATATACGAAGATATTAGTGTCCTCTATAATGGGGGATTTCCTACATTGGTGTATACCATTTGACTGCATGCCCAAAGGTGTGTCTTGGGTCATCATCCCACATACGTATTTAATATCAATCTTGAGACCATGAATTTTCAATAAATAGATAAAAGAGTGAGATGAACCTATATAGAATATAGAATATTGAAAGGTAGAAGATAATATGATATTAACTCCTACATTTGAGGTTCTTCAACTATAATTCTTTTATATCAACTATAAATAATGTAACTCACCTGATTTTCAGCCATGTTCTACAGGTGGGATATCGTGAGGAGTTCAACTCTCCTAGAGTAGATAATTTGAAGTTTGGTTACCAATTCAAAAACATCGACCACATCCTCACACTTTTTATGTAATAAATAATCATTCTCTTGAAGGTGGAGTTGGTTCATATACACCTCTAATTGTAGTAGGTGGGATGGTTTGACAGAATATCTGAAGATGTCCCATATGACTACATGCATGTCACTAAAGAGGTTATCTATCACACTGAATATTTATAATCCAATACCACCCAAAATGATATATTATAATGGAGTTCCCAATATATATACATTGATTTCTGATTTTATGAAGAGAAACCTCCAAGCTACGCGTCCCGTTATCCAAAAACCCATTTCCTTATCTCAATATTAAACCTCTATTCTATATACATTATGCTTCCCTCATGCTTCAATTGATAATAATAACATGATTTATTTTAATAGAAAATCTAGTTAGGTTAATGATGATCACTTGAGAGTGGATGGAATACATGATCCCATCCTTGTAATGTCTCCCTTGTGATATGTCATCACCAGCTAGAAGCATTTCAAAGCATTTCTACTCTAAAAAACCTGATGAATTGTCTGTAAAAGACATATCTCTCTACTCCAGGTTTATGAACATTCTATGTAAATAATCTCTCTACATATCAGGTAAGAATTAATCATAGAATGGTGTCTAAAAATCCACCAATACCATGTCTGGATGATGATCATCTTGAGTAATCACATCCCACCAGTACTTTTCTGAATAATGTATTAGGTAGGTGGTGATATTGAACAAACTATTTGTAGTTTTCTAAACATGTTTAATGATATTAAAGAGTGATTAAATAATTAATTATTTTATTTTGGAATTCTATACACAATGAAGATGGTAGGATGATGTTTCTTGAACTCACAATTCATATCATCCATAGTAGGTGTTGGTCATAGAGCACCCTACATTACCTCCATCAGACATACAAAACCTTCACGAATTAGAGATTCACTACAGAGTCTGGGTATAATAAGTGGTTTCTTTTGTGGTAAAATATAAGGAAAAACTGATAGCTTAGGGGCTACCATAACTAGAGTATTTTTGTCATCACCCTCCGAGATTATTACCCAAGTAGGTCATGGTGACATAACTCTACATATTCTAATCACATGTCTCAAAACATGATTTATTATTTGAAATAATTAATAGAATAACAAAAACATATGTAAATGGATAAATACATTAAATACTACCCCAATTACCCTCTTATAAGTCCATGGTATTGGTATATGTTCATGTATAATTTAAAAGGGCTACAGTAGGTGAAGGGTAAATCGCACCTTGATTCTTTATTTATTGGAAAAAAATTCATTTTATGAGTCTGGATGTAATTATAACGTTCATTGTTTTTTATATAAATATATCAATGATATTATAAATGTTTCTTCATTCCCACCTAAAAAAGTATCATACCCATTATAATGGTAAGAGACAACATTTTAAATTCTTTTGAACCCCAATATTTTCGGTCGTTGAATGTAAATTATAATATACAATGGATCGACTCCATTAACTACCCAATCCAATCCAAAAGGGCCCATTAAATTAATAAATTGAAACTTTTAGTCATTCTATCATAGCCACAGACCTACACAAGTAATGATATGTACCTGGATTACATGGGTAGAAACTAGTGATTTAAGATGCCACCATCAACCTGTACGGATGGATTATGCATGGAACGTGAATTCTATGTTCTTATAATGATGCATATAATAATGATACTTATTTTACTATTCCATGGAAAAATAAAAATGCTTAATATTTAATATAAAAATATATTTTCATCTCCTAAGGGTTAAAATATATAAACAATAATAAGAAAATTTGAAAAAATTTCCATTCCCTAGAGACTTAGTATTTACCACGAATGTCGATTTACTACTTCCAAACATGGATCATTACCAATTTCATAAATATTCTAATATCCTATCTATATTCCCAAATATCAAGTGAAATGAAATTATAAAATTCTCTAATACCACATTGTTATATCTTCACATGAGGTCCACTGTAAGGGGCATGAGTCGGTGGTCCACATGGCCTCACATGTGACTCCTCCTATACTAAAGGCATCTACCTTGTAGTGAGGGCCTATGGATTTCTATGGGGAGACTATTCCCTCAAGTTATAGTTGAAAAGGTGGGTATAATAATAAAATTTGGGTACCTGTAGTGGAAATATTATAATAAATATTGAAAAATTTGTGAAAAAGTAAGAATAAATCACTACAAATCAAATAAAAATTCTCCAAATAATGTAACTAAATCATATAAAAATGATGGTGGTGTAATGAAATATCTCTACAAAGCTAGAAAATATTTATACATGTATGTAGGAAATAGAAGATATAAATAAAAATACAAATGAATCCAATAACTACCACACACTCAATCATTGGATATATCATCTACTATTAAGTTCAATCCAAAATCAAGAAATAAAGTTAGGTACCCAAAGCGAGACTCTTATCTTATCTACAAATCCAAATATATTATCTTCCTGAAAATCATTAGATACATAGACAATGTGTGAGGTAAATCTATGTAGAACACCACCTATGGTGTCTATACAATATAATCTGTGAATATAAATAGATAGTTTGAAGGTATATATAAATTTAAAGTAGTACAAAAATTTAATGAAACCACACCTTCTTCTTCCTCAGCTATTGTAAGAACATCTATGATTCCTTAAATTAATTTCATTCCATTTTATATTATGCTTCACAATTTATTTATATAATAGATATAATATAATAGGATTCAAGGTGTAAACATGGAATTGTATAATGATAATAATAATGTAAAAGGGTTCAAGGTGAAACCAAGGCATATTTGAACTTAGGGGTCAAAACAACTCTGTAATTACATGTTTTTTTGGTAGTAAGGGGTTGTATTTTAATCTATCGAGAATCACCCAAGACAATACATGTTAAATAATTCTAAACGAGTCTATAGATCTCATCCAAGGTAAACAAGGGCTAAGCATGCCTAGTCTCAACTGGGTTATTCCAAAGTGCCATGTCTCTTAATACATCAAGATAGATCCAAGGAGTGTAACTATGGCATTCTAGTATCTAAATCATATTGCGGGGATCCAATAAAATCATATAAAGTATCCACTAGTAGAAATGGAATGTGTTCCAATGTGGGTATATCCTAAGGAAACTGGCTCCTTGAATTAGAATAGCATCCTATGTGTGCTCAAGCATTTACCTTGGTAATCCAAGGGGGACTCAAGTTTAACAAATCCTATAAACATAAAAAAAATTATATTCAAGGGGATATTTATACATAATTCATTAATTATTTATTCCTTTTAACACTCCTGACATTTATTAATTTAGTTGGTTCATTCCATTTCCATTCATACTATGTGAAAAAGATAAATTTTACATGATACTATATATTACATTAATTAAATATTCATTTATTTGGTTCAGTCCTTTACCTTTAATAAAACATTAATTGGTTTCATAAGGACATGAAAACATTTAACATTTAATTTACAAATATCATCTATTAGGTTCATACAATTCCCTTTTATTAGTACTAATAATGTAAATTGGTACATGAAACAAATTCAATTTATATAAGTCAAGGGAAAGTGATATATATAAGTATATATTAAATTTAACAATTAATGAATCTTTTATTTAATAAAAACACTCAATATTTTAAGTTGCATGTGTAGTTTTCATGAACATTAGTGTAGGTAAACTGAGCATGAATTAAAAAGGAATAATACAGGTCACACCCTACTAATTGTTGATGGAATTGAGGCTATAGTCATTAAAGATATGAATAACATGTATAGGATGAGATCTATAATTAAATATTAATGATTATATTCATTTCATATAAATTTATTAAGAAACTTGTGGTGATATCAGTGGGTAAAAACAATGACAATTTATAGAATGGTGAGACAAGAGGAAAGATTCAATGTACACCAACATTAACCCAATAGCAGTCCCTTGATTAAGTATCAGCCATTATATTTTATTTGGAAATATATAAAATGGAATAATATATAAATTCACTAAAAATAATAATAGGATCCTATAAAAAATTGGGTCATTATGAAAAATAAAAAGAAAAAATGGATCTTATAAATTGAATCACATGTCTAGAATAAACAAATATACTGATCAGATCATCAATCAGATTTTTGATGGTGAAAAAAGAAAGTATCCTTGGTAGTTGTATGTTTCAATCTGAAAAAAGGGTGGTGGGTTATTCTTTACACTATAGGAAGGAGGAAAATAAACATAATTTATATGACTATTTAATGAAAAAATTGTCATTTTACACAGAACTTATCGGTCGCGTAGTTTGGTCACATGATTGTCCAAATCATTAACCAACCATAGACCACCCATTGTCTAAATTTCTAAAACACATGGTTTTACCAACCTTGTAGAAACCATGTGATTTTTCTCTACCTTAAGAAGAAACAATCATGGTTAGACTACACTATAAACGAAATTTTCCATGAACCATAATGTATGCTTAAACTAGAAATTTTAAGATACCTGGATATTAATTCATCACACAATTCACATTTAGGGAAACCTATGCACCATTATTTTACCAATGAATAGACTCACATGGTAAGGGGAATCCATGCGAGTTAGGTGCCATGGTTTCTAATAGCTTTGTGGCCAAGTGGGTTTTCCACTAGCTACGGTTACACGATATGAACAAGACACTAACCAACACCCCCACTGAGATATCCATGACCACATTAAGAATCCATATTAGTACGAAAATGGTTAATTAGAATGAAATTTAAAATATCCATACCTCATAGAAAACTGGGTTCTTACCACTACATTTTTATACGACATGAAATGTTTTATATTGATAAAATCCATTAAGAATATTAAAAAATATATAAACTCACATCTAATCATATAAAATATGGTTGATCATCAATGAAGCCATATGTTCAATAATATTTTGTGTTATTTTTAAAATAATTACACCTTTTTTTAAATCCTTCCACATATCTATATAATCACTAGATAAAATAAATCCAGTAATCTATTTTGTTGACTAATTTATATTAATAATGATATATTGAATATTGATGATAAATAGAAATCATATTAAATAATTTAATTTCTCATAATATGATATTCAAACTACTTAATTTGTATCATCAATTATTAAAATGTTAATAACTTCTGTTTTTACCCAGAACTACTTTTAAATGCTTCATCTTCATTATTACTAGAAAGTGTTGCACAATTTATTTTTCCAATTGTATTAATTTTCTATCATTTGTATGTCTTCAAATTTTTATTAATAAATATATCATGAACCGATTTTGTGATATAATGTTAAATTCACAATTGTAAATGTTTCTATCTCTTTAGATTTATCATTATCAATATACCCTAAACTAATTTATGATATTATGGGATATTCGCTTATATTATTGATAGGTGAAATATTTTACTTTTTAATATATTAACCGTATAATGTTCAAACTAACTCCCACTAGCCTCTTAGAATCTATATTATTTCTAGGACATCATCTGAAAATTCCAAAAAAAAATGTGTTGGGAAATTTCACCTAATTACATTAGTGGAAATTTTTAAAAAATAAATTATCATATAGATATTCTATATGATATTTAATTTTTTTAGATTAGTATTCAGAAAATAAAATTGTATTATTTAAAATATTTTAATGATGGGGGTGGGAACATATTCATTATATTTTAGAAACTACTATATCACAAATTTACCTTGGATAAAACATTTTTATACACATATTATTCTTAGGGATGTTAATATATTTTATGGATCATAACCCATTTTCATAATATCATTTTATTCATAAAAATTATTTCATAAGAAATAACATATTTTATCATATGACAGAAATTATATGTGAATACACATATTCTATTTATTCTATGTTAACGTCGTATATTCATTTACATTTAATAACAGGATTCAGAATCCATTTCTTCTTTCATTTGTGTAATAATATCAAGGGCCTTTAATTCATACATTGATTTTTATTAAAATTAGATTTATAAATTTGATTGAAAATGAACATTGTATCATATACGATTTAAAATTTATTTATTTATTTCTATAAAAAATAAATTCCACTAACTATCTATAGAGTTTCTCATACCGCTTCAAGGAATTTGGGTAATTCAAGTACATATTTATACATTTCTTCTCTTTTCAAAAACCAACAATAAGTTTTAAAGACCGAATATTACTATTGAACAATATAGTATGTTCTTTCAATATTAAAAAATTAAACTTTTATAATATTAATATAGTATCGAAGCCAAAATATCATTTGTGATGATCATATATCCTCAAAAAATTTATCAAATAGGGTAAATATTTTTTGAACTCATTCACATTGTTTAGAAATTTTATAATTGATTCAAGAATGAATTCAATAGAAAAATCATTCCATAAATAACATGTCACTCTCACCAATTCATTGGAACACACAATAACATTCACTATGTGATTAATTACTACAGATCCTTCATAACATCAATGTTATTAATTACAGACATAATCATTATTTATTATATAAAAATTCAATTAAGAGAACTCTAAGGATCGAGAGGTCTATTGTCATGGGAATTAGAAACATTACATAACCACTTAAACCATTAAATACAACATCTTTATTTCAAAATGAATTTACATTACCAACTCGTTCCATCGTACCTAACACTGTATGGATTAACCTGAGGACATACATAAGAAAAAGCTATGCTATAAAGACTGCAAGGAAGTAAATAAGAAAAAAACATTAATAATACAAAAAATGTTAGTAATTTGGCATAACAATGTATAACAAGAGATACACGAACAAAATTCATGATATAACATGGTTATCATAACATGGAAATGTGGAAACAACAAACAACATGGTATTAGCATGAATCAAGGGACAATGCACATGGATTTGCATGATTAAATCCACATTTCACATAAATTATCATGAGTAAACAGTCATTATACATGGTGTATCATTATACTAAACATTACCTAATGCATTGGAGTTCTATCAGGGTTCACCTTTTATAATCATTTCAATCTCACGCTTAAGTGTGCCATATATATCACATAACATGGATTCATTAAACATCAAAATGTATTCCATGATAAAATAATATGGAATAAATACATTTATTTTCCATTCAATAATAATATGTTCATATATTTTAATACCCTTTATATAGAAATTGGTATGGTATTCACAACACGATGATTTCATCTTAGAAAATCACGGTTCAATTTTGGGAGCATAACTTTGTCATAGGGAAGTTCATAAATTGTATTGATTGGAAATAATTGGGTGTCTCATCATATATTCATTAAATAGATAGTTAGGGTATCATGGAAAATAATATAAAAATATATTAAATGGAATTTATATATTTAATATAAAATATTTTCTCCAAGGGAAATATTAAGTGATTAATCGATTACTGAATTTCAGCATGGTAATAGCTATACATAGAAGTCATTAAGGATATAAAAAAGGGGTATATCATCAATAAAAATAAGTAGGAATGTATGGGGGAGGTTAAAAATCATACCCCAATATTTATAAATGAAAATAAAGGGGTATAACAACATAACGAAACTAGGATAAAAATGATAGAGGAAAGTAAGGATCCCATACTTGAGTGAGTGTGACATCAAATGCTTGGAGAGGGGATTATTTATAGCTTGGTGCATCCTAGTAGGATTCTATAGAGGCTGAGACAGATTATGGACGTTCTAAAAGTGGTTTTAGTGAAGATAAGTGGGAGAATTGGTGGGTTTATATATAAAATGAGAGGGCAATTCTTTAATATTTTGCAAACTTCTGTTTTGGAATCTATATAGTTAAATATTTAAAAAACAGCCCTATACATGGTTTTTGGACATGTTTTTCTCAAAATAAAACTGTAAAATATTATTTTATAAGAAAAATGGATGATTATATTAAAATATTATTTTTTCCTTTGTGGAGGTGAGTTCCACCCTCAAGGAAATGAATTTTAAATCAAAAAATATATTGGACACTTCGGGGGATTGACTATGGAATTATAAAATATGTAAAATAAATATAAAATCAAATTATATTAATAATAAAACATATATTTGTAAAATAATACCAATTATAGTATTTATTACATAATTTTGGTGTTATTATGATGTAATAAAACTCATATTTAATTTATCCAGTATTTAATTTTTAACAAAAAATTTGAATGTATCAAAAAATAATGAATAAATCCCCATTTTATAACTTATCCTTCATGATAAAAAATATAATATTCATTTTATCTAAATTATTTTTTATTTTTTTGAATTTTCATTTTCAAAATAAAAACCAACATTTATTGAAAATTGACGGGTTTTGGACAAAAACAATATTCAAACCTTAATTAAAATTAATATTGTCTTCATAAAAATCATATTATCATTTATATTTAATAAAATTAAATTAATAAAAATAATTTATTAAAATATTGTTTAATTCAAAATTCTATTAATTCGTCAAAAATAATTTTTTGAATTGAATTTTTATATTTACAAAAAACCATTTGGGCAGTAAAAATATTTTACAAAGTAAAAATTATAAAATTAAAGTATATTCATTATTCTATAAAGAATAACACATTTAACAATAATGATAGGTTCTATTTATTTATCTCTATTTTGGACCAGAATATTCCAAAGAGTAAGGTGTGCGATGATGGGGCTTTCATGGGGCCATTCAGAGAACATAGTCTAGGTCGTGATGTCGGTGTGCTTAATTTTCTCCCATAAATGGTTTCTCTCATTCATAATTTGTTGGACCTAAGTGATTCCATTGTCACAAGAAATTCCAAATGAGGCTAACTCCTTTCTGGGCTTTGAAAAATGGTCTTCGTATGACTCGAGTCTATTGGATGAGGCTATCACCACTTTTGTCTATGTTGAAAGATTTTTTAGAAACGTATATTTATATAAGTTGTGGAATCACTAATAAATGTCTATATAATCAATTGTAATGATACTTAATAGTCCTTTAAAACTAATAATAAAAAAATTCATGTGTTTTCTATATCCATAATACATTAATATAAAGTTCGTTTTATTCATAAATATTTGGTTTGTTACAACATTACCCCTTATGAAATTTTTCTCTAAAATTTCATTTTCCCACACTACATCATATTAGGGTAACTCTACCTCATCATTTCCTGTTATTCTCTTGTTTCTTCTTAAAAACCTATGGTTACACCACGACACCATGATGAGGGGCATAGATTTATTTCACAGAACGTTTTCTCTATGATCTAAGATCTTCACTAGATTTCCCTCATCGGAAATGTTATTCTTCAATGGTACCACCCCTAGATTGAGTACATGTGATGGGTCAGGAATGTATTTAATTAAGAGTTATATGTGGAATACATAATGTACATGAGACAGGTTTGGTGGGTGTGTTAGTAAGTATCCCACTGCACTTATGTGATCATGGATCTCAAAAGGGTCTATGTACCTTGGACTGTGCTTTACGTTCATTCCTAATCCCATAAATCTCTTCCATGATGATATGTGGAGGATTACCAGGTCTCCAACCTCAAACTCTAGGTCTTGTTGATGAGTGATAGCATAAATATTTATTTAGATCTGAGAAACATTAATATTCTTCAGGATAGTCTAAACCTTCTCCACCATTTCATTGACCATTTTTGGTTCAAGATGTTTTCAGTCCCCAACATCATCCCAACATGCTAGTGATCTTCACCACTTTACATAAGGGGATTAATATGGATCCATTTGTATGGATAAGTTGTAACTGTTGTTTTAAAAGATCTCAACTAGAGGAAGATATTGATCCCATTCTCCTATATGTCTATTGAACATGCTCTCAACATTTCCTATTTTGAGTGGATAGTCTGGACATATTGGAAATTTGTTTAAGGATGATAAGTCATAATGATGTTTAGCTTAGTATTAATAGCATGTTGGATACTCTTCTAGAATTTATTGGAGAATCTGGGATCTCGATCATATACAATCGATTATGGTATACCTTTCTAACTTATGACTTCTCTAATGTATATCTATTCCATGTGATCAAATGTGAAATCCTATATTATTTTAATGAGGAATCCAGTATTTGTAAGATGATCCCGAGGAATCCATATATAATTGTTTACTTTGGATATCTTTGGAAGTCTGATGAAAATGTACTTGGTGATGTTCACCCATCTCCATGTTGGTAAGGGTAATGGTTCATCATCCTATTATAATTATGCCTCTCAGCATTGAATTGCTAAAACACCAGGAACATTGAGTTATACTCATTGATCTCCTTCCACATGTAATCCCACAAATAATTATATTGGAGATCTAGATACATCTTTTTGTTTCTAGGGTGAATGAATAAATTCGAACTACACGCCTCATCCAAAAGTTCTTTCTTTATATCTGTATTTGATAGAACAGATATTCTCGACCCAAATCTCACAATTTCTTCTCAATTCACAATGAACTGTGAAGATCTCTCTTTTATTATAGTTTCCTCCATCCTATGAATTCCCACATCATCTTTTTGAGCATCCATTAATTGTTCCAAAATACATGGTTGACTGATGATGTTCCCTTATTTATGATTCCTATGTCTATATTCAACAAATATAAGAATATTGGATCATTTTCAATTCTCATAAATGAAAGACTCACAAGGACCTTTCAACATTGATCATTAATCTCCTTGTTCTCATTCATATGATGTTAATGGATTGATCAGTCATATTTTTGCATCTACTCAAACCATATTTGTTGTCACATATTCAACTATTCCTATGTAAATATATACATGTGACTTTTGTGATCTATATATGTTTCACACTTATCCCCAAAGAGGTAATGTCACCAAATTTTCAAAGTGAATATTACTACCACTATCTCCAAATCATGTGTTGGATAATTTTACTCATGGAAATTCAATTTCATTGAATTATAGCCAATTACATTGTCATTTTTCATCAACACATAGCTCAAGACCTTCTTTGAAGCATCATAGAATACAACAAAATGTTCTCCACTTATGGGTAGTGTGAACACAGGTGTAGTGATAAGTCTCTTTATAAACTCCTTGAAGATATCTTCGTATTTATCATTCCGAGAAAACATGACTCCCTCCTGGGATAGCTAGGTAAGTGGGTTTAATAGTTGTGAGAAAATTCTCACAAATCGGTGACAATATCCAACAAACCCAAGGATTCTATAGATATCTGTCACAGATTTTGGACTCATCTATCCCTAAATTGCATTTTTCATGGATGGATTCATAGATATCTCATTACTTGAGATGATATACACAAAAAATGAGACATCATTCAAAAATAACACCCACATGTTATACTTTAAAAAGAACTTATCCTTTCTCAAGGTCACTAGTATTGTTCTTAGATGCTTCTCATGGCCCTCCATGGTTTTAGAGTATACTATAAAATCATATATAAATAATACGAAAACATTGTTGAGGTAATATATAATGACTCTATTCATCAATTCATTAAATATTGAAGGATACATAGTGGGACATAAAGTCATTATTATAAATTCATAGTACCAACACCTTGTATGAATAGAAATCCTGAAGATATCATCCTTCTTCTCCCAAGAATGGTAATAATCTAACTGTAGATCATCCATGGATAATTACTTTTATTTATGTATCTGATCTAACAATTAATCAATTAGTGTATGAGGTAACTTCTAGTTCATAGTGATTTTTTGAGCACACAATTATCAATGCAAAGGTGCATTGACCCATCCTTCTTCTGGATGAAGAGGACTGGTTCACCCCATGGTGAAGTAGTTGGTCATATAAACCCTTTTTCAAGATTCTCTTGTAGTTATTTTTTGATCAATTTAGGGTCTACGAAATCCATTCTATATGGTGTATTGGATATTGTTAATTCCCCATAAATATGTTCTATAGAGTACTCAACATCTATTCCGCAAGGAAGTCTAGAAAATTTCTCATGAAAAAAATCAGTGAATTCCTTCACAATATGCATGTATTTAAGGATGGCTAATTCCTTAGATTAAATAATATATGCATGATATGCATCATTATAGGTTTTTAATATCCATGCTTGAGATGATGGTGATAAAGAATATTCTTCTTTATCATTGCACTTTTACAGAATCAGTGGTTGATTTTCCATATAGAGAGTGATTCCCCTCTCCCAAATATTTATGTTGGCCCTATATAGGGTAATAAAATCCATGCTAGGAATTGCATCAAATTCCACCAGAGGGCGTATGAAGAGGTTTTATGGGATGTTCAATACACAAATTGTTATAGGGGAGGAGTTATACTTATGTGATGAAATTTTTTTCCTACTTTCCTATCTCACCAACATCTCTACTTTCAGGATTTGTGGTGTTGTTTGGATTTTTCTACTAAACATTAATGATATAAATTAATGCATCGAAACAGATTCGAAAAATATGATCAATACCCTTGAATGAATAACTATCATTCCTTAAACCTATTCATTAATGGTGTTCGGTTCAGTGGTAGTGACAGAAAAATGTCACCCTTGACGCATTGTAGGTTTTTGGATGCCTCTAAAATCCATTTTCTTAGGGGAATTGTTTTCATTGTTCTCTATTTTATTCCAGTTTTATCAAGGAACAATGTTTTGAGGGTCGAACGGAGTGTTCCTATCCTATGTCACAATAGTGGATCTTTCTTTTTAGAAATTGTTTGCAATGTGCCTTTCTATTCCACACATAAATCATTTCATCTTCCTCTTCATTCAATTTCTAGGGTTCTTCTTTCCTTATATTTGGAAAGTGGGGTGATTGAATTTCATAGCACCATTGTATTTATCCATCATTCCACCAGAATTAAAGTAAACATTCCAATTCTTCTCCCCATTATACCCTTGAGATTCACCGTCCCCCATTTTGACTTTTAGGGCACATCTGACAATTTCCTCATAGCTATCAAAGTCATGGATCACTACGGATTTCCATAGGCAAGGTTCTATCCCACCAAAGATGCAGTCAACCTTTCATACGGGGGAAATGAAAAATCCAAACATGTATCATGAAGGCCTTGTGAAATTTTCCTCATAAGGTCTAATGGATTCTTTTTCGTTTTTCATGAGATAAAGGAAATCACTTTTCATTCTTAAGTTGGAGGGTGTGAGGAAAATGTTTTTCTGAAAATATTTTCTAGAAATCATTCCATTCCGGAAAAGTGATATCTTCGGTAGGCATCATATTATTGATCAATTTATAGAATTGATCAGCTTCCCCCTCCATATGATAAGAATCTCGAAAAACCATATATTATTTTGGAAAATTGATGTATGGAGAAGATCATCTCAATGAATTTAATCCATTGTTCAGTGATTGAGGGATCATATTATCCATTGAAAGTATGAGGCATTTATCTCATGATGATCTCAATTTCCGATTATTGTTTATTATTGGGGTTGTAACTTCCTCAAGACCCATATTTCTATTCAAAACAGGAGATAAAATGATGATTACCGGGAAAATGTTTATGATTCCCACTCCCATCAGATTGGGAATCTCATTAGAACAGTCATCACATTGATCATTGGAGTGGTTTTTTTCCTGAGTCCTCCAATTACCATCCATTGGATATTATAAAAGTAAAATTAGTGGTATGTATTAAATAATTTTAAACACATAATGGATAATCAAATGAAAAAAATGAATAACATATAAATTATATTGATTTCCTTAACATATAAATTAATAGTCTTCAATTTTAGTTATCTGTTATATAATTCCCAACATATATTCTGACAAAAAAACATTCACTTAATAATTGTTCACACTATGCTTATGAATTTACCAAAAAATACCCCTGGGTGTGTCGAACCATGACTATAGCAATGACCGTTGTTGTTTACTAGTTCCCGTTCATGTCTAGCACAATATAGTGTTTTCGGGTTTTACCCATATATATATATAGGTTCAAGATCCCCCTCCACTTGTTCATATCCAGATAAGGATTTATTTGGTTGATAGACAAATAAATCTATAATCACAAAAAAATAAGGTATGTTTTTCATATACTTACTCTTATCCTTAAGGCTTTTACTAGGTTTTTCTAATCATAATCCCAAAAATAACTAACCCTATCCATTGATAACAACTATAACAACCTTCCTCTTTATAATACACATTAATATGATTTATTGCATAAACATCCATTAAATATAACTCTGAGGTTCAAAAGGTTTATTTTCATTGAAAATTAGAATCATTATATAGAAACTTAAAACATGAAATACAACAACTTTATTTCAAACTTCTTTGACATGACCATCCAATTCCTTCATACGTAGCATTGAACAAGATAACTTGAGGACATTCAATATAATGGTGTGAGATATAAAGCCCTATAATTGAGTAAACAAGGAATAACATGAATAATAAAATACATGTTAATAAATAGGAATATCAAAAGGGAATAAGGGAAATATTAATATAAAGACGTGATATAACGTGGTTGTCCTAACATGGAATTGTTGCAACAATATACTAAATGATATTTACATGAGACAAGGATCATTGAACATGGATTAACATGAGTAAACCCTCATATCGCAAGAATTATCATGAGTAATCCCTCACTTAACATTTTGCATCATGATACTAAAAATTACCCAATTCATTGGAGCGCTATTAGGGTGGACCCCTCATTATCATTTCAATATCATGCTTATGTGTGACACATAGATCATATAACTTGGATTCAATCAGCATCATCAATTTTTCAGGATACAAGAATGTGTAATACATACATTTAAGTACCATTAAATAATTATATGTGAATAATGGTGAATACCCTGAATAGGGAAATGGGTGTGGTATTCATTACATGATGATTTTGACTTGGAAAATCATTGTGCAATTTTGGAAGCATAACGATGTCATATGAAAGTTCATAAATTCGGTTAATGGGAGAGAAAATAGTATCTCATAATTTATACATAAAATAGACAGAAAGGGAATTATAGAACATAATATCCCAACATATGAAATGGAATTTAGATACATAATATATAATAAATGATTGAATAGAAATAAGAAGAGAGAAAACCCTTACAGAATTTCAGGAAGATAACGGGTGTAAAAAGAAGTAATTAATGAGAGATAAATGGGTATATAATCTTTAAATCATAATGATGTTTTCATTGGGGAGATGATAAATCATACCCCATAATTTCTAATTGAAATTAAATGGTTATAAAAACATAAGGAAACTTGGATGAAAATGATTAATAAAGGAATGTAAGGAACCCTTACTTGAGTGTGTGACTTCAATGCTTGAAGAGGGGCATCATGAGTTCATGGGAACCTTGGGAGGATTCAAGATAAGGGAGTACAGAGTAGTGATGTTCTCCAATGATTTCATGTGAAGAGAAGTGGGAGAATGAGAGGGTTTATATATGAAATGATAGGGGAATTCTTCGATATTTCACAAACCTAGGTTTTGTAATCTATATAATTAAAAATCAAAACCACAATCCTTCCCCTAGTTTTGGACCATGGATTAATCCACAGAGGATTGGAAGAAATTATTTTATATGGTTAATGGATGATCATATTAAAATATCTACCTTACTTAGGTGGAGGTGAGTCACACCCTCATGGTAATGAATTTAAAATCATATAATAAATTATACAGTTTGAAGGATTCACAAATGAATTATAAAGTAAATTAAATAAAACCAAAATCATAGTATTATAATTGGAAAACTTTTATAAGGACAGTAATACCCATTATATTATTTATTACATCATTGTTCGGTCATTATGATGTCAGCAAACACATAATTTTTTTATACGGTACTTAAATTTTACCCAAAAATTGAACTTTATCAAAAAATTATGAACACTTCACCGTTGAAAAATTTAAATGTCCTGATTCCAAAAATTAATATTCATTTTATTATTATAATTATATAAATATTTTAATTTTATTTTTTGAAATAAAAAAGACAACATTTATTGAAAATTGATGAGTTTTTTTAAAAAAATAGCTTTCAAATATTAATAAAAATTAAATTTGACTTCAAATAAATTAAATAATCATTTATATTAATTAAAATTATTTTAATAATAGTTTTTTTAAAAAATATTTTTTAATTTAAAATTCCATTAATTCATGAAAATGGATTTTAAATGAATTTTAATATTAACCCAAAAATACTTTTTGGGCTTTTAAAATCATTTACAAAGTAACAATAAAAAAATGGATATATATTCATTATTCTATAAAAATGAAGAAAATAATCATAATTCTATTAGATTGTTACATATACCTTTATTATTCCAACATATTCCTTATGTGTAAATTTTGTGATGATGGTTATTTCTTGGGGTCATTTGGTGAACATAGTCTAGGTTGCGATGTCAATGAGCTTGAACTTTTCCTGTAAACTGTTTTTGTCATGGTTAAGTTGTTTGACCGCGTCTTGGGATTGGTCAAGAGCGAAGCCCATTGATGAAAAATCCCTTTCTGGCTCCAATACATGAGCTTTGTATGGCCTGAGTCTATGGGATGATTCCATCACCTCCTTATTCTATTTCGAAATAATTTTTTAAAAATTTATATTTATATTAGTTCTTTGATCACTATTTGATGGCTATTATATCAATAGTAATGATACATAACAGTCATTTAAGCCCAATAATAAAAATTTTTAATGGGTTTCCTATATCCATAAGACATTAAAAGAAATGAAATTTTCTTCATTAAAATTCAGGTTACTGCATCATTATTTCATTTTGAATTTAATTAATTTCCAACCTTAAGAGATTCATTATTTACTCCTAATAATAATTTTTATTCAAGTGTTACAAAGATTCAATTTTCAAACAGTTCGGTTTAAATTTGTCAAATTTCCTATTTATTATTTTAAAATAATATATAGAATTATTTTGTGACTAAGAGATGAGATGAAAATTGATTCCAAGTCTAGGAGTGCCCAGAAAAATATCTTGAAAAATATTAATATATTAAATAGTAGACGCGTTATTTTTTCATGAAAAGTCGAATAAATTCAAAACGATTTCCTAGATTATAAATCTAAAGGAATTATTTTATTCTGAGTTGCAACTTTACATTATATGTGTCCTAACATCGACCGGTGTCGGACTTCTATGAAATGTAACTTTTAGAAGTTTAAAGAAATAAAATAAATGATGTTTTATTTTATTTAATATTATACAGTGACACAATTATGGTTTTTCATTTTAAAAACATTATTACTTAATTCAGGGTTATCATAATAACCCAGGAATTCTGATGAATAGTTGATAATGATCTCACTCCAGCAAACATCAGCGGATCGAGGATATATGATGACAGGACATCCAATCTTATTCAACAAATGATCGAAACTCCAATTAGGGAATTTTTTTGTGATTATTTCCATATTTCATGAAATAATGAAAAATGTGGATCAACCAATGAACATGTTGACACACAGGTTGATTCTTCTTGCATGATGGTATTGTTTGCGGGGATTTAAGGAGAGATAAGTTGATGTGGTTATTTGTTATTTGTAAATCCTTCTAACAAGGAAAAGTCATGGTTGAGACAAAAAGATGACTAGATCCATTTTTGGACATTCATGATCGTTAAAAACCACCAATTTCTTATGTTCATTGTTCCTTGTAGGATGTTAAGGGAAAATAATTATGCCTTCGATTCATGGAACAATGATCCTAGATTAAAGATCCCACCCCATGATGATGTAGCTAAGGTGTGAAGATTATTACATGGTGTGATTTGGCTAGGATGGTAGCACACAAGGGTGAAGGAGGTGGAACATAGGGGTTGCATGGGTGGTGGCACATAGCGGTAGTTGGGCCTTGGATCTAGCCGGTTTATGTAAGAAACTGTGAGATCCGAGGTCTCATCCAGGATAATGGTGAAGAGGATAGTGATCTTCCGGTGGTTCGGATAGTGGAGGTGGAACTTGGCATGGTAGAGAGGTCGGGTGGAATCCCATGATAGGGTAAAGGTTTCTAGTAGGTGGAGTTTAAAAATTGCACAAACGTGGTGGTTGTGTACACAGTGGGGTAGAAGAGTGGATCTTGTGGAAGTGGTGAGGTCGTGGGGCTAGAGAAAATGGTTTTCTGACCATGTGGGATGTGGTGTGTCACCATGTGAAGCTGAGGGAAATGTGGTTGTGGTGGACCGCATGGGGAAATACAGACCAGAAATTGTGAATATTGGTTTAACAAGAGGAGTCTGGATGCTATAGTGGCCACCTGGGATGTATCAACAAGACAAAAAAGATGGACTAAACATCCCTACGAGTCGTTCCGATTTGGGTTGGATCTGGTCAGGTCGAGTTAGCAACACCAGGCAGAACATGGTCAGTTAGGGTCTTCGTTACTGTGTCTAATAGGTCCTTTCTATTTCTTCTAGACTGGTTAGGGTTGATCAGTGCTTTGGGCTGGGTTAGGCGGGTCCAATCAAACCCAGACCAGGCCCGATCACACCTTTTTACAAAAACATCCTTAACATTCAATCCATATGTTCGTTTAACGAGTAATTTTCAATTTTAGGACCCTACCAAAGAGACAATCCTTTTTACATAACCTATGTAGGTTTATATGGATGTTTTATAAAGACATAATGGCTTGAGGAATAGGTTTTACAAGCATGATCACACTATGAGTGGAATCATCTGGCAAATAATGACATTGAGACTACAAGACTTTATGATACTACATGAATTTCTGAGGTTATGTGATAGATTCAGATTACGTTTCATACCATTACTATGTATCATACTGAGACTATGTGTCCTATTGGGACTGAGTGTCTCATCAATACTATGTTCCTTATTAATAATGGGTGTTTTGTGGATTTTGTCTGATAATTCTTTT
This sequence comes from Viscum album, assembly GCA_963277665.1. NCBI lineage: Eukaryota > Viridiplantae > Streptophyta > Magnoliopsida > Santalales > Viscaceae > Viscum > Viscum album. The sequence continues at coordinate 1,043,690,975 of OY728133.1, read as the reverse complement.
TTTTTACTATATGACTATATCGGTGTGACCTGACTATGTATCTACTTCATTTTATACTTAATGCATTGATTTTTGGTATACATAATATATTTATTTGTGTTATACATTGTGTATTTTATTATGGTATACTTCCTGTATTTCCTAGTAGTATTCATTTGTGGATTTAGGTTGTATTATTGAGTATTATTTTACTCACCCTTTCACGGGCTTCTCCCACAAGTTTCATGTCTTGTGTATATGAATAACACTTTGAGAGAGTACACATTAGACCAGTACCTGGTGGTTCTTTGAGATAATTTATAGTCAAGGTGTCTTCATGCGGCTTCAAAAAACTATCCCTATACCTACCATTCAAGTAGTACTTTCTCTGGATGAGTTTCAAGAAATATTAATTTCACTTTTCCAAACTACTTTTTGTGTGGAATTGTATTCTAGACCTTCTTATATTCATTTTTCTATACTTTCATACTCTATTGTCGGTATCTTTGTGGTAAACCTACATGTTTACATAGTGTTTTACATTTCGTCATTTTGGAATTGGGGATGTGTTCATGTGCACATGTTCATTGGGAAATTCCTCCCATTTGAAGTATATGCCTACTCGGTTCTAGTCACCACCCCTTGGTATATTGGAGGAAATATTTGGGTAGTCGTGGTATGTTCCCCTCTAAGATGGGCCATAATATAGTGGTATAAAATTTGGTAAACTCTACATAAGGATGAAGAATTTGTCATGTTGGTTTCCTAAAACTCTGTTAACTATTTTTATTTTTTCTTTCAATAAAGGGATTCTAATGTTGGTGTGGAGGACAATGTATCCATACACCAAGACTATAGAAACCTAATTTTAGACTGAGTATGTGGAAACACTAGTTTCATCTAAAACAATGGTACATTATTCATTTAGTATTTGGGTGTCTTATCATGTCCTTCTTGAGTCAGCTCACCATGTGTACTCTATTGACTATTGTACATATATTTATATTTTTGGATGGCTCCATGCAGATATCCTTCCCAAAATATTTTTCATGATCATGAGGATTATCCATTTACAATCATTGGCTCAGTACATGGGCATGTACCAGAGATACCACCTCTAGGTGGTTTACCAAAGATAACACCACCTGTCGAGCAGTAGTTACTACTAGCGCTACATGTTAAGCATGCACGAAGGCTTAGTTGAATGCATGAGTTCTATAGGTATAAAACTCTCATTTTTTTGTGTGGTATAGACCCCAATGTTTGTTAGGATTGTCTGTATTCAATTACCCATTTTTTACTCCTTGTGAGGACACCTTTCGAGTAGATGGAATTCCAACCAATGAGTCTTCTTAAGGGCTCAGTGCGGTGATAGTGGAGCTTAATGATACCGAAAAATTATGAGAAAACTCTCTCTTTGGAATACTATTAGAATCTCTTTATATAGTATTTCATTCCATAAACATTACACTCAATGTGTATACAACAACTTCTACATCTACAACAGGATTGTCAGACAGTGGCGGAGTATTCTATGAGATTTATTGTTGTTTCTTGCTACTCCATATATATGGTATGAAACCACTTATTCAAGGATCAAACCATAAATAATATTTTTTGATATTTTTATTATAGAATCCATGACATCCCTTGTAATTTTTACATATTTTGGTGTAGTATAATGATTTCTACTGGTAGAGAGCTTTCTAGTCGAGCAGACAGAAGCAGTGAGAGCTACCACTGAGCATTAAGTAGCATAGAATTTAGAATTAGGTATCCAAATATAGTTTTAGGGATCCAACAAGGTTATTAAATCCATGGGATGACCCCAAGACAATGGATCAGTGGTGCATGGCTCATCGAGTGTGGTGAGTCACTTAAAAGATAGACTATGTTACTTGTGCAACGATCCGGGACATCTGGCTCGCGATTGGCCAATCCTTCATACAATAGATCAATAGATAGTCGAGGGACATAAAATATAGTTGGATGGGGAATATCATGGTGGTTCTTAGGGATGAGGATGTGGAAGAGAAGAATCTGGGGTAGGAGGAGGTGGGTGGAAGTTCGATGTATTACCTCCACCATCCATATGTGGTACACGATTTCCTGAGGGTTCTGGTGGATGGGGATGAGTATAGCTTCTGGTGATAGAGGCTTCTGATTCCTAGACTCCAGGAAAGATGAGAGGTCTGATCTATTTCTTTTCCACCATTTCTATATTTCTGATAATCATAGGTTTCAGTCATTATTTTCATTCAATCCCCCTTGTTCGAAAATCAGAGATTCGGCGAGAACCATTGAATTAGACCTTACATTTATGGACTACTACATTAGGGGATTCGATGATCTCACACTAGTTCTGGCTATGCATCCATACATTTGGAGGTAATTTTTTTAGTTGGAATCTCTTGGTAGATTTATCGAGGCCTTACAATATAATTTTAGGTATGGATTGGTTATCAATATTCAATGCTTATATTGACTATTTTAGGTGAACAATGTAGTGTGTCTACTGTGATGGGATCAACTTATTCTTTTTTAGTGAAATGGAATCCCATGTATGGAACGATAGACTGAGACATAATAGGGTTCAACCAATCACATATTAGTTGTCTATCCTAACCCTATGTGCTACGGATGATATGAGTCTCTAGTTTCCTATAGTGGTGGAGGAATATGAAGACTTATTTTCTAAGGATGTTCTTAGATTACATCCTCATAAGTAGATAGACATTATCATTTGTCTATACCCGAGGTAGACACCAATATCTACACCAGCATATTATATGTCTCCCATAGATATTCATGAGTTGAGGGTGAAGTTGGAGGACTTACAGAGTAAGGGCTTCGTGAGGCCTAGTGATTCACCCTAGGATGACCCAGTTTTGTTTGAAATGTTGTGCGAAGGGAGCATGAGATTTTGTGATGAATTTTCTTGCCTGAAACAGGTGACCATGAAGATATGTATCCACTATGGAGGATTGATTACCACTTCAATAAACTGAATGGAGCGAGGTGGTTTGTGAAGATTGACCTTAGATTGGGCTATCACCAGCTTTGAGTATGAGATGATGATATACTGAAGATGAATTTTTGATTTGGTTATAACCAATATGAGAACATATTGATGTTTGTTTCCTAAATAAAATCCCTATAGTGTTCATGGGACTCATGTATAGGATCTTCCATCCTTACATACACCTGTTCATGATGGTTTTCATTTATGAAAACCTAGTGTATTCGATTTCTAAGGAGGATCACACGATAGACTTATGGAATGTCCTATACACACACTGAAAGCACCGACATTATGATAATCTATTAAAGTGTTAGACTTGGATATAGTAGGTAAATTTTTTAGGAGTCTTTGTTTCTTTGGATGGGGTTATTAGAAGATCCATCAAAGATATAGGTGGTTCTTTCTTGGGAACCACCAAAAAATGTTACCAAGGTGAAGAGTTTCCTTGGTTTTGATAGGTATTATCAGAGGTTTCTACATGTCTCTTCTAGAGTAGTGCCACCCTTAACAACTATTACATGAAAGAGGAAGCCTTTCATGTGGATGGATAATTTCTAGGAGATATTTTAGTAGTTGAGGTAGAGATGGATGAGCACTCCCATCTTTATATTTACAGAGGTGGGTATCGAGTACATTGTGTTTTGTGATGCATCATGAAACAAACATGGTTGTGTGCAGATGCAGGTAAAAGTGGTGATTGCCTAAGGATCATGCCAATTGAGCCACATGAAAAGATCAACACGACATGTGATTCTGAGTTTTCAGTGGTAGTCTTCTCATTAAATATGTGGTGATACTACATTTTTGGTGATATGTTTATCATATACTCTAACCAAAATAATCTCAAGCGTATCTACTCTTAGAAAGTGCTAAAATTGAGATAGAGGAGATAGCTAGAGATCCTCCCAGACAATTACATTGAGATTTTATATACTCATTGGAAGGGGAACATGGTAGAAGATACTCTTATTATGAGATCTATTTTGTAGTTGTTGAGCGAGGCATCAAAGCAGTTTTCCTCATTACAGATATCCTTTTGTGGATGGATATGGAATATTTTACCTCTAATCGACAGTTTTCACCACTCCACTATAATAGTAAGTCAAGGTGGAACATCTTGGACATATGGAATGTGTGACATTACATGCTCAAATGTCCACAAGTCATTCCCCTGATGAATATTTGATAGGTAGGGGGATATCATTCTTTTTATAGGATTCTCAATGGTACTGATGATGTTATGGGGGGTATTGAGGGAGTTCCATATATCCCATTTTGCAGTACATCCTCATTTTGAGATGATGTTAAAGAGCCTCTAATTTCAATTCTGGTGGTCACGGATGATGAATCCAATAGAAGAGTTCTTTTCTAGAAGCCTCACTTTTTAGCCAATGAAGGTTGAGCACTGGGTTCTAGTGAGTTTGAATAAACACATTGATGTGATGGTGTTGAAATGGGATGAGAGATCAGTGGACACTGTGATAGGGTTACTATGTATGTCTAGGGATCACAATACCATCAGGTGATCTTTCAACGACTCGCCATGTTATCCCACTTCCTAGCAATTTTAGAGTAAAGTTCAATAGAGAGAATGGGACACCTTTACATGTATGTGACAGTTTGACTGAATGGATTTACTTAAATGATAGTATCCAATCATAATTATTGATTTACATCTCTATTTTGGTAGGTATTGTAGGAGTTGTTTCACACTCATCAGCTCTTGAGCGCAACATTCCACCAACAGACAGACGACCAGACACAGCAGACCATACAGATTCTATAGGACAAGCAATGTGTCTGCAACTTAGATTTTTTTCCATATTTTGGAGGATCACCTACCTCTGGTGGAGTTTTTATAAAACAATAACTACAATTCCAAAATCAACATGGAATCATGTGAGGCCTTATGCGGGCAACCCTGTAGGTCACCACATTGTTGGACATTGCTAGGAGATTGATCATTCATTGACCCATAGTGGTTTTAGGTGACTACCATGAAGATGCAGGTAATCCAGAATTTGATGATGATCATAAAGAAATATCATAAGTCTTATATTGATCATTGATAAAGGCATTTAGTGTTTGAGGAGGTATAAAATTTGTTTTTTGAGGTCTCTCCTTGACACGAGAGATAGCAATTTTGCATGGGAATAAAGCTATCTGAGAGGTTCATCATCTCTTTTGAGATACTATGTAGAGTTTGTGAGGTGGAACAAAACATAGATCTATCTCTACAAATATAACAAGTGAATTAAGTCTTACAGGTGTTCCAGTTGGGAGATATGATTATGATCCACCACATTTCCTCGATTAGGGAGGGATAAACATTGATGATGGGGTGACATTTTCAGAATACCTAGTGGAGATTGAGGATTGATAGGAGAGGATTCTTCATTGATGGTTTATTCTTTTAGTGTGTTCTTGGTGGTATCACAAGAATATCTTGGAGATCACATGGATGTGGGAGACTCAAATTCAGGCCCAGTCCCATCATTTGTGTGTAATACCTTTTGTTTTTGGCTTTTGAGGTTTTAGATCCCTATGGTAAGGAGAATGTAACATCTCATAATTTCAATTAATTATTGTAAATGTTATAAGGAATTTTTATGAAACTAGGTTCCAAGAATGTGGGAGATTCTGAGGCCTGGATTTCTCATAAAAACTATTTGAAAAATATTAAAATATCAAATATTACACGTGCATAGTTATCTTGAAAGGTGGAATAACATCTAAATAGATTATCAGATTATAAATCAGTGGTCATAGTTGTGTTCGAGATAACTAATTTACATGTGTCAAGGACAAATATAAATTGAATCAATTCAACTATGAAAATTATTTTTTGAATTATTAAAGAAATATAGTAAATAATGTTTTCTTTTATTTAACATTACGTAGAAATTATGAAATGATTTTCATTATCATAACCATTTTCAATGAATTAAGGATTATTATCATAACCCTATAATTCCTATAAAATTCAGAGAACCTACTCTTTCCAATGAACACTAGCGGACCAAGGATAGATGATGACACAACCTTGGTTCTTCATCAACCAAGGTTCCAAAATCCTGGTATGTCATTATTTTTTACATGTTTTTATCCTCATTCATAGAATAAAATACTATTGTGGATGAACCAACGAATTGTTTGACCCCCGGGTTTGATCATTCTTGTGTGATGGTCTTGATAAAATGGATTTAAGGGGAAATAAATCATGGTAATTAATTGTTCATCATTAATCACTATAATATTGAAGGATCGATTTCGACATGAAAAATGACCAAGATCCATTCATCTGGAATTCTCATGCATTTCCACCCCCCATTTCATGTGTTATTCTTTCTTTGTAGGATATGAACAGAGGATTTTTGTGCCTTCAATTCATGGTGAAATAAATTGAGATTGAATATCCGACCTAATGATGACAATGTGAATGTGTGACGATGAAGACGTGTAGCGATTTGGCCAACATTATAACACATGACGACAAGGGTAGCGGGACATAGTGACGACCAAGATGGTGGATCTAGTCAGTTCAAGTAAGAAGTGGTGTGATCCGAGGATCCAATGCAAGATGAAGGAGAGGATGATAGTGATCTATTGGCGCGTTGTCCAGAAAAATCGAAGCTCTGAATATTGGAGGGTCCATTGGTGAACTTACATAAATGGAAATGATGTAGGTCATCGGAGTGTGTCGGGAATGTGGAGACGGTGGAATCAACTGTGGGATGCTGAGCGGACATGAGGGGGATGCAGTGGGGTAGCCACATAGAACACACAATGGTGGTGAGGCTGTGGGTCAAGTAGAAATGGCAGGCCAGTTGAGTGTGACACGGTGCCACACCACGTAGAGTAGAGGGGAACATAATCATAGTAGACTGCATGTGGTGGACCAGGCTGGAATGCATGCATGTGGGCCAAACCAAAAGAGGTGATCCACTCCAGCAGTCCCACCACATGGACCAATCCACCTAGTAGTACTAGTGGGCCTACCAGGTTGGCCAGACTGACTTGGGTCGACCCTAGTTTGGTGGGTTGGATTAGACTGAGACAGGACCTCAGTCGGGCCTTTTTATGAAAATATCCATAACTTTCAAACGTTGTGTCTCTTGGACATGAAGTTTATAGCATTGGGACCCTTGCGATAATATGGAAATTATTATATATCCTATGTGGGTTTTGGTGGAAGTATTAATATGACATAATGTCTTTTGGAGTACATTCTACCTGAACGAGCGTGCTATGAGCGCAATCATGTGGTTGCTAGTGACATTGAGACTATGTGACATTATGAGACCACGTAGATTTCTAAGACAACGAAAATTACTGATACTATGTCTCTTATCGATACAATGTGTCTTTCCAAGGATATGTGTCTCATTGGGACTGAGTGTCTCATTAATAATACATGTCTTACTAATGCTAGGTGTTTTTTGGATTACTTGTAATAATCATATTTAGTGTACTATAGACCTATACTTGTGTTAGTTGGCTACGTATATTCTTTTTTGGTATAAATCATATATTTATTTGTGGTACATATCATTCATTTCATCATGGTATAAATCATGTATTTAATTATGTTATACTTCATGTAAATGTATGTGGTATTCCATTGTTGTTTCGTGGTGTCCTACTAAGTATTGTTTTACTCACCCCTGTAATAGCTTCACCCACACATGTTGTGTCTTGTGCAGAAGACTAGTAATTTGATAGATACCTAGGTGTACTAGGACCAGGTGGTTCTTAGAGAAACCAAAATTTTGAGTAGTGTGCATGTGTCTTCAAACAATTATCTATTTACCTACCCTTTAGGTAGGTTTTTCAGTTGATGAGTTTTAGGAACTTATACTTTCACATTTCAAGATTTCTTTTAGGGCGGGCTTGTATTTTATCCCTATTTGCATTCTAATTTTCTACTATTATACTCTATTGTCGGTATCATTATAGTATGCATTCCAGTATTCATAGTGTTTTAAATTTCAGGATTTTGGTCAGGGATATGTGTCGGTGTGTGTATATAGGTTCTTAGGAAAATGTCTCGCATTTTTTTGATATGCCTACTCAATGATAGTCTCTATCCCCTAGCCTATTAGATGCGGGCCTGGGTAGTCAATGAATGGGACCCTCTGGGACAAGTCAGGAAATAGGTAACCATTTTCACTGACATATCGAATTATTCTCTAATTATTAAGAGTTGTATTAATGTGTCACACACATCAAATATAGTTCATAAAATATGATTCGTATTTCTCCATAAATGATCATGGAGTATGTTTCTATGAGGATGATGAAATTTCATGAAAAAAGAATCCTTTTTTAAATAACCAACTAGAATAACCATATATGAGCTATAGATCTACAAGACCTCATTCATGCCTTAATATTTAATATATTGTAAATTCTAGTGATGAGGGTTTGAACACTATTAGTGATGATCTAATAAACTCTGTATTCATAAACATACATAATAAGAATAAATTAATATAAAACATATCAATAAATCAAGGAAGAAAATATATTATTGTAATGAAATATTAAAAATACAATTATATAACCCATATAAGTAAACTAGGATCCCAATTTAACACCCCATATGTTTTTGATATTTTTCCCCATAAATGAATTTTAATTCTTCAATAGATTTTTTTAAATTCAACACCGTGTTTAAGTAAAATCACAAATATAATTATTATTTAATGTGACTATTATTGGTTATTCATTTGATTAGAGATTTTGAGTTAGAATAACAAAATTTTGTATGATCTATATTTTACGCATTTATAAATTGAATTCATAGGTTAATAATTGCATATAAATGAAAAAAATATTTGAAACTAAATGAATTGTTTTTCTAAAAAATTAAATTTACGCATGATATTCATTTTTTATATTAATAAACATAAAGAATCATTATTGGTGGATGATTTTAATTAAATTTTTATATTATATAATAAATCAAAATTTAAATCATTTGTTTAATTTTTTTACAATTCATAGGATAGTAATAAATTCATATTTATGCATAAGTCGAGGTTTTTTCAAAAAACATTATTCCATTCTGTTTTATAGATTTATATTAAAATATAATTATCCCACTTATATAGAATGAAAATTGAAAAATGGAACATATTTTGAATTAGTATCCTCAAATTTGGTAAATAGGCCCATATTAATGTTTGGTCAAAATGAAAAGTAAACTTGGTAAACCTTTGTCTCCTTGGTAATGGTAAAGTGGGTAAAATATGGTTAACACCATGATATAAGGTCTCACAATCATCTGAAAACACTTATTTATCGTATTTTTTGGATATATTTAATATATATAAATCCAACTGTCAAATATATGTCCACTTGGTTCCATTTTTTATTGATTAAGACATTTATATTAATTTATGGAAATAATTAATAGAAAATGTCAATCTCTTAAACTTAATATTATTAAAACAAAATATGTAACAATTAAATGAGGATATGTTTGGTTATAAATATTTACTTCAAAGATAACTTATTTTTTTCGTAGTAATTTATTTATTTTTTTAGGGATTAAATAATTATATAAAATTTTTATGAAACCGTGATATAATATATATTCAATTAAAATAATATAAAAATAAATGATTTTTAAAAAATTAAAAGTGATATAATTTGGATGAATTATTGATATACATAAATTTTTTAGATAAAAATTAATTATTATAGATTTTTTTAGTGGTTTATATTTGAATTATATTCAATAAAGTTGTTCTCAAATTTAAATTTTACTAATTGATCTTAAAATGACAGTAATAATAGTTTATAATAAAAATATTTTATTATATAATTTAGAAATATGAAAAATATTAAAATATGACATGTATGATAATAAATTACTTATAATTTTATCCCTTGGTCATTCATTGCCCGATTTTTACCTTATTGGTATAATCATAACCCTTTTATATTAAAATTTAATTACCCTAGTTATGAATAAAAATTTTTAATTAGGGGGTTAAAACCAAAAAATAATGTTTTAAATGACACAAAAACATGTCTAAATATAATAATATAGTGTTATTTAAATATTTTTATATTTTTCATTAAATCTATGTCCATTTAAAATCATTTTTCATGAGAATTATAGTGTTTTATTTTAGTCATTGTTGTAATTTTAAGTGTGTAATTTTTTCCATATAAAATGGCGCCCCTTCTCTTATTGTTTAACAACACAGTGGGACAATTAGAAAAAACCAATAATAACTCCTCAAAACCATAACATACACATTATATAGGTCTATGTATTCACAAAAAATATTATCCTTATGGCCATTAAGTGGATTTTTAGTGGATATTTTTATAAAAAACTGTTTTAACCGATCACTCTCTTTTTAATTTTTAATTTACCTTATATAAGTAGATTGAATTTATAATAAAATAAAAAATCAATTATGTTAAATGTATTAAAATGTTATTATAATTATTATTTCAGTATTATGCACCCTCCATTCTATCAAATGAAAAATGATAATTTCGTTTTTTCTTATGAGTGGACTACCATCTCCACAAAGCAATGTGATTCATTATTCACATTAACATTAAATGGATGGTAATGAAGATATGTTTAATAAATATATATGATACATGTGATAATATAATTATTCTAGAAAATTGAATTATTATTTAACATTTTTTATTCCATCCTTTAAGAAGTTAATCCAATGTTCATGCATACATATGGCCCACCGTCTCCTTAAATGGTGTTATTCATTTTTTCGTATCTAATTTTTATTGATGATTATAAATTAATATATATATATTGAGTAAATATTATATATTTATCATTATTAAAATTACGGTTACTCTGAAACCATGAAAAAATTAAAAGGACCAGAACTGCTGATCTAAAACATACATGAAAAACAGCGCAGTTATTAAACAAAATTGTGATTCTAATAAAGAATTTTTAATAAAAAGGTCATAAAATGTGATAGTTAATAATATATGGTATGATATATATGAGTATATTTATAATAATTACATATTCATTATAACTAAGGTTTTAACACACACAAATGAAGTCGTACCGGAGGTAAGGGTTTATTTCACATTCACACCATTATCTAGAATTATTTTATTTTAAGTCTCCATTAAGAAAATTATTTTATATGTATATATTAATCCCATTAAAAATTATTAAAATCTTTTTATTTATACCAATTATATTTTCCCTATTCATTTTTCTCTATTTCTATACTATACATACCAAATTAATGTTTTTAAGGATGACAAACATTATTTTTTAACTCATCCACGAATCATTTTATTTCATGTAAAAATTTTACTTTATTATATTTTAATGACTTTTTGAACTATTATTGAATGATTTAATAACAAAATTTATTCAAATTTTGTATTTAAATAAAATATAAAATGAACATTCGTTTCATTTTCTGAAAGAAAAATTGATGAAATTTTACTGAACATTTTGAATGAACATTTATTTTAAAGTACACGACATGAATAGAATGTACCATCACCATGACCACACAATTCAATATTTATTACCTTAAAATATTCAATGTTTATTTTCAAATAAATTTGATTCCTTAATATTTTTGAAATTTTTATATTTTAAATAAGTTATCTCAAAGTGAAAAGGTTATTTTCCATAATATATTTTCAAATAATCATTTTAAATTATTTTCATCTACATCAATTTGTATTTTTTTAATATTAAAATTTACTAAGGATATAATCTATTAATACCATCCAATATATTTCTCTATAAGGTTTTTGGTTATTTTTAAGGAGGATATTATATAAATTTTATTTTCAAGTTCTTCCAATATAGAATATTTTTTATTATAAAGACATGTAGATTAAGTTATATTTTTTACTAATATGAAAAATACATTATAAAAATTACGTGATGGTTGTGGATGAAAATTATGTTTCCTCTCAATGAATTGGTAGGTATTATGTGAATATAAATAATAGGTATTTATCCAAGGCCTTTCATATTTATGTAAATGCTTTGCAATGAGGCCTCGTTTGAATTTGTACGATGTTTGATATTATGCATTGCATACTTATGAAATAAGTTATTGATTTTCATGTGGTTATTATAATAGTCATAATATGCATGTAAATGTTTCACAATCAAGTTATTATTTATATGGAACTATTATATCATTATTAATTTCATCCATATTATTCATCCCTTAATAGCTACCATTATTCACATATCCTTACAAAGTGTCCTTCTCAGCCCTTTCATATAATTTTATGGAATCAAGACTCTCCCGAATAGGAGGAAATGGTCATTCTCATAGGTCTAATTTTATGTGCAAATAAAAATATCAGACTTCACAAACAAGAAATATATTGTATTACTTAGAAATAACCTTCATGAATCATGTACCCTTCCCTCTAAAATATGATATATTATTAGAACCTTTATTGGCCTCATTAATAATTATAAAAAATTTATTTACCCATGTAAAGAATGAAATAAATTAGCATAATTCTTTGATTTCATTGAAAGACCTAAAGATATGATCTATTAATTGTCTTCTATTAGCTCTATTACAGTAGAGGAGGTGAATCTAGTGGAAGAAGATGTACTGGGACTTAATTATTTTATGCCTCTTAAATGCATGGTTATCCTATATAAATTTTAATAAATATTTTCTTCTTTTGGATCCCTTGATTCTTTGAAAACAGAAATATGATATTTGTAGTATCACCATTGTAAAAAATTAACCACCGTATATAGGATACTAGGTTTGGGGTCCATACAATTGGTGTAAGTTGTAGTTTAATAGATAATTTTAGATCAAGATTTATGATAACGTAAAATAAAAAAAATTACATTATGACTAACTTTGTGAATAAATATAAGTATAGGATAACATCCTATTGTTTCGTTAAGGTATATATTATTTGGTATTCTAAGAAATGCATCTCCTCTAGATGTTACAAGTTGTAATTATTTTGACAATGTGTCATCTAAGGGTAACATCTATGAATACTCTTGGTCAATTAAATAATATCCACAATTCTAAGGAATAGTTAGTGTTTCCTTACTTTGGTCCTATTTTGATACTCTTGGGGTATATTATTTACTAAATTTTTTAGAGTTGGTGCACTAAAACCTAAATTTTTTGTACTTGATTACATAATTCGATGATTTTTTTTATAAAATATCTATTGACTCTCTGTATGATATGTTTTGGTGATAATTTCCTAAGAATATATCTCATGCTAAAAGGTTATATAATTTCCCCATAATAATGAGAACCAATAGTTTCCAAAACATTATTCTTTAAAAATTTTCAATGAATGGATGATAATTCCTAGAAATAAAAAATAGATACTGGTTATTTAGGGTAGGTGGTCCATAATACATTGAGGAACCATATCATATTGCTCACCTATTGGAATCTACATGATAATTGGTTATGAGAAAAGACCAATAAAATTGGTAATCCACAATTTTTAGGTTTCAATGTATATTCATATAAATGGACATGCATATTGATTCTTATCATTTAATATTATCAAGAAAGTTTATCATAACTCACACACTTTTATGTATTCATAAAAACCATGATGATATATTTTCATCTCTAGGTATGGTATGTTGGATGCATCATGACTGATATTCTATTAATGTATAATGTGAGAAATGATTTATACCTTCTTTATAATAATATACGTTGATATCTGAGGGCATTTGATGGAATATAATTGCCTGAAAAAATAAATTTCCATGGAGTTCAGGGAGTGAGTTCATTTTTGGAATGAAAAATAAAGAGACGCCAATCATATAGATTGATGACACTAGCATGAATCCTTTTTAATTGGAGATGTCTTGATAAAGTGACTATATTACATGGTAATAATATTTGGAGGCTAGTTATCAATGCAAAATTAACTTATTTCTATTTGGATAAGGTGGTATCTTTTTTGATTTTATCCTTGTACTTTAGGTGTTTATGCATAATTCCACTGAGAATGAGTCCTACAAAGTCATATTCTACGTATATATAAAATCATAGTTAAATTTATTTTATTAATTTAATTGGTTAAAATAAATAATTCATATTCACGTTTGGTTGATAGCCATAATCCAATAGAAATATATTCGAAATAATTAACTGACATAAATAAATAATATTAAATAATTGTTATAAGTTTTTTAGAATATAATATCATTTATATTTATCATATAATTAATGACATGATATTTATTAAATTAAATGATCATTATTTACGGATTGATATGTATTGATGAGGGAATGTAGACCAAGTTTAAAGGTCTAATTAGAATTAATTGGTATTTATTTATATTCAAAATGTGTATCAAATGATATGTGATTAATAATAAAATTATTATTATTATTATTTGGGCATAGTGTGAGTTAAAAATATTATAAATGGTTAAGGGTTTGTTTACAATTTTCAAACCTTAAACCTGCTATAACAAATAAATTATTGTATCTAATTATGTATAATTATATCACCTTACTATATTGAATTTTTAGGTGTTCACAACGGATAATAGGGTGATATATAGTGATATTTATAGAGTGATATATGAAGAATGATGTCAATAAATCTTTCTAGTGAAAATATATCTGGAAACTTATCTTGATATATAATGTGAGTGATATATAGAGTTATATAAATATATAAATATATATCTCTTCATCCTCACTAATATATTTTAAACAAGACCAAATTTTTTACCCCTTCATGAAGTGAATATTTTTGGTCATCCACAAAAAACACTAGAAATAAAGATTGGTCATGCTAACACAAAAATATTCGATGACATTGATAAGAGTTTTCGGTTCACATGTGGATCACTGTTGGAGGGATTCTACACTTGAATCCTAATGTGAAATTACAATGTGATGAACCTCATTCGATAAGATCATCAAATAATGTGGAATTACCATTTTATATAATTTCATATCTTCTTATTAATTAAATATAAATTATGTGTTATGATATTATCCCCCTAATTATGGTGTATTTATGTAGTCCATTAATATTATATTTTTATTGGACATGATCTCATGATCATGTGAAGCAATAAATACATGTGATTTAAGACTAAAAGATAACTTGGTCGTACCCTAATAAGACACTAACACAATGATCAAAACCTACTTAATTAAAAAAATGTAAATAGTAAAATGTGATTAGATAAAGAACTTTATTTTAGAATATTTCTTATGAAATCATGATTATGATTAGGATAACAATTATTCTTAAAAATTCATTTTATTATATGTTTTGAACTATTTTAAAATTTTTATGTTATGATTATTTATTGTATGATCTAATCTACTATATTTCATTCATTATAAATGGATACTCGTAGAAGTAATAGAAACCATAAAAATTCATGAAATATATATAGGGATTTATATCCTTATAAATATAATGATGATGGGGATAGAGTAGAGATTTATGTGAAAATTTTATAAATAAATTACATTAAATAAATTTGGTTATGACCATTAACCTTTTCTTTTATATATAAACCTATTGATTTACAATAACGTGTAACAACATTAAACTATTTCATATAACAACAACCTCTTTCATTAAACGGAACCACAAATCCATTTATAACATGGATGTGGAAATGTTCTTTATAATGTATATTTCATTCTTTGGGATGTAATGAAAATGATATGGTTTTTATGGATGTTTATCATCTCATGTGGGAATGAAATAAATGATGGTCATTTATTAAAAACACTAAAGACAAGGATGAAATTTTGATAATTGAGTGGATTTATATTAATGTAATTTTCATAGAAAAAAATTATCCACATTATCAGCAAGTGGATATGGAGATATAATACTGATGTCTAAGAAAAAAAGGAAAAATAAAAAGTTTTAAGGCATACTATGGACTACATAGATGGTCCAAAAAACAATATTGACCATTTAATTGATTGGATCATGCAAACCCATTGAAAGGAACTACTCTCCTAAACAGTCTTATAATATGAGTAAACAGTATCACGTTTTATCAATATATAGAAAAAATTATAACATTCTTATGGATATAGATAAATGTACATAATGAAGTGTATTAGATAGAAAAAATGCATAAGGGGACTAAGAGAAAGATTAATTTTCCCACATGTGATTCATGTGGAAGGATGGACATTTGTACAAGGTCAAAAGAAAAATAATATTTATTTTTGTGTGTAACAAAGGACATCATTCTATTGAGTAAAATGGTAATAGAGAATTCATTAAAGTACAGTGAGTTATATATAAGAATATGGGGTAGTTTTTCAACCAATTCCCCATACATTAATGAAATTTTACAAACAAATAATCCAAGATGATAGGACAAATATTTTGAAATTACTACTACCTAAGTGTAAGTTCAAAGAGACTTGGTAACTGGTACACCTATCTTTAGCACAATTATTTCCAGTATTTTATTTAATTCTAGTTTCACCAAATATTCTGTATATGAATATTTTTTTAATGGTGTCACATAACCATCTTAATGATTAGATATTGATTTGGGGTGAAAATACCTCATGGTATGGTGACCACAAATCATGTTTATACCTCTTGGCTGATAAAATATTATTATAATTTTATTCATATCAATCATTTTATTTTTACATTAGTTTAATTTGACATAACTTTTGGTGTGGATTTACTCCCTTAGTTTAGAGACCATATCAATTACCAAGGAATCAAATTCATATTCAATATTATAAATAAACCTTAAATTATCTATAATTGTAATGATGAATGAGAACATTCAATGAAAATTAGATCCCTAATATAGGGTTTTCTACCTATTAATTAGATATATTAATCTCAAAATATTGGGGAGAAATTAAAAATTGAAAACATTTATACTGTTCATGAATATGTTGATATTATTCCAATGTAATTACCTATTCTTACCCAAAATCATGATTCTAACTTCTCAACAAAACTCATAACTAATGTTATTCTTATCACAAAGACTCAATATAGAACGGTCTCAATTCAGTTATAATATTTAAAGAAATACTATAGATGAATCTATATAAGGGATTCATTTTTACTTGTGTTTTACAATGGGGTGAACCTATTCATTTTGTTAAGAAGAAAAATGAGTCATTGCATTTTTTCATTGATTATAGAGAACATAACACTATCACTATTAAGAAAAAGTATCATATACCCTGTATCAATGATCAATTTGATCAATTACTAAGACATCTATATTTTCACAATATTTATCTTCAATTATTCTATAATTGTTTAAGGATCATGAAGGGCATATATCTATTACACCCTTCCACATTTAGTAAGGTAATTATGAATTTATAATACCTCCATTTGGACATCCCAATGCTCCTGATATCTTCAAGGATTTAATGAATATAGTATTTAGAGATTACATATATTAGTTAGTGGTAGTCCTTATATAATATATTCAAATATATTAAATGTGAAAATAATAGTATGAATAACATTTCTGAATTGTGTTGAAGGCCTTGAGGAAGGAGAAGTTGTATGCTAAGTTTACCAAGTGTGAATTTTAGATTTATAAAGATTCATTGTCGGGTAATATATTCTTATGTGAGGGAATAATAGTGGATCCATCAAATATTGAAGTAATTTATAAATGATGTAAACCAGCCATGGTAACTAAAATACATAGTTATTTTACGTTTTTTGGAAACTAACAATCATTTCTGATAGATTTTTCATAAATTTCTAATCCACTCATCGTGTTGACATGAAAGGGGTCTATTTCTATTGGATAGATGAATGTGAGGATGTATTCAGAGAATCAAAGGGAATATTGTTTAGTTATCCTATTTTTGGAATGTCTTACATCATAGAATAATTTGTGATCTACATTGATGCACCAAATAATGTATTGGGATGTGTCTTCATGAAGAAAGACATGGTGATCAAATATGCCTCACACTAATTAGAAATTCCTGAGAAATATAATCTAAATTATGATTTGGAGTTGGAAGTTTAAATTTTTCATTAAAGATGTGGAATAATTAAATATATCATGAAAATTGTGATGTATATTCTAACCATATAATCATGAAGTATATGTTTATAAATAAGTTATTCAATATGCACTTGATAATATGGTTGTAGTTGATCAAAATTTAACATTGAAAAATATAGTACCAACCTAGGATGGAGAACAAGGTGGATGGACATATGATTTAGAATGATTATGTCAATATTTTAATGGTGAGGATTGAAATAGATCTATTATTTATAAATTTTTAAAATATGGATCTTGAAATCAAGATTAAATGATAAATATGTAATCATTTTCAAATGAATGTTATACCATCAATACATGAGAAGATTAAGATGGAACATAATGAAAATGTGAATTTCATCAGAAGGTGACGAATGTTCTTAAGTTCAATCGTGATCACAATTTAATGATAAGGGTTAAGAATCATATATGTGTCCCATCCTTATCAATCATAAGAAATGAGATGTTGGATGACGTTTAAAGTTCATCTCACAATATTCATTCGAAAATAAGAATATGTATGTAGATCTAGAGGAGTATTATTGTGGGATAATATTAAATGAGAAGTTCTAGATTATGTATCTCAGTGCCTATTTTATCAGCAAGTTAAGGAATTAAGAATAAATTCGAAGGGGATGTTACAACCATTAGATGAAGAAAAATTTAAATTGAAAAAAATCACAAAGTAATTTGTCATCTAACTCCACAAAACCTGAAAATGACATAATTCTATTTTTTTTGTATTTAATATCCTTATGAAGTCCACACCCATTATATATATTATATAATATTTCTATCATGATATGTTTTATTCTATAAAAAATAAATAAGTGGTATGGCTTCATGGTTACCCAATTTTATTGTATCTGATAGGATTTTGAGGTTTTCTATGAAGTTATAGAAAATTAATTGGTAATGTCTCGATACCTAATTGAGATGTAGCAATACTTATCATACATATATTTATGGTCAGTCTAAGAGGTCCATTAAAACATCATAATATTGTTTGATAGAATTTTCTATGTTTTTCAATGGTTTTTTGACTGACATCTTATCGTAGTGTAATTTTAATACAACAATAACATTCACTTGAGTATTCAGATTACTCATTGTGATGTCCTGTATTGAAATATGTGTAAAACTATAATGTGTTGAAATGATATTCGTTAAGAAAAACTGTTAGGTCCGGATCGATCTATGGAAATAATATATATGTTTAGATACATTAATCACTATATAAGGGCATCTTAGAGTCAACAAAATAGTCATTCTATCAATTGTGGATGATATCTAGAGATTGAAGATGTGAAATGTTATTTTGTGGAATTTTTTCATAGAACAAGGAAATAAGATTCAGAAATATGGGAAAATGGAGTATTATGAATATTTGTGCCTCTGAGAGTCATGATCTTATTAGCTTATCACATGAATCTTCCACTAAATCTCTCACAATTTCACGATGTGTTCCATATATATCTCTCTCGAGGTAGTACATACCAGATCCATCACATGTAATGAACAGATAGGTTATAGAACTAGATAATGATATATTATATGAGGTGTAACCACAAGAGATTATGAATCATATAGATAAATTTTATAGAAATAATAAAACTCATATTGTCAAAAAATTTCAGAAAAATCATAAATTTTAGCAAGATATGTGAGATATTGATGGTTAATGGAGGAAGAAATTCTATCATATGATTATATCATATAGATGAAAATTCAAGGATAATTGTCATTTTTTGTGGTATAGAATGTAACACCCTAATAATTTATGATATATTTCTCTATAAATAAATTTTCATTTTTTGTATCTTTCTTTATGACGAACATCATATTTAAATAATTTGATGTGTACTATTATTATTTAATGTGTTATTTATCACCGAGATATTATATTAGATATAATGGATATGAATAACTAAATTAGGAAAAAATTATTGATGAAACATATATAATATTAATTCCTTAGTTTTTAATGTATTGGAAATGAAAAAAATCATTTCTTAGAAAAGTGATGATTTTTTAAAAACAAATATTTTTGCACACAATTTTTTATTTATATTAATAATTTAAATTAATCACTAATGGTCAATAATTTTAAGGAAATATATAAATATAAACACATATATATTATATTTTTAATAAAATATTTTATTTCTCATTTCTTTTCTTTTTACTATGCACAGGAATGAAATTATCAATACTAATGCATAAAATCAAAATTTTTCTAAAAAACATTTATAATTGTTTTTATTAAGATAATTTAATATGGTATATGAATGTTAGAGATATTTAATATTTTATCAATATACATCATATATAGAATAGCTTGGGTCAATATTTTTAAATAGGTCACTTGTATTAATTGTCATTATGAATTATAACATGGGTATACATTTGTCACCTCATTAAGAGTAAAATTAGTAAAATTAGGTTAAAAACATTTGATAAAACCTCAAACTCAAACAAAAACAAGTTTTTATCATATTTCATCAATTTATTTCATATGGTTTAATCCATGTATTGAATATGGCGCCACTTAGTTCCACTTTTCAATGAGTATGACCTTTATATTAATTTATTGAATGAATAAATTCTAAATATCAGTCTCTGGAGTCAAATATGTCTAACATTTCTAAAAAAAGATAAAAAGAAGAGAATTTGGGCTCTAAAAATTATTTTAAAATTAAATTATTTTTTTATTATGGTAATTTCTTTTTAATATTTCATGATTAATTAATCAACTTATATTATTACACAATGCAACATTAGTATTTATTAAATTAGTCAAAAAATAAAAAATTAATTTAAAATATTATAATTAATACAATTTGGTTGAAGTATTGATATCCATGAATTATTTATAAAAAATAACATATTTGGGGTGTTTGGAGGCTTTATATTTGAACTACATTTTTGACATGCATTTATCAAACTCTAATTACGTGAATAGATCTTGAAATTACATTAATAGTATTTTATGATAAAATTATATCATTAAATAATGTAAGAGTACTACAAAATTAAATGATAAAAATCATGATATGAAATGGATTATAATTTCATCGCTTGGCCATTTATCAGCCAATTGTTTCCATATAAGAAAAATTATAACCCATTAATATTAAATATTATTTACCTTATATAATATTAAAATTGGTTAACCAATGGGCTAAAACAAAATAAATGTAGTTTAAAATGACACCAACAACTAAAAAAAATTCACTGACTAATGATATTAAGAATTTATCCTCTTTTTCACATTTTTTGATATTTTAAAAAAAAATTCGATAATTACATTGATATATTATTATATTTTTAGTAATTTCAAGTATTTTATTTCCCTATGTTATAAATGGGAACCCCTTATATATATTTTTCACACCACATTATGTCATATTTCTTGAATAGACCCCACCAAAATCCCTCCCCCACACCATTATCCAAATGTTTTTGGTGATGGTATTCCAAAAATACTAACACCATGGTCCATAATAGAATATCTAAAGGAGATATTTCAATGATGATCTAATATCCTTTTCCAGCCACTTTCTTTATTACTTACATTTTTACATCCAATATATCTTTTTTATTTATGATAAAATAATATAATCATTATCATAAATATACTAAATTTTTTTAGGGGAATGGAACCACCATTATCCACACTATTTTCCAAAATTAAAAAATGATAATTTTTCCCATGAATACATGTGAACTACCACCTCAATTAAATTATGTGGTTCATTTTTCATTTCATCAATAAATGGGGTGATTTAATTATATATTTAATAAATATATATTATATATATGATATATTAATGACACTACAATGTTGAATTATTACATATCATAATTTCATTTCATCCATCGAAAAGTAAAATACGACATTCATGCGTATGTACTCCCTTCCATTTCTATGAAATATGTAATTTGTTATTATATATCTAATCTGTATAGATGAATTACAATATATTTTTTATTAAAAAAAATATGATATTTAAATCATAATTATAATGCCTGTTATGATGGAACCATGATCAAATTACAAGGTCCAAAACTATAGAATATAAACATGAAAGAAAAATGAAATAGTAAAAACCCAAATTCGTAATTTTAAAGAAGAATCATTAATTTACACGTGATAAATGGTAATGATTAAATTTTAGTGACCCAGGATTAACATACATGGATATTAAATAATTTTATATGATTATTCAGTATATTACAAATTAAAATACATGAGAACTGTTATTGTTTCGTGTATTTGGAATCAAGGAACACAATCTTCTAACCTGGTGAAATGTCATCAATGTTTCCCACAAATATCATCTAATTTAATGATTATAATTAATCTTTTATTCTTACTCTAGGGAAGGGAAACATAAAAATGTAGACCTCAGTTTCTCATTAATGTTAAAAATATTAGATGAGTAAGAATAACATGAACTAAAGGGTATGAAAATATGAGCATAAAATTTTAAGATCATACCCCACATATCAAATATCATAGACTTGATCCATGGAATAAAGATTATAATATCATAAAACATGAATCATAATGGAATCAAGAGAATAATCCATGACATTATAGAATACGTATATGACAAGGGACTGTATCATATATATAATCATATAAAACCTTATATCAGGGCTACCTACCAAGGCCTTAATATCATGTTAGTATTGGGATATTCAACTATGTACTTGATTTTGTTGTGGGATAACCTCTCATGTACCCTCTTGTTTTGTGTTTCAGATGATCTCATGTGTATCCTATTGTTGCGAGCCTATGAACCCTCTTATCGTCCCCCTTAATTATGGGTTTGAGATTCCCTCCTTTATACACATTGATCTCCTAAAACATTTATCAATACCCAATTTATTAAAGATACATATAGGTCCCACATATCCTATTATTAAAGTCATACATATGTGTAACACCCTACCCCTACCTTACTGGCTTGAGGAGGTGGTGAGGGTTACTTGGACTTAAGGGACTTTCTCAAGGATCCAAAGGCTAGAAATAAATGTTGTGGGCTCTAAGAACAATCTGGGGAATGATTTCCCTTAAAACAAAACCAACCAACCAATCCACTAACCACCAATATTTGATTCATGTAAATAAAACATCCAAACATGAATTCCCCAAAGACAACCAAGTTGCACCACAATACAGCCCAAAACCAATACAACCAGACATGTCTACACCACATAAGAGTACAAGCGAAAACCAAACAACAAACACTAGAATCCATGACACCACCACAACTCCACACCAAGATCCAAACTCCAAGCTCCAAGCTCCACCCATACATCACAATGCACCACTAATGGAGGGTGATGCGTTATCTTTTCCCAAGTCATGATACCCAGCATCTGCAAAGACACCAATGTGCAATAGCAGGGGGTGAGTACTAAAACTCAGTAGTTTTTACCCAAATGACTTCCCTACACACGCCACTGTGATAAAATTATTAGCACATTTATATACAACAATTCATATAAAATAATCACAATTACAACCATTTCAATAATCCAAACATGCCCTTACCAAGCCATCACACCCTAACCAAGCAACCCAGGGAAATCCAACAAACATGCCACAATTTATTTCATCATTCACACACTAGAAAAAAATTTCCAACTTTCAACGAAATGCACAACAAACTACCCAAACAACCAAATGGTGGAGCATTCGTCCAACCTGTTTATCCATTCACACCTAGTGGTACTTTAAGACCACAACCCAACAGTGGAACTTCTGTCCAACCCATTCACCCATTCCTAACTTGTAGTACTTCCAGACCACTACCCATATTGTGGTCTTTCCAACCACTATCCATCACCTTTTATAGAAAGACTTCCCTCCCACATTTACACAACATTTCAACCAATCAAAACCAAGTATATAACACATCAATTTCAAAACATCTTGCAATCAACCAATTCCATTGCAAGTCAATACACTTCAATAAATCACCCATTTATTGAAAATAATCTTCCATGCAAAACAACCTTTCAATAAAACAACATCTTTATTGATAACCATTTCCATAATCCAATTCCATTTTAATTCAATCCACTTCAATAAATCACCCATTTATTGAAAATAATTTTCCATGAAAAAAACATTTTAATAAAACAAATTAATTATTGAAAACCATTTCCATCAATAATTTTCTTAAATCAACCATAGCTTACCATTTTAAAATCCACAACAATAGAATTTCACCATAAAACCCCATTTGTTTCAAAAATCCCACAAAACATCACCCTAGGTATATCCAATAAATTTCTCACATCAAATCACAATTAATTAAAAGCACAACAAATCAATTTTTACCAAAACTATTATCTCTAACCATGTGGTGTCAAAAGGGATGCCACCGACCATTAGGGTTCCTGATAAATCGACCCACAAGCAATTAACCTTAAAATTTGGCGAATGCACCACCGAAACCTCTCTATATCCCCTTCCCTAACATTTATATGCCTTAAAATCAACATCCAATGCAACCCCAACCCTAGATCTATACACAAAAAGTGTAGATCTAGAAAACCAAGAAAGAGAGGGATGTAGATCTAGAGAAAAACACAAGGAAACAAAGAGGACAGACTTTCCCAGGAGAAAACACCTTCAAACCTCCTTGAAACCTATTTTAATTGCTTCCAAAATGAGTTGGAGAGACCCTACAACCCTTGAGAACCAAAAATCCTGAGTGAGGCTTGAGTGGGAGGATGTTTGGAGTGAAATAGGTTAATCCCAAGGGAGCCTGGAACTTAAACCCAATTCTTTAAGTGACAGCATTGTTATCACGCATGGTTGGGAAAACTGTGTGTATGCTACTTCCTTGAGTGCAAGGGTCCGCACAGTTACCTTGCACGGTTTTTCAAATAGTGCGCAGACCGTGCGGATCCTACTTCATCCCTTACACAGTTTCCTAGATCCCCTACACGGTTTCCCTAAGTCGTGCTGAAACCGTGCACCCACAGAAAAGCCTCCAAACTCTTCCAAAACAATTCCAAACTCCCCCAACCACTTCCCAACTCATCCCAATCACTTTAAAAACATAAAAAAGCATAAATAAGGACACATATATCAAACCTGGGGTAATAAATTCTCAAAAAAAAATTCACTTTCCATCCCCAGAAAGTTTTGAACTCACCATTTGCCGAAAGAGCTCAGACCGCTGCTCGACCATCTCTTTATCCTGCTCCGATGTTTCATCTAGAATCTGATCGTGCTGCCACAAAACACAAATTAAACCGATGATTCTCCCACATAAGACTTTCTCTTGCCTATCCACAACCCTCACTGGCATGTGCTCCAACAAAGAATCATGTTTTAGTTCATCATGATCCCATCGAATCACATGGTCATGATCTGGTTGATACTTTTTAAACTATGACACATGAAACACATTTTTCACCACATTGATCCTTGGTGGAAAATAAAAACGATAAACCACCTCACCAACCCATTCAATAATCTTAGAAGGACCAATATACATCAGAGATAACATTCCCTATTTCCCAAACCGACGATGTCCCAACCTAGCAGATATCCTCAAGAAAACATGATCACTCACCTTGAACAATAATGATCGTCCACTATGATCCACATATGATTTATGTTGACTCTGAACAGTCTCCATTATCTTCCTGATCAACATGAACTTCTCTGTAGTCTCTTGAACTTGGCTCGGTCCAACAATCAAGGACTCACCCATTTCCACCCAACATAGTGGAGAACGACACGGCCACCCATACAAGGCTTCAAACAAAGAAATATATATAGATGCTTGGTAACTGTTATTGTACGAGAACTCAACCAACGAAAAGTGATCCTCCCATGAGCCACCAATATCCATAACACAAACCCGCAACAAACCCTTCAATGTCTGCATCATCCTCTCATATTGACCATCCGTCTGATGGTGATACGATGTTCTCATAGTCAACATATTTCGAAGAGATTTCTGTAAGGATTTCTAGAAATGGGATGTAAACCTCATATCTATATATGATACAATCAAGAATTGAACACCATGCCTCTTTACCACCTCCTGGATATAGATTTTGGAAATATCCTCCACCGTATGAGATTCAAGAATCGGAATGAAATAGGCAAACTTCGTTAGAAGATCCACTATCACCCATATGGCATCGTGATTTCAGACCATTCATGGAAGACCTGTGAAAAAATCCATTACTATTTGCCCCCACTTCCAAACAGGGATTGGTAAAGACTGCAGCATTCCTTCTGGCCTTTGATGCTCTGCCTTGACTTGTTGTCAAGTCAAGCATCTCAAAACAAACTCAGCCGCTCTCCTTTTCAAACCAGCCATCCAGAACTACTCTTTCAATGCATTATACATTTTCTGAATTCCATGATGAATAACCCATCTGGAATGATGATACGCCCTATGAAGATACTCCTCACAAGCAACTAGTACATACATCCGATTATGAAAACACAAAATTGAATATCCATTCAGTTTCCAACCCTCAATAGTCTCCCCAATATTTAATCTCGACCCCATGGTCGCACACTCAAAATCAGATATTTGTGCCTCTCTAACCCGGACAACCAAGTTAGGAATCAAAGAAACATGAAAGAAGACCACTCTATCACCCTGGTCCTCACATTCCAACCGCATATCAGTTATAACTGACATCAACTGGCACTAGTCCAATGCATGTTTCACCATACGAGCATATAATTTTCTATTTAATACATCTACCACAAAATTTCCCTTACCTTTTGTGTACATTAAGACAAAATAAAACATCTAGTGATATTCCATCCATCTCTTTTGCCTCATGTTCAAATCCCATTGTGAGAAAATGTTCTCCAAGCCCTTATGATCTGTATATACCATGAATTTCTCACCGACGAGATAATGACACCACATTTTCAAATGATGCACCACCGCTGCCAATTCCAAATCATGAGTTTGGTAGTTCTTCTCATGAACCCTCAAATTACGTGAGCCATTTGCAACTAAGTGATTTCCTTGCATGATAATGCACCCCAAGCTCGATCTCGATGCATCGCAATACACCGCATACCCATTTCTTGGTTCTAGAAAAACCAAGATTGGTGTTGATGTAAGTCAACCCTTTAGCTCTTTGAAACACTGCTTACACTATTCATTCCCCTATAATGGAACATAATTTCTTGTAAAAGCTATCATCGTTGAAGAAAAATGTGAAAATTCACGAACAAAACGCCTATAATACCCAACTAGACCAAGGAAAATTTGTATCTCAAATACATTCTTTGGTGGTTTCCACGAGATAACAACCTCTATCTTTTCCAGATCCACTAAAACACCTCTTTCAGAAATTAGCTGGCCAAGAAAATGAAATTCCTATATCCCAAAGTCACACTTTTTTAATTTGGCACCCAATTGATGATCCCTCAAGATCCCTAGAACTGTCGACAAGTGTTGCTCATGCTCTACCCTTTTTATTGAATACACCAGAATATTGTCTACAAACACCACCACCAATGAATCCAGATATCTCTGAAATATTCGATTCATCAATTCCATGAACACCACTGGCACATTCATTAGACCAAAGGGAAAAATCACATAATCAGAATGGAAATATCTACTTCTGAAATAATTTTTAGGAATATCGTCCTTCCTCACATGAAATTGATGACATCCCGACCATAGGTCGATCTTGTAGAACCACTGTGCTCCCCTCAACTGGTCGAAAAAATCATCAATTCATGGAAGTGGATATCTGTTCTTTATCGTAACTTGGTTTAGTATACGATAATCAACATAGAGCCTCAATGTTCCATCCACCTTTTTCACAAACAACACAGGAGCTTCCCATGGGGACGTGCTAGGCCGGAAAAACCCTTTGTTTTACAATTCTTCCAACTGGACATTCAATTCCCGCAATTCTGTAGGTGCCATCAGGTATAAAGGAATTGATAAATGACTTTTCCCTGGAAGGAGATCAACTGTAAACTCCACTTCTCTTACAGGAGGAAACCCAGATAATTCTTCAGGAAAAACATCCATGAACAGATCCACCACTGCTTAAAGAACACTCTTCTCAACACCTTCTACTGATTCTAGTGACAACACCACCAAATGATATGATATCGTTCCCACTGATGGTTCCTACAAACCCGTTACACCATGCCAATCATTCCTCTCTCCTCTAAAGAGATGTCTCATGCCGTCGTCTATCGTAAAAGCCACTGTCCACGCATTACAATCGATGTTGTCCTTAAACCCCACCATCCAATCCATTCCCATGATTACATCATACGCATCTATATCAAACACTGGAAAATTCCACATTAGCTCAATATTTCCCTATGACGATACAAAATGATCTAAACAAGAAGGTTCAACGCTCTCTTCGACCCAGAAGAGTTTGATTTTTTAAAACCGAAGGCATCATTTCTGCCCTCAAACCCTGAAAATCAACCACACATCTAGCAATAGAGTTTCCATTCTGGGAATAAGTGTCCCTCCTTTTCTTGAACCCAGGCATTAGAGTTACAACAATTTCCCATGGGTACGACCGTAATTCCTCCACCCAGGGCTCCCAACAGATCCTGTTGAGCCACCAATGCTCGGTTCACCATCATTGGGTAATCGCAAATACACAACACTGTTATCTTTGAATGGATCTCTAGCCTTAACCCTACTTCAATTATCCTTTCCTTCAACGACATGCTACCTGCCACATTTATTGCAAACCACACTAAGCTCAAAAACATTCCTGTACACTCCGTCACAAACATATGCTTGTGCTTCAGACTGAAGAAATCAGTTGTCCGCTGAATTCTAACTGTATTTCGGTAGAATTGTTTATTAAACAATTCCTCAAAGCCATCCCACATCATGCCCTAATCTGTCCCCTCATGGACTACCAACTACCACCACTGAACAGAAAAATCCTCTAGATTATACATTGCTAGATTTACTTTCATCTCTACCGATATCCCCAAGAATTCGAAAATTGTATTCATTCTTGATAGCCATGCCTCTACTCTTTCCAGGTCCGAATCACCCCTAAAGATGGGTGGATTCTGCTTCTAAAACTGAACCACATGATCCACATGGAAGGGATCATCGGCTTTATTTTCACTGTCCACGTCTTGGAAAGCTTTCAATATACTTTGCACTAACTTCTGGTTCATCTGGGGATCAGGTGCAACCACATTATCATCAGCCACTTCCAGTTTGTCTCTACGACGCCTACCCAGTGCCATTACTATAAACTGAAAAAAACCATGAGTCTCACATACATAGACATCAAGAATTCCCATTTCACATCGTCGTACACAACACTATCACAAGGAGTCTTTCCACCTTTCCACCTTTTCCATGTTTCACCATTTTTTAAAATCTTACCATTTTCAAATTACCAAATTTATTCACATAATAATTTCACACATTTGAAAACCCATATCTCAGTTTATCCCATAAATAATTATTCCTCAATGAAATATACATCCTAGAGGGAAGTCCTTTCTACCATATGTTCCATCCACATATCATTGGCCACACCCACAACAATGAGATTTCCAATTCCTATAAGTGTCCCCAAAACACTTCTGTACCCAACTCTGTGGTAACTTGAATTTCAGCATAAAAGGGTTATCTACGACCTTTTATGATATACATTCCATGTTCCAACAAGCCTATGCCTAGATAGAATCCCGACTCAAGGATTATACCACAACTAATTTCAACTTCAAATCAGAGAATCAACTCCAATGGACCGAACAAGCTGATTCCATTTGTAACACCCTGCCCCTACCTCATTGTCTTAAGGAGGCGGTGAGGGTTACTTGGCCTTAAGAGACATTCACAAGGTGCCAAAAGCTGGAAATAAATATCGAGGGCTCCAAGAAAAATCTGGGGAATGATTTGACCTCAATACAAAACCAACCAACCAATCCACTAACCACCACTATATGATTCATGTCAATAAAATAGAAAAACATGAATTCCCAAAAGACAACCAAGTTGTACCACAATAAAACCAAAAATAAATACAACCAGACATGTCTACACCGCATTAGAGTACAAGAGATAACCAAATAACAAAAACTATGAGCCATGACACCACTACAGCTCCACAACATGCTCCAAGCTCCAAGCTCTACCATGATATCATAATCCACCACTAAATGAGGGAGATTCCTTGACTTTTCCCACATCATGATACACAATATCTACAAAGACACCAACATGCCGAAGCAGAGGGTGATTACTAAAACTCAGTTGGTTTTCCCTAAATGACATCCCTACAAACTCCACTAGGATAAAACCATTAGCACATTTATATAAAACAATTCATATAAAATAATCACAAGTACAACCATTTCCATAAGCCAAACATGCCCTTACCAATCCATCACCCCCGAACCAAGCAACCAAGGGAAAGCCATCAAACATGCCACAATCTATTTCATCATTCACACACTAGCACAAAAATTTCCAACTTGCAATGCAACTCACAACAAAAAAACCCAAACAAAAAAATGGTGGAGCTTCCGTCCAACCCTTTCACCCATTCACACCAAGTGGTACTTCCCAACCACAACCCAAAGTCGGAGCATCCCTCCAACCCATTCACCTATTCACAACTATCGTAACTTCCTGACCACTACCCATATCGTGGTTCATCCGACAACTATCCATCAACTTTTATAATGAGACATCATTCCCACTTCCACAAAACATTTCATCCAATCACAACAAAGACTATATAACCCATCAAGGTCACAACATCATGCAATCACCCAATTCCATTGCAAGTATATCCACTTCAATAAATCACCCATTTATTGAAAATAATTTTCAATGCCAATCAACCTTTCAATAAAACCAAATCTTTATTGAAAACCATTTCAATCAACCAATTCCACTGCAAGTCAATCCGCTTCAATAAATCACCCATTTATTGAAAATTATTTTCCATTCCAACTAACTATTCAAGAAAAAAAACATATTTACTGAAAACCATTTTCTTAAATAATTTTCAAAAATCAACCATAGATTCTCATTTTAAAATCTCCATTTTAAAATCCACAACAATAGCATTTCACCATAAAACACCATAATCCTCAAAAATCCACAAAAACATTACCCAAGGGATATCCAATAAATTTCTTACATCAAACCACAATTAATTCCAAGAAAAAACAGTCAGGTTTAACCAAAACCATTTTCTCTAAGCAAGTGGAGTTGAGAGAGAAGCCACCTATTTATAGGGTTCCTGAGAAATGGACCCACAAGCAATTACCCTTCACATCTGGCGAACACACCACTGAAAGCAATCTACATCCCCTTCTCTAACATCCATAAGAATTAAAATCAACATCCAAGGCAACCCCAACCCTAGATCTACACAAAAAAAGCTTATATCTAGAAAACCAAGAAAAAGAGGGATGTAGATATTGAGGAAAACACACGGAAACCAAGTTGAGAGACTTACCCGGGAGAAACCACCTTCAAACTGCCTTGAAACACCTTTGAATTGCTTCCATAATGTGTGGGATAGCCCCTCCAACCCTTGAGAACCGAAAATCCAGAGTGAGGCTCGAGTGAGAGGAATATTGGAGTGAAATAGGTTAAGACCGAGGGAGCCCAAAACTTAAACTATATTCTTTAAGTAGCCGCAGAGTTATCCCGCATGGTTTGAAAAACCATGCGGTAACTGTGCGCATGCTAATTCCTCGAGAGCAAGGTTCTATACAGTAGCCTCGCAGGGTTTGTCAAAATGTGCACAGTCCATGAGAAGCCTACTGCCTCCCCCTGCATAGTTTCCTAGAGCTCCCATATGGTTTCCCTTAGCAGTGCTCAAACCATGCACCCACAGAAAAGCCTTCAAACGCATCAAAAACCATTCCAAACTCTCCCAACCTCTTCCCAAAAAATCTCATTCACTTTAAAGAATTAAACAAGCATTATCCAAGGTCATATACCTCAATATCGGGGTACTACAATATGTGTACACAATATAATAAAAAATTCATCAAATCCTAGACTGTAATTTTAGAGGGATTCA
Source organism: Viscum album (assembly GCA_963277665.1). Lineage (NCBI taxonomy): Eukaryota > Viridiplantae > Streptophyta > Magnoliopsida > Santalales > Viscaceae > Viscum > Viscum album. Next base: position 1,043,658,870 of record OY728133.1, on the reverse strand, counting down.
ATAAACATATTATTATAACTAATGAAATGAAATTGGTATTGTAAATATTTCATCATTTTTTAATCTATGGAAAATATATTGTTTTCATAATATTTTCATTATATAAAAACCTTCTAAAGGAATCAGGTCCCATATGATTCTTGTATTGGTATAACCCATATGAGTGAAAAGGGTTCCATATACCACATTTAATCTTAAACATAATCCATTAAAAGAAAGAATATGTATAGTATCAATGGTTCAAAACATTAGCAATCGATAAAATATATAAAATAATTTCTTTTTATATAGAGAAGGTCTTAGAAACATCTGTTATATAATTCATTTAGGAAAATATCATTTCATTAAAAAAATTCTATGGAAAAAAATTCAAAATAGTTCTTTTAAATCAAATTTTAAGGTTATAAAGGATGATTAAAAAATTATTCAAAAATTTTATTGGGAAAATATCCATTCCTCTATAAAAAAATATTTTTAAATCCTAATATAATCCAAATCATTTTTCTCTTAAAATATATTGGAAAAATTTTAAAAGAACCTTTGAAATCATTCAATTCATTTTCATTGAATGTAACCTTTCAGTCTTATAATATAAGAAATTAAAAACATATAAAACACTTTTTAAACCATAAATAATTAAAAATAATTTTCAATAAAAATAATATTAATGAATATTTTAAAAAATATTTTAATATAATTTTAGAAGATATGGTTTTGGTATAAAATAGTTTTCCAACAAAAATTTTAATAAAGATGAATTTTTTAGAAATCATATTTTAATTATATTAAGAACCAAAGATTAGGAAAATGGTAAAATTACATGAATAAATCATTAATAAAGAAGGTAAAATTAAATTAATTTGAATTTTTGTGATATAGGTCTTCATATTTTTTTCATTAGAAGAATAATCATAAACAATTTCAATAATTTATGAGAATGTAACATAACATGATAAAAAAATTGGTAAGAATTAATAATAATTCACCTGAATGAATGTCATAAAATATAAACAAATATCATTAGGATAAATAAATTTATTTTATAACATGTAAAATGGATATATATACCTCTCATTAAATATTATTGGTTCATATCATAAAATATGTCTCAAAGAAGAAATCTTGTTGAAATATTTTTTCACCGATTTGGTTACATTTGAAACAAAAACCCTAAAAAATAGAGAACCAAAAATGGATATGTAAATAAAAATAATTATTAATCTAAGAATAAATAAAATACTTCCATGGTATATAAAAAATATCATTCAATAATGTTGTGGTGAACATGTCTTCTCCATCATGCAAAATAAATATGAGAGGTAAATCCCTTACTGCATGAGTAACTTCATAATCGTGTTCCCCATGAAAGAATAAAGTTAATTTAAACATTTAATTTCATGAAATAATTAAAATTCACAATATAAAAATTTTATATGTAAGTATATACACAAAAAAAAAGTGGTGAATATGGCTTAATTGTTGTAGAAATAAAATGATCCTAGAAATCCCCTTTCCTTAAGTCTTGATTCTTTAGTAAACGTTCAAATATCCTATATAATAAATAAAAATTCATTATACATATACATAATAACCATATTAATATATATATATAAATAAAAATATTATATTATTATTACTTTATATTACATTTTTATTAAAAATTCCATGGAAAAATTATTTTTTGGGAAATAATTGCACAGTTTTTATTATAAGATGTGAATTTATATTTATGATCCTATTATTTTGATATTTATTTCCATATTTCCATAATTTATACAATTATATAAATATTATATATATTCATTATATTTATTTATTTATAATAATCTATAAAATATATAAATAAGAAATGAAATACACCATTCATGGAGATGATTGGTCGTACGATTGCAAGAATGTTGTTTCCGTGTTTGTGCCATATTGAATGAATAAAAATAAAATGATGGAAATATATATATATATATATATATTATCATTATATTATAATTGTTATTTCACACATATCACATATATATGTTAAAGTTTCCCTTAATACATTCAATGTAGAGAATTAACGAATCAGATCACTTTGTGAGGTGGTAGTCCACTATACACAAGAATGACGTTATTGTGCTGCCAAAAAATAGAATGCATGAAATTATATGTTAAATAAAAATTATAAATTATTAAAAAAATAAAAAAATTATATATATCGTATAAAAATAATAAATCGATAATTTTTTACAACATATAAAAGTGGTATTATAAGAACAAATGACATCAGTTCATGAGGTCGTAGTTCATCATACTCAAGAATGATGATTTTCTATCCAATTTGAATGAATATTATAGGGTTTTAGGTTGTACCATTATCATAAAAAAATATAAGTATATTAATAATAAATATGTAATTATATAAAGTTTATATAATAAAAATTTGTGGGGTGGAAAAAATCAATTCACGCTGATAAATACTTCCTCTACATTGGGTTACCCATTTTGGTTTTTCCAACGTACTAAATTGGTGAAATTTATGAAAAATTGAGAATTTTAATTTAATAGTATCAAATTTTGGAAAATATTTGGATTGTTATTGGTGTATAAAAATGGATGTGTAGGTGTGAATAAGTTGGGAGAGTGAATACCCTTTAATAATGGAAGAGGAGTGACATTCTTGTAAATAAAAAAAGATGTAGATTATTGGGAAGTCTCCCATACATCATGTGACAACAATAATGAATACGCTTTTTATAAAAGTGGGTATAATGTCGATATATATTCACAAAATAGGTTTTTAATAGTATCTCAGTTTTTGTTTCCTAATGATTTAATTTTTTTCCCTTAGTAAACTCATTTTTTTCTTAATCATCATGATTAATTTAACTATTTTTACTTACAATTTTGTACCATAATTATGTTAGACAAATGAGATATTATATATAATTATGATTCCAAGTATGGAATCCATTATTATGAATTAAAATTGAAAAAGATTCATAAATTAATTTAAAATTACCACCTCAAACAGGATATACCAATGTGTTTATTAAGTTTATTTAATGGTTGGGGTTGAAGAATTAATTTATTATATAAAGAAAATGCCTCTTTAAAATGGGTAGAGGGTGACACATTAAATTTCCCGGTGGCTCAAGGCCAGGTGACCCAAATACAAGGCTTGAAAGCCCATTTTTTGGCCCAAAGGACCCCTTAGTGAACAGTACAGTTACAGTACCCACACTGCTACCGTTCCTGCTACAGTACCACCACCAATAAAGCTCCTCCTATAGTCCCACCATCGCTACAGTGTTGCCGCTGCAACAGTTCCTCCACTGCTACAGTACTTCTATAGTAAAAATGTGTTGATGGGTAATGAGGTATTGGGCTGGTCTTCCCACCTGCGCGCCGCACGTCCCACGCGAGGCCCAAGGTGGCCAACCCTTGGGCTTAGGCCAATTTACAATGGGGTAGAGGGGCCCACAAGTGGTTTTCTAGTATATGGGTCATGTTTTCTTGCAAGGACTCAAACCCAGAACCTTGGGGTCAGGACGCCACCAACTTTAAAGTGAAAATATTCCAAATCATGATATGTTTTTAAACCCAATTTAAATGTAAAATTGATTAAAAATACATAAATTATAATTATTAATATACATTTGAACTAATTATACATTAAGAAACAATTTATAATATATTTTGAAATTATAAATAAATTCGATGAAAAGTCATTTTTCAATTAAAATTCAATATTTTTAACTATTCATTAATAATTTCATCTTCTAAGAAAAATACCAAATATTCACCCTAAGAAAATTTTTACATAAATCTCAATAAAATGAAGCTTATTTTCTAAAATAAAATTTATAATAATATCAAAATATATATTTAAAGTAATACTACTATTAAAATTCTGTTAAATATCCTTTTACAAATGTACATAAATTGATTCATAAAATTGGATTATTTTCATATCTCTTATCTGCAAAACACATAAATTCAATTTTAAATTTTTTATTGAATATATACTATAAAATTTTCATCAAAATAATCAATAAAAAGTATTTTGTTTAATTTATTGAGATAATAGATATTGGTTCATTAAAAATTTATTTGCAGAAAATGAATTTCATTTTTTTAAAATAGTTCTTACATTCATTTAAAAATAATTTCTTATAAATTAATTATTTTTATAGAATTGAATAAACAATATATTAGTAATTTATTTAAAAATTTCCACTCCCTCCATTCTAATGGCTAGTTCACAAAATTATAAATTTTTTTAATGAACTTTTTTTTATATTTTATTACTGCAAAACTCAGTTTTGTGTATAACACAATATATTAAAGTAACTTGGTACTACATGTACCACAATATAAGATCACTTTTGTGTTTACTGTGAGCTTAAGCTAGTGTAGTGTGGAATTCAAGACATCAATGATTTTTTTTCTTCAAAAATAATCATTCATAAAAACTAATGGTGATATATAAATTATATATTATATGATATATTTGAGTAGATTTACAATAAACTTATATTTATTATACAGGGGGTTTAGACACGTAAAAAGAAGTTTTTACCTGAGGCAAGGGTTTATTTCCAAAACTCATCATTATTCAAGAAAATGTTTTATTGTATTTTATAGAATTTATTTTACCTCTCTATCTTCAAACAAATATATTTTTTCTCATCTGGTTGTTATGATAAATAAAAATATTGTCTCTCATTTTACTCCCTTTATCTACTAAATATACATAAATAATGATTTTAATAAAAGATGAAATTTTTTTATATACGATCATGAATATTTTCTTTTATTCCCATATTTTATATAAAATATTTTTAAGAAATAATTTACTATTCTCCAATGATTTATTAATGATATTTCTTCCCCAGTTTTATTTTTTACTAAATGGTATAAAATTAATCATCCTTTTTAGAAAAAAATTATTTTAGACCAAAAAATTAAAAGTAATATTTGTTTTAATATGGATATTGTAAAAATATTTTTCTACCATCATGACTACAAAATTATTTCAATCATCATTTGTATGATTAATAGATTTTTTCAAAGAAACATTGTCCTTAATATTGGGGAATTTTTTGGATTTTAAATATGTGATTTCAAGGTGAAATGGGTGTTTTCTTTAATAAATTATCTAGTAATAATTTTAATGTATCTTCAACTATGTCAATATCCATTGTTAAAACTTATGTTTTAATGAAGGTATAATCTAATGGTATAGACCAATATATTTCTCTATACTATTTATGATCAGTTTAACAAGTGAATGTATATATTTTAAGTATGTTATTTATTATAATATGAATATTTGTATATTTCTTAAACATTTTAATTATCTTATTTTTCTATTCATATATTAATTCATTTGAATTATTAAGTGTTATATATGTTATATAATTACATATCACCTAGTTGAAATGAAAGGCCTTAGGTGGAAAAACATTTTTGGTATTTGGTTGAGGCCTTACCCATTTATGTTGATCTCTTTTCATAAGGCCATAACAGAATGATTAAGATGTTCATCATTACGAAATCCATTATTATGAAAAAAATATATTGATTTCCATATGATTATTTAAATATTTATTATATCCATGTATAATTATCAAGCTTATGGTATTACATAGAGAGTATTATTTGATCATTATTTATTACTACTATATTATTCATGCATTATTAGCTTCTATTGTATGTATACCCTTACCAAGCATCTGTGATCACCATTTTTTATGTTTCCATTCCTCGGATATGATAATCATTATTATGATTGATATTAAATGATATAAAGAGATAATAATGGTTTAATAAAATAAATAAGTGTTTTTTTAATGTAATGTGATATTTATATGTGTATATAGTTTTCCCAGACTATTAAACTATTTAAAATTTAGGGATGTAATCACTTCTATCTAGTACTAATGTAATAATGTAACCCCCTTCTCTAGGATACTAGGGTTTTGGTATTTACACCCAATGTGGAAATACAAACAAGAGTATAAGGATAACGTAGATAAGTAATAAAGGTAGTGTGAAAATAATTCTATGTCCATAATGGTGAAACTACCAACTCTATGATCCTCAATCAGCTACCTATAACAGTTCATTTACTTGTAAATGGTTACCTAATCATGAATTCGTCATATTATTTGATATTATCATACATAGTGTTTGTAATAAAACCCAATAGTACACAACCAATGTATCCTTAATATCTTTTCATTTGTATATAATGTGTTTGAAATGATTATAATTAAAGTGAAATAATTCATAAACAATACTATGTCAAGAAATCATGTGCTAAAAAATTACCACAAATCCCATCCATACATACCTCATCTCTATGCGAAATTAATATTAGTACCGATATAAGTATTGGCCAACAGGTACAAATAATTTTCGTACATATCACTATCACTAGTCTCAAGTAACAATGTATAATCTATCTATAAGGACATCATGTCCTAGATCTAATGTATTTTGTCCCACAAGTACATCTTATTATATTCATGCCATGGGATATGCAATAATGTCATCATACCCTATTTTTACTAGCACATGTTTGGACTTGAGGCCATCATGTTCATACCATATGTCTTGATCCAACATCATCATCATTCTCATAGAATGTACAATATACCTCTAAAGTAAAAAAATAATAAGACCATCGACATATTACAAGTACCCAGACTAACACCACCAAAGGAATTTTAATTACAAATTATATGGTATATAATATAAAGTATTAGCATATAATGGAATCATGTCAATTCGTAGAGACCTAAAAGTGACTGTGATCAAAATCAAACATGGATATTAAATAGATAATCAAACCCAAGGAATGAAGTATCATATCAAGGTTTTACGGGATAAAAAAACACAAAAAAGAAATCACTATAAATCATAGTAAAAAATGATATTACAAAAAGAGAATCATATTTTGTAGATGAAAATATATAAGTGACCCAAATTTTAAAGAATGACTTACCTCATTCCTATAGACAATGTACTCCCGTATTTGTTAATGAATAATAACCCGAATCACATTTTGATCCTATAGAAACTAGATTTAACATGAATTATACCTATCTTAAATTTTATTTCATTGAAGAATAAGATTATATTAGATACCTGATTAGATTTTTTTAGAATAAGTTTAGGTCTACAATCACATACCACATAGATTCCATTGAAAAAAAACTTTTTTTGATATATGTTAACAAAAATGATGCCATTTCACTGAATATTTTGGGGATTATGAAACTGACCATGAATTCCTTATCAATAATATCATAAAACCATAAATCAATTCAACAAACATCAATCAACCATAAATATATAATTATAATATAGATATAGACTGATATTCATGAATAAAATGAATCAAGATGATAGATCTATGATAAATTACCCAAAAACATTCACCTTTAATGATATACATAGAATTAGTCAAAGGGATTTCATTGACACTTCAAATCCACCATTGATCCTTAAAAAATGGAGAAATAATATTTATATATGTAAATAATTCACATATATTTCATAAATTATTTTTCGTCACTTAATTAAGAAGAACAAGTTGGTGAATATCTTGAGAAAACACAATTATATAGCGTCCATGGATTGATCTAATGTCAAATGGCCATAGAAATATAGATGTGAGAGATCAAGAGTCAATAGGGAAGGAATATAGTTCAAATTAAGGTGTATAAGGTTGAATTTTTTATCTATGAATGTTTGAGAACAAGGGTAATTAAAAGTTATCAATTTTCATTAAACTAGAACTTGGATAGGCCCCACCGGCTGACTAGTGGGCCATAGATTGGACGAGGGCTAGCCTCTGGATAGCTAGTGTGAATGGTAGAACCACATGGGTTCTCTTAGTACCAATGAATTTTCAATGTCACTCCATCATCTATATTTTTATGTTTTAAGTTTTCTTTTGACCCATTGTAACCCTACTGGTAGGCTATTGGGCTCCATCGGAATTCTAGTATCAGTTTATTGGTCCAATAAGCCCAAGCCTCGACTCATTTTTCCATCCATCGATTCTCAAACCCATTATATAATAAACATATCTCCAAAACATCAATAATAGAGATAATCAAAAAGAAAAATGGATAATTTAATAAAATCAAAAAATATTTTACCTTGAATAACAAGGGGTAGTTACAATTCTTCCCCTGTAACAATATCTCAACCTTGAGAAGAACATACAATTTTCCAAATAAAGACACAAATGATATTGAACCTGAAAAAACATCCTTCAAATCCTATGTATCCTACTAGATCAATCCATGATGTAATAGGATTTGGATTCTTGGTATCATCTTCCTCCATAGGACCTTCACCTTCTATTATATTATCTTCAAGGGGGGTTCCAAATATAATGTGTCATGCTCTAGGTCAACTTCCTCAAAGTTAAAGATAGGCATATGATCAGGAATATACCTCTAGAGTTGATACATATGAAAGAAATCATATATATATTAGTACTAATAATTAATATATTATTGATACTTGTAAAGACCCAAAATTTCCATGGATAAAAATTTCTTAAATACATGGGAATTTTATGTATCCACGAAAATTTACAGCACATGACTCTGAGGCACAGTGTGCCCGGAATCAATTTCTGATGTTTTTTGGGTACATTCTGTAAACGTGAAAGCGAGATTTTATAAATTTTGAACCAGAGCTCAGAATTAAAATCTGAGGGCACTGTTGAACTCACAGCGCTGGTATTCGCTTTACCTGACTTTCACCTCGATTTCAGGTTGTTGAAAATGGAAGTTATTTTTTGAGTTTTTAAGAAGAAGTTAAATAAACATAAGTGTGAAGCTTATTTTCAGGCTTGGTGGTTAAAACCTCCAAGGGGTGGTTAGAGGTGGAGGCCACCACACCATAACTTCCCATGAGAGGTTACGGGGGTAGGGACTAACTGCACATAACCATTTATGGGAGGATATATTTGGTGGGGACCACCCATGTTTGAAACCTTTGGAACCCCCCATTTATATGGGTGAAACCCTTGAACGTCCCTCATTAATGTGTCAGACCACAAAAAATAGTTAATGGGACATTAATTAATTTTTTTTAAATCTTTTGAATTTTTTGGCCAACAATTAAATAATGGATTAGATTAACCCATTATTTTTGGGTTGGCATATTTTTTTGGTGGAGCATTTGGATAGGGGTTTGAAGAACATGGAGGAACTAATTCTCCCAACAAAGAACTCTTATTCTTCCAATGGAGAACATGACGAACGTCGGCGATGCTTCTTCCTCAGCCTTCTACCCCGAACACTTTCTGACGCATGCGATATATTTTGTAGTGCATGATGAACACTGCGAACAATGGAACTTTGTACGCCTTACCGCTACATTGTCAACAAATAATAATACAAGGTAGGGGTGTTTTATGATTGATTTTTACCCTCTATTCTTCATCTTTAGTTTTCCACTTTGAGGCCTATTGTTATCACCATAATGTGGAAGGATTGAGCTGCACAAACATGGCCTGACCCTACCCCTTCACATTACCATGCCTGTTAACAACGGGGGAGGTGTAACGACGCCATCAGTAGGGTAGACTGCAGTGGAGAAATGACAGCCGACGACGGGCCGACAGTGAAGAAAGCCGAGCTTCAAGGTCTTCGAGTCACTAGAAGTATATGAAACTTTTGTGCCGCACAGAGGAGAAGGGGGTTGTGGCTGGGGCAGTTCACGTCGGAAGGGCATGGCACCATCGTGTCGTGCGGAAGAGGAGAGTTGCGGCCATGGAGGGTCGTAGCGGAGGAGCGTTGTGCCGTCTCGCTTCTTGGAGGTGAAGAGGTCATGACCAGGACAGGCTGCGGCGGAGGAGCAGTAGTGTCCGGCAATGTGCCGGCTGCCGGGGGTGCGGAGCAAGTGGCCGCTATGCCAGTCGGGAGGAGTGGGACCCTATTGGGTCCCACGTGAGTTGGACGGGTGTCACCTGGAATCGGTTGGGACTCCACTCGAATAACTTTGTCGTTCGGGAGATAGGGGTGTGCGGAATCCACCCTAGAAGTGGTTGAGGACGACCCTCAGTGGGCCGCCAGGTCGCAAGGCCATGGGCCGCTGGCCCTGACCCAATATGTGTTGGACCCAGCGCAGGCCAGGCTACCACGCGGGACGAGCCTCCCCTTCGGGCTGAGCTGCCCTCTGGCTGGGCCGCCCACTCAGGTCGGGTCGCCCCCTCATGCTGGGTCGGACCCGAGGACCAGGTCTGAACTGGAGACTGGGTCTGAACCTAGTCCGGAACTGTGTTGGGCCGGGTCAGTCCAACTGTGTCAGACTGGACTCGGAACCGGTATGGAATATTTTTACCTTTTCGCCTATAACATTGTCTACATGTGTCTGACAGAAAAACCATCTATAGTGACGGAAATCTTGGAGCGAGACAGTTATTTTGGAATAACCCCCCTTAGGTTTGAACATAGTGGGTGTACAGTCGGGTTGGTTTGAACCTAAAATCCAATCGGGCCCCTAGAATTGAAATGCCAATAACTCATAGACATGGCATCAAATCAACATCCCAGGTGTTGTGTTGAGACCCTTATGATGAGGCAGACCATTGCAATACTTCTACATGGTAAATTGTGACAGTTGGAGTATCAACTAGTACCTCATGGAGCGGATCCTCCCAGAGACGAGCAAGTGGAGTATGGAGACCTAGTAGCTGGCTGATACCTGACGACTGCTGATCTTTCGACTCGGAGTGGTTCGACTAGCCCAGTGGGGAGCGTCTATGTCTGATGCAATAGATCCATAGTGGGGAGTGCCTCTGTGTGATGTGGCATACCCATGGTACTCGACAGGAGGAGATTCACAGTAGGCTATGAGTGGGAGCACCATTGTGTGACGTGGCAGACCCATAGTTGAGAGCGCCCGTGTGTGACGCAGTAGACCCACGATACTCGATAGAAGGAGCACCAATATAGTCCATGATAGTGCGAAGAGCCTCTATGTGATACGGTAGGCCCACTTTACTCGATAGAGAAATAGTACACTAGCAGCAAAGGTTTCAAAAGTTCAACTGGGAGTGTTACATGTTACCGCCCCTCGAATAAAATCCTGGTTTTGAGTTGAGTCAGTGACTTTTGTGTTTTCCTCATGATTGAGATTGGGTACTATATAACATAGGTATATCTATGGGAATATAAATATGTAATAGTTATCTGTTGATTTGATGCTTTTTGGTTTATCCATGTTGGATTTTGTGAGACCATGTGGGTCTCGGGGTCCCCACATTGTATCGTTATACTCACCCCTGCACAGGCTATGCCCGCACCTCATCGTGTTGGTTGTAGAAGACAGACATAGTTGACTGAGGCAGAGAGTAGCTGGACTAGACTATACCTGGAGTTGGACCACTCGGTGTGACAGTACACAGAGCTAACGGACGGACGTGGATTGCTGAGGAGGTCATCTGTACCTACCCTTCAGGTAGGAACCCCGGAGGATGACCATGTAGATACTTTACTTTTTTACAGTTATAAATTCTTTCAGTTGTACTTGTACTTTCTTGTTGGACTTCTATTTCTGACCGCTTTTACTTTCCATCACTTCTTTTTGTATATAGTTTTACTTAGTGCTTTGCTACCAGTTGTGTACTCTGATGTGTTTGTTTACAGTTATAAATTAAATTCCTTCCCAGTTTAGGGATTTATGCCTTTGTTTCTAGTCGCTAGCCCATAACGTATGGAAGTTGGGATTTGGGTAGTCACGATACAGGCCCCTGGGAACGGGTCCTGACAAATTGGTATTAGAGGAGTCAGTTCTACTACAGAACGTAGGACTCTGATCATTCTTTTCTGTGATGCAATAGTTTTAAGGGTCCTGAGTGTGGTTTTCAGTTTTGGGAGTCCAGTGTTTGTGTGGGCGACCGATGTATCCATGCACTAGGACCCTATTTTCTGATTGCCAACTCATTACAAGAAAACACTGATTGCGTTTGTGTTTTCAAAAAATTTCTTTATTTCAGCTCAACCAGGTCATCTCACTAGTTACAATCTTTTGATAGTGTCACAACTGTTTCTTTCAGGATGCCACCCCAGAGATCCCTGATTGTCGTACACTCCGATAACCCACCGAGCGATGAGGCCTCGGTGCAGGGCCCTTAACCAGCGGAGGCATCAGCGGTACCACTTCCCATTGGTCCACTCATTCCTCCATCCCCAGCAGTAGACGGTGCACGCCACTTGATTGTGTTGCATGTGTTCCAGCGCCAGAGGCTTCCCAGGTTCTTGGGAGAGAAGGACCCACATGAGGCTGAGGATTGGCTCGAGGATGTGGTGAGAGTCTTCAAGATAGTAGGGACACCAGCTGACATTATGGTGATCCTTTTCGTGAGTCTCACTCAGCTAGCAGCAAGAAGACGGTGGAGCCTGATTCTCTAGGTGTATGATGAGGAAACAATACTCTAGATAGACTTTGAGAGCCTGTTCTGGGCAATGTTTTTCCCAGCCACCCTTCGTGTAGTGTATATATATGAGCTACTACATCTTTAGCTGGGAAGCATCATAGTAGCACAGTAATCAACGAGGTTCACCGACCTCTCACGCTACTCCACAGATATTGTATGGGACCCATTATTTAGGGCCTGGACCTTCATGTGGGGGATCAGGAAAGAGAGTCGGGCATGGATGATCTCCCTCAACATCCTGACGTAGGAGGGGGTGTTAGAGGGAGCCCTCCAAGTATAGAGTTTCCTTACTGAGCAGTCCCCAGCAGTAAGACCCACCACTAGTCCACACGCAGCGGAGTCTTCTACAGCTGGAAGTAGATAGATGATGCAGAAGTCCAAGAGGACTAGACCCATGGGTGGATGACTGCATGACTCAGTATCAGATATGTGGTGCACCCGGGGCACTGGCATTTATGCCAGGGGAATATAGTGTTACTCATGTGGCAGTTAGGGTCGCATGGAAAATGACCATCCGACCCGTCATTTAGATGATCAGCTGATAGACGAGGGACCTCCCAAGAAGAGGCATAGTTTCAATCGAGGTGGTTTTCTGAGAGCACATAGATGTGACAGAGGAGTTGGATGTGCAGCTGGTGGTGGACAAAGTTATGAGGTGTTACCACGACCACCAGTAGGAGGTCCACCCTCGACAACATCGAGCAGGTGGACATGGGAGAGCTCAGCTTTAGGTATATGAGGCTTATGATCACGATGCTCTAGAGATGATTCAAGGTGCGATCTGTATCTACTCCACAATAGATTCATTTCTTATAGACAATGGTGCAATTCACTCTTTCATTTCCACTACACATATTTGGAGCTCGGAGATTCCGATGGATCCATTAGCGCGACCCTTACTGCTAGAGACTCCTATGGGAGGAGACGTGACTATTTCACACTGGTGTCAGCAGTCTGAGAATACTCTAGAAGGTGAGAGCTTCAACGGGGATCTCCTCGTAGTGATACCGAGGCCTTATGACATCATATTCGGTATGGACTGGTCATATATAGTCCATGCACAGATTGGCTGTATTAGGAAAAAAGTGTGGTGTGTCTTCACGTATGGGACCAGGTTCACCTTCACCAGCGAGAAGGGAACCTTTGCAGCATATGACATACTTACTCAGAGGAGAGTGCAGCCAATCACTCGCCAGTTGGCTTGCCTTTCCCTCGGATCATTTGATGTGGAGATTCCGACTTTTCCTGTAGTGGTGGACCCGTACGCGGATGTTTTCCCTGATGGTGTTCCAGGACTACCTCCTCACAGAGAGGTTGACTTATAAATTCACTTGTACCCTGAGATTGTACTAATATCTACTCTAGTGTATCATATTGCACCCTCTAAGCTTTGTGAGTTGCGGTTACAGCTCGAGGACTTTCCGGGGAAGGGATTCATCTGGCCTAGTGTTACTCCCAGCGCAGCCCCTATTCTGTTAGCCAAGAAGGCGGATGGAAGCATTTGTCATTATGTCGACTACCATTTCCTCAACCAGGTGACCATGAAGAAAAAGTACCCACTCCCAAGTATCTATGACCACTTTGATCAGCTGAAGGGAGAAAGTTGGTTCTCGAAGATAGACCTCAGATCAGGCTGTCATCATCTCAAAGTTCGATAAAAGGATGTGAATAATACGGCCTTCATGCGTCGTTATAGCTACTACGAGTTCATGGTTATGACTTTCGGTTAACCAATGCTCTATCAGTGTTCATGTGTCTCATGAACATGATTTTCCATCCATAACTCTATCTCTTTTTTGTGGTCTTTATCGATGACACATTGATCTACATGAATACTGAGGAGGAGTATACCTTCCATTTGAAGGTAGTGTTGGAGACACTCTGAGGGCACCAGCCTTATGGTAAGCTCTTGAAGTGCTAGATTGGGATTCGACATGTTCACTTCTTGGGATACATCATCTCAGAGGCTGGAGTTGTAGAAGATCCAGTGATGATTGAGGAGGTACATTCTTGTGAGCCACCCAGGAGTGTGACAGAGGTACGAAGTTTGCTCGGCTTGGCTGGATACTACCATAGATTCATTCCAGACTTCTCTAGAGTTGCAGATCCACTATTAGCCTTTAGAGGTCCTAGAGTGGAAGTGGGATGAGATATCCCTGGACTTCGTGATGGGTCTTCCACGTATATCCATTAGTCATGATTTGATATGGGTGTTCATTGACCGACTCACCAAGTCATCCCACTTCCCACTGATTAGATAGCAGGGTTCAGTTGTGAGCATCAGACGCCTCTATGTATAGAAGATTGTTCATTTTCATGGAGTACCTTCTTCTATTATCTCCAACCATGATGAACAGTTTACTTCCCGGCTATAGAATGGGTTGTAGGAAGCTTTCGAGACATAGCTTTACTTGACCACCACCTTCTATCCTCAGACTAATGGTCAGACTGAGAGGACTATAAAGACCCTCGAGAACATGCTCCGCAAATGTGTCCTTGACGTTGGTTTCATCTGGGATGATCACCTACCATTGGTAATGTTTTCATGCAACAACAGCTATCACTCCACCATTGGTATGGAACGTTTAGAGTCCTTTTATGGTCAACCTTGAAGATCACCACTGTGCTTGACAGAATCAGGGGAGTCATCACTGATTGGATCAGAGATGGTATGAGCTACCATATAAAAGGTGGAGATCATCCAGGAGTGGATGAAAACTGCACAGAGTAGATAGATGTCATATGCGTCAGGATGCTGAGATCTCTGGAGTTCGAGGATAGTGACCATGTCTTTCTACTGGTCTCACCTCGATGAGGTATACAAAGATTTGGCCGATGCGGCAAGTTATCTTTGTGATTCCTCAGACCTTTCCAAGTCCTCAGTAGAGTAAGAAAGGTGGATTACTAATTATCTCTTCCACCTCAGTTGAACTAGGTCCACAAAGACTTCCACATAACTCAGTGGAGGAGATACGTGCACGACCCTTCCCACATTATCAACCATGGAGAGTTGTGAATCAATGATGGGGCGATATTCAAGGAAGTTCTTTTGTAGATTGAGGATCAATAGGATCGGGTCCTACGTTGATGGTCGATACCTCTGGTTCACGTACGATGGTAGCACGTGAACCTTCAAGAGAGCACAAGAGAATTGGATGCTCATATCTGTGCCTGGTACCCTCATTTTTTCCCTTAGTTCGAGTTGTAGCTTACGAGGATGTAAAACCTTAAGGTGGAGAGAATTTAAAGACCCAAAATTTCCGTGGGAGAAAATTTCATAAATTCATGAGAATTTTACGAGTCCGTAAAAATTTACGGTGCTTGATTCTAAGGCCTGGTGTGCCCAGAATCAATTTCTGAAATTTTCTTCATGTACATTCAGTAAACGCCCGAGCATGGTTTTATAACATTTAAAATGGTGCTCGGAATTGAAATCTGAGGGAACCGTTGAACTCGTAGCACCGGTATTCACTTAAAAGGATGTTCACCTCAACAACAGTCAACCAAGAATGAATGTTAGTTTTTGAGTTTTTAAGAAAATTCAAATAAAAATCAGTGTGAGGATTATTTTTATGCTTGGTGGGGACAACCCACAAGGGGTTGTTAGAGGTGGAGGCCGCCACACCATAACCTCTCATGAGTGGTTTTGGTGGTAGGGACCACTTTCTTATAACATCCCTTGGGAGGATATCTTTGGTGGTGACCACCCAGGCTTGTAACCCTTGGAACCCCCAATTTAAGTGGGGGAAACCCTTGAACGTCCCTTATAAATGTGCCAAACCACACAAAATAATTAATAGAACATTAATTTATTTTTTTGAAATATTTTGAATATTTTGTCAAACAATTAAATAATGGGTTAGTATAACCCATTATTTTTGGTTTGGAATGTTTTTTGGTGGAGCTGTTGGAGAGGGGTTGGAAGAACATGTAGGAACTAATTCTCCCAACGAAGAATGCTTCTTCCTCCAACGAAGAATGTGAAGAATTTCAGAGGCGCTTCTTCCTCGGTCTTCTACCCCAAGCACTTTCTGATGCACGTGGATGATTTGGGTGTGCATGACAAACGCGAAAAACATTGGAACGACGTTCGACATACCGAAAAATTGCCAAAAAATAGAAATACGAGGTAAGGGTTGTTTTATGACTGAGTTTTACCCTCCGTTCTTCATTATTAGTTGTTCTATTTGAGGCCTATTTATATCACCATAATGTGGAAGGATCAGGCAGCATGAACATGGCCCATCCATCCCCCTTCACTTTACCTCTCTTGTTGACGATGGAGGCGGTGTAACAGCACCTCCAGAAGAGTGGACCGCGGCGGGTCAACAATGACCAGCGATGGGCCGATGGCCAAGAAACTAGCGGCGCAAGGCCGACGAGTCGCCGGAAGGGCGCGACACCATCGTGCCGCCTAGAGTAGAAGGGGTCACGACCATGAAGGGCCACAATGAAAGGGCGTGGCACCTTCGCACCGCATGGAAGGGGAGAGATGCAGCCAGGGTGAGCTGCAACGGAAGAGCAAGAGCATCCAATGACGGGCCGACTATCGGCAGTGGGGAGCGGTTGGCTGCTCGTCTAGCCTAGAGGAGCGGGACCCTGCTATGTCCCACGTGAGCTTGAGTGAAACCACATAGTGCCAGTTTCGACTCCACCTGAAAGGATTTTCCATTCTGAAGCCAGAGGAGTGAAACTTCCCCCCTGGACGCGGCTGAGGCGGA
Organism: Viscum album; assembly: GCA_963277665.1. NCBI lineage: Eukaryota > Viridiplantae > Streptophyta > Magnoliopsida > Santalales > Viscaceae > Viscum > Viscum album. The sequence goes on along the minus strand of OY728133.1, from coordinate 1,043,641,704 downwards.
CCCCCTGCGGGCCATAGGGCAGCGGGCCACCGGGCAAGACCCAGCACGGGTCGGGCCACCCCGCGGGCCAGAACGCCCCCTCCGGTCGGGTCAGAACCCCAGACTGGGTCAGATCCATGGATAGGGTCGGACCCCGGTCCAGATCCATGGACCAAGTTAGATCCCGGTCCGGACCCGGGTCAGTCCGACGAGGTCAGACCGGACTCGAAACCACAATGGCATGTTTTCACCTTTTCACCCATAATTTGGGATAAGGGTGCCTGATCGACAAACCGCTTGTGGCTGAGAAATAATTAGAGTGATACGGTTCCTTTGGAAAACCCCACTTGAGGTTTGGAAACATTTGGGTTACAGTTTGGTTGGTTTTACCTATAATCTATCCGGGCCCTTGGAACGGAAATACCAATAACCCCTAGACCAGGCGTCTGATTGACATGTCGTCTATTGCATTGAGACCTCTATGACGAGGTGGACCTTTGGGATACTTCTTTTTGGTACTTAGTTACAGTTGGAGTATCGACCAGTAGCTCATGGAGCAGATCCTCTTAGAGACGAGCGAGTGGAGGGCGGAGACCTCGTAGCTTGCTAATACCTGACGACTGATGATCATTCGACTCAGAGTGTTTCAAAAAAACCCAGTGGGGAGCGCCTCTGTGTGACGCGGCAGACCCACAGTGGGGAGCACCTCTGTGTGATGTGGTAGAACCATAGTGGGGAGCACCAATCTGTGATGCAGAAGACCCACAGTACACTATAGGAGGAGTACCACAATAGTCCAGGGCAGTGGGAAGTTCCCCTTTGTGATGCGGCAGGCCAACTGTACTTGATAGAGGGGTACACAAGAATCCAAGGTTATGAATGTTAGATTGGGAGTGTTACATGTTACCTCCCCTAGAATAAAATCATGGTTTATAGCTGTGTGAATGACTTTTTTGTTTTCCTCATGATTGAGATGGGTTACTAGATAACTTGGGTATATGTAAGGAATATACCTATGTAATGGTTATCAGTTGATTCAATTATTTGTGGATTATCCTTGTTGGATTTTATGAGACATTGTGGGTATCAAGGTCCCTACTGAGTATTGTTATACTCACCCCTACATGGGCACTTCCCGCACCTCATCATATTGGTTGTAGATGACAGACAGCGCTGACTGAGGCAAAGTGTAATAATACTGGACAATACCTGGAGGTGGACCACTCGGTGTGACGGTACACGGAGCAAACAGATTGATGTGGAGTGCTGAGGAGGCCATCTGTACTTACCCTTCAGGTTGGAACCTCTAATGATGACCTAGTAGCTACTTTAATTTTCTTCAGTTTTACTTGCTTTTAGTAGTACTTGTACATTCCTATTGGGCTTGTATTTCTGGCCCCTTATACGTTCTAGGACTTCTTTTTGTACACAATTTTACTTAGTGCTTTGCTTCCAGTTGTGTACTATAATGTTTTTGCATACAGTTGTAAAGGAAATTACTTCCCAGTTTAGGTATTTATGCCTTTGGTGCTACTCTCCAGCCCCTGGCCTATGGAAGGTGGGCTTGGAGTAGTCATAATATATGCCCCGGGGGACAGGTCATGACAATACTCCTTTGATACAATCCACTAGGTGATCTTGTAAGGTCCAACATAACATAGTACTACCTTCACTGTCCTTTAAATAATTGGTAACCTTACACAGAAGGCACTCTCATCAAAACTATGCCACTTATAGAGAAATACCTTGACCACTTCTTACAAATGGTACAATATTTATACCTAATATATGTTTTGGTTTTCCTATTTTTAATTAGTTTCACTCTATTAGTGGTCTCATGTACCATACTAGGATACACAATTTTTAATTCACCAACCACATGCCAAAAATTTAGGGAACTACTTGACCTAACATAAAGATCCCATGAGGTACTATCTTAATATAATCCTAGAATCCATTATTTTATGTGAAATATACCAAAACTGGGTGATCCTCCCATGATCCTCCAAAATCAAAAACACAATCCCGGAGAATATCCTCAAATATAAAAAGCAATCACTCTATATTTCTATTTTTCTATGGATTTTACAATGTCCTCAATAATTGATAAGTACCTAAATTATTATGAAAGCATTTTGAAAATCATAATATAAAACATACAACTCTATCTGATAAAATACTCAAGGAAAATCTAGGTAACTATATGATCTCATGAACATACAGACTTCCATACTAATTTACTAAGTGAGTCTGACATATTAGTAAGAAATGAAACAAATTCTATAGTAAATCAAAAATCATTCAAATAGTTTCCCTCATCCTTTATGTCTCGTGTAACCAAATCCAAAAGTTCATCATTAATTCTTCCTAATTCCACGTGTGTATAAGATGTGGCTATAGTAACCCACCTTGATGTTGGTGCATGGCCTATATACTCATAAAAGTATGACATTATGAAATGTATCTAAAAATGTCTCACTTTGTCTATGGACACTTGAACTATATCCTAAATTCATTCAACATCATTGTTAATCTAGGATACATTGTCAACTTTGAGTATTTCAAATTTCTAAACTCCTCTTTCCTAATTGAAATAGGGAATAATTTTCTTCCATGTTCAATGATCCCATAATCATCATCTAACTACCACCAGGGTATCAAGTCCCCTCTTTCAAGATGCACTCACAATACAACATACTCTAGATCAGATTCCAGATTATCCATCACATGGTTTACAAAGGTAGATATAATCATTTGTGGGAAATATTTTATCAATCCATGTTTTGTGAAAGCTTCTGTAGTCTAGTTGTCCAGAAAGATTATAAGATTCAATAATTCCTCCAAAGGTAATTCACTAAGCTCTTGGTCTACCTTATTACTACATATAGTATCATATATAAAAAAATACCTTTACTTAGTGAATAATACATCTCAAAGTAGAACATAAATATGGACTCTAAATAGTTACATGACATCATATTCAGATACCAATATAAGATGATATAGTGAATACACTTGCGTTACACTTAAGGTGAAAATATGGCCCAGATAACCTCTCAATCTAGTACACAACCCAAATCATCACTAACTCAAAGGGGACTCCGGATCCCCATGCACTGACGACTATCACCCAAGCATAAGTAAAAACTAGCATGAACAATGTCACCCAACCTATAGTATACAACATGATATAAATATAAAATTTAGAGAGAAATGGATAAATAAATAACCTAAAATATATTTCATAAAAAATTGAAAATAGTATAATCTATACATCCAAAAAATTTCAGATTAATATTCTATTTACAATTTACAGAGTAAAGTACAACTAATACCAAATTAGTCAATCCATGTGATAAAATGGGAAAAACCCCACCATCTCAGCACCATTTTCCGTGACACAGCTAATAGAAACCTCTCTACATTTTTATAGAACCATTTATTTCCCTTTACTAAATTACATAATAGGGTCTTATCATCCACTGAAGGGGTTTTTAGGGTGTTAGATAAATATGTTTATTAATACCCCACTTAGGTATTTCCAATAAAGTCTCTATGAAATGATACCCTCATGCAAAACATGAAAACAAAACAATTCTTGATAATTATTTAACTAGTTTTTATATCAAAATAATAGTAAAACACTTCCCATTTTACCATAGTTCCAACAAAATCAAGGTTAAATAGTTTCAAGTCATATCACAAATATTAATTATTTCAATGAAAATCATGTATCACGTAACATATCATATCCAAATTAATAGAATCCAAAAACACAGGTAACATCAGTCCAACAAAATCAAGGTTAAATAGTTTCAAGTCATATCACAAATATTAATTATTTCAATGAAAATCATGTATCACGTAACATATCATATCCAAATTAATAGAATCCAAAAACACAGGTAACATCAGTCCAAGGATCACTACAAGTCAGGTGGGCTATAATACTTGTAATCAAACATAGAAAATCTTGAATATAATGTCTCTTGATATACACATTATATCAAAATAGGAGAAGAAGACCCTCACAAGTGAAACTCTAAATTGCTCTAACATGACTGATGAATAATGAACGTAGGGGTAGAGGAACACCCCATGAGTGAACATCTCGAAAGTATCAGTAAAACATGCTTATTAAAAAAAACCACCAAAGAACCCATGGAATACCATGTTCTACATTTTACAAACGATTTCATGAAAGGAAATCCTTGAAAAAGGTTTCATAAATCCATTTCACACATCTTTGAACATACATTTCCTTTCACGAAAATAACGTGAAACTATATTTTCTAAAAAAACTCATTTTCACACATTTAAATAAATCATGATAAATAATTTATAATATAATTTATAGAACTAAATCTATATATTTCCTCCAACATAGTCTAGAGAAGGAACCACATTACTCAATATCGGGTCACACTAAGAGGAAATAGAATCCACCAACATCGAAGAGCCCAGAATCAAGAATGATGGCACTAGAATAAATCCTTACATCTCACAATAAATTCAAAAATAAAATTTATAGAAATAGATTAAAATAAAATTCATACATCAAGTAACTCACACATAGATAAAACCCAACATAATGGTCCACATACATAGAAATATCACACAATTGACCTACGAAGCACCAACCCAAAAAGACAAATTTTTTTGAAAGCAAAGAAAAATAGTGCTTCTTTGACCAAAAAAATTATAAAGGAGAATGAACAATTACCTAGAGAGAACTAGCATAACCAAAGTGAAGATACGATTCTAAGAAAATGATCACAAATGGGTGGAGATCACCAAAATTGCCTTAGATATCTTCTATGTCTCGAGAGAGGGGAGGATACAGTTATCTTTAAAGAACGGGGAAGAAGATAAATTTTTATTATTAAAGAAAAAACATCTTTTCTTGATTTGGTATTGGGGGACCCATAACATAGATCCTAGGCCAGGGGCCATGAAATCCCAAATACAAGGAAATAAAGAACAATTTTTGGCCCAAAGGGACCTTTGGTAAATAGTATATCTACAATACCTATGCTACTAAAATACTTTATATAGGACCACCACTACTACAGTTCCTCCTTCAGAGCTTCCTCTACTATAGTGTAACCACTTCTGTAATTACACCATTGCAACAATGCCTACTACAATATATAAACATTTCACTCTCTAAACAAATTTGCAGCATCAGCCATGAAATATACTCACATTTGGATACCATTTCACGTTGAGAAATCATATAATAAGATGATTCAATGAAAACACATATAAATAACCCTTGTGTCCTCTCATACCCAAATAGAAATCCACATAATCATTTTTCACATTTATAACCCATCTCCCTTAATTCCAAAACACATACATCCCCAAAACTAGTTAATTTTCCCCATTAAATGATCTAGACCTCTCAGGATTCAAAAAATGCACCAAATTGAAGAGGTAAACATAGAGAGAGATAAAGAGATAAATTCTTCAAAAAATTTATTGGGATGTTGCAAACTCTCCACTATAAGAATTTATATCCTCGTGAATTTATATCAATGAATGGTGTTTGGAAAGAGGAGAGTCCACTACTCCCTCAACAACGATACATTCTCCCAAGTCTCATGAGATTATAATTCTTGACACAATAATAATCAGACCAGGGGAAATTAATTACCATTCAGGATGAGTAACAGAGTTGTAGTGATCTCTATTGGTTACTCTATAATATAAAAATATATCTCCAACTCAATATTGTAACAACTAGATGTTTATATGAAATATTTTTTATAAATAATTTATATTCTTCTGTAGCATTATTTTCACACAATTGTGATTTTAAATGAACCACGAGACACCATTATAATAAATTAATTATTATACCCTATCTGTTAGGTTAATAGAAATAATTATAATAGACTTATTAAAAAGCATTGTGAATTCATTGGCTACCAATTATTTATCAAAAATATAAATCAATTATATATTTTTATTTTTTAATTAATTTTGGTAATGAAATAAAATATTTTCTAACTTCATCCAATGGATAGTTTTGTCATAGTGTGTGAATAAAACCCAATTTAATCTATAAAAACCTATTTTTCAAAAAAAAGGTTAATTTTAGACCATTGAAAGGCAAACCCATTTTAAATTACGAATTTGACACATTAATAATTTTCATATGACAATATAATCTTCTTATCTTGAATCAGGGTATAAAAATTCAATTTTGATGAATTTTGGATATTTTTCTCATAACTTTCATTTTTTTATGAATAGTAAAAATACACTAATTGTTTTTTAAAAACAACCATTTTCATTGAGATAATTCATATGGTAAAATATTAATATTTAATGGTTTTAATGTATAAATAAAATATTGTTTAATCATTTAGTATAATTAATTCCATTAGCATTTATTTTACAGTAAATTAATAGGAAAAAATATTTCAATGTTTTCAACATTTTAACTTTTAAAACATGTTTCCTCATTTCAACAATGGGATTAATTTTAAATTAATTTATTCAAATTGTGTGGATTAAATTTAGAAAAATGGATTCCATATTTTGAATCAGTAGGTTCAAATTATGTTAAAATGCTACTTTTATTTTTGGGCATTATGAATATTAACTTAGGTTATTATTTTTAATACCATGGTCAATGGTAAATCGGGTAATTATGGATAAAAATAATATTATGAAATTTAATTAAAATCTATAAAAAACATTTCGAATGAAAAAATTAGACCAATATCATCTATTGTTCAAAAATGTAATCGCATAATGGCCACATTCCAATGAATCTGACATAAATGTAATAATAACTAATGAATGTGATTAAATGTCACAACCTCATTTTATATAGGTATAGTGATTTCAATATATATATACATAAGTGATAATGTAAAATATATATAGTCTATTGAAATATAAAACAAATACCTACATTATATGAATTTATTTATCTTTTTTAGATATTAAATAATTTTCATTAATGGGGACACAATATTGAAGTAAAAATTATTTTATTAATATAAATATCAAATAAATGGTTTTAAAAATACTAAAATAAATATCATATGAAATGATTATTGTTATCATATATATTAATAGGTGACTATGAAATTTTATTAGTCTATTAAATATTTTTTCTTAAATTTTTCTTCTTTGTGTATTTTATTTAAATTCAAATAAATGAATAGAGTCAAAATTGGCACTATTGATATTTGATATAAATTAAATTTATTTTAATTATTTTAAAGAGATTAAAATATTTAAAAATTAAAAACTGATTATTATAAGGTCTAAAATTTCATAAAATATCCATTTATGATCAATTATCACTATATAAGAAAATATTTATATCCATTAAATATTTAGAATGTTATTACCACAATTAACTTTTAATAGAATAACTGAGTGTAAATTAAAAATATTTTCATTAAATTGACAAAATAAGTTGTCAAAATTTTATTTTTTCTGGATATTAGAACCATATATCATATCATATTTTAAATTGGGAAACAGAAGAGGTGTTTGTGTAAGTTTTTATTTTATTATAAATTATTATTTATGAAGCTCCTAAATGTGCCCCTCCAACAATTTTAACAGGGTGCCTTCTCCTCTCACCTATTTACATTATTTAGAGCCTTAATGCTCAGACACACCCCACAATTTTTCCTTATCAACTTCCTTATTTCTATTCTAGAGGTTCTAGTCATCTTTAAAGGCCAACTCTAGTGCTCTAAAAAGTGATTTAGAAGAAGTGTGTCAAGGAAGAGGTAATCTCTTCAACCAATTCATTCAAACTTCTTTCTTCTTCTAATTCATATTCATTAATTTATTCATTTTAAGGTAATAAAATAAGTATCACTCATATAATAATAAGTTATTATAAATATAAAATAGTCATATATCACCTGATATGCACCCAATTAAAATAAAAATCACCATGCATTCCTACGTACGACTTACTGTCTCCACGCTGTGGTGTAATCTGTTTTTCACCACCAATTTTCTTATAAGGGTATAATGTTGTAAATAATAACTATATATTATTATTAAAACATGATAATTATTATGAATTATTTTAAACCATCCAATTCTATACCATTCAAAAAAATTGGATACATACCATCGCTCATGCGTCTGTACAACCTACCATCTTCAAAGTGTGATGTGATGCATTCTACATGATATTTATTATATTATGATTATATACTTGAATTGAATGAATAAATAGGATATATATTATACTAATATCATTATTTAATGTATTTAACTATATCATAAATATATTAATAAGAACTTATCTGATAAAACATGAATAAGAACATAAAGTAGTTAATGTTGAATAATGAGTAACAATGAAATGATACTAACAAACGGATGAAAATATGATCATAAATGCCATCATACAAGACACTATGATTCTATAATAAATCATTAAAATTATTTAAATCATTATACAGGAGGTTCAGACACATTCGATGCATATCAGACCTAAGGTAAGGGATAATTTTTCAAATCTCATTTTTATCCGAGATTGTTTATTCGTAATTATTTATAGGGGTATATTTATCATCCATGTCCATATAACCAAAATTTTTATTTAAAATTATTATTTATATCCTTATATAATTTTTAAAAGTCAATTTTACCCATTGGGAATTTTTTACTAAATCGTACGAATTGAATCTTTCATAATTTTTTGTATGAGTTACTTTTTGACTTTTCTGGACAATGTACCATAACAATATTTTTTATCTTGTATGGTATGAATTGATATTTAGGATTTAATAATTCTTATTTACTTAAATTTCATCCTATAATATCACAATGTTATTTTTATATAAAATTATTTCATCTAAAACAATGTGTTATTCTGATAACGGATACCATTTTTGAAGAAGAAAAGGTATTTTCCTCATAAATTAATTTCAGGTGTTTTATCCAAAATATTTTCCATCATTGATGACACTATTAAAATAAATATATACTTATATCCATGTTATTAATGTGATTTTATTATGTTTATGAAATCCATTTTTTATATTAATTTTGAGGGAATGATTTTTAAGGAACCCTTTATTTCATGGGTAATGCTATGGTTAATGATTTCATGTTTTTTTGTAACACGTAAGAATGGATTAATTATGATATAGGTGATACATATATATCCCTTTAATTAATTGGGTGAAGATTTATATATCATGAGAAATACATGAATAGAATGTAAAGTAAATCTAGTTCAATAATACATGACTGGAAAGAGGAGTGAACTCAGATCAGTAATGGAATTTATCAACTATAATGGTCTCAGTAGGACTCACCTACTGCTCACAATCAGGCTTTGGAGGAGGTTGCAGGAGATTCTGAAGCAGATGGCTCAACTGCTGTGGTGGATTCAAGACAAATTCCCAGCTCTTATGCAATAGCGGTGAGGGCTAGTAGTAACATGGTCACTGGAAGGGTTTCTAATGTCAATATTAAGTCAAAGGTAGGCTAGGAGTGGGAGTGGATTTCACTGGGGGATAGCAGGTACTGGACTATAGGAAGGACATCAACACAATGGGAGTAATTTTTTCTATTCCGCTCAACAACCAATTTTGGAACTTGAGCAATGAGGGTGAGTCTGAGGGTCAATCCAAGGGATCTTATGAGACTAATTCTAAGATTGACGGTTGATTTTTTGAGGACAATGGTTCGGGATAAGAGGTGAATGACATGAAAACCCAAAGATGAAAGAAAATGAACAAAGAAAATAGGGACCAAGGGTTCTGCATTGTTTCTAGGAAGATGAAATCGAAGGACGTAAATAATACTCTTTTTTACCTAGACCGATGGAGACCCGATTGGCAAAAAAAGAGGGGAAACCCAAGGAGCTCGAGTCCCAATCAGTGGGGAGAGTGGATGTCCATACAGTCATGGTCACCGAGTCACATGGGAATGATCCCTATCAAGAAGGAGATGAGCATGATGAGAGGAAATTACATATAGAGGAGGTGATAACAATGATGACGGAGGATGCCTCTCGGGGTACGAAGAGGGAGGCAGGAACTGGGCCAACTGACAAGTCATGTGTAGTGGAAGAGGAGGTTAAACAGTGTGAGTTGGCCTCACCTACCATTGTGGTAGTGAAATGGATGTGTGGGAGGATATAAGGGGAGTCTGTGATCAGGGAATATACATGGGAGTTTCTTGTGCATTCAAAGGAGGGGATGGCTAAGATGTTGGTAGACATCCATGCTTCTGCCGAGACGCCAGAACAGATGAAAGCAAGATCAATTCATGTTGACACAACCAAGGAACTAAGTGAGTGGATTAAAAAACAACACTAAATACTAGTCAGATGTTTCCACAAAAAGAAAATTGACGAGGAAGAGTTCTCGCAAACTTGGGGGAAGATGGCATCTAATTTCGAAGGAATCATCAGAGATGAACCTGGCAAAGAGGTAACATCTCTCTTTTGGAAATTTATTAAGGATAATAGGTCTACTGGTTTTAAGTTGGTCTTTCATAATTTTTTAATGTTCTATAGTGTTTTAAGGCTAGGGCGTACGTGTTGGTTTGGTACTTACTCCATAAAAGTGCTCTTATTTATAATAATATAATATAAAAATATATATATATTTGGTGGTCCCACTAATGAGCCTAGACTAATATGAAATTATTTTCTATAATTATTTGTTTATGAAACGAAATTTCATTTATTATGTAATCACTATTGGGATATCATTTGATTTTTATGATTTTTTGAAAGAAATGATATTGCAATCTTTTATATGAAGGATATGATTTTTAAATGCTATGATGATATGAATGATAGTTCCCACATTTAACATTAATGAGCATTTGAACTCTCTATTTCATATGATTATTTTTCCTAGGTCATGAATAAGGATATTAAGTATGATATTTATAAAAAGAGTCTAGTTATAAAAAAAATAAGTTAGAGACAATGTAGATGTTTTATGAACCAGTTGTCTATGTTTCCCAGTTTCTAAACACACTAAACATATACGGTCCAAGATTGGTTTTGTTATGTTATGTATGAAATATTCTTCATTTCTGAAGTAATATATATATGTAGAGAATGGACCATTATATTAGGTATTAGAGAAAAGGTATAGTTATCCTTTGGAAACTAGTATGAGAGAACCCTAGTAATAAACGTATGTATATAACTAAGTATATGTCAAAATCCTATCCTAGTGTTTTAGAGATGTTCATGAATAACCTAGGATAAAACATAATGTGTCATAAATTGAAATCGTATTCTACATTATGTGTTTTACTTTTTTATTATTGTTTCTCACACTATGCTTCTTGGATTTTTTTATGGTTAGAACCTGAAGGAACTGCGTTAATTCTAATGAAACAGGAAATGCAATGATTGTCCCACTGAGAAACCAAATATTATTAGAGCTAAAAATAAAATTCTTGTAGCCATTATCACACAACTTTCTCATGCTACGAATCATTTAGGACATCAACATGATCAAAAGGTGGATCAACATTGTGTTGAGTCTTTCATGATATAGAATTCACATTCATTCAACGGGTTTTCTGATCTATTAGTGGCTAAAAAATGGATCAGTAGCACTGAAAAGATTTTTTCTATTCTACAATGTTCTTACCATTATAAATTCATCTTATTATTCTATCTTTTAGAAGGATAATCTGATCGATGGTAGAATCTTATCAATAATACAAGCCGAAGAGAATAAATTGAGTTCATGGGATGGGACGAGTTAAAGAACTTATTTTTCAATAAGTATATTCCTTATATTTTTTTAACAAAGAAGGAGAAGGAGTTTCTTGAACATAAGAAAAATGATGATGAATATGTGGGTACCTAGAAGAAAAATTTACAAGATTTTCAAGGTATGATTGTGGAAGTATTATCCAACATGAGAGAAATATTGATCTATTATTTAGTGGCTTAAAACCATGCCTATAAATGGTCATTATCCATAAGGGACTTCAATAGATATGAGGAACGATTTTGATATGCTCTTAAGGATGAGATGAATATTGGATTAACACATCAGTAATATGGGTTTGATAAGAAGTGATAAATGGAATTCAAAGGAAAATATAAAGACCTCACTAAAAAGAAGATGATTTTTCCCTTATGCACAATGAGTGGAAATAAGCATGGGGAAAACTTCCTTAAAGGTACTAGTAAATGTTTTATGTTTGGAAAATAAGTTCATCAGGAAGTTGAATGCCGATGTGATCGGAAAAATATGTCTAATGATGCGAACAATGAATGGGCTACACAGAATGCACCTCAAGCACTTCAATGTTGATACTTCAAGGAAATGGGTCAGTAAGAAAATAAATACCCTAATCCATCGGTTATTGATGATGATAGACATCAAAAAACTTATAAGGCCAATGATAAATGAAATTCGCATGAAATCACTCTATGTGAAATGGATTATGATAATTAAGTGGTGAAATATACACATACCATCCACTCTAAAGATGAAAATGTTTTATTTGATTCTAGGTCCAACCACACATTTATTTTTGGAAAAAAATTTATGTTTATCGTTGTATTATGGCAACAATTAGATATTGAGTTACCTATGAAAACTCTTAATGGAACAATATCCACAAAATTAGTTTATAATTCTTCTTCAGTGAATGTTTATGGGAAATTACTTTCTTCAAATCATGTGATCCATCATGTGGTTAAATATGATTTGATTCATTTCATGGGATGGATTTCTCAATATAGAGATCATATCAATTTCCAAGGAATGAAAGCCACATATTATATTCTTGATCAATCTATGTTCATCTAAATATGCAAGGATGAGTATATCCATCCAGTAGAAATTTCATTCATATTATGGTTCATGATTCCAATAAATGAAGGTTATATATCTTATATGTTTGGGGAGAAAATCACGATTAAGAATATCCCATTGTATAGGAGTTCGATGATGTCATTCCGGAGGAATTTCTAGGTCATCAACCAAATTGTGAAGTTTATTATTCAGCAGAACTCATACCAGTTTCTATTCATATTTCAAAGATTCATTATATAATGTCCCCATATTTAGTTTTAGGAATTGAGAATAGTCTCCAAGAGAATCTTCAAATGGGATTCATATGCCCTAATTTGTCACCTTGGAGAGAGCATATTGTATTTGTTAAGAAGAAATCCAGATCCAAGAGAATTTTCATTATCTGTCTATAATTTAACAAGATAAATATCAAGAACTAATAGCCTCTTCCCCATATTGAAGTCTTACTTGACTAACTACGCAAAGATCAATACTTTTCGAAGATTGATCTTTATTCAAGATATCATCGTTTAAGGGTCAAGATGGTGGATATAATAAAGATGTAATTCCATACTTGGTATAGATACTATGATTTGAAAGTGATTCATTTTGGTCTTACTAATTACCATGTTATCTTCATGGATCTAATGAATAATGTCTTTAGAGAATATCGTGATCAGTTTTTTGTAGTCTTTATAAAAAATATTCTGGCATATTTAGTGAGAAAGGAAGAACATGATCATTACTTGAGAATTGTACTCCAGACCTTGAAAAAGGAGAAGCATTATGAAAAATTTACCAACAGTGAATTTTGGCTTCAGAAAGTTTCATTTATTGGGTAACATAATCTCAATAGAGGGGATATCTATGGATCTATCAATAATAGAGGATATTAGAAGATGGTCAAGACAAAAAATGACAATTGATATTTGATGTTATCTTGTTTTGGATAAATATTATCATTGTTTTGAAAAAAAATTCACGATTACCTAATACACCCAAAAAATTGACTTAGAAAAGAGTTATGTTCGTATGAATGGAGGAATGTGAAGAGAATTTAAATGTGAAAAAAAGAAGTTTATCTTGTGAAATTGTGCTCACACAAACTTGTAGTAGAGAATGATGTGTGAACTATAGTGATACATCCATGAAGGAGACGAGATGTGTTCTCATGAAAAATGATATGGTGATAGCTTACGCCTCACAGAAGATATATATTCATGAGAAATAATTACCCAACTAATGATTTGGAGTTAGCTATGGTGATATATTCATTAATGATATAGGGGCATTATAATTATGGTTAAAGATTCGATATTTATACTGATCAAAAAAATTTAAATAATATTTTCACACAAAATGAGTTGAATATGCACAAAATAAGATGGTTGGAGTTGAATAAATACTATGACTACTCAATACATTATCCCCCAGTGAAAGTGAATAAGGTTGAATATGCTTTGAGTTAAAAAGATCATGTTATCTTATCCAATATGATGAACACAAAATATCCATTATTTTAGGATTTACAAAGAATGGATCTATAAATTTTAATGGATGGGGAGAAATATAATCTTTTTCAAATTAATGTTCAACCATCTATACAAGTGAATATTATGGAGGCACAAATGGAAGATGTAGAGATACAAAAGGAGGTGAGAAATGTTCCTTAATTCAACATTGATTATGATGAAATAATAAGGTTCATGAACCAGGATTGTATTACTATGATATCAAAATTAAATAAGGAGCTACTGGAATAGGCTCATGGTTCTTAATTCTCTATTCACGCTACAAAAAAAATATGTACATGGACCTGAATGAGTACTTCATGTGGTATTTAATGAATGATATGTTGTCAAATATGTATCTTGATACTTAGGTTATTAGTAAGGTAAGGTTGAGAGACATAAGTCTAAATGGATGTTACAGCCATTACCCATACCAGAATGGAAATGGGAAAACAACAATATGGACTTTGTCACCAGACTTCCCAAAACATCCAAAGGCAATAATTATGTCTGGGTTATAGTTGATCGCCTTACGAAGACAGCACAGTACAATGCAATTAGAGAGGATTTCTCTCTTGATCATATTTATAGTATATATGTAATGTAACTGGTAAGATTTCATGGGGTACCACTTCCGTTATTTCTAATTTGGATTTGAAGATTACATCGATCTTATGAAGATTTCTTCATCATGCTTTGGATACATAGTTAAGTTTCAACACTGATTATCAACATTATATAGACGGTCAGTCTGAGAGAATAATTCAAACACTGGAAGACATTTTGAGATCTTTATATATAAATTTCAAATGTTTTTGGGATCAACACCTACCATTTTTGGAATTTTTATACAATAATTTCTTTCACTCCAGTATTCAGATGTCTCGTTATGAAGACCTCTATGGAACGAAGTATAGAACTCCAACATTGTTATGATGATGTTGGGGAATGAAAGCTATTAGGACAAGATATTTTTATTTAAATGGAAGAAAAGGATAGATCTATTCAAAAACCCATAAGAGTATCTTAGAGTCGACAAAAAATGTATGATGACAACTGAAGAAAAGACATAGAGTTTGATGTGGGTGATATGGTTTTCTTACGAATATCTCCTTGGAAGAGAGTATTGATATTTAGAAATAATGTCAAGATGAACCTAACTTATATTGTCCTTTTTGAAATTCTAGATCAAGTTGGGAAGGTATCTTACTGATTGGAGCCTCCATTGAATCTCTCTCATGTTCATTATGTGTTCTATGTATCTATCAAGAGAAGGTACAAGCCTGATACTTCACATGCACTAAGCTCAGAAGTAATACCACTGGATCCAGATCATTGTTATTAAGAACAAATGACAGAGATTATATATCATAAAAAAAGTTTTACAAAAAAAGACCTGTCACATTGTTAATGTTTAGTGGAGGAACAACCAATTTGAATAAGACACATGGGAACTTGAGGATATGATTATAACAACCCATACTTTACAAACATTGTCATTAATTAAGAATTAAAGCACAATTGTTACAACATATAACAAAACCAGGAAAGGACCGTATAGGTATAGAGTCTTTAGAAACTGGGAAACATAAACAACTGGTTCATAAAGCATCTACTTTTCCTCCCATTTATTTCATCATATCTAGAGTCTCTTTTTGGCATATCCTACTTAATAACCTTCTTCCTGACCTGGGGAAATAAATCATACAATAGGGTGACCTCAAATTATCAGTAAGGGTAAAAAAAAGAAATATCAATCACATCATATACATAAGAACATAACTTTTGCAAATCTTAACCTGCAAAAGAAAACATAATTTCATAACATGGGATAAATAATAGTAGTGAAATGTAATCCCAATAAGAATAACATATAACATTAAACATTGTGGAATACACAAATAATCATAGAGAATCATTTCTTGTTAGCAAGACTCATTTCCAAAGACTATCTTAGTGGACAAAGTCCATTTCTGAACCGAGTTCACTCCTCATTTCAGTCCTGTTTCACTGAACCGGTTTAACCTTCCGTTACAACCATGTCCATCTCATGAGATATAAAATCTTTAACCAATTAATTTGAGGGAGATATAGGTCCCACCCATCTCATAATGATAACATTCGTATTTGTGCCACAAAATCAGAATCCATACATCATAGCATAACCCATGTAATAAAAATGGGAATCTTAAACATCGTGACATCATAAAACAATTCATATAAGATAATGGAATTCATAAAAATATAATTAAATCACAAAATAATCAAATCAATGTAATAATAGGGATAGAACCATAACCTTTTATTATCTTAGATGGAAAATAATTTTGATAAAACACTTGAACTCCATTCTTGAGGAAAATATCCTCTCTTCTTCAAAAACACTTTTCCTTTCTTAACATGTCGTACAATTATAAACTAAAAGAATTTGATTAAAAATAAACTTGAAAACATGTAAAGGAAGCTTCTTGGAAGTAATGTTTTAAAAATCCATTCGTTCTATATAAGTTAAAAAATCATTCTTCGTACTTTTATCGGAAAAGTCAAAAAGTACCTCATACGAAAAATGACAAAAGATTCCTTTCATATACTTTACTAAAAATTAACTGAAGGGTAAAATTGGATTTAAACAATTGTAGGTGGATGGAAATAATATTGCATATTCAGGAAACATGGATGTGGATGATAAAATACACCCCAGTAAATACTAAAGTATAAACAATCTCGGATAAAAATGAGATTGTGATATTTCCCTTACCTTAGGTTCGATTTGCCTCATAAGTGTCCGATCCTCCTTTATAATGATTTAAATAATGTTATTGACTTATTCCAGAATCATAATTATTTTTATGATATCATATATGGTCATATTATTAGCTTCTTAGTAGTAATATTTCATTGCTACTTGTTATTCAGGTGTTTATATCTTTTTGTTCTTATGCGTGTTTTGTCGAATAAATTATTATTCTTCTCTTTAGGTTATAGATACATCATTTCCATAATGGTATTAATGTACTATATATAATATTTATTCATTCAATTCATTTATATAATCATTATGCAATGAAGATCATGTAGAACGAATCGCATGACATCGTGGAGACGGTATTCCGTACGTACGCATGAGCGATGATATCGGTCCCATGATCGTGGAATAGTATTAGAGTGTAAATAAACAATTTCATAATTATTATCACTTTAAAATAATCATATATAATAATTATTTACATCATTATACCCATCCAAGTAAGGTGGTGGGGGAAAATAGATTACACCACGGCGTGGAGACGGTATTCCGTACGTACGCACGTGCAGTGATTTCGTTTTCCATAGGATGGATAGATTTTGAAATAGGGTTGTTTCATACTTATAATAACATATCAGTATATGAGTGATACTGATGTTATTACTTCATAATGAAACAACGAAAAAATAAGATGTTGAAGAAGAATGAATTTGGAAAGGATCAGTAATGGATATTACCTCTTTTTGACGCGCCTCTTCTTAACCTCCTCTTAGGGCACTAGGGTTGGTCTTTGAAGAAGACCAGAACCATTAGAATAATTATAGGGAAGTGGAGAAGTGAAATGGGAAGGGTTTGGCCGAGATTGAAGGCTCAAATTGGTGTGAGGAGGAGAGGGAGGAGGTGCCATTTTATAAGGGAGGAGAGGGGCACCTTTGGAAATATAATAAATATTAGTTTATATTAAATCCCAACCCCACATAAAAACATCCAAAATGACTCATATCCGAATATTATATGAGATAGGGTTTAATCGCATCAACCAATAAAATTTAAACATGTTAGAAATTTATTTTAAACATTACCAACTTAATTTATCCTTCTATATCAATTTAATTTTATTTGTGGAAATAATATTCTAAATTTTAAATTATTATTAATAATTACATATGTGTTGTGAATTTTCAATAATTTGACACTTTATAACATTGTCGACCATATAAATTTTATTTCATAATTTTTAAATATTTTTGTGATTTTTAAACAATTTTATAATATGTCATTTTTAAAAAATAACAATAGTGTCAATTTTGACACTATTTATTTATATGAATTTAAATAAAATATATACAGAGGATATGTTCGAACTAAAAGCTTTAATATATTTATAAAATGTCATATGTATCTTGAAAATTAGTTTATCACATTAAATAGTGCATATAATAATTATTTTAATATTTTAAAACCATTTATTCAATATTTTAATAAATAAAATAATTTCAACATCACTATTGTGTCATAATTAATGATACTTATATAATCCCTAAAAATTCCAAATAAATTCCCATGATGTATATAATTTTATTATATTTCTGGAGACTATTAATGTTCGACGTTTTATTAAGTTTATCACCAAAGTAAAATTATTATACTTATAAGATTTAAGAAAGTGACATGTTGTCACATTCTTTGGTTTTAATAATAACTAAATTATATTCATGGAAAAAGTCTATTAAATAAATATAATCTGACCCTTAGGTGATATGGGTCAACTTTTAGTCATCCAATATGATTTTTTCAGGTGTTAGGGTTATTTTATAATCTTATATTTACCCTTAATTACCTGATTTACCTTCAACTATGGTAAATAAAATTTACCGTAGTTACTATTCATAATGCCCAAAAATAAAAAGTAGTCTATAAACATAATTTGGACCCACTGATTCTAAATATGGAATCCATTTTTCTAAATTCAAAACATAAAAGTTGCAGTAATTAATTTAAAATAAATCTCGTTGTTAAGAAAACGAGTTTTAGAAGTCAAAACATTGCCAAAGATTGAAATGTTTTTACCTATGAATTCAATGTGAAATTAATGGTAATGACATACATTATATTAAATGGTAAAAATATATTCTATCTGTACTTTAAAACCATTCAATATTATAATTTAACCATATAAATTATCTCAATGTAGAAAGTTGTTTTTAATTAAAAATTAGTGTATTTTTACTATTCATAAAATTATGAAAGTTATCAGAAAAATATCAAAAATTTATCCAAAGTAAATTTTTATATCCTGATTCAAAAAAAGAATTTTATTTTTCCAAATTTAACTCATAAATGTGTCAAAAACTAGGTTTAATGTGGTTGTTCCATCAAAAGGCGGCAAAACTGCATTTTTTTATAAATACTTATTTTACCCAAAGAAATTATTTTGTTCACTTACCATGTTCTAGAAAAGTTTTAAGATGAATAATAATGTTGTAAAATTTAAAATTCCGTTAATACTATTAATAATGGCTAGTTTATAATATTATAATAATATATTGTTGTTTAGTGGAAGTCGGTATCGCGTACTACACACGCTATCGAGGAAGGTCGTGATTGCGTGCAGCGAAAGATTCCTTTGATGATTTATATAACATAAAAAACAAAATATTTCTCATAAAAGTATCGGGTGTTAAATTTTACCCCCCTTAAAATGAATTTCGCCCTCGAAATTCGTCACTTTGTAACGAACAGATGAGGATACCACTCCCTCATCATATCCTTAAAATCCCATGTAGCTTCTTCTAATTGGTGGTTCCTCCGTAAAACGTTCACCAAGCGAGTGGTCTTGTTTCGTAGGAATTTTTTACTACAGTCTAGAATCTCTATCGGTTGTTCTTAATAAGAAAGATCTTGCTCCAACGGTACAACTTCTGATCTGAGTACATGTGAAGGATCAGGTATGTACTTTCTGAGGAGAGATACAAGGAACACATCGTGAACTTGAGAGAGATTCGGTGGAAGTGCCAATCGGTAAGCTACTTTCCCAACACGATCCAGTATTTCGAAAGGACCGATATATCTAGAGTTCAAATTCCCCTTCCTTCCAAGTCTCATGACCCTCTTCCAGGGAGATATTCGTAGGAACACTTTATCACCCACTTCAAACTCTAGGCCTTTTCTTCGGTTCTCGGAATAACTTTTCTGTCGACTCTGAGATGCTCTTATGTGTTTTTGAATAGATCATACCTTTTCTACCATCTCATTAACAATATCAGGTCCTAATAGCTTTCGTTCCCCAACTTCATCCCAGCAAGTTGGAGTCTTGCATTTCTTTCCATAGAGAGCTTCATAAGGAGCCATCTGAATACTGGAGTGAAAGCTATTATTATAAGAAAATTCCACCAAAGGTAGGTGTTGATACCAACTACCTTTGAAATCCATAGAGAAAGCTCTCAACATATCTTCTAGAGTTTGAATTGTTCTTTCAAACTGACCGTCTGTCTGAGGATGATAAGAAGTGCTGAAACTCAACCCTGTATCCAGAGTATGCTGAGGACTTCGCCAAAACATTGAGGTAAACCTTGGATCCCGATCAGATATAATAGAAAGTGGTACTCCATGAAATCTTACAACTTCCTTCACATATATCCTGGAAAGCTGATCTAGAGATAAATCCTCTCTAATAGCGATGAAGTGTGCAGACTTTGTAAGACGATCAACTATGACTCAGATAGCATTATACCCTTTGGATATTTTAGGTGGTCCTGTGACAAAGTCCATAGTGATGTTTTACCATTTCCATTCGGGTATGGGTAATGGTTGTAACATCCCCTTAGACTTCTGTCTCTCACCTTTAACTTGCTGAAAAACCAAGCATCGAGAGACATATTCAAAAACATCTCTTTTCATGCCATCCCACCAGAAGTACTCTTTTAGGTCCCTAAACATCTTCGTGCTTCCAGGATGAATAGAGAATGAAGAACTATGACCCTCATCCAGCAGCTCCTTCTTTAATTCTAGGATGGGAGGAACACAAACCCGATTCCTGAACATTATTATCCCATCACAATCAAGGTTGAATTCAGGTACATTTCTCACCTTCTTTTGTAACTCGACATCTTCTTTTTCTGCCTCTTTAATCGTCACATGTATTGATGGTTGAACATTCATTTTAGAAAGATAAGATATTCCCCTTTCATTATAATTTCATGATCCGTGCTTTGTAAATCCATAAATATTGGATCTTTTGTGATCCTCATCATGGATAAACTAGCATGGTCTTGTCGACTTAATGCATCTGCCACAATGTTTGATTTCTCAGGGTGGTAATGAATTGAGCAGTCGTAATCCTTAATCAGCTCCAACCATCTTCTTTGGTGCATATTCAACTGATTTTGTGTGAAAATATACTTTAAACTTGTATGATCAGTATAAATATCACACTCTTCACCATAAAGGTAATGCCTCCAAATATTTAATGCAAATATAACCGTAGCTAACTCCAAATCATGAGTTAGGAAATTTTTCTCATGTATTTTCATCTTTTGTGAGGCATAATCTATCACCATATCATTTTTCATAAGAACACACCCCGGACCCTTCTTTGATGCATCACTGTTGATCACAAACCTTTCTCCACTACAAGGCAGTGTGAGCATAGGTGCACTAGATAACCTTATTTTCAACTCCTTGAAATTCTCTTCACATTCCTCTGTCCAAACAAACTTAACTCTTTTCCGAGTGAACTTGTTGAGTGGATTAGATAATCGTTAAAATGCTTTCACAAAACGCCGATAATATCCAGGCAAACCAAGAAAAATTCGGATCTCAGTCACTGTTGTTGGTCTCGACCATCTTTCGATAACCTCTATTTTTGCTGGATCCACAGATATCCCCTCTTTTGAGATTATGTGACCCAAAAATGAAACTCTTTGAATCCAGAATTCACACTTGGTAAATGTGGCATAAACCTTCTCCTTTCTCAGGGTCTTCATTATAATTCTCATGTTATCTTCATGTTCTTCCTTTCTCTTTGAATATACAAGAATATAGTCTCTAAAGACTACCACAAACTGATCAAGATAGTCTCCAAAGACTCTATTCATCAGATCCATGAAGATAATAGGGGTATTAGTAAGACCAAATGGCATCACTATAAATTCATAGTGTCCATACCTAGTACGGAAAGACTTCTTTGGTATATCCTCACTTTTGACCCTTAATTGGTGATAACCTGAACAAAGATCAATCTTGGAAAAGTATTGAGCTCCTCATAGTTGGTCAAATAAGTCATCAATGCGTGGGAGAGGATATTTGTTCTCGATAGTGATGTTGTTAAGTTCTCGATAATCAATGCAGAGTCTCATTGATCCATCTTTATTCTTAATAAACAGAACAGGTTCTCCCCAAGGTGACCCACTAGGGCGTATGAACCCCTTATCAAGATTCTCTTGGAGTTTCTTCTTCAATTCCTGCAACTCAATTGGGGCCATTCTATAAGGTGTCTTTCAAATAGGCAAAGCACCTGGTACGAGTTCTATTGAAAACTCAACTTCACGATTTGGTGGGAGACCCGGTAATTCCTCCGGAAAGACATCATCAAAATCATATACAATGGGCATATTCTTAATCGTGAGTTTCTCAACAACCATTTTAGATAAATAACCATCATTTAGTGGAATCAATACCCATAAAATGGAAGAAATTTCCACTGGAAGGTTATGTTCATCCTTGCATCGATAGATGGTCATAGATTGATCTAGAATATGAAATGTGACTTCCCTTCTTTGGAAATTGATATGAGCTCCATGTAGTGAAATTCAATCCATGACAAGAATCACATCAAATTCCACTATAGGAAGGTTCACAAGATTTTCAAGAATCACTTTCCCACAAACTTCAATCGGAGAAGAATTATAAACTTTTTATGTGACTGTTGTGCCATTAGGGGTTGTCACAGCTAACTCAACATCTAACTGTTGAGGTAATACCGTGATATCCTTAGAAAATTATTCAGAAATAAAGTAGTGGGTGGATCCAAAATCAAATAAAACATTTTCTACTTTAGAGTGGATGGTAAGTGTACCTTTCACCACATCGTTATCATACTCCACATCGCTGATAGAAATTACATCTGACTTTCCTTTGTCTTTAGCCTTAAGAGTTCTTTGACGTCGACCATCATCATCAACCCTTGGATTTGGTAATTGATTGGCATAATTCCCCATCTCCTTGAACTTGAAACATTGAAATGTAGTAGGTTCATTCTGTGTGTCCCTTCCATTGTTTGCATCATCAGACATCTTCTTCCCATCATTGCGGCATTCAAATGCCCGATGACCTTCCTTTCCACATTTGAAACATTTACTTGTCCCTTTAAGACAACTCCCCCCATGTTTCTTTCCACACTTTGATCATAAGGGAAAGCTCGTCTTATTTTCAGTGTGCTCTTTAGATTTTCCTTTGATTCCATTTTCATGTTTTTATTAAACCCATATGACTGATGGGTTACTCCAATCTCCATCTCGACTTGGAGAGCACATCGAATGATTTCCTAGTATCTATTGAAGTCCCTTATGGATAACGCCATTCGAAGACTTGGTTTTAAGCCACTAAAGAATTGATCGATCTTACTCTCAGGTTGGATAATAACACCAGAAGCGTACCTTGAAAGTCTTGTAAAATTTTCTTCATAAGTACCAACAGATTCATCATCCTTTTGCTTCAGTTCAAGAAACTCTTTCTCCATATTTTTTCGGAGAATACGAGGGAAGTACTTATTGAAAAATAAGTTCTTGAACTCATCCCATTCCATGGACTCAATTTCATCCATTTTCCTTGTATTCTTAATAAGATTACACTATTGATCAGAATCTCCTTCCAAACAATACATTTCTAGGATGACTTTATCATGTTCAGAACATTGAAGAACTTAAAATATCTTTTCAGTAGTACTGATCCATTATTCAGAAACTAATGGATCAGTAGACCCGCTGAAAGAAGGTGGACGCTGCCTCCTGAAGGATTCAACTGAATGTTGCTCCTTCCTTTGCTCGTTTGGATGTCCTTCATGATTCATAGCTTGAGAAACTTTTGTGAGAATGGATTCAAGATTTTTCATTCCATCTCCCATAAAGTTTGGTTGCTCAGGGGGACAATCATTGCATTTCCCGTCGCATTCTGCATTAACACAGTTCCTTCGGGTTCCAGCCATTGACTAAAACCAAGAAGAATAGTGTGAGAAACACCAATTATAATAGGAAAACCACATAATCAAGAATAAAATTTCACACTTAAGATCTTATTATAGGTTGTTCATGGCCATTTCTAAAAAACTAAGATTGTGTTCTATTCTTATACTTATCCTTAGGATTCTTACTAAGGCGTTCACATCCTAGTTTCCAAAGGTTGACTATACCTTTCCTCTGATACCAATTATAACAACCCATACTTTATATACATTTTCATTACATCAGAATTTAAGCACACTTATTACAACATATAACAAAACTAGGAAAGGACCGTATAGGTATAGAGTCTTTAGAAACTGGGAAACATAAACAACTGGTTCATAAAGCATCTACTTTTCCTCCAATTTATTTCATCGTATCTAGAGTCCCTTTTTGGCATATCCTACTTAATAACCTTCTTCCTGACCTGGGGAAATAAAACATACAAAATGGTGAGATCAAATTCTCTGTAAGGGTAAACAAAAGAAATATCAATTGCATCATATACATAAGAACATAACTTTTGGAAATATTAAACTTCAAAAGAAATCATAATTTCATAACATGGGATAAATCATAGTAGTGAAATGTAATCCAAATAATCATAACGTAAAACATGAAACTTTGTGGCATACACACATAATCATAGAGAATCATTTCTTGTTAGTCAAATCTCATTGCCAAGACTATCTAAGTGGACAAAGTCAATTTCTGAACCGAGTTCACTCCTCGTTTCAGTCCTGTTTCACTGAACCAGTTTAACCTGTCGTTCCAGCCATGTCTATCTCATGAGATATAAAATATTTACCCAATGAATTGGAGGGATATATAGGTCCTACCCATCTCATAAGAATACCATTCTTATGTTTTCCACAAAATCAGAAACCATACATCATAGCATAACCCATGTAATAAAAATGAGAATCTTAAACATCGTGACATCATAAAACAATTCATATAAGAGAAAGGAATTCATAAAAATATAATTCCATCACAACATAATCAAATCAATGTAATAATAGGGATAGAAATAGAACCCTTTATTATCTTAGATGGAAAATAATTTTGATAAAACACTTGAACTCCATTCTTGAGGAAAATATCCTTTCTGCTTCAAAAACACTTTTCCTTTCTTAACATGTCGTACAATTCTAAACTAAAAGAAGTTGGTTAAAAATATATTTGAAAACATTTAAAGGAAGATTCTTGTAAATAATGTTTTAAAAATCCATTCATGACGTAAAAGTTAAAAAAACATTCTTCATACTTTTGTCAGAAAAGTCATAAAGTACCTCGTACGAAAAACGACAAAAGATTCCTTTCATATCCTTTACTAAAAACTCACCGAAGGGTAATGTTGGATTTAAACAATTATAGGTGGATGGAAATAATATTACATATTGAGGAAACATGGATGTGGATGAAAAAGTACACCCCAGTAAATACTAAAGTATAAACAATCTCGGATAAAAATAAGATTGTGATATTTCCCTTACCTTAGGTCCGATTTGCCTCGTAAGTGTCCGAACCTCCTGTATAATGATTTAAATTGTGTTATTGACTTATTCCAGAATCATAATTATTGTTATGATATCATATATGGTAATATTCATAGCTTCATAGTAGTAATATTTCATTGATACTTGTTATTCGGGTGTTTATAACTTTTTGTTCTTATGCGTGTTTTGTCGAATAAATTCTTATTCTTATCTTTAGGATATAGATACATAATTTCCAGAATGGTATTAATGTACTATATATAATATTTATTCATCAATTCATTTATATAATCATTATGCAATGAAGATCATGTAGAACAAATTGCATCACATCGTGGAGACGGTATTCCGTACGTACGCATGAGCGATGATATCGTTACCATGATCGTGGAATTGTATTGGAGTTTGTGTATACTATTTCACAATCAATATCACATTACAATTATCATATATATTAGTTATTTACATCATTATACCCATCCAAGTAAGGTGGTGGGGGAAAATAGATTACACCACGGCGTGGAGACGGTATTCCGTACGTACGCACGCGCGGTGATTTCATTTTCCATAGGATGGATAGATGTTGAAATAGGGTTTTTTAATTCTTATAATAACATATCAGTATATGAGTGATACAGATTTTATTTCTTCATAATGAAACAACTAAAGAAGAAGATGTTGAAGAGGAATGAATTTGGAAAGGATCGGTAATGGATAGTAACTCTTTTTGACGCGCCTCTTCTTAACCTCCTCTTAGGGCACTATGGTTTGTCTTTGAAGAATACCAGAACCTCTAGGATGATTCTAGGGAAGTGGGGAAGTGAAATGGGCAGGGTTTGGCCGATCGTGAAGGCTCAAATTGGTGTGAGGAGGAGAGGGAGGAGGTTCTATTTTATAAGGGAGGAGAGGGGCACCTTTGGAAATATAAGAAATATTAGTTTATATTAAATCCCAACCCCAATTAAAAACATACAAAATGACTCATATCTGAATATTAGATGATATAGGGTTGTAATATCATAAACCAATAAAATTTATACATGTTACAAATTTATTTTAAACATTACCAACTTGATTTATCCTTATTTATCAATTTAATTTTATTTGTGGTAATAATATTCTAAATTTTAAATTATTATTAATAATTACATATGTTTTGTGAATTTCCCATAATTTGACACTTTAAGACATTGTCGACCATATAAATTTGAATTTAAATTTTTTAAATATTTTTGTTATTTTTAAACAATTTTATAATATGTTATTTTTATAAAATAACAATAGTGTCAATTTTGACACTATTCATTTATTTGAATTTAAATAAAATATATACATAGGATATGTTCGAACTAAAATCATTAATTGATTAATAAAATTTCATATGTATCTAGAAAATTAGTGGATAACATTTAATAGGGCATATAATAATTATTTTAATATTTTAAAACCATTTATTTGATATTTTAATTAATAAAATAATTTCAACATCACTATTGTGTCATAATTAATGATAATTATTTAATCCTAAAAAATTCTAAATAAATTCCTATGATGTATATATTTGTATTATATTTCTAGATAATATTCATGATTGTAGTTTTATTAAGTTTATCACCAAATTAAAATTATTATACTTATAAGATTTATGAAAGTGACATGTTGTCACATTCTTTGTTTTAATAATAATTAAAATATTTTCATAGACAAAAGTCTATTAAATGAATCTAATCTGACACTTAGGTAATATGGGTCTACTTTTAGTCATCCAATAGAATTTTTTCAGGTGTTAGGGTAATTTAATAATCTTATATTTACCCTTAATTACCCGATATACCTTCCACTATGTTAAATAAAATTTACCGTAGTTACTATTCATAATGCCCAAAAATAAAAAGTAGCCTATTAACATAATTTGGACCCACTGATTCTGAATATGGAATCCATTTTTCAATATTCAAAACATATAAGTTGCAGTAATTAATTTTAAATAAATCCCTTTGTTAAGAAAACAGGTTTTAGAAATTAAAACATTGCCAAAGATTGAAATGTTTTTACCTATGAATTCAATGTGAAATTAATGCTAATGACATAAATTATATTAAATGGTAACTATATATTCTATATATACTTTAAAACCATTAAATATTATAATTTAACCATGTAAATTATCTCAATGAAAAAAGTTGTTTTTAATTAAAAATTAGCGTATTTTTACTATTCATCAAAATAAAAATGTTATCAGAAAAATTTCAAAAATTTATCCAAAGTAAATTTTTATATCCTAATTCAAAATAAGAATTTTATTTTGTCAAATTGAACATATAAATATTTAAAAAACTAGATCTAATGTGGGTGTGCCATCAAATGGCGGAAAAACTGCATTTTTTGATAAATACTTATTTTACCCGAAAAAATTATTTTGTTCTCATACCATGTTCTAGAAAATGTGTAAGATGAATAATAATGTTGTAAAATTTAAAATTCAGTTAATACTAATCATAACGGCTAGTTTATAATATTATAATAAGATATCGTTGTTTAGTGGAACTCGGTATTGCGTACTACACACACTATCGAGGAAGGTCGCGATTGCGTGCAGCGAAAGATTCCTTTAATGATTTATATAACATAAAAACAAAATATTTCTCATAAATGTCTCTGGTTTTACAATGATGATGGATAGGTATCCTCATCTATTTGTTTCCTAGTGACGAATTTCAATGGAAAAATTATATTTATGGGGGTATAATGTTACACATGGATGTTTTTTTTTGGAAAAATTACATTAACTAATTTTTATTCTTTAGTATCTTGATTAGAACACAATTTTGAGTTTAAATGAACCGTGAAAACCCCTTTTTATAAAGTAACTATTATAGCCTCTCAGTTAGGTTAGAAGAAATAATTATAATAACCTTATAAAAATTTCTTGTGAATTATTTGGATATATATTGTTTATGAAAAATATAAATAAGTTATATATTAGTATATTGGAGTGAATTACATTTTGTAATGAAATAGAAAATTTTTTATATTCATCCAAGGGATATTTTAGTGATAAAGTATAAATAATACACTATTTTAGGTATAAAAACATATTTTTTTAAAAATATTAGTTTTACACCATTGAATGGTGAAGCCCTTTTTAATTATGAATTTGAACATTAATTATTTTTATATAACAATATGAACATCTTATTTTTAATCGGTATATAAGAATTTAATTTTGATAAATTTATGATATTTTTCTGATAACTTTGATGTTTTTATTATTAGAAATATACACTAAATTTTAATTAAAAACAACGTCATTCATTTTTAAAATTTTATGGTTAAATTATAATATTTAATGGTTTTAATGAAAAAATAGAATATATTTTTACCATTCAGTATAATTTATGTCATTAGAATTAATTTAAAAGTGAATTCATGGGTAAAAACATCTCATTATTTTTCATTGTTTTAACAATTAATACATGATTCCTCATTTCAACAACTATATTAATTTAAAATTAGTTACTACAACTTCTAGATTTTTAATTTTGAAAAACTGATTCTATATTTTGAATCAGTGGGTCCGAATTATGTTAATAGAATACTTTTTTGGACATTATGAATTGTTATTTGGTAACTATTTTTATTACCATAGTTAATGGAAATTCAGGTAATTATGGGTAAAAATATTATTATAAAATTACCTAACACCTATAATAACCCATTTTGAAGACTAAATTAGAACCTTATAATCCATTTTTCGAAATGAAATCACTTAATGGAACCCTACTAATGACTTTGACATGAATGTTATAAAAACTAATAAATGCGACAAAATGTCACGATCTTGTTTTATATAGGTATATTATTTTTAATATATGCACTACCAGGAGATAATATCGAATATCAATAGTCGATTGAAATATAAAATAATAACCTACATTATAGACCTTTATTTATCATTTTTTGATGATTAAATAATTACCATTAATTATGACACTATAGTGATGTAAAAATTATTTTATTAATAGAAATTTCAAATAAATTGTTTAAAATATATTAAAATAAATTTCATATAAAGTAATTAATGTGATACACGTATTTTCTAGGTGAAAATGACATGTTAGAAGTGTATTTATGTTTTTTAGAATTTATCTATTTTTTGTATTTTATTTAATGTCAAATAAATGAATTCTATCAAAATCGACATTATTGATATTTTTTAAAAATAAAATTTTCTAAAATTATTTAAAAATCATAAACATATTTAAAAAAATTTAAAATGATAATTATAAAGTCTAAAAATTCATAACATATCCATTTATATTCAATTAATACGATATAAGTAAATATTTATGATGCTTAAATATTTATAATGTAATTACGACAATGAAAAATTTAATAAAATAACAAAGTGTCATTTAAAATATATAGTTTAAATTCACAAAATATTTTGTCCAAAATTTATATATTGAGGATATTACACCCCTTTCACATATAGAATTTAAAACTTGGACACTTTTGTGGATTTTGGGTAGGGTTTTATTTTTTTATAAATTATTATTTATGGAGTTTCCAAAAGTGCCCCTCACCTCAATTATAAAGGGCACCTCCGCCCTCACATATTAACATCATTTTTATCCTTCATACTCGGACACCCCCAAAAATATTTCCATTGTAGCATCCCTATTTTCTTGCTAAATATTTTGGTCATCTTCAAAGATGAACTCTATTTTTCTAAGTAGAGATTTAGGGGAAGTATGTTGAGGAAGAGGTAATCTCTTCTGCCAGTTATTTCAAACATATTTCTTATTCTACTTCATCTTAATTATTTGATTCAGTATAATGTAATAGAATAAGTATAACTAATATAATTATATGTCATCATAAATATGAAGGAACCATATTTCCCCTTCTGTCCTCCCTATGATAAACAAAATCACCACACATGTGTACGTACATTATACCTTCTCCACGCTCTGGTGTAATCTATTATTCACCACCACCATACATGGATGAGTTTAATGATGGAAATAAAAACTATGTTTTTATAACATGATAATTATTGTAAAATATTATATATCTTCCACTTCAACACCATTCAATAATTTTGGAATGATATCATCACTCATGCATACGTACGACCTATCATATCCATATTGCGATGTGGTTCATTCTACATGATCATCAATAAAAAATGATTATATACGTGAATTTAATAAATAAATATGACATATATGGTAATGATGTAATTATTTAAATCATATAAGTATAAACTAAAATGAGTAATAAGAACTTATCTGACAAAACATACATAATAACATAATGCATTTAATACCCAAATAATGTGTAACAATGAAATGTTTCTAACAAACGGATGAAAATATGATCATAAATGTTATCATTAAATATTTATGTTTTTAGAATAAATCAACAAAATTATTTAAATCAATATATATGAGGTTCAGATACATATGAATCATATCAGACCTAAGGTAAGGGATAACTTTGCAAATCTCGTTTTTATCTGAGATTGTTAGTTGGTAAGTATTTACTAGGTTTTATTAATCATCCACGTCCATTTTTCTGAAATAATTATTTTGAAATATTCATTATATCATTCTAAAATTGTTAAAAGAAAATTTTACCCATTGGAAAAATTTTACTAAATGGTATGAATGTAATCTTTTTCCATTTTGGGTATAAAGTACTTTTTGACATTTTGGGAAAAAGTACGAGAATGATGTTTTTTAAAGTTTTACAGTATGAATAGATTTTTACTCTTTCATAATGACTTATTTCCTTGGTGATTCCCCTAGATGATATCACTATTATTTTCACATCAAATGACTTTTTATTAACATTTTTTTCATTTTTTGTATGTTAAACATTTTTTAAGAAGAAATGATGTTTTCCTCAGCAAATAATTTCAAGTGTTTTATCAAAATTATTTTCCATCAAAGATGACACTATATAAATAGGTTTATATTTATATCCCTATTATTAATATGATTTGATTGAATTTATGCTGTAATGTTATTTAGTAAATTCCTTTTTTATATCAATTACCGTGGAATTATGTATAGGAATAATATTTTCTTTCATGGGTTTTGATATGGTAATAATTTTTCAAATAACATAAGAATTGATTCATTATGAGATGTGAGGGACCTATATCTCCATAAAATTCATTGGATCGTGATTTATATATCATTATATAGACATGACTGTAATGGAATGTAAATTTGGTTCAGTAATACGAGGCTTTTACGAGGAGGGAATTTAGTTCATTAATAGACATTGTACCCTATGATGGTCTTGGAAATGAACCTTGACTAATAATAAATTATTTTCATTGATTATTTTTGTATTGCATTAAAGTTAATGTCTTTTGTTATTACTATTGGGATTACATTTCATTTTTATGATTCAACCAATGACATGATATTGTGATCTTTTATATGTAGGATATGATTTTAAAATGTTATGTTGTTATGATAATGATATGAATTATATTTACCCTATTTACCCTTATTGAAAATTTGAGATCAATATTTAATGTGTTTCTCTTAAATAGGTCATGAAAAGTGATATTAAGTAAGATATGTCAAAAAAAAAGTCTAGTTAGGATGAAATAAGATGGAGACAATATAGATGTTTCATGAACTAGTTGTTTATGTTTCCCAATTTCTAAATACACAAAACCAATATAATCTTGGTGTGGTTTTGTTATGTTATATAATAAATATTCATCAATGTTTATGTAATATCTATATGTAATGAATGGGTCATTATATATATCTTTTTAAGATACGACGTGAGAGCGATTATGATGGTACTTTCTAAGTAGAGATATGTGGAAATCATTATGAATACCTAGAAAATGAATTGTAATTTCCATATTATAACAAACATTCTCAAGTAGATCAATGACCTCATATGTTCCAACTTGTCTTTGAGAAAACTTCCCCTATTTTTCGATCTAATTTTGACCCAACCAAGGAGAATCATTCAACATATCCCAATCGCCAATGGTAGAATCCAAAGTACAATATTGATGATCCACATATATTTTCCTCCAATTATATGTTGTAACTAGATTCCAACATATGTCATGAATCCATACATAGATATTTAGAGTTATACTTATTTATATTAAAGATACCTTATACGCCTCTACGAAAAAATGATCTGAACAGCATGAGAGATTATACTATGACTCAAATGGATCCATTTGGATCGACGATGGATAAAAAATGATATAATAAAACTCAACTATTACTACAAAAATATTCTATGATCAACCAAAATCTAAGACACAACAATGATTAATATTACCCAGGATCTAAATAATATGCTCTTTTGACCCTATTAAAGTGGATAGTAGGTTATACCCAACTTGACCTAGCTCCCTATCGTCTCATAGATACCCTTCTAGAATCATGAGGTAAACCGAGAATCTCTATCTAAAAAGTGAAGATGGAACCACATATAAACTCATAACCTGGTGAACATAAAACATAAATGGGTCTTCAACTATAGTGGTGTTTCAAATTGGAATGAAGTGAGCTGAATTTTTCAACCGATCAATAACATATCATTTATAATTCCACTTTCATCAGGTCAATGTTAATCTAATAAAAATGTTCATGGACACATCTTACCATTTCCAAAATAGATTCATAGGAGGATTGATAAACATATAAGGTTTTATATTCTCTTCCTTTATCAGTTGGTATGTGTAATAATGGGTCACATAATATTTACTGTCTTTCATTGTACCCCCCACCAAAATCATCGTCCCATGTCCTAATATATATTCATAGTTCCTGAATGAGTAGGGCATGAAGAAATATGACATTGAAACAAAACTGATCTCCTCATAGATGATGGTATGATAGACCATCCCCCAAATCATATAATACATTATGAAGTGATACTCCCACTAAAAATATTTTCTCCTCCCTAAATGGTTTCTCTAGTTTCTCTAAACACATCATCCTACTACAGATCATATAGGATAGAAATAGGTGGAGATAATTATAAATCAAAATTTTATATAATGATGCATGCAACATCCTCCTTAGAATATTGGTTAAATTTAATAAATTCAATCATAATGTTCGACTCCTCCTTCAATCCTAGAATATAATATGACAGTACATTCCTTATAAGATCATATTTAATAAAAATCCCATTATCTACGGGATAGTTGATGTTGAATTCAAATGTTTTAAGTTATTCCACCCACCATCTCTATCTAATATTCAATTATTTCTGAGAAAATATATATATTAGATTCTTATGTTAAGAAAATACTATTATCATCCACCCAAATAGTTAGTTCTTCCAATATTAATCTCATGCATAATCATAGAATGCTCTAGAAAATAGTGGAGTAATTTTATATAATATTTAATGTGAGAAAAAAATTTAATCTAAAAAATGATTGTCTTACATAAGAAAGAAACTAGAATAGTGTCAAAACCATCATAAAAACCCACATACCCATCACTAGGATCTAGTAATATTATAATAGTAATTGATTTCAGAAGTAATTTATTCTTAAAAAAAGGCTTCCACTTTTCATATGTTGTGAATTTAACCCCTTCCCTGGTAATATCTATAAAATGTCTTATCAATGTTGTGAATTGTTTGATGAACCATTTCTAGTTTCTAGAAATATTAAATAATTATTGAATATCAAATATTTTTTATTGCACTTATAATGAAAGGAAAGATTTCACCTCTACTGATCAACTAATAATCCATGATAATAAATCTCCAACCCCATAAAATAACTTCATGTATAAAAAAACTGATTTTTGAAGGCCTTACATACAAATAGAGACCTATAATGATATCCATAACCAAACTAAAATTCCAAACATACTGACAAGTTGATTTTAAATATACCAAATTAGTATCCCTGAACACTGCCAATAATGTGTCAAGATAGTTGTGGAATATCTGGTTCACCAAAATATGAAAACAATAATAGTCTTAGTTTGACTAAATTGAATCATATGTTATTTTTAAATGACGCATCAAATCCCAAAAGTCTTTTCTTCATATAATACTTCTCAAATATTACTTGATGATAACTCAACTGAAGATTGATCTATAAAAAATACAATCCCCCATTAAATTCTCAAAAAAAATCATCCATATAGAGGAAATGATACTTATTCTTAATTTTTTCCATATTCAACTTTTGGTAGTCAACACATATTTGTAATGAACCATATTCAATTTTGGAAAAGAACACATGGAATTATTAAGGTGAAATATTAGGTGAAAACCAATATTTCATCTAATCATACAAATCATTCTTGTGATTTTTCATCTAAATAGGTTCAATATGATATGAGGGGATCGAATTTAGCTCATACATGGAACTACATCAGTCATAAAATCTACCTCCATATCATTAAGAATACAAATGAAATAATCTTGGAAAACATTAGAAAAATCTGTGACAACCAATGGAAGATTTTCCACAAGAGAAAATTCATCAAAATAAACTACAACCACATATAAAAAATGTCTGAGCTCAATGTGGAATGGTTCTACATGACCAGACTATGGAACCCACTATCCCTAAGGCCACAAGATATCCCATTATCCTCCAAAAAAGTATATGCCGATGATAAAAATCAACCTCATCACAATGGTATATAATATTATTTTTTATAAATAATACATTAAAAATATTTAGGTGGAGAATTATGAAATCACAAAAAAACAATGCATCATCTATCGATAGTGAAAAATAAAACATCAAAAACCCACTTCTTTCCACTTCCTAGAGGTGTCTCCAGTTTCATAAAAAATGACATGAGATCCATTATATATCTATGAATATCCACTATATAGCCATATATATATGAGTGTGAGGCACTTGTATCAATCAATTCAATCACAACTAATGATGAAATAAATTTGGTACCTCTCACTATCATTAGACATGCAAACACATCCATCTGAAACTCATACACTACAAAAATTTTATTTCCTTTTAACAACTGTAGACATTTCCGTATAGACTTTAAATAATCTAAATTCATTTTAGTAGCATTTAGATCCAAAAATACTTTACTCTAATGAGATATAAACATAGAATAATGGAAACCCTGTAGATGACAATAGGGTCCACAGTTGCTACACATGTTCACTGCTTTGGAATAGGAATATCAAGTGTGCTCGACCATGAAACAATGATATCAATTCATGGGAACTCTATTGGATGCACCTAAATGTGTAGAGGAGGCCTTATAATGAGAACCACCCCCACCACTCTTGTGATGGTCATACCACATCTTCTTCCTCTCTTGAATTCCACTGAATTTTCCACTATGTGGAAGAGAAGGGGAATAATAACCAACATTTAAATTTATATGCATACCGTACATCAATACCCTGTCTAATTTATCTAAATAGGTATAAATATTAAGTATAATTACCTATGATATCATTTATAATAATAAAAAAAATTCTTCAATGATATAGTGGGTTATTCTTTACTTACTCTGTAGAAAAATGAACAACGTTCACAAACTAATTGATATACACCGACATAGTATTCCATCTCAACTATAAGCATAGAAACTCCAGATACTTTCTCATCATCATTGAATCTTGAAAAAACTGATGAAATAAGAGGTCCTAGAAACCCTTACAGTTCAAGCCCGTGTGTATATTCGCATGTACAAGAGAATCCCTCTATTTCTTACAAGGACTCTTGAGTATGAATTCTACACACTTCACCTTCATATTATCATGTGTATCCAAGAATTCAATGATACGATCAATCATGTCTAGTGATTTCTCCACCTCTTGAGGTTCATATGTACCCTTTTAGGGTATTATCTTTTCATGTATAGACTATCATGATTGATCCCTTACTCTTGAAATATCATGTTATACCTTGATAACTAAGTTCCAAACTTGTGAAGCATTTTTTTTCAACTTCATGAACTTCTTGTACAATATCCATGATATGATTATAAATTAGAGGTGAATCCTCTTGAGGATTATCAACTTCACCCTCTTGAGGAACATAAGGAATAAAACTATAAGGCATACCACTGACCCTTTAATGAAAATATAGGTTATCCAACAATATTATCTCATTCCAAACTAGAAAACCATAAGAAAAAATAGAGACTAAAATGAAATAAATAGGTGACCCACATCCAAACATCCCATGGTATATTATTTCCCTAAATAGCAGGAAGTGGAAAAACATCCTACGACCTACCTAATATGTCCCAAATAATATATATCCATTCATCGACATTTTAATAATTTAGCACCTCCCCCTCTGATACCAAACTTTGGTGAACCAGATTTGGATACCATATCAAACCAACAATTGAACCAAACCATCACATACCTGAAGTGTGTTCCGGGGATCTAAAAGATAGTTACTAGCACCCTTTCATAAAAAAACAACTAGATTGAATTATTTCACCCAAACCAAATCAGAAAACATGGAATATATATATGAATGATATAGAAAAAATATAAAGAATAAAAATTTCCATTAAGAAAAGGAAAAAATAGATGATAAACAACTAAAAAGTAGCTAAACAATATCCCAGGACAAATTATAATGGGAAATGAAAAAAAATGGAATAGTTACTTCAAGTGATAGCTTCAGTAAACTACATTCATATCAATACTAGTTACCCTTCCACGGTTTATAGAAACCTCACTACCTTGTTATGGTACCTTGCCTTTCCGTGTATCAAAATGAATCACAAAGTATACAATGAACTGAAGGGGTGTGTAATTTTTGAGATAAATAGGCTAATTAGGATCCCACCAAGGTGTTCTATATCATCTTCTCGTATAAAAATCCTTTCATTTTAATCATTAATGAATAAAGTCATGAAAAAGGTTAAATAGTTCATATTTCAAAATCATGGTAAAAAATTTACATTTTTTCAGATATCTAAATAATACAGGTAGTACATTTTCAATGCATTTGACATATATTAAAAAAGTAAAAGCAAATAATTTGTCACATATAATTTCCAATAAAAATTATTACAATCCAAAAACATAAAAAACATCATCAAATTGGCCATTTCAAGTCATTCTAGATAAAAAAAACTCACACACAATAATATTCAATCCTATGCATCAAGTCCCAATAAAGATGAATTCAATATAGATAGTATAGGAGTGTCCTAGAATTTTAACCTACCAACATTTCAAAAAAAAATACCTCGACCAATGGGTCTAGGAATCATAGGAACACCCTCTGACTGATCCCCTTGAAATTATCAACAAGCGATTCCTATTACTTCACCTTCCAGAAAAGTAGCCAACGATTCCCATTGCTACATTTTCCAATCCATTTTGATGTAATCATGTTTTTGAAAACCATTTCACAAATCTATTAATAAATGATTTTAATATATAATTCATTTTACAAAAATAAGTGTTAAATCATCATTTCTCAAAAATTTATTTTCATAAATGAAATTATATCATGGAAATTCATTTAGAAATAAATTTAAAAAATATTGATATAGTTCATATAATAGAGCCTATAGATGGAACCACCTACCTCAAAATAGGTTTCACAATACCTTAATGGAATAAACTAATTTGGAATACTACAATGATAGAAGGATGTACCTATAATCAATCCTTACATATTATATTTAATTTGATAATAAAACAGTTGGAAGAGAAGATAAGAAGACTTCTACCTAATAAAATACACTATCATTCCAAAACTAACAAAAATTCTAGCCTTCATAAGAATATTTCACAACAGACCTAGAAATGATCTACTGAATCAAAATTATTTGACCAGTGGATTTGAAATGATCGTGCAATGACACAATTGTGACCAATGATAATGAAGAGGTAAAAAATTTCAATTTCCAATAATAGACATAGTGAAACCATGATGAATATCCATCACTAAAAAATATATATGAAAGGATGGTAGATCCCCATAATTTTATAGGACAACTCCTAGTTGTTAAGAGAAAAGGATTCAGTCAAATAGAAATAAAATTAGATATATATCATGGTTAAAATCGTGCATCCCAAAAGACTCATAATGTGAAACCATATAAAAACATGAATTCAATAGTATAAAAAATGTGAAAAGGCATCACCGTATATTAAAAATAACCATGGTCAACCAATACATAATTTGAACTATTTTCATCTTGTTTAAACTCTTCATGCTCTAAAAAAATTCACAACATCATCCTATTAGAATATTATTGTCATGCAGCCCTCTCATGATATCAAATTTTCAAGGGCGAATATTCTTTAGAAACATTTAAAAAATTCACCTGATTCAATCTTGACCCAAAAGAACATCCTTATAAACAATTTCCAAATTTATTCACAATCTCTATTAATTCAAAAACAATTCATTTTCTGAACATTAAATCATTTTTCTCATAAAATGTTATTCACCCTTAGGATTCCAAATCATCAACCAAAGAAAGAAGTAAAGGAACAGATAAGGATAAAAATTACCTGAAATAGGGTAATGGGATTTTAAAATATACTCATGAAACCAATCATAAAAAATATATTATCACCAACACTTCAATTCATGAACCATAGCTTGCATCTCCATGTAATGGGTAGGATTGTTTCCCTCTTGTGGTCATAGTTGATGTGACCCATAAGATACTACATAATTCCCCCACGTCAAAACTTTCCCCAAACAAATACCTAATGAATCATAATATAACGAATATAAAATCCCAGGCTCATAGAGAATAAATAGTTGATATATAGTCAACCTCATATTTAGCTGAAGAAATTCCTCCTCACCTTTCTCTAACACTAAATCTTTTCACCCATGTTTTTTAGAATGATCATAGAAAATGATATATGTAACTCCACAAGACAATAAAATATTTCATATTTGAAAAAAAAATTATCTTTATTTATATGAAACACTATGGTTAGATTATGCTACCCACAACAATGAGTTGTCTTGAATTACAAATAAGGATGAGTTTTACCATACAACTATATATTATTAAATTATTTTTATTATTTAATATAATATATCCTAGTAGTTAATTAGGATGTCATTAATATTATTAACTAAATAATGAAAATATATGGTTGAATTTTTGGGTATTAAATTAATTAGATATTAATATAGGAACCAACTAAATCTATAGTAAATTTTTTTATAAAGTACTATTTTTATGTTCCAAAAAAAAGTTTTTATTTAATAAATTAAATTAATTTAGTTTATTAAATAGTATTAATGGAATCTATATATTTTATGTTTTTCCCTCCTATTATAATTATCTTAAGAGGGTGGTGATATGTAATTAGTCCTCTAGAGACATCCCCAATAATTCAAAGGAGGGAAATAAATATCAAAGGGCTTTAATACATGTGGGAGATGGTTTTCCCATTCAGATTAGAATATCTAACCATACAATCCATAACCAAACAACCAGTATATGATACATAATAGTGATGAAAGACAACTCAAAATTACATTTTTTAAAATCATACTAAAAT
The DNA here is from genome assembly GCA_963277665.1 of Viscum album. Taxonomy (NCBI): domain Eukaryota; kingdom Viridiplantae; phylum Streptophyta; class Magnoliopsida; order Santalales; family Viscaceae; genus Viscum; species Viscum album. Next base: position 1,043,601,450 of record OY728133.1, on the reverse strand, counting down.
CAAGTAACATTGTGGAATACTAAAATATCAATGTAAATAGAGGAATAAAAACTATTCAAACTCCATGAAAACTACAATACATCAGCCTTCATATGCTTTGTTCTCCATATTCATCAAAAAACCTATGTATCATGAAGTAGTGAAAAAGATGTGTAAAACATTACCATTTATAAGGTCCTAGGAGATGAAATATACAAAAGAACCATAGAGAGAATGAACGAGTGAGTGCTAAAACTCCATATGTTTTCATCAATGAATTCCCTACTCACACCACTAGGATAAAATTTTTTGGAAAGATTTATATTAAATAATTTTTATAAAATAATTTTTATAACATTTTATAACTACAAAAAGAAGTTCCACTAATATAGTTTTCTCAAAATAACATCAAGTACCAAGGAAAAAAACAAAAACTAATATAAAACTAATTCATAAGTTCAATTTTTTCATAGGCATTCTATTCAACACATCCACACAACCATCCATACAAGAATCCTAGAAGAGGGGGAAAACCCTAACCCTTATCCATCCAAATAATGATGGGGGATATATCTTAAAATTATCAAACACATATAAAATGTTATTGGGTTATCTGTAACAACCCAATGTTTTTCGATGGAAAATACGCTTCTAATATTTATGTTATAAAATAACAAGAAGACACAAAATAATGAACTAATAAGTGATAAGGGACCTTTAGACATACGTTTCTCACTCCTATGATTGGAATTTTGAAAATCTGACATACACGGTTGTGTTCAAGATGATTTTTGGAGTCTAATGAAACAAAAATAATTTTTGGTGAATAGTAATGTACCCTGAGGAATAGTAACATACCCTTATGAATAGTAATATGACCCTTATTAATAGTAAATCATCCAACATAATAGTAACATAACCTATTAATAATAAAATAAAATTTAGACATCTTAGAAAGTGACAATTTGACCTTAGTAAACATTTTTGGTATGTTATAAGTCATAAATAATTAATCATAATTAATTAAATAATTTAAAAGAATATTTATTTCCTTGAAATGTATTCATAAATTATTTAATCAATGTCTAATAGTTCTTAGATAATGTTATAATACCCCACGTAATTTTTGAAAGAACTATAAAATCGGTTCTAATCTTAAAAATTGTTTTTTAAAGTAAATTATGATTTTGATTAAATATTTAATTAATAAAATTTAGAAAATTATTTTTGAAAAATGGAATTATTTTATGGATTCTACACACTGGAAAATGGTTGGGGAAAATTTTTGTGATTTTTATAAGATGCATGAATTTTTGATGAATAGTAGAATCTGATAATTCACAATAAATGCTAAATAATGTATTATTTGAGTCATCGATGATGTTTGGCTAATGAAAGTCCACTTGTTTCGGGATTAAATTACAAAATTACTATTATTGGTCGTTCAAGACTCACTATTACATTTCTTTTGTGGAAATAATAAACTAATGAATTCTATATTAAGGAAACACATCTCCCCTCCATTATAAAAGCGACCCTTCACTCCCTCATTTCCTCACACCTCTCAAGCTCCAAGCCTTCTCTAAACTCAGCCCAAAAATCTTACCTAGCCCCTCCCCCAAGTCCAAAATCTGATGGTCTCATCAAAATACCAATACTAGCTTCCTTAAGGAGGATCTCAAGAGGATGATTTAAGAGTTAATTTCTCTCCCTCTTCTCCTTTAATTTCCTTTCAAGTTCAAGTTCCTTTCTTGATCTCTCGCCACATATATTCATCAAAATTGTTTTTTAACCCCATTATTATACATATAATGCAATTTAATGATTCTAATTGGATATTATATCACCCCACAACCTTTCACTCTTCTATTTATTTTATTAAAGAGAACATTGTTCATGTGGTGTTAATTTATCTCCTTCAAAAATGACATGCTCTCTTCATCCATTTCAACCTTCAGATCTGGTAATGAAACCATTTTTATGGTTGAAACAGAATATGTTAAGTGTATTTTGTTCTATTTATTGTTCTGTAAATAACCCATGAACATATTACTAAGTGATAAGTTAAAACAAGTTCGTTGTGATCCAAAAACCCCCAAATTGACCCAAATAACCATCATATAATTCTTATCTAGTGATTCATCCACATGGATCTAATGTAATTCATTATAAAATAATAAAATCTCTTATAATATAATTAATTCCATGAAATTTTATTTTTATAGATTTACTCATGTTCTACCCAAACGTCAATTTAAGAATACAAGTGAACCACTCAAGAAAACCAAAAAAAAACGAACATCCCTGAACAATGTTTTTAAACTATATAAGTCATCCAATGGAACATAATATGACATAATGAAACCAGAATTGACCATATTAATGTATAAAAGGTTCTGGAATTTCTAATTAATGAATATAATGTCATTATACATGACATTAAATAAAAGGATGCATTCGAGTACAAGGTAAGGGGAAATCTTGAACCCAATTTTCTTCCTTGAGGTTCTCCCTCTTTCACAACATTTTTTTATGGTTAGTCATCAAAGATCATGTGTTCATAGTTTACCTTAATTTTCTGGGATATACACGTTTTTCACTGGTTTTTATGTCCAACAAAATGTTTTCCAAAATAACTCTTCTTTTAAGAACACCCCTTTTACTTCTCACTCAAAGTGAACGGTTCTTGTAACATGTATGTTATTCCCTCTTTAATTTGGGAAACCAAATATTATGAATATGTTATTTTGAGATGAAACTCAATCCTTTTCATGGGATCATTATTTTAATTTATGTTATATTTTTATTGTGTCAAGCTTGATAAAAGATAATGTTATGATGTGATGGTGCGCCCGGAATTATACAGCGCAATATGAATGTTTAAATGTGACGTGTGCGCCCGGAATTATACAGTTCTCCAATGCATTGGGTAAAGTGATGAATCTCATGAGTAAATGTTAAATGATGTGTGAACAATATTCTATCTTGGTTCACAAGTATTTGTGTTCGTTAACCACTAAGACATGATGTTTCATTTTTATGCATTTCCACATTTCAAGTCTTGTATTTATGCTCCTCTCATGTTCATGATCGTTTTTCCTATGTTATGATTATGATCACCCCATGCTATATTGATCTTATCTATCATTTTACTGGGCTTCTAGCTCACCCCTTTTGATGTGTATCATCAGGTGGCTGCTTGTACTAAGGAGAGGACAAGTGCCGCTAAGAAGCTAGTGAAAAGTAATTTAATATATGTTAATAATTGATGTTGTATTTGTTTTGTGTGGTCCTAGTTTTCCCAAGACAATAAACCTTTGGATCCCCTATGTGTAATAATATTATGTTTTTTATCATTGAAATGATGTAATAGTATTGTAAGAAAAGGCTGGGTCGCTATAGTTGGTATCCGAGGCAAGGATTAGTTAATTTGGGAATTAGGATTAGTGAACCCTAGGGAAAACCTCTAGTATGAGACTATGTAAAAATATGCACACAAGAATATTTACCTAGGTATCCCATATATTATGTTTTTGGTATTATTTTTTGAATGATTAAGTTATTCATAACTTGTTTACTTTTGTTTTTTTCTAACCATTTCTATTTTAAAAAATGGTGGGAACCAGGAGAAATCAGGCCAACAACTCATGCGAGGTCCAATGCAACGATTGCCCGAACGACATCCCTAATGACTTGGGAGTGGAGTTCAAAACATCATGGCGATGCTTACCCAATTATCTCAGGTTATGAATAATAACCATAATAATGGGGAACTTCCTCCTTCACCAAAGAGGGAGAAACTGACTATTGAATGTTTTATGCGGCAACGACCACCAACGATTTGTGGATATTCTGATCCACTAGTTGCGGAAAAGTGGGTCAACTCCATAGAGAAGATATTTTCATTACATCACTATCCTGAGATGGAGAAGGTGACTCTATCCGTGTATCATCCAGATGGTGAAGCTGATCAATGGTGGGCTTTGATTAAGAACACCAAACAAAGGGAGGAAATTGAAGAGATGGAATGTGAAGACTATAAGACAATTTTTCTTAATAAGTACATCCCATGAACTCTTAGAATTAATATAGAGAGAGAATTTATAGAGCTTGAGAAAAAAAGGATAATATGTCACAACCTATGAACTGATTTTCACAAGGCTTGCAAGGTACAATTTGGGTTTTGTTATCAACAATGATAGCAAAATTGATAGATTCTATAGTGCATTAAAACCACATCTTCGAAAGGCTCTTGAAATTCGAGACATTGGGAATTATAAAGCAGTTGTTTGGTGTGCTCTCAAAGTGGAGATGGATTTTGGAGAATGGTCGCATGGATATGGAGATATGAAAAGAATGATGGAGTTTCAAGCTGGTGGATCTAAGGATAATGGTGGGAAGAAAAATCAACGACCCACATGCCAAAAATGTGAGAAGTTGCACAATGGAAACTGCCTCAAAGGGACATGGAATTTCTATAAGTGTGGGAAAGAAGGAAAACATGAACAAGAGTGTCGAAAAGACATGAAAAGGAAGGAGAATGTGGACAATGAAAGGAGAGAACCACCCATGGTTCAATGCTACAATTGTAGTGAACCAGGGCACTATGAAAACCAGTACACTAAACCTCAAGCTCTTGAGGGTAATCAGCGTCAGCAACCACCAAAACCAAAGGAATAGGGGAAGGCTTATGCCAATACTACTGTGGAGGTAGATCATGATAATGAAGTTATACAAGGTACACTTCCTATTAACTCAAGAATGGAAAAACTCTTAATTGATTCTGGTTCTACGCATTCATTTATATCTTGCAAGTTTTCTATAACTATAGAATCAAAGCCCCAAAAACTTGATGTAGAGATATCTGTAAAAACCCCAAGTGGTGAAATAATTGCAACCCAAGTGTTTGACTCTTCTCCCATTGGAATATATGGGAATATTCTTTCGAAAAATCTTGTAATACTTCCCTTAGTGGAATTCGACGCTATAATGGGAATGGACTGGCTTTCGTTATATAGAGCACATATCAATTGTTGAAAAAAGGAGATATCTTTTCATATTCTGAACCATCCCATGCTCTTTTACAAATGAAAGGAAGATCATGAATCTCCTTTGAAAAATCCATCAATGGTGTGGGTGTAGATTCCCAATGAAGAAGCATACCTAGCCCAAATGGTTGAGTCGAAGGAAAGTGTCAACCTTGAGGAAATTCCCATAGTGAGGGAATACAGTGATGTATTTCCCAAAGAGATACCCAGAATTCCCCCCGGATTGTGAGGTAGAGTTCTCAATTGAACTCATACCCGGAGCTACGCTTATCTCAAAGTGCCCCTATAGTATGGCTCCCATCAAACTGGAGGAGTTAAAGAATCAGCTGCAAGAGAATCTGGAAAAAGGGTTCATACGCCCTTATGCATCACCTTAGGGTGCACTAGTGCTCATTGTGAAGAAGAATGATGGAACCATGCGGCTGTGTATTGACTATCAGGTACTCAATAAGATCACCATAAAGAACAAGTATCCTCTCCCAAGGATTGATGACTTGTTTGACCCGTTAATAAAAGATCAATACTTCTCAAAGGTGGATCTTCATTCATGATATCATTAGGTAAAGGTGAAGAAGGATGATATTCAGAAGACTGCCTTCCGTACAAGGTATGGGAACTATGAGTTTCTGGTGATTCCCTTTGGACTTAATAATGCCCCTGCAATCTTCATGGATTTGATGAATATAGTCTTTAGACATTACCTTGACAAATTTGTGGTAGTGTTTATCGATTATATTCTCATCTACTCCAAGAGTAAGGAGGAACATGAAGAACATCTAAGACTTGTGTTGGAGAGATTGAGAAATGAGAAGTTGTACATGATGTTTAGAAAGTGTGAATTTTGGATGAATCATGTCACGTTCTTGGGACATGTGATCACAAGTGAGGGAATTTATGTGGATCCTTCAAAGACAAAGGCGATTGAGGAATGTACCAGGACCTCTAGTGTCACAGAAATCTGTAGTTTTCTTGGATTATCTAGGTACTACTGATGTTTTGTGAGAAACTTCTCATGATTTTCAAGCTCACTAACTAAGTTAACAAGGAAAGGGGTAAAGTATGTTTGGATGGAAGAATGTGAGGGAAGCTTCAATGAGCTAAAGAGAAGGCTGATCACTGCACCTGTAATCACACTACCGAAAAGTGATATACAGTGATGATTCAAAGAAAGGCTTGGGTTGTGTACTCATGAAAAACGATAATATGATAGCCTACGCCTCATGATAGTTGAAGATACATGAGAAGAACTACCCAACGCATGATCTAGAGCTGGAAGCATGGATTTTTTACATGAAAATCTGGTGGCACTACCTTTATGGCAAGAAGTGTGACATATACAACGACAACAAGAGTCTAAAGTATATATTCACACAAAAGGAGCTCAACGTGCGTCAAAGGAGATGGTTAGATCTAATCAAGGATTATGATTGCTATATTCACTATCATCCTGGAAAGGCGAACAAGGTAGCTGATGCTCTAGGAAGAAAAGAACCTGCTACTCTATCCATGTTGCGGATTGAGAAAGACCTTATCTTCATGGATGTGCAAAGGATGGATTTGGGAATCGTAAGGGCAGGGGATACATCTTACCTTTACCAAATGATTGTGCAACCATCCATCCATGAGAAGACTAAGGAAGAACAAAGGGATGATGTGGTGATACAAAAGAGGGTGAATGCAGTAAAAGAAGGGAAGCTCCAAGAGTTCCATATCGACGATGATGGTGTGACTCGGTTTGGAACGCGGCTTTCTGTGCCTTCATCACCCGATATAATGAATGACCTATTGGATAATGCACATAGCTCAACATTCTCTATCCATCCTGGGAGTACCAAGATGTTTCGTGATCTCCAAGAACACTTCTTCTGGGACAACATGAAGAAGGATATTGCAGAATATATATCAAGGTTCCTAGTATGTCAGCATGTTAAAGTTGAGCGACAAAAGTACAAGGGTATGATGCAACCGTTGCCTATACCCATATGGAAATTTCAAAATGTTGTTGTAGACTTTGTCGTAGATCTCTCGAAGATGTCAAAGGGAAATAATGCGATATGGGTTGTGGTTGACCGACACACCAAGACTGTCCATTTTATCGCTATTCGGGAAGACCTCTCACTTGAACAACATGCCAAGATATATGTGAAGGAATTGGTGAGACTGCACGGTGTTCCACTATCAATTGTATCTGATCGTGATCAAAGGTTAACATCTAAATTTTGGAGGATCATTCAACATTCTTTTAGTACTGAAGTAAATTTCAGCATTGCCTATCACCCCCAAAATGATGGCCAGTATGAAAGGATTATTCAGACACTTGAAGATTTTCTAAGACCCTGCTCTCTATAATTCAAAGGTGGATGGGATCATCATCTCTCATTGGTTGATTTCTCATACAACAGTAGCTTCCAATCGAGTATTCAGATGGCTCTGTATGAAGATCTTTATGGGAGGCGATGTATAACTCCAACCTAATGGGATGAAGTAGGAGAAATAAAGCTACTTGGGCCCGATCTTGTTCAAGAGATGACCGAGAAGGTTCAAGTCATCCAGAAACACATCAATCCTGCTCAAAGTCAGCAAAAGAGCTATGCTAAAAATAGTCGAAGATACTTGGAGTTCGTCGTTAGAGACAATGTCATCATTCAAATATCTCCATGGAAGATATTCATGTGATTCAGGAAGAAAGGGAAGATATGCCCAATGTATATTGGCCCCTTTGAGATCCTTGACTTCATAGGAGTTGTGGCCTATTGTATAGGACTTCCACCAAATATGGCTCAAGTTCATGATGTGTTTCATGTATCACTACTGAGAAAGTACATACCAGACCCCTCACATGTACTAAACTCAGAGGTGGTGCAGCTGGAAGATGATCTCTTCTATGAGGAGTAACCAGTAAAGATTCTGGATCGGAGAGATAATGTACTATGCAACAAGACAACCCATCTTGTCAAAGTGTTGTGGAGGAACCATAAGTTTGAGGAAGCAACTTTGGAAGCAGAAAAGGCAATTAAGGAGAAGTACCCTCACGTGTTTGTGTAAAGTGAAATTTCAGAAGCGAAATTTCTTAAGGGGGGAAAATGTAACAACCCAGCATTTTTCAATAGAAAATTCCCGTCTTATATTTATGTCATAAAATAACAAGAAAACAAAAAATTATGAACTACTAAGTGATAAGTGACATTTAAACATAATTTTTTCACTCCTATGTTTGGAATTTTGAAAATCGGACATACACGGTTGTGTTCAAAATGATTTTTGGAGTCTAATGAAACAAAAATAATTTTTAGTGAATAGTAATGTTCCATTAGAAATAGTAACATACCGTTATGAATAGTAATATGACACTTATAAATAGTAAATCATCCAACATAAGAGTAACATTACCTATGAATATAAAAAATAAAATTTAGACATCTTAGAAAGTGACAATTTTACCTTAGTAAACGTTTTTGGTATTTTATAAGTCATAAATAATTAATTATAATTAATTAATTAATTAATTATAATATTTATTTCCTTGAAATGTATTCATATATTATTTAGTGAATTTCTAATAGTTTTTAGATTATTTTATAAGACCCTACTTAATTTTTGAATGTACTATAAAATCAGTTTTAATCTTAAAAACTGTTTTTTAAGTAAATTATGATTTTAATTAAATATTAAATTAATAATATTAAGAAAATTACTTTCGAAAAATGGAATTAATTTTTGGATTCTAAATGTTGAAAAATGGTTGTGGTAAAGTTTTGTGATTTTTCTGAGATACTTGAATTTTTGATGAATAGTAGAATCTGATAATTCACAATAAATGCTAAATAATTTATTATTTGAGTCATCGATGATGTTTGGCTGATGTAAGCCCACTTGGTTCGGGATTACATTATAAAATTACTATTATTTTTCATTCAAGACTCACTATTCCTTGTCTTGTGGGGAAATAATAAACTAATGAATTTTATATTCAGGAAACCCCTCTCCCCTCCACTATAAAAGCAACTCTTTACTCCCTCATTTCCTCACACCTCTCAAGCTGCAATACTTCTCTAAAATCTGCCCAAACATCATTCCTAGCCCCTCCCCCACATCCAAATATTATGGTCTCATCAAAAGACCAAGACTAGCTTCATTAAGGAGGGTCTCAAGAGGAAGATTTAAGAGGTAATTTCTCTCCCTCTTCTCCTTTAATTTCCTTTCATGTTCAAGTTCCTTTCTTGATGTCTCCCCACCTATATTCATCCAAATTGTTTTTTAATGCCAGTATTATACATATTATGTAATTTAATGATTCTAATGGGATATTATATCACCCACAACCTTTCTCTCTTCCTTTTATTTTATTAAAGAGAATGTTGTTCATGTGGTGTTAATTTATCACCTTCAAAAACGACATGCTCTCTTCATCCATTTCAACCATCAGATCTGGTCATGAAACCATTGTTTTGGTTGAACCAGAATATGTTATGTTTATTATGTTCTATTTAAAGTTCTGTAAATAACATGTGGACTTATTACTAAGTGATAAGTTCAAACAAGTTCGTTGTGATCCAAAAACCGCCCAAATTGACCCAAATAACCATCATTTAATTCTTATCTAATGATTCATCCACATGGATCTAATGTAATTAATTATAAAATCATTAAATATCCTGTAATATCATTAATTACATGAAATTTTATTTCTGTAGGTTTAATCATGTTCTACCCAAACTTCAGTTTAAGAATACAAGTGATCCACTCAAGAAAACCAAAAAACCAACATCCCCGAACAATGTTTTTAAACTATATATGTAATACAATGGAACATAATATGACATAATGAAACCAAAATGTACCCTATTAATGTAAAAAAGGTTGGGTAATTTATAATTAATGAATATAATGTCATTATACAGGACATTAAAGAGAAGGAGTTATTCGAGTACAAGGTAAGGGGAAATCTCGAACCCAATATTCTTCCTTCGGGTTCTCCCACTTTCACTCCATTTTTTATATGGCTACTTCTCAAAGATCATTTTTGGATTATTTAATTTACCTTTCTGGGATATACATGTTTTTCACTAGTTTTTAGGTCCTTGAAAATTTCTTCCAAAAGAAATCTTCTTTTAAGAACACCCCCTTTACTTCTCACACAAAGTGAACGGTTCTTGTAACATGAATGTTATTCCCTCTTTATTTTGGGAACCCAATGCTTATGAATATGTTATTATGAGAAGAAACTCATTCATTTTCATGGGTTCATTATGTTAATTTATGTTATATGTTCATTGTGGAAAACATGATAAATGATAATGTTATGATGTGACGGGTGTGCCTGGAATTATATAGTGCAATATGAATGTTTAAATGAGACAGGTGAACCCAGAATTATACAACACTCCAATGCATTGCATAAAGTTATGAATCTCATGAGTAAATGTGAAATGATGTGTGAACAAGATGATATCTTGGTTCACAAGTATGTGTGGTAGTTAACCACTAAGACATGATGTTTTATTTTTATGCATTTCCACATTTCAATTATTTTATTTATGCTCCTCTCATGTTCATGATCTTTTCACTATGATATGATTATGCTCACCACATGCTATATTGTTCTTATCTATCCTCTTACTGGGATTCTAGCTCACACTTTTAAATATATATCCTCAGGTGGCTACATGTACTAAGGAGAGGACAAGTTCCACTAAGAAGCTAGTGAAGAAGAAATTAAATAAATGTTTATGGTTGATGTTGTATTTTTTATGTGTGGTCCTAGTTTGCCCAAGACACTAAACCTTTGTATCCTCTATGTGTAATACTATTATGTTGTTTATCATTTAAAAGATTTAATAGTATTGTAAGAAAATTCCAGGTCTATATAGTATCCTTGACCCTAAACAATCCCATTCATGATGGGGTAGACCCCAAACCCTTATCCATACATAATTAACATGAAAACACACAACCATTATACCTAAAAACCTTGAAAAAACAATCATACGAAACCCATTTCAATGAAAAACCATTTCAATTACAAAACAATTTAAATACCAAATCCATTTAAATAAAATAATATTTTACTGGAATCCTTTTCACAAAAACTATTTTTCATGAATCAAACCATGAAACTATTTTAAAATAAAAATCATTTAATAAAACATGTTTGACAACAATTCAAAAATTTCACAAACCATAACTAAAGAAGGTTTGGAAAAAAAATATTCAAAAAAATCTAACCAATTTATACCAAAACAGTCGATTTTAAATCAAGACATTATATTCTAAATATAGGGGTTATGAGTGTGGCCACCTACCTCAAGAGTTTTTTTAAATGATAAAAGGCATTAATAATGTCACAAAACAAGGTTGAATCTCTTGGAACATGTCTTATATCTATTACCAAATCATTATTAAGGCCAAATATATTCATATTTGAAATATACACAGTTCTAACTAGCCGAAACAGGTGTATATCTAAGAAATCAAGAGAATGGAAGAAGTATGTATATGAAAACATATCAAGAATGAGAAGAATACAACCTTTCCGAAAGAATCAGAAATCAAATGACCAAGGGAATCCTTAGAACAACATTTGAATCAATGGAAGAACCTTCATATACATCTGAGAGAGAAAAACCCTGAGTTAGGTCCATTTTGGGGGAAAGGATTTAATTTGTGGTAAATAGAGTTAGATCCACAATTTAAGGATCTATCTTCTGACCAGCACACAATTTAGTCACACAGTTAGGAAAACCATGTGATAATTGTGAATTATCAACTACCTCAGGGGTGGAAATTGAAAACCTCCTCATGTGATCTAAAAATTGGGCATCAACCGTTCCAAAAATAATTCCTTAGAAAACCAAATCTTACTTACCAATCAAATAGTTTCTTCTATACATCCTCATGGTTTGGAAAAATCATGTGCCGCCTATGCAACATTCCTTTTTCCCATGATTGTATGTTCTACGGTTTCTATATGTGTTTCATGGTTTCCAGAATCCATGCACCACCCATGCTCTTATATGAATGACCAAAAAACACATTAAGAGTTCTAAAAACACTCCCAAACATAACCCAATAACATTATTTAATTAATATTCACAAATAAAGGGTTACATACCAAAAATATGGTTAATAAATTCTACCCACCATTGGTATTTCCGTCCTTAGAAAGTACAAAGACATCATTTTTATGAACGATATATGGTCAAAAAAATTTCTTTATTTCTCAAATTCCCATGCCTCTTCCTGAATCAGACAATTTTCACACAAACCCAACACTATACCATTTTTTTCACGCAAGAATTTCTCTTTCTTATTCACAATCCACACATGGATATTTACCAAGGAAGCATCCAAATCTCCGTCAACGTATTCTAATATGATAACATTGTAAGGGTCAAGCTGATACTTGTTGATAGAGGTATGTGGAAAACTTTTTTCACCACATTGATCTATAGTGGAAATTCCAAATGATATTCTACCTCTCCATCCTATTCCAGTATCTCAATAGGGTGTATGTATCTTGGGGATAAATTTCCCTACCTCCCAAAAAGTCGATGTTCAATTATTATATAGATCTTGAAGAACACATGACCACTCACTATGAATGATGAAGACCATCGATGATGATCCATATATGGTTTCTAATAACTCTGATCCATCTCCATCCTCTTCCTAATTAACTGAATCTTCTCTGTTGTTTCATGTATAAGACAAATATCAATTTGTGAAGTATCACATATTTACATCCAACAATGTGTAGAATAATAAAGATTCCCATATAATTCATCAAATAGAACCATATGTATCATTTATAATCATTTTTGTTATATGATAACTCCACCAAAGATATGAGATTTTTCATGGGCAACCAAATTCCATTACACAAGCCTGCAAAATTGCCTCCAATGATTGTATTGACCTTTCTAATTACTCATCCTTCAGAGGATGATATGTCATTCTAATATTCAATTTTTTCACAATGGATATCTATACGTATATCTAGAAATGATACATAAACATCATATTTCTATTATATATGATCAAAAATGGCATGCCATATCTCTTTACCACTTATCATATATAGATATTGGGTAGATCCTCTACCTTTGAGTTTCCTGAATAGGGATGAAATGAGATAACCTAGTAAGTCGATCCACTATCACCCATATGGAATTGTGATTCCAAACTGATCTTAGAAGACTTTTTAAAAAGTTCATAGTTGTCTTCTCTCATTTCCACAATGAAAAATGTAATGATATCAATATAGCTACTGGTCACTGATTCTCTTCATTAACTTCGTTTCATGGTAAGAATCTCAAAAGAAAATCACAAACTTTACTTATCATCAACCCCTACCAAAACTATTCCATTAATGCATTATAAATCATTTATATTCAAGGATGGAAACCCCATCTATAATAGTGGTAGGCATGAATAAGTTGTTCCTGAAACACCTTAGGTACAACAATCTGATTCGTGAACTCCAGCACTGAACTCCCATATACCCTCCAACCATCAATGTTCTCCCCACCATTGAGTTTTGAAATCATTGAAAAATATTCATCATCAGATGAATATTCATCCTTAACTATCCTTACCAAATCAGGAATAAGTGAAACAGATAGTAAACCTCAACATCACCTTCGTCTTCACAATCCACATGCATATCATCTAGGACCGAAATGAACTACCACTCATCTGATTATTCTTTATAAAAATGAGCATACTAAATTCTTCTTAAGGAATCGACCGCTGAATTTACATTACCAATTCTCTATATTATTTTAATTTTTTACATTTTTGGATACTCCTTCCATATTATTTTTAACATATTCAAATTCCTTTGTGATAAAATATGATTCAAACGATTTTGATGTCTGAACGCAGTAAATCTGTCATCAAAGAGATAATTATTCCATGTTATTAAAGCATGGATGACTACAAAAAACATAAAATCATTTTTTTGGGTTGTTCGTCTCATTATACCATTAATTCCTTGATCCATAATCAACAACATGGTTTCCTTACATGTTAACACACCCCTAATCTAGATCTTGAAGTCTCAAAATATACCAAAAACCAAAAATGATCACTGAAGATGATTTATATTCTATTTTGTACCAAAATTTCAAAATTAATTTGTAAAAAAACAATCAATCGAACATCAACCCTTTATATTCTAAATATAGGAGTTGAGAGTGAAGCCACCTCCCTCAATAGTATTGCTAAAAACGATAAATTTTTGGAAGAACATAAAAAAACTGGGATTCGTCACTATGATCCCAAATTATATAACTTCTTATATCTTAAAAAATTCCATGTCTAATCATATTTTGTATCCACACTAATATATATACCCACATCAAGTGACGATCTATGAACCTAGCGATAGGGATAATAAGGGATGAGAAAAAACATCCAAAATGACAATAACAAAGCCTTACTACTAAAATTCAGCTTCAAATCACTAAGAGAAATGTTTGGATAAGCTATGGAATGATTTTAGTACCTTCTATGACCTTTGAGAGAGATAAATCCTAATATAGGGCTGTTTTGGGGGAAAATGATGCAATTTGAGGTATAACGAGTTAGATACAGAATTTAAGGATCTAACTTTTTGCATGCACACTATTTAGTCGCACAGTTAGAAAAATAATTCGTTAACTATTCATTAGGCACTGCCTCAATTTTAGACCATGACCTCCTTGATTCATTGATAATGAAAGAGAAAACTAAAATTTATAAACCAGGTTACTACTTAGAATAGTGGAAATACAAGGTTGAACTACAGGGAGGTCTAATGTTATGCTTACTAATATAAAAAAACAAAAAAAACACAGACAAAAACTGACACTGCTGCAGATGGTGGTGATGGATCTAAGTGAGTGAAATTATGTGTGGGATGATGTAAAAATGAATTAGTGGGTGCAAGGAAACATCCTAGATGATAGTAACACATGTGGTGGAAATAACTAATACATGAGCATGGGGAAGTCCACTAGACGTTTTCAATACTTCATACCCTTTTTCACACACTTAGGATAAAATATGTGGTTCCACCTTATATTAAATTTATATATTTGTAGTCATTTAATCTTGTGATAGAATAATCATTACAGTTTTTCAACTATAAAAATCATTCCATCCCGTAATGATAAAAGTCAGATGTTATTATGATAAAATTGTTAGCGTAGTTTAGTGTGTCTTTCTCATGTGACGATTATTAATTAATCAATTAAATACTCAGATTGAAAACATTTTTCATTATTATTCATGAAAGATCATTTTTAAATCAATAATATTTTTTTGAAAAATAAAATGGTCCAGCAAGGTGTGAGAGGGAAAATAAAATATCCAGTAAAGAATGTAGTGCACGAACCATAAAAAGTAGATCTAACCAAATCAGCTTATTCCCCCTAAGGGAGATTATCTGGAAAAAATTATTTAATTAAACATAATAACACAATGAAAATCAATGATGTTCCTACTAAAGCAATGTGAAAAAAATATCAACAAGATCAAATTTCTCCCACATATAGTTATCCAGTAATCTCTAAATATCTACACTAATTCTCAATGGTGGATGATATGCTGGAGTGCCCTTGATGTCCAACATTATGAATCAAGACATGGAATGGTGATTACTTCTCTACTCTGTATCTACTCACTGATTTGAATTCTCGATGTCTAGATGGATGATTCAAGTCTTAGTGGAGTATCATCTGCTCTGTATTTTCCTCTCATGCAATGTGTTCATTCTCCACTACTCCCAAAATTGAACTCTCCAGAATCAAAAATAAAATCTTAACTGGTCTCCATGTAGATATTTCATGATGACATCCCCTTCTCAACTACTACTTAAGGATGACCTCGTAACTGACTTAAAAAATGCGAGATAGAATCCTCCACCTTAAAATATAAAAAAAACTATGTTCAAACAAGCTAAAAGTAAAATTGTGTGTTATTATAAAATAAAATATACATTTAGAATAAATAAAAAAGAGAAAATAAATCAAATAATTAATTTATAATAAGTAAACAAATAAATAATTATTTAAGAATTTCATTACAAATATTAAATTTTCTACATAATACTTAAATAACTTAATACATTATTTATAATAAAATAAAAGAAATATAAGATTAAATATATACACACTAAACTATAAAAATAGTTTTATTATTATTGTGTCAATATAAAAATATATATATATATATATTTCTATTCCTATTAAAAAATTAAACAAAATATATTATAATGAAATTTATTGAACTATATTTTTTAATTAGATAATAATAAATAAAATGTATTATGATTATAATATATGTTATTTTAGTTATAATATTTGTATATCTATATAATTATTAAATAATTCAAATATATGTTTATATATTAGAATATAATATAAATAATGAAAAAAGAAAAAAAATGAAAAAATGAAATTAATAAAGAAATGGGGATGGGGGTTAGTTCATGCACAAGTTTGGGGGAGATGCAAGGGCTAGCTGGTGATTAGCTCATAGTGGAGGTAGAGGGGAGAGGGAAAGGCTTGATCGGAGTAGGTGTATTAGCTTGAAAGGGAATGTGATGGGACTTCTATAGGTCCGACTTTAACAAGGGGGTCATGTAAAGGGGAGTCTACGACTAAGGGAGGAGGAGGATAGTAGGTCGAGATAGTGATAGGAGATGTTGGACAACCACAGTTTCAGTGAATAAATGGAAATATTTCGGTTTATAGTGCCTCGGGTGGTTTAGACTTGTGGAACTATGATCTTCAGTTCAATTTTAGTAACCTAAATTCTCTTTGCATTAGTTCTTGCATGAAATTAGTCTAAAGGTGATGCTATTTCAATTTTATGTATGTTGAATTCTTGATATTGATTTTATGGTTTATTGGTGAATCAATTTTTGTTTTGATGTTCTATGTTTTGATTCATCTAGTTTTTTGTTCGCTTGTATGCTGGTGTGTCGTTGTGTTGGGTGTGAGACAAGAAGGTGGTGGAACTGGTGGTGATAGATTGAATATCATCGGTAGTAGTGGAGTGTCAGGTGGAGAGTCAGAAAACAATGGGGAGGAAGCAAAGAATCGTCTTGATGGAGGTCTAGATGAGATGTATTGGTTCTTGGGTTGAGATGGATCAGAGGTAAGGAAACTGTGGGAAGAATGATGGTGGCACCGTGACTGTAAGTCGTGGCACTGTGAAAATATAAGAAAAAAAGAATCGGTGCCACCGCAAGGATGAAATAGTGGGACAGTAGGTAGTTAGACACATCGGCATGGTGAAGGGTTAAAAGTTGTGGGATAACACATATGTACTGGATCAATGAAACTATCAAGGCAACGAAGGAAACAGTGGCACAATTTTAGAAGAAAATTGTGGCACCATAATAGGAGGTGGAAGAATGGTGGCAGTGAGTGGAAATGGTGTCAGAGTCAAGGAACTTATGGTGGAACTACAACTGAAGAAAACGGTTGCACCTGTATCAACTAAAATCATAAATAAATAATTAATTAATTAATTAAATTGATAAATTATTCATAATAAATCTGTTAAATCAATTAATAATTCACAAAGAGAATAATTTTACAAAATATTTTTCTTATTATAAAATTTCACATTATAAATTATTTTATTAATTGAAAATAGAAAATAAGTAATTAAAGATCCATCGTGGTAAAATTAATATCCAAATTAATTAATTAAAGGATTAGTAATGTAAAAGAATTAAACTAAAATCATCTCTAACAAAGAATTAAAATATTTAAGGAATTGATTTATGTATTTAGAATTAATTAAAATTTTAATAGAACTAAAAACTAAAATGTAAAATTCATTTATTTACCATTTAAAATAATGAATTTATGAAATTAGATAACTAAAAATTTTTTTTCTTGAAAATAAATAAATTGAAAAATTGAAAAAAAATGAAAAATTGTAAATTAAAAAATAAAAGAATGGAAATGAAATTCAAATTAAAAATGAATTAAATTAAAAATTATTGAAAATGGAAAAAAAATGAACATTAAAATACATTATTTACACTAAAATTGATTTTTTTTACAAATTATAAAAAAAATCACAAAAAATATTTTTTATTTAACAAAAAAACATTTTTGTATTAATCATACAATAATCATACAAAAAAGGGTGTGGAAATTAGTGTCAATACACCGCCACATAAATCTCCCCCACATTAAAACATTGTTTTTCAACAAACAAATGCATTCTATGGACTTTAAAATTGACATATCGTTAGTGAGGTTTAGTTCAACAGGTTCATGGCTTAACATTTACAGACAGAGGTACGAGACCAAAAAGTGTTTCTGGATTTTCTAGGGTGTTCAAAAATGGGGTCCTTCTAAGTATTAAAAAGTAACTATAAGTCTAAATCCTCATAAATTCATACACTTTCATGTATGTCTTTCCTTTTATATGTACTCAGTAACTATCCTAGTTCAATTTCCAATTCATGTTCTGATTCAATGGGTGATGACATGTTATATGAAGTGGATCCTAAAACTTAATCAAGGGAACCTTCAATTCTTACTTTCTCCAAGGATCTAGTAATTAAATTCCATTAATTTAATCACTTTATTGATTCAACTCAAATAAATTTTAACAATTTCATTTTCTCCCCTCTTAATCTTTTCTTAAAATTCCCCTCACTTTAATGAGTTCATTTTTTATAAGGTCACATAATTTTATTTTTTCCCTTCCATATTCTATTTTTAGATTATTGTGAAAATAAATTATTCAAATTTAAATTGGGATTATTAATTCATAGAAATGAACCCATTGCACCTTGTATCAGATACTTAATGTGGGATCCCATTTTCTAATTTTAGTCCAGTTACAACAGACTCAATTAACAATCCTTTAAGATGACCTCCTAACGTTATTGAATATTAATTTTCCAAAGACTGTGAGTCCCCTAAGTTTTAGTGAAAACTTATAGTTACCCTATGTCGAGAACTTCATTCCATAAAACAAATAATGTCTCACTCTCATCCTCAGTTCATAAACAGAATGATCCATAAAACAATGAACAATTGCACTCAGAAAACATTCATGCTTAACAGTTTCTAACTAAGTGTCACTAATAACAACCATCAAGAAGTTATCCAATAAAGAGTACAGAATTTATGTACCACTAAACCTCCAATAATCTTGATGTGAAGAATGATTAAGGAAATATTGAATGATTTTGAAAAAATTTGGAATCAAATTGAACTTTTTTACAAAATTGAGGGTCAAGAAAGGGGAATTTGAAGTGACACACAAAATGACCACTCCCCCACACTTAAAACAAAACATTGTCCGAAATGTGGACTCTTAAGGTGGAAAGAGTTTAATTTTAAAACAGATGGACAATTTATCTTACAAAGGATATGGAGGGGTATAAATGAGGTTCAAAAATTTTATTTTCTACATAGAAAATAAATAGAGAGAAAAAAACATGCAAAAAAAACATAATAACCCAAACCCACTAACCATTAACAACAAAAAGATCAGTTCTATTCCAAAAATGTTCATACATTGAATTTGTATAAGCAGACAAAAGATTCTATCAATTTACATAAAATTGTAGCATGATTAACAATATTTTGAATCATCATCATAATGAAATTGAAAGAAATGTGTGAAAGAAAGATTCACAAATCAGTTCAAATAATATGTTCAACTCAGTAGATTAACGAATCTAACACCATATGCAATATTTCAACTCTCAAAAATCTCAAATGAAAACAAGGGGTCTCCCCCATACATAAGATCATGAATCAAACTAGTAAAAATTGAGTAGTTAAATAAATGTGGAAAATGGAAGAACAACACTTCCCTGAATCATTAGATCATTAACATTGATTTATCTAGAGAGATCATCTTTGGAAGCATTGAGTGGTTACTCCTCTTTATTAACCTTCCAGTTAAAATATGTGAAATAAGAATGCATAATTTTAATATCAATAAAATTAAACCAATTTTTGAGTTGAAAGAAATAGTATACATCTAATGCGGTTGGAAAATACCTTTGGTTTTCCTTTTTCATGTTTCTGGTAGCCACATCTCTCTCAAATTGTAGAAAGTAATGAGAAAACATCAAAAGTAAAAGGGAAAACTACCTAACAAGAAAGAGGGGTTAACTTTATTGAAGAAGAAAAATAAATGGAAAACAAAAAAGTAACCATGGTTTAGTTCCCATGAAATAATGAGTTTATAGTCCTCAGTGAGACATTATAAAAATCGTTCTTCTAGAATAGATATGATATCCAATACCATTGGATTTCCTTTAGAGAAGTGTTTTATTATCTTACCATTGACTAATATGTGTTTATTCTCTTCTCCAAAAATCTCCAAATCTCCATTAACCAACACTCTAAGAATATTAAAAGGACCTGACCACTTGGTATTAAACTTTATAGGAAACTGTTTCAATATATAATTGAACAATTAGACCCTCTCACTAGCCTTGAAATTCTTGTTCTGAATTTTTGAGTCATGAAAAGACTTTTTTTTATCTGTAAATCTCAGCTTCTCATAAGTCTCTCTACCAATCTCCTCCATCTCACTCAGCTCTCACAATATCCTCTCACTAGCAGTCATAAAATCAATGTTACGGGTCTTCACTTCCCAGTAAAACTTCTATTGTAACTCAACTAAAAAATGGAATGTTTTTCAAAAAAGAAGCATGTATGGTGACATCCCTAAAATTGTTTTATATGAATTTTTATAGGACCAAAGGGCATCATCCATCTTCAATGACCATAATTTCCTAGATCTAGAAAAACTTTTCTCTAAAATTTGTTTGATCATCCTGTTTGACACTTCTACCTTCCCACTAGACTATGGTGGGTAATTGGTGCATGTCCTATGTAATCACCCGTACTTCTCCATCAATCCATCGAACATATAATTCTTAAAATTTATATCATTATTAGTGATTAATTATCTCAACACACTATACCTATAAAAAATGTTTTTCGTGATGAACATGACTACACTAGTAGTAGAATTGTTTGGAAGAGCTACTAACTCATCCCACTAGGACACATAGTACACAATAACCTAAATTTAATCATTCACATAGGAGGATGGGAATGGTCCCTTAATTCCAAGACTTTCACATGAAATATTTAAAATTTGAAAATTATTTTTTTGAGGAAACTCTTATGCTATTCCAATGTTTCCCAAAATATGCAATTTTTCTCAACCAATCACTATGCTTCTAGTATCGTTGACATGAGTTGGAAAATAGAAACAAGCCAATAGGACGTTCTGAGAAGTCCTATCCCCTCCATGGTGGCCACCCCAATGTGATGAGTGATAGCTCCAATGTATGGGAATCATCACATCCTCAGTAAAAAATATTCTAAAAATACCATCAACACACCTCCTAAAGAGTAGAGGGTCATCCCAAATATAATATTTCTTCTCAAATACAAACCTCTTCCTCTAGTTGTGTGAGAGGTCCTTGGGCATGACTGCAACACCCAAAAAGATGGCATAGTTAGTGAACCATGAACACTACTGCACAGAAGTAGAAAAAAATTATTTATCATGGAATAAAGTGTTAATATCTATTCGTTCCTCACATGTGGTGTTGTTAAGAATATACAAGTGCTCAGTAACTATATTTTTAGCCCCTTTAATATCCTTCATCTCTAAATAAAACACCTAAAACTGAAAATTCAATCACATGAGTCTGTTTTTTAAATCATCTTTAGCCATAAATTACTCTTGGGATACATGATCGATGAAAATGATGATCCTTGATCCTATCAAGTACTGCCAAAGGTTTTTCAAAGAAAATGCTACAACCACTAGTTTTTTATAATTTTAGAATAATTATTTTGGGAATCATCCAACAGCATGCTGGAATAATAAATGACCTGTGACTACATATCCTTCCCCTAACCGAAGACATCTTCTACTGAAAAATAACTAGCATCACACATCACATTAAATTGTAGATACCAGTTAGGGGTAGTGACAACATATGAGGTGGTAAGCTTATCCTTGAGCATAATGAGGTCCTCCAGACATTTCTCTTCAAAGAAAAAGGGTGTGTATTTAACCAGAAGGGAGACCAGGGGTCTAGTAATCATAGAAAATTTCTTAATGAACCTCTAGTAGAACATTGAATGACATAAAAACATCTAATTCCTTTGACATTATTAGGTGGTAAACGTTTTTATGACCTCAACATTGGAATTATCGACCTCCATTCCCCTCTTAGATACATTGTAGCCTATGACTATTCCTTTAGTAGCCCTGAATTGGAGATTTTTCCAATTTTTTACTATGTTGGTCTCTTGGAACCCTTCCAACACATTTTCTTGATTTTCCAAAAGAACATTAAATGTCACTTATCACAATAGAAAAATCACCCATAGACACTTCAATTATCCTTTATACCATGCCTATCTATATTTCCATCACACACTTCAGAAAAGTGGAAGGAGAACCAGAGAAGCCAAAGGGATTCCAATGGTATGAGAATGTCCCAAATGGATAGGTTAAAGTGGCCTTCCCTTGGTCCTTAGGTGAAATATATATCTGGTTATAACTAGAATAACCATCTTGAAAGCATAAAAACCCATTGCCTTCCAACCTCTATAATATTTGTTCCATGACTGGAAAGGGAATGCGGCCCTTTCTTCTGGAATCATTTAACTTCCTATAGACTATACAGACTCTACATTTTTTAATTTTCATTGTTTGAATTTTCTCATTCTTTTCCTTAGTGACCAGTATCACACCACTCTTTTTAGGTACCTCCTGGATTGGACTTACCCAGTGGTTGTCAAGAAATAGGAAAAATTATTCCAGCATCAAGAAGCCTAATCACCACTCCTCTAACAACTTCCTTTGTGTTTTGATTTAGTCTTTTTTTGGGATTCAACTATAGAATTACACTCATGTTCCATATAATTTATTTTCATCTAGTAGGCTAGAATTATCACCGTAATGTCAGCAATAGACCAGCCAATGATAATAATTTACTTCTTCAAAACACTGAGCATATTGTTCTTTTGGATAACTTACATCATTGATGAAATGATCACAATAAGGGTGTAATAATATCCTAATAAGGAATATTTGAGGTGGGAAGGGATGTGCCAATGTTCAAGGATGGGTGGTGACTTACTTGAGGGAATACTCTCTGTCCTGGGTGGCCCAAGGCAATCATGGTGCTACTTGAAGAAGGCTGTAAAGAAGGAATCCTCCACATCACAATAACATTCAGAAAAATTAAAATTAAACATTGACTACTCTCTTGGGGTAATAATTTATTCCAAAACAAAATCATCTATGTTCTCTAAAAACACTCCCTAAAACTCATCTATAGATTCTCTCTCCTCACTTGAACGGGTCCCCATGCTAGTGGTAGGAGGAATCACAGGTTCACTATTGATCTCATCTATCATCGTTAAAAACTCCTCATCCTCGTCATAAACAATTTACTCGGAACTAACATTTCATATTTCTGAAATATTGGGTGGGTGGGTCCTTTGATTTTCCCAAAAACATTGCATTCCTCTTTTTCATCAACCATGTTGAAAATCAGCCGACCCTTAGCGGGTTGAAGGACTTCCATCTCCCTCCAAGAAATTTTCTGATGGTTCATATACTATTAATTGTTGGTTTTGGGAAATAGATTTTATCTATGTTACATCTTGGGACCATAGCATGAAAATATGGCACTCTAATGAGGCTGGAAATGCATATAAAGGTTTGGAGATAATGTTTTTGAATGGTCATACAAGCCAAAATGATGAAACTACTCTATAAAAGTGTTATGGATATTTTTATTAAAAATCCCAAAATATTGGGCATTAGCTTTAGGGTAGGGATTAGGTTCTCTCCTCACAATGGTTATTCTACTATAGAATATTTTTTTGGGGTTTTGAGATAAGGTATTGAAAATCTATTTGATCTCCTCAAATTTATTTTCACTAAAGTACCTTCTAGAAGACTGATGCACCATGGTTTGGTGGTAAGGGGGAGAATATTGTAGAAGGTGGCCTTTAGAAATTGGGGTGTTCACTGGTGGTTACAACACTACCAAAGTAGTCCATTAATCTTGTCTCAGGATTCATCGAATAGTTACACATCATCCTGGAGGAATCTACTAATTTTTTTCCAAATTTAAGATCTCAGCCTCCAACGAGAGAATTTCACTGTGAAAGAATTATAGACTTGATCCCATGTAAAATAAAATTCTTCCTCTAGCTATCGAATCTAGGTCATAGAATTTCCCTTCTGGCATAAAAAACACTCTCAGTTTAAGATCATCCTCAATATGTACACTATGTAGAAGCTGATGCATTCTATAATAGAAGGCCCTAGTGAAGTCAATAGAGTCTTAACTAGGACTTCCATTGATGGTCAGATGCAAACTAATCATGGATTGACTAATCACATAATTTATCGATCTATGAGAGAGCCTAATGCATGAAGGGATTCTAGACACATAAGGTAGAAGGATTTATCTTAGGTTGTGCCTCTCATCTATCTCATTTATGGTTTTGTTTGGAATTTCATGTTGGTTTATGTTCTTAGGAAGTGGATTTTTCATGTTTTTAATTATTTTATTATCCGATTTCACTTCCTTTTAGTCCTTTTCATGTAATTGATATTCTCTTCAATTTTTGGGTTCACAGGTTCTACATTTGCATATTTTTACCAAGTGAATATACAGAATGTGGTCCATAAAAAATTAGAAACATTATTTTTGATGATTTTATTTTATAGTTTATGTGTTTTTTGTGTGTTAGTTTTATATTTGTTTTTTTTTGTTTTTTTTAGATCACATGTGGCCTCCATGAAAATAGTGCCAAAATTTGACTATCACATGTCATTGAGTATGATTGAGAAAAATAAAATTTAGAAACCTACTTACTACTTAGAATAGTGGCAAGCTAGGGTCGAACCATAGGGAGGTCTGATGTTGTGCTCAGTTATCTACTAAAAAAACAATCAAAAACACTCACAAAAAACATCACAACTATAGAATGTGGTTATTGATCAAAGTGAGTGAAATTATGTGTGAGAGGATTTGAATGTGAATTTTTGAGTACGAGGAAGCATCACAAATGATATTCAGACTTGATGTGAAAACAACCAATAGATAAGCAATGGGGAATTCCACAGGCCAGTTTCTATACTACTTACCCTTGTTCCAGCACTACGGATAAAATATATGGATCTGACATAAAGTAACTGACTATATTTTTCATCTGTTCGCCTTGTGATAGAATAATCGTTATTGTTTTTCAATAGTAAAAAAAATTCAATCGATGTCAATGGGCAGAAATTGTTATTGGAGTTCAGTGTGCCTCTCACATTTTGCCAAAATAATCATAATGTTGTAAATATTGACATAGAAATTATCATCGGATGTTTTTTTCTATTAGTTTTATGTTATTATGAATTTTGATAAAATATTACATTTTAATTGAAAACAATTTTTACATCTAAATAATTTATATTGACTGAATGGCCTGAAGGGATTCTTTTTTATTGATTTTCTGATAACCCCCCTTTCAAGGGATGAGGGGAAACCCTTAGATGGCTCGTAGGCTTAATAATTATATTTCCCATAGGCTTGGAGACATTACATGAATCATAGGTCTTAAAAAAATCATACATACTATAACTACTTGAAATTTCTCCTCCCCAGCATTTGCATCGTGATCAGCTCTCCACCTTTGCGTGACTGTTTGGCTAGCATGTCCATGTACAGGGGAGCACATGCGTGGTACTGATGGAAAATTTGTATCCTCTAATTCTCCTAATGTCCTTTTAGCACTCATCTAGTGGAATCGATTTTTAATATAATTTTAATATAAAAAATTACAATCTTTGGGAATTTTTCACTTTAAAAACGAGTCTTCTCATTCCATCAACAAAATTAATTTAAATATAATTTCTGTAACTTCTGTGATCTAAATTTTGAAAAATAGAATCAATATTTGTAATAAGTATCTCCAACTTATTTAAATATGTTAATTTTATTTTTGGGCATGTGAATATAAAATTTAGAAATATTTTAATTAACATAGTTAAGGATAAATAAGGAAGTTGAGTGTAAAATTAATATTATAAATATTTTTATATTACCATAAAACTTGTACCAATTTCAATCGATGAGTGTGTTTCAGCAAAAAAGAAGAGTTTTTTGGGATTGTAACCATTATAGGACAATATGAATGAGATTATGACATTTATTATGTTTTATTCAATGAAATGTCAATTTTTCAAACATAGGTTTTTAACAAGAAAAATATTTTTTATATGGGGTAATATAAAAGATATGTTAGTTTATAAATAGTATTTATTAATCTAAAATGTTTAAATGTATAATGTAAATTTTTATAAAACTTCTAGGAAATAAATAATTAAATTAAATGGTGATGTAATGGTGATAGAATAATTTCTCAATTAATAGAAGAATTGAAAAATTATATTAAAAAAATTAAAATAAAAAATATTTCGGAGAGTTAATTTCATCAACTAATTTAAATGATGAATTTTACATGTTATTATTATTTTATAAGTGTCAGTTCTAATTTATCTTGTTTTTTTATTTTTTATGATAGAAAATAATGAATAGTTTCCAAATTCACGTAATTGTTATTTTAAAATAAATTCCATTTTACTAAAATATTTTAAATATTTTAAAATATAAAATTCGGCCAAATAATTAGGATAAGTCTCAAAATGTCATCAGTGACTCAATTAGCAGTCTTGTAATTTTATTACAATTATATTAACCATTAATTTATAAAATACATGATATTGTAGTAAGTTTAAGGCACTAAATAAGGGTTAAAACAAAACATAAGGATTTGTAAAATAAAAAAAAATGACCCAAAATTATTGGATAATGATTATTCAACCATTATGATCGTTATATCTAATTGTAGTTGTTTAATGGATAATTTTCCTTCAAAATAATGTATATATTATTTAAATCAAATACAGTTACAAAATTTCACTCTCTATGTGTTTAAATTCTTTTGTGTGTCCACATTTCGAAAAAACCGATATATCAACAAAACTAAATATATATTTTGTTTCTAATGAAATTACTTTAAATTTATATGTTTATTTTTATTTTTTATAAATTATAAAATTACCTTGAACACTTCTCCAATATTAAAACAACATTTATTTAATTATGATATAAATAATTTATTTATTTTAATAAGATTAATTTGGATATTTTTTTAAGTATATAATGCTTCTAATGAATTTTAAAGAGATATAAGATTTACTAGAGCTATTTTAAATCATTATACTTCAAATTCCCCTTTCTATGGAAATTTTTCAATTAAAATTAATTGAATTGTACAAAATTTGAAAATAATAATATTTTATTGAATTAATATTTTATTAAATTATTTATAAATAATAAAAATATTAATTATTATCATATGGGATAACATACAGTCAAAAATGTCCTCCCCTATTCATTTATAGTCCATTTGGAAGACTTTGGCACTAGAATAGCATTATTATATTTTAATATTTTAGGAATATCCAAAAGTACCCCTTAAAAAATTATAGAAGGGAACCTCCTCCGTTGAAGCACGGATCAAGGAAAAAGTGATCCCTAGCTCCACAGGCCACCCCTCCATCTCTGTATCCAAAGTACTAACCTCGTACTTCTTGAGGGTTTTCCCTAGAAATAACGGAGAGTCTTCTACCACTATTTATCTTCTTCCTCTCAGTCATTCCTCAACTGATCGACCGCCAGAATCTGCTGGGCCTCGGCCGTCTGAGTCACTCGGGGATGACGTTCAGGTGCCATAGCTGTACGGTAAACAAGGATCGCCTAAGCCTAAGTAGTAAGGAAATTTTTCAAGGTTTTATTTTATCACATTATTTCAATTTCTTTCCTATAACACCCAAATCAAATAAAACACAATCATGATGATGCATGTACATTCCCTAGGGTCTCTACCCTGCAATCAATGTGGTCTCACATGGTTGTTCGGTAGGCTCAGAGTCCTTTCAACGGATCACGGGGGGCCCTAATATCCCATGTCCTAGTCGGCCATCCCTAGCCTATGTCACGCACCAAGATTAACCAACAATGTTGCCCTATCATCCCATGCAATCCTCACTATGCCTAACTCCATACTCCATCCAATCTCTAAACCATCACCTCTGATACAATTCTGTCATAACCCCCTCTCACCAGAGATGCCCCTCCTGAGCTGGCAATGGTGAAAGGGAGATAATGACCCCCCTAGTCCCACCTCCAGTAGGCCCTGGGGTGGCGACTAGCACCAAGGGTATGAGTTTTCACAAATATGGGAGGCATTAGCCTATTTATAATTTATGATCGGAAAATAGGAAAAGTCAACCACCAAAAATAAAAATAACATGTGTATATAGATAAACCCAAACCAATACCACATGCATGTTTAAATAGTTCTGAAACAAGGTAAAAGTACCAAGAAGCTCAAAAATTACAATACCAAAAGAAACAAGTATAGAAATCCGTAGCAACTCCAACTATCCTGACTAGTAGGGACCCGCACGGTCCTAGTACTCCTCCTGGAAACCTTAAAGTAAACGTAGGATGAGCATACAAGTATACTCAGTAGGGAAACCCAAACCTCTCATGCACAAGTGGGGAGACATCCTAATATCCCGTGAGAACAACAGAAGAAACCTAGAAAGGATTTCTATCCACCCAAACTCACCAGCCACACTCACCAAAACACAATCACAACAGGTAGTAGTATATATGAACAAGAGTATTGGTACCCCACACCATTTTCCCCCACTAGGTAGGTGATCTTCTTAATAGATAACGTCTTGATGCTACCACACTCTTCCCGCCCGCACACACCTAGGCCTCACAACCACGTATCCCACCCGCACACACCTGGGCCTCACAACCATGTATCCCTCCCTCACACACTAGGGCCTCATAACCAGGTATCTCGCCCACACACAGATGAGCCTCACAACCATGTATCCCGCCCGCACACACCTGGGCCTTACCACCACGTATCCCGCTCGCACACACCTGGGCCTCATCGTGAAGGTTCTTGAGAAAACGTAAAACTTGCCCAAAGAGACTTGAGCAAAACCAACCCAATCGAAACCGACCTAAAGTGTATAGGGTGTAAGGTCGCCTCAAGCCATCACAGCCTAGGGAAGAAGGAGGAGGAAAGAGCTAGTAACTAAGGGGAAAACACCATCTCCCATGAAATGGGAGTGTTCAACACTAAGTGCTCAACATGGTTGGGGTGCAATAAAACACAAAGATACAGATATATATATATTTATATACCAAACACTCAACCCAACCTATGGCTTCTAAACAGAGAACTGAGCATGTGCCTCAGCACTGCAACTGTGAAGCATGCATACAACAAACAACCCCAACCCCATTTAGGTTTTCATGTTTCAACAGAATTAGTTTATTAATTCCTTAACTACTAGGAATCTATCCACAAACAACCACATCGATCATACAAAAATTATATCCCTTCTATCCACAAATCAAGTTAAGAAAACAAAAGCAACACAACCAAGTCCTTTTTATTAACAAACCAACCCCATTAACTATTATTCCCATTCCACAAATATACCCAACATTCATTAACTATTCCACTTTTATTTATTAATCACAACCCATAGTTCGCCCACACTTAAACCCATCCCTGTAGCCCTGCTTCCAACCACCATAACCACAACCACATTGTACATCATTACCCCTTTAATACCATTCGTTGCAGCCCCACTTCCCATCACCAACATATCATTCGCACCAACCCACGACCAAGCCAACCACAGCCCCACTGCTCACCCGATCCACAAAAACCCATAAGAACATCCCAATCAAATGCCACGTATCCAAGACAAAACCCACATGTTCATTACTCCATTTTGTTCAACAGGGGTGATCACACAATGGTTTCATATTTTCATTTAGTCAACCAACTTTACGTGATTAACCAATTTCCACATTCCATGAATTTTCCATCCATTGACGGTCTAGAAAGATAGGGCAACATTTAATTGTTCATGAAAAGGCCCCCAACGTCCGTGATTTTCAGTAGGCATAAGACTATTCAATTCACAACATAAAAATCCCATAATATAAAATAATGTAACTACATTCACAAACTTCCCATCCCCATTATATAATCCAGTTATTATTTTATTAAAATTGTTCAAAAGTGTTTCAAGTAAATAAGAGGACACCCACCCATCATGATGCAAAAACTATAGAGATGAAGGTAATATCCCTACCTCAACAGGTTCTGATCTCAATGCTCCCCCGTATCAACTTTAGAGGACGTCCGTCGGTGTCCGTCGCTTTTGAAAAAACCCGGAAAAACCTCCTCGGGTGGAAGCTCGGTAGGAAAGGACAACGGGTCCATGGTCAGATGTCCCACCTCGTCGTTATGATCCCGTGGCCGCTGATGGATCATAAATCAGAGCTCGGATGAAGAAGTTATGGAAGAAAACCGGCCTTCGAGTCTCATGGGAGAGCTCTGCTCAGAGGAAAGAAGAGGAGAGGGGTGTGTTGAAAAGGAGGAGGGGACCCCTCCTTTTATTGGAATGTAATGAAAATGTACACGGCGTTTACTTTATGGTACACAGCGTGTACTTGGCGATTTCATGCGGCCACCACGCGGCTTCCAACACGGCCTTCAACGCGGCACGCGGCCGTTGACCGATCAACACATGATTTTAGGGTAATGCGTACGCGGGGAGGGACTACACGATCTGTAGTATTTGGTACATGGTGTGTACCGAATTATTTCACACGGAAAGGAAACGACTCCAACACGGCACATGTCTATTGACTAGTCAACACACGGTTTGAGGGTAACGCGTACACGGGGAGACACTACATGGCGTGTACCCATTTATTTAACACGACACGAACACGACCTTCAACACGGGGTATACACGGTGAGGTGGTACATAGCGTGTACTCACACTACACGGAATGTACTTACAAAATTCTGAAAAGTGTGGGAAAAGTCCATTTTACCCTTCAGAACACTTCAAGACCCTCTTTTGACAAAGGATTGGGCCGGAGAGGTCCAGTCCATTACAGAATAGGAGAGCTCTGGTACAGGCACATGAACCATCTAGAGAGGAAGAATCTAGTCTCACATGGTGAAACGAAAAGGAAATAAGGAAAGAAAAGGTATCAGTTAATGAACGGGATAAATCATAAAAATCTGGGATAAGATTTCAAATTACTTGAAAATCAGATAGTGGAATTACCATGCAGCTAGGTGGTTACAAGGCTGGTGGGATGTTACATGATATGGTGAAATTGATAATTCCCTTCAGAAATGGCGGACACCATCCAGTGCGTAGATTTGATTTGATAAGTTACCATTTCATGGAGATAAACACGTAACAAGAGATAACTATAAAAATAGGAATTGATTCACTGATGGGTGAGTCACAGAAACAGGACACCGATGTGTGAGCTACTAATATGGACAATTGATACTGAGTTGTAAACCAAATGACCTACCATCATCCTGACATACCGATGCCCGGACCTACCAACGCCAAAAACTACCAACATCATGACATACCAACACCCTAACCAACAGATTACTTGAGCTACCGATGCCCTGACCTATCGACAATGACACCTTTGACTCACTAACACCGACACCTTTTGACTAACCGATATCGTCACACATACATTCCGACACACTGACATGCTGATGCACTAACATACTGATGCAAAAATTTAAAAATAGGAAAAATCATGAATGGAGCCATTGTTTCCTACCAGAACACCGTAAACATGGATTTTCACGAGGAAATATTCATGGGAAATTCCAAGTTATTAAATTAGATACCTATCAAAAAAAATTTCCCCTAAGAATTTAAAATTAACTAAAAGAAAATAGTACTAAACAACTATCCCTTAAGATGGAACTATGGAGTAAACAACCTTGTGTTTTTCTAAATATAGAGTAAAGACCTCAACATCCAAGGACACATCCATAACATATATCTCATGAAAAAACTACAGAACACTAAGGCCCCACACTTCCCCAAAAAAACACACATACACTAAGGTCATGGTCTCTATACATATAGAATAGTGAGATACTTCTTCCATGTCAATATATTGTCTTCTTTGTGCGGTACTGACACACCCACACGGGTTTAATTGTATTAACATTATTGCATCGTGAATAGGGATCAGGTTGTCCTGTCCCCATAGTAATGATTTTCACCCAAAATCCAACAACATGGAAATAAATTATCACATAGTAACCAGGGTCAAACATTTCATCCTAAGCAAGGCTTAAAGAAACACAAGAAAGAAACATAAAACAACTCTGGGTACTGGGCATGAATCTGGGATTCTCGTTCCAAGGTACTCTCTTTAAGTCCACTATGCCTCCATAATACATGAACCATGTGAATGGTTCTCGCACACAACACCTTCTCCTCTCATCCCTTGATTATTACTAGTATATCCATGAATGTTTCATGGCCTTAAATATCCAATTATCCCTAGTCAAGGATGACTGGGTCATCCTATAGATACCAATGGAGATGAGATACATGAAATACCTTTTCAATCTTCTCCAACCGTAGTAGAAACTCCAGCTGATATGACACCATGGAAACTCTTCCCAACACATCGAAAGGCCCAATGAACATGGGGGTAAAATTTTCTAACTATACCAATCCTCTACTATCCAAAATGTGTGGAAACCTTTAAGAACAAGTGGCCCACATCCTCGAACTCTAAAGGCATCCTTCTATGATCATCAAATGACATCTTCCAATCCAAATCCACCTCCATCCTCCCATGCACATGCTGATCATTCTCAGTTTTTCTCTATAATACCTATGTTCTGATAAGGGATTCTTACCCTACCACATTCCAACATACTGGGGAATGATGTGTCCTTCCATACAATGCATTGATCAATGCCATGCCAGTGGTGTAATTATAGATATTATTGCATGAAAACTCCACTAGAGGGAAGTGTTGTACCCACAATCCTCTAATGTCCAAGAAACCAACCCAAAACATTTTCTAGAATATATGGATGGTCTTCTCTATCTTCACATCCATATAAGGGTAAAAAGTGGTGATAAGGTGTAACTGGTTCCATAATCATGTTGAAATCCCCTCCATAATTTTGAGGTAAACCATGCATCTCGATATGAGATGATGGATCTTGGAACTCCATGCAGTCTCACTACCACACTAACATACCACTTTACCAAAGAATCCACTATGCTTGACACCATTATCACTGAGAAGTGATCCAAATTATTTAATCGATCCACAACTACCCAAATATCATCACATCCTCCCTCAACTATGTGTATTCTTGTGAATAAATCCATTTATATATCACCCCAATTCCATTCTGGAACTTTTATGGGTGACAATAGACCACTGCAAACACAGTTCTTGGTCATCACATTTTGACACACTGGGAATCATTCCACAAACGTACCTACTAGTGGCTGCACCCAGGGCCAAATAATTGTTTCCCTGATACTCGGAACATCTTAGAAACTCTTGGATGCACATCCAAGGGTGAACTATAAAACTCATAGAGAAAATTCTTGCTTATTTCCACTGGGACAAGAATATTCCAATGTAATTTCATCTATTTCTATATATCCTCTAAACATCACTATATATCACCACCCTAGAAAATGTGATCAGACGTCACTTCAGTCATTGACCCTCCCCACTGAGACTCCTCTACCTTTTTCACCAAAGAAGAATGCACTGCCATTTGAAACAGATAGACTCTACCATTATCCACCTCAACATTCAAACACAAATCATCCAACTCATCCATTTCCTTCCAAGACTTCTAAGATTCCTAAAATACCTCTCTTTGTGGCTTCTTTCACAATGCATTGTCCACCACCTTCCCCTTTCCAGGCGTGTAATAGATCTCGAAGTCTTAATACTATAAAAATTCCATCAACCATCACTATCACAAGATCATGTATTATTGGGAGAATATATACCTCAATCTCTTGGGATATGTGAAGTCCACAAAGTGCTCCTCGATGTAGTAATTCCACCATAACATTATTGTGAACACAAAAATTGAAAGATCTAGATCATGGGTGGTATAAGTACATTCGTGTTGATGTAACTACCAATTCTCTTAATAGATTAATCCTTGTTGTTTCATTACCACACATCTCAATCTACTACTAAAAGCATCACAAACCACCTCAAACGACACCTCCAAATCTGGAAACCTAACTACTAGGGCACTGACCATCGTCCCTTTTGGATCACTGAAAGCAATATAGAACTACTCACTCCATATTAAAGCCTATAATTTTCTGGTCAATGTTTTCAAACGATCTACAAATCAAGATAATTCATGTACAAACTTTCAGTAATAGCCTTCCAAACCCAATAAACATAGAATATCTCCAACAATCTTGGGTTCTACCCAAGAAAAACTACTTGAACTTTTGATGGGTCCACTGTTAACCCATACTGAGGCACTACCTATCCAAGAAAGTTCACCTCTCACTTTCAAAACATGCACTTGGAAAACATTTCTTAGAGCTCTTGGTGTTAGATGACCTCCAAGATAGTCCTGATATGCCCGGCGTGCTCCTCCTCTAACCTTGATTATATCAGGAATCCATTAATGAACATGATGAGGAACATGTACAGGTACTCACAAAAAATAGAGTTCATCCCATGAACACGACTAGTGAATTCATGACACCAAAGGCCAAGACCATGAACATGATGTGCCTATACCTGCACATAAAAGCTATCTATGGGATGTCACCCTCATTTACCCTCAACTAGTGATATCCATACTATAGATCAATCTTAGAGAACCAACCTACCACCTATAATTGGAAAAAACGATCATTGATCCTCAGAAGGGGGTAACCATTCTTGACCGTCACCTAATTAAATATCTGGAACGCTATGAACATTCTAGGGTCACCACAAACCTTCATTATGAAAAATACTATAAAACCTCATGGTGATACACTAGGCCGAATAAAAACCCTCTTTATTAGGTTGTAAACCTGAATATGAAACTCCTTCAAATCATATGGCTTCATCTGATAGGGATCCATTGATATTGTATGTGTCATGACCCGTCCCTCGGGGCCCGTGTCGTGACTACCCCACGTTCACCTTCCATAGGATAGTGGCTGGCGACTAGCACTGGCAATGAATATCAATGATATTGGGAAGGAATTTCCTTTTTAACCTATAAACTCACACAAAACATGAACACAACAAGATATAAGCACAATATAAACTATAAAGTAAATAGGGTGTGTATAATAAGTATAGGTTATTGAATAAAAGTCCAACTAGAAAGTACAAGTAAAACATAAAACAAAAAATCCTGTGAACACCTACCAAGGTGTCTACCTAAAGGCTAGGTACAACTCTCGAACGGTCGTCCCTACGGATCATTTCATCTAATGTCCACATCCGATCAGCCTCCAGTCTGGTACCCTTGACCTCAATCAATTTTGTTTGTCTTCTGCACAAGACACAACAAGGTGCAGGTGTAGCTCCTGCATGGGTGAGTATAACGATACTCAGTAGGGACCCCGAGACCCCGTTGGTCTCCTAGAGTTACACAATGTAAAATACCATAAATAAAGACTTCAACACTACTTAGGTATATTCCCATAAATATACCTAAGTTACCATGATATTCTCATCTCATTCATGATGGAAGAATACCACAAAGGTAACACCACAAGGGTTGAGATACTGCACATGTAAAACCACTGAGATAGAAGTACCGCATAGGTAACACCATGAAGTTACAAGTACCAACCAGGTTCACCACGAAGATGCAAGTACCAAACAGATACACCACATAGAAAAGTACCATAATGGTAACACCACAAGGGTTTAGATACCACAAAGGTAAAACCACTCATATAGAAGTACCATACAGGTAATCCAATGAAGGTATACGTACCGCACAGATACGCCACAAAAATAAAATTACCACATAGGTATCACCATGAAGATTGTACCACAAAGGTAAAAATCTTAATTCAAAAAGAGTCTCAACTCAAACCAGGTATACAACTATGAGAAACATGATTATAATTCTAACTGACATAGGATCTCTATGAATTCTGATAGCCACCTACAGATTCCTCTAGGCCTAGGAACAAGTAACATTCTCAGTCACAATGTCGATCTCCTCTAATGATGGAGAAATCCTCCTATAATGAGTACAATGGGAATGTCGTGTCACACAGAGGTTCTTCCCACAAACCTTGAACTGTTGTGGTACTCCTCCCGTCGAGTACCGTAGGTTTGCCACATCACATAGAGGTGCTCCCCCCTATGGGTCAGATACGTCACACAGAGGTGATCCCCCTCGTGGCCTTCTATAGTACTCCTCCTTTCGAGTACCATGGATATGTTGTGTCACATAGACGTTCTCTCTACCCTGGTTCTGCGACGTCGCATATAGGTTCTCCCTACTAGGCATGTCGAGTCACTACGAGTCGAAATGGTCAGTATTCGTCACGTCTTAGCCAGTCATAGGGTTCCGTAGTTAGTGCGATTTGGGGGACATCTCCCCAAGATATAGGTCCTACCTCAACCACCTTGAAGTCCTATGAATAAGTATCCCAAATATCTCTCATTTCTTAAGGGACCCAATGAAAAAGACAGAGAGTCAATCAGACGCCCGATCTGTAAGTAATTATTGTTTCTGCTCCGAGGGCCCAGTTGGATTCGGGGTTTGATCTAACCCGGACATAATCCAACTTTATCCAAAACTCAAGTGGAGTATACCAAAAAGAAATTCTCGATCGAAGGATTCCGGTTCCATATACAATTCATCAAAGGGATGCCCAATTCTCCTGTTATGGACAAAAAGAGAAACTGGGTTCTGATGGGCTCGAGTCCATTCCGACCCTGTCGGACCGACCTGGCCCCACCTGGCCTAGGATAACCCAAACTGGCACAGGTTTTCTCAGCCAGAATCGGGTCCAGCCCAGTTGTCATGGGCTGTGGTGGACCCGGCCCACAAGGCGTGGCCTAGCCCGGGCTGGGTGCGGCCCGCCCGAGCTGGCGCCGAATTGAGAGCATACCCCCTTCAGAAATTCAAAGGACAATGCCTTAGGTACTTCCATGTCAAATCTAGACAAGAGTTGTTCATGAAAACCCACTACATCCAACTGGTCCTCCTCCTAGCTGCGTAGTCATGTGCTGCTGATCCTCTACAGCCAGCTGGGTGTTGGTCGGTCGAGTGTCGGCTGCCCTCGAGCCTTTGACACGGTCATACGGCCGCAACCTCTTACTACGGCGATGCGAATGTGAGCGGCCACTCTACCATGAAGCCGACCGTATTCCAGCCACCACCTTTCCATTCCGTGGCCAATGGGCAGTGGCTTCCACATCATCTGGCGGCGCGGACGCAGACCGCCCTTCCTTCCTCGTGGCCAATCAGGTGTCAGCCACCACCCTCTTCCACGAGCCATTGCAGCTTTGTTCCATGACCAAAAAATAAATCAATCACTTATTTGTGATCCTTGGGTCGAGGTCTCTAAGTCCATATGTCACTCACAACAAAATATTGTGTTTCCAGTGACAATAAATATTTGGCATTGAATATTTCATGAACAATGTTTGGAGAATCCAAAGATAAAGG
This sequence comes from Viscum album, assembly GCA_963277665.1. Taxonomy (NCBI): domain Eukaryota; kingdom Viridiplantae; phylum Streptophyta; class Magnoliopsida; order Santalales; family Viscaceae; genus Viscum; species Viscum album. Next base: position 1,043,563,751 of record OY728133.1, on the reverse strand, counting down.
GGCAAGCTATATGTATGGGAATTTGGCCATGTTAATTTGGATATCATCATTGTGAAACCAGAATATGAAGAATTGATAAATAAATTAAATCATGTATAAATCTTCTACCTTTTGAATGATGGAGGAATTACTGCGGTCGAGGTGGTGGGTTAGTGCTTGTTATTCCCACAATAGCCTCCAATTTCGTCGCTTGATCATTGAACCTCGCTCATGGTTATAGTGCTGATTTTCACCACCTGCGAGAACCAGCTCTGTCTTCCAAGGGCTCGGTGTCATAGAACTTCTTTAACACTTCATTTCTTGGGGAAGATGTGCCAACACCTCTCCACAAGCTCCATATAAATAGAAGAGGGGGGTGATAATGGTGTTTTGAATTAATTGGAGCTTTTTTATTATCAGGCTTTCCATTTTTCCAATGAAGCAGTTGCTATGATTGATGGGTCATGCCAGTTAATGACTTAACACATCACTGGTCCCACCCTGCATGTATGTTCAAGGATAAGATATTAACAATAATAAAATAATAAAATTATTTTATTTACTTTCTTTAAAAATTTCTAAGAGCTAACTTTTTCTCCAGACTTACTATGATCAATGTAAAGCCTCCCTTAAATGAATCTCGGCACTACATATTCAATAGTTCCCCCCAGATTTTTAATCAGAGAATCATTTCAAAAGTTAGAAAATGTCGCTCATGCCTTTTCTAAACTTACTTGAAAAAACGATCATCGAATTATTAACAGTCACCCTCGACCAACGGAAATCGAGGTTAGGCTCTTCATAAGTGAAACACACCTCAACGAACCCAACGGTACTCTCTGAATTACCTTCGGAGTTTCCATTTAGATGTTATGGATTTTTCTATAATATAATGGTCACATAGTTAATTTATTTATAGCCCAATATAATCCTTCTATGGGGGCCCATTCCATTCAATGTTAGTATCTTCCTAAAGAAATCATACCCACACAAGTTAAGAGTTGGTCTTGGATTTTTTATCAGATTTATCATTCATGAGTTATAAGAATTTGAAAAATAAAATAACTTTATTTAATTATTTTATTTATGGTTATGCCATTTTTAGGTTTCTGCACCATAGGATTGCATAGAATAAACATAAATCGAACCTGGGGTAAAGCCTCCATCATGAGCGCAATAGATCCCTCAGATTTCTAATCCAGATAACTTTTTAAGATTTATTCCACTTTTTTAGGAAAAATGCTTACTTGTGCTAATTAAACCTTAACAAAACTTTTAAAAATCCTTCTGGGCACTCCGAGACTCAGAATCACATGCCGTTAGATTTCACAGTCTCAAAATAATTCCATATAATGAAAAAAATTATACGAAATTTTCATGAAATGAAATTCTCCCCACCTTAGGGATTTATGTCCCAGAAAGCCAAAACAAAGTAAAAACAACCAAAAGAGGTTATTGAGCACGAATCGGAGCATTATGCTCCTATGTTCTCTCCTGGAAGTTCTCATGATTCCATCTTATACGTACAAGAGGTATCAACTGCCCACAAAGGGCATGCTCCAATCGATTCTCAATTTCAACTGGAACCTCCATAAATGTCACCTCATCATTGAAGTCCAGCTCATTGTGGTTGATGATGTCAGATGGGTCATGCATGTATCTCCTTATATGGGGTACATGGAAGACGTCGTGCATCGTCTCCAATTGTGTTGGTAGATCCAAGAGGTATGTTACCTTGCCTATCCTCTGAAGTATCGGAAAAAGAACTAATAAACCTCGATGATCACTTGCTGCCTCGGGAAAATCTCTATAGATATCGCCAATGAGAGACTATAAATAATATGGGGTACCCCATTTGGAACTTCAAGGTTCTCTATATCCTATCGGCATAAGACTTCTTCCAACTCTGTGCAGTCTTCACTTTCTAATAAGTGACACATCGTGATACAAACTCTGCCACTGCTTCCTTCATCCTGGGCCTTCAGTACTGACATCAAAAGTCCGGGTACATCATTGCCACTCTAGGATGTACTGCCAGATGGTACGTATGTAACTCCATCAACAACTCATTATATAGCACTACTGGTATCATGGTACGTCCTCTGAAAAGGAGGACATGCTCCCCACCTTTCGAAAATTCATCTGGTGCCTACCCTGAGGATATCTGAGCATGTCGAGCCTCGCATCTGGTGTCCCCAAGTTGCGCCTGCAGGACTCGCTGAAGGAGTGGGGGTGTGACTATCACAGACCTTAGGTAAGTAGCTTTATATCTATCCATGAAGGATATCAGTAGCGTGACTAGCTACTCTGATGCCCACTCATCAGCTGTATACCAGACCACCTGCTGAGTGCGTATTCTACCACATTCCCCTTTCCAGGAGTATAGACTATCTCAATGTCATATTCCTAGAGGAAATCTAGCCACTCATGTTGTGAACTGAAAAATGAAAACTCCAACGGCCACGAGGGGAAGGTTGGTTGAATCATGAGTGGCCATCTCCACTATCCTATGCAAGAGTTTATCTTGTGCTTATTGGGATTCCTTTTCCCTTGACCTAGGAAAATCCCATCCCAATGTTGTAGGTAAACCACAACCATTTTTTCTAATACATTCAATATGAGTATGAACTGTGGATGTCCATTCCATACCCAAACTAACGTCGTAAGGACTCGACACTGCCACCAAGAGGATCCAAACGAAACTATCACCACAAAGGCATGATCACACCATCAGTCTAAGTGTGATTATCATCTCACTTTATAATGGTATCTCCAGATGTGAGGGTAAAGTCAACTGATTAACCGGAAACTCTATGTTTTCGAGAAAATTGATGGAAGGAATGAATTATTGGTACATATGTATATTAATATGTCATCTAGTAGTAGACATAGACCATTCATCGAATCATTCCTAAAGCCCTTGGGTCGCCATCCTTGACCATATACAGCTACTCCCTTCCCCTTTCCTCTAGCTCCCTGAACCTGGTGGGGACAACAAAGGATGGTGGTTGTAACATGTCAAAATGTACACCACCTCATGCTGCTCTCCTAGCTCTGCTTCTATGTCTGCAACCCTGTAGATTCATCTTTCCATAACACTTCTTCTTCCCGAAACATTTTTACATTCCCAAGTCTCTGAGACTGGTTCCAGTTTCTTGTTTTCCCACTACTAACATTCACTAGTTGTATCCGCTCATCCAAATAACATTCAACCAAAAAGGTTCTCTCTAGCACTCTAACAAAGGAAGGAATGTATAAAATAATTGTGTTGGCTCAGATGTCCGTAAAAAACCTCAATTGGAAGTCCCAACCCTGAAGAACATATCCTATTGTATTTATCGATTACCATGAATTTTTGGTAAGCCTCGATGAATACTCAGCTACATACATGTACTCCTGCCGAAACTGTAGAAGCTCTGGAGAACTCTCAGCCACCTCCTCAAGCCAGTCCTCAGCCACCTATGAGTCTGGATCACCTTGGAACTTGAGGGGTATCTGATGATGAAACTCCTGTAAGGAACATAGCCCAAATGTGTCCTCTACCGGAACTGCTAGTTGTATCTTTTGAGAAATGGGTAGTGACATAGGTGGCACAATACCTGAAGGTACTATATCCGGAAATAGTCCAAGTACTGAAGCCTCATTATCCTACAGACCATCCTCATGGTCATGTACTAGAAAATACCAAAATCTATGATCACCATCTTCTCTACCAGTGTTTCAACTTGGTTGAAAACTCTAGCCATAGCCTCCATCTAACCCTCAGCTACCTTGGAATTGTGACTCGCCTCAAAATCTAGGAGGCCACTATTGCTGGAACTCATGCAATGTTCTCAGTTGGTGTGAATCCTCTACAGGTGGGTTAGGGGGTAATGACTAACCAATGGGTAGTGGTTCTCCAATTACACCACCCAAAGGTGCTGACACTATAAGAGGGCCCAACATCGAGGCCTCATCACATATTTGGCCATCCTCACATACTCTCTCAGGAAAACTGGGTGGATGTCTAAGTAGTGACATGATGATAAGGAATAGGTGTTCCACGATCATTAATTTATACCTGGTGAGCCGGAAAAAATAATTAAATAGAAAAACATTTCAAAAACACACGTAATTATTGTATTTTTGCGCATAGTCGGAAATCAGAATTCAGGGTCCTAGTGTATGATTACGTCGAACGCCACACCAACACTTGATTACCCAAACCGAAAACCACACTCATAACACTTAACACTATTTACACATAGAAAATATCAGAGTCCTAGTTCTTTGGTAGAACTGAACTCCTCTGAGACCAATTTTTCATGACTTGTCCTTGGGGGGCCATACCGTGACAACCCCAAGCCCACCATCCATAGACTAGGGGATGGATACTACCACCAAAAAGGAATATACCAGAAACTGAGAAGGCATTTCTTTTTTAACCTTTAAACTCACACAAACCAAGCAAACAACAAGATACAACCACAAGATTTACTATAAAGAAAACATGGTGTGTACAATAAGTAAAGGGTCCAGAATACAATCGAAATAAGAAAGTCCAAGTAAAACTGAAAATAACAGCTCTTGTGAAGACCCGCCAAGGACCCTACCTGAAGGGTAGGTAGAGATCTCAAACGGTCACCCCTGTGGATCATCTTTTCTAATGTCCACCTCTGAGCAGCATCCAGTCTGGTACCCTTGTCCTCGATCAACGTTGTCTGTCTTCTGCACAAGACACATTTTGGTGCAGGCGTAGCCCATGCATGGGTGAGTATAACGATACACAGTAGGGACCTAGACACCCCATAGGTCTCCTAGAGTTCCAAAAGGAAAAATACCACATATCAATATTTCAACTATACTTAGGTATATGCCCATACATATACCTAAGTTATCAATATATTCTCTTCTCATTCATGAGGGAAGAATAAAACAAAGTTAATACCATAAGGGTTTAGATACCAAACTGCTAAATCCAATGAGATAGAAGTACCACACAGGTAACACCACGAAGGTATAAGTACCACACAGGTACACCAAGAAGATGCAATTACCACATAGGTACACCACACAAAAAATTACCATAAAGATAACACCACAAGGGTTGAAATACCAAACAGGAAAAACCACTGAGATATAAGTACCACACATGTAACACCATGGAGGTATAAGTACCACACAACTTCACCAAGAATATAAAAGTATCACATAGTTATCACCACGAAGATAAAAGTCTTAGTTAAAATAGAGTCTCAACTGAAACTAGGTATATAACTCTAAGAAACATGATTATGATTATAACCCAAACAAGATTGCTATAAATGCTGATAGACAGCTATATATTCCTCTAGGTATAGGAACAAGTTACATTTACAGTGACAACAACGACCACCTTGTCTAATAGAGAAATCCTCCACTAACAAGTAATGTGGTCCAACCGTGTCACACAGAGGTGCTTCCCACTAACCATGGACTACTGAGGTACTCCTCCTGATGAGTATTGTGGGTCTTCTGCATCACATAGAGGCTCTCCTCATTGTGGGTCTATCGTGTCACACAGAGGTGCTCCCCCTCATTCCCTACTAAGGTACTCCGCCTATCGTGTATTGTGGGTCAATCGTTTCACACAGATTGGCTCCCAACTAGGCCAGTCGAGTTACTCCGAGTCGAAATGGTCAGTAGTTTTCAAGTCTCAGATAGTCGTACGATTCCGTACGCAGTGTGCTTTGGAGGACCACTCCCTAAGACATATTTCATAGCTAAACCACCCCTAAATCCCATGAAGAAGTATCCCAAATGTCTATCATGTCATAAGGTAACAAACACGTCAGATGGCACGTCAATCGCACGCCCGACATGCATGTTATTAGATTTTATGCTTCAAGGGCCCGGTTGGATTCGATGTTCGATTCAACCTGGCCATACTCCAATGTTTTCCAAAACTCATTTCGAGTATACCGAAATTACCATCTCAATCCAAGGATTCAGGTTCCATAGACAGTTCGTCAAACAAAATCTCGTTTCTCAAGTTATGGCCAAAAAGGCGAAACTGGGTTCGGATGGGCCTAGGTCTAGTCCGACCCAAAATGGTTATGTTCGACCCGGGCCAATTCAGGTCGGGTCTAGTTGGACTAGGCTATGGTGGGCCCGTTTCGTATAGGGCACGATCCGCCTGAGCTTGCGCCAAAGGGGGAGAGGACCCCCTTCTATCTGGAACTACAAAGGGAATCACCTAATGCCCTACCATGTCACTGTGTGACCCAAGTAGGTCCCACAGAACTGCAATGGCCGGCCAGTCCTCCTCCTTATGGTGTGGTCACTGGTCGTAGCTCCTCCATGGTCGGTCGAGAGTTGGCTACCCACCAGCCACATCGGGGGCCAAGCGGTCGGGACGCCCAGCTCCGGTAGAATAGACGCACTTTGCCGCTTCGCCACACAGCTGGTCGGATTTCAACTGCCACCCTACCCCTTCGTGGCTGACGTGACACCACTTCCTCATCATCTTGGAGCATGGATGTGTGACACCCTTCTTTCCTCGGGATTGCCTTGGTGCCAGTCGTCGCCTTCTTCCATGACACATTGTGGCTTCATTCTAAGACATAAAAATAAATCAATCTCATATTCGCGATCCTTAGGTTGTGGGATATGCGTCATAGGTCGCGCTCAACAAAATATTGTGTTTCCGGCATCAATTAATATTTGGTGTTGAATAAAGCATGAAGAACGCGTGAAGAATCAAAATATAAATGGGAAAGGTATAAGTACATGATGATGGACATATTATTTTGTCCATCATCATTGTGAAACTAGAATATGAAGAATCGATAAATAAATTCAATCATATATAAATCTCATACCCAGTGAATGATGGAGGAACACCCACGGTCAAGAATGTGTGTTGGTGTTCGATGTTCCTACAACAGCCTCCAATGTCGTCGCTTGATCATTGATCATCACTCAGTGTTTCGGTGTCAATTTTCACCACTTGCTGGAACCAGCTCTTTTTTCCAAGGGCTTAGTGTCACAACACTTCTTCACCACTTCGTTTCTTAGAATAGTTGTGCCGACACCTCTCCCCAAGATCCATATAAATAGAATAGGGGTGTGTCTAACAGTATTTGGAATTAATGACATCTCGTTTATTTGGAGGCTTCCCATTTTCCCAACGAAGCGATTACTAGGATTGATGGGTCAAGCCTTTTAATGGCTTGACACATCGCTGGTCCCACCCATCTTGTCCATTTTAGGATAATATAGAAAATAATAAAATAATGAAATTATTTTATTTACTTTCATTAAAAATTCCTAAAACCTAACTCATTCCCCAGATCTACTATGGTCCAAGTAAATCCTCTGTTAAGTCAATCTTAAGGTTGTAGATTCAATGGTGTCCCTAATTTTTTAATTTGATCATCAGTTAAAATGATATAAAATTATGCTCATGTGTTTAATGAATGTACATGAAAAATGTTCAAAAAAATATTGACAGTAACCCTCGACCCGCACCGAGGAAGGTTAGGCTATGACTATGTGAAACACACCCCAACGAACCCAACCGTACTCTTGGATTTCCAATCCACATTACTGTTTAGAAGTTATGAAACTTACAATAAAATAATTTTCATTTAATTTTTATATTTACGGACAAAAACTAACATTTCTAGGGGCCCGTGCCAGCCAAAGTTAGTATATGCCTAATGAAATCAAACCCTCATGAGTTCATTGGTGGTATCAAATTTTTTTTCTGAGTTAACATTTGTGAGTTATAAATATTTGAAAAATAAAATAAGATTAGTTAATTATTTTATTTATGGTTATGCCATTTTCATGTTTTCTTTCATTTGGCTTGAGCTGACTAATTTTAAGTCACTCCGTAGGTAATCCAACCATCCTGAGTGCAACAGTGCCCACAAATTTATGATCTAGGAAACTATTTAAGATTTATTCCACTTTTTCTGGAAAACTGCATACGCGCTCGAGTTAAACCTTAAAAAAACATCCATGGATGATTCTGGGAAATCCAAGCCTCTGAATCGGACGTCATTGGATTTCAAAGTATCTAAATAATTCCATATAATTAAAAATATTATACGGAATTTCCGAGACATTACATGATGGGAACTATGTTTCTAGTCTTTTATAAACTCAATCACACATTGGGGTGGTATAGTTACAACCTCTCTTGAGAAGAAAAACAAGAACACACTGGAAACTCTTAAAAATTCCACCATCTCTGTATCTACTTATTCGAATGACAGATTGGCTGAGAAGGATATGAAAGGCTCCACATCCGGACTTCTCTCATGTAAACTCCTCTCGCCAACGAAATCTTGGTGTTGGAGACCCATATTTGTGAACACGTCCCTCCTATGGAATAAGTTGATAAAATAATTCATAAAAGAAAATAGTCGATGACTAGGATGACCTTGCATGGCTGCATTTGTAGCATAAGAAGGTCCCCACTAGACTGATGTGACCCAACATCAGTTTATACCCTCAACAAACATCAAAGAGACTGATCAGACCTACATCTGGCATACTCAACACAAGTTTAATAAGAATTATCTCTATACCCAGAGCATGGGATAGATCATGTGATAAAAAGAGTGTTATTATCTTAAATCAAACCAAGAACACAAAAGAGTACCAAACAGACTGATCATACCTCAAACAACATATGGCCTAATTGGAACTGCTACCTCTGTGGTGTGTAACTTCCCACGCCCATCTCCTATTACTCTCTACTACCAACCACCTCCTAGACCATGCCATATTATAGGTCCCTAAGGAGAAACCTGAGGTCCACCTCCCACATCACTGTCTACCCTCAGTGGAGTAGAAGTTCACTACTCCTGCTACGAGAAAGGACTGATCGAAAACTGCGGCTACTGAGTTGGGTGCTGAGCCAGCCCACCCCCACTGTATGGTGCTTTAACTAGGAAAAACTTATAATGATTACCAAATCCACCATATAAAAATCACCTTGGTCCTAGGCCCATATGTAAATGGTGAGGACATGTAGTTTGAACTGCAACTGTTAAGGCCTACTCCCTATTGGTCGAAACCTAAAAGGCCTCGATGCAGGAGGCATGCTATTGACGACCTTTACCATTAATGAACTTGGCTTGCTCCCATATCATGGAAGACCTCCCAATGTGTGTATATTTTCCAATACATTTTCATTCTTATGAACCCTTATGTACACTGGTAGTGTTTAGGGAGTAACAACATATAGAAAATAATGTCAGAGTGCCTCCTCTATGTGTCTCGATCCGGCCTCTTCAACTAGGAATATATCAGGTGTAAAGAACAAGTGATATTTGAACTTGATCCCTAGTTCCATTATTTATGAACTCCCCTACTAGATGGATAGTATCTTCTACCTCTTCTAAACCTTCATCGTGGAAGAAAGGAATGCCTCCCAGAACTCCTTATCCAAATCAACCCATGAAATCTCAGTTTCCTTCTTCTCTCAAAGTTAAAGCATCCACAACTGATGTGCTACTTCTTGTATCTATGTCACTTATTGAGGAACCTAGTACTCTTTCTGAGCCCGTATCAAGATGAAAGTGATCACCATATCCTCGATCCAACTATCTCTGTCTCCATGTCTGAGACACTACCCTCATACTTTCCCATAGTATTCTGCTGGAAGGCACAAAGAATCTTCTTCCACTAGTCATCCTCCTATTCTAGATCATCCCTCCACTAATCAATCAGGTCAACCTATTGGGCCTAAACTAATCATACCACATGGGGAGGATGTCCAAGTTCCATAGCTGAAAAATAAAAAACAAGGAACTCATGAGCCCGAGTAGTGCAAAAAAATCATTTAAATTTTGTTTTAAATAAATATTTATTTAAAATTCCCAAAACACCAAAAAAAATAATAAAACAAGTTATTATGATGGATGTATATTTCATAGGGTCTCTACCTTGCATTCCACGTAGCTTAACGGGGTCGTTCTTATAACGACCCATACTTTACATACATTGTTAATACTTCAAAATTGAAGCACACTTATTACAACATATGACAAAAGCACAAAGGACCGTATAGGTATAGTGTCTTTAGAAACTGGGAAACATAAACAACTGGTTCATAAATCTTCTACAGTGTCTCCCATTTATTTCATCATATCTAGGGTCCCTTTTAGAATATTCTACTTAATATCCATATTCCTGACCTGGGGAAAAGAAAACATAAAAAGGTGAGCTCAAATGATCAGCAAGGGCAAAAAAAAGGAAATAAAAATCATATCATATCTTTTTGAAAATCATATCCTGCAAAAGAGATCATAATATCATAACATGGAATAAATCATAGAAGTGAAAATGAGATCCCCATAATCATAACATAAAACTTGAAACTTTGTGGCATGAACACATAATCATGGAAAATCATTTCTTGTTAGTTATGACGCATTGCCAAGACTATCTTAGTGGACAAAGTCCCTTTCTGAACCGAGTCACCCTCATTCCAGTCCTGTTTCACTGAACCGGTATAACCTACCGTTCCAGCCATGTCTATCTCATGAGATATAAAATATTTACCCAATGCATTGGAGGGAGATATAGGTCCCTCCCATCTTATAATGAATCCTTTCTTATGTGTGCCACATAATCATAAACCATACATCATAGCATAACCCATGTAATAAAAATGGGATTCTTAAACAACATGACATCATAAAACAATTCATATAAGATAAAGAAAAAAAATATTTCCATCACAATATAATCAAATCCATGTAATAATAGGGATAAAAACAGAACCCTTTTATTTTCTTAGATGGAAAATTATTTTGATAAAATACTTGAACTCCATTCTTGAGGAAAATATCCTTTCTACTTCAAAAACACATTTCCTTTCTTAACATGTCATACAATTTTAAACTAAAAGAAGTTGATTAAAAATAAACATGAATACTTGTGAAGGAAAAATCTTGGAAATAATTTTTTAGAAATCCATTCATGCCGTATAAGTTAAAAAAAACATTCTTCGTACTTTTGTCGGAAAAGTCAAAAAGTACCTCGTACGAAAAACGACAAAAGATTCTTTTCATTTCTTTTACTAAAAACACACCGAAGGGTAAAAATGGATTTAAAAAATTGTAGGTGGATGGAAATAATATTACATATTTATGAAACATGGATGTGGATAATAAAATACACCCCAGTAAATACTTACGAATAAACAATCTCCAATAAAAATGAGATTGTGATATTTCCCTTACCTTAGGTCTGATTTGCTTTGTACGTGTCTGAAGCTCCTGTATAATGGTTTAAATAATGTTATTGAATTATTACAGAATCATACATATTGATATGATATCATATATGGTCATATTTTTAGCTTCTTGTTAGTAATATTTCATTGTTACTTGTTACTCGGGTCTATATTGCCTTTTGTTCTTACGCGTGTTTTGCCGAATAAATTCTTATTATTCTTTTAAGGTTATAGATACCATATATCCAGAATATTATTAGTGTAACATATATAATATTTATTCATTCAATTCATTTATATAATTACTATGTAATGATGATCATGTAGAACGAGTCGCATCACATCGTGGAGACGGTATTCCGTACGTACGCACAAGTGATGATATCGTTCCTATGATCGTGGAATTGTATTGGAGTATATATATATTATTTCAGTATAAATATTACTTTATAATAATCATAAATTGTTACTCATTACACCATTATACCCATCCCTGTAAGGTGATGGTGGAAAATAGATTACACCACGGCGTGGAGACGGTATTCCGTACGTACGCACGCGCGGTGATTTCATTTTTCCGTAGGATGGATAGAAGGTGAATTAGGGTTGTTTCATATATATAATAACATTTCAGTATGTAAGTAATACTTATGTTATTACTTTATCATGAAACAACTAAAGAAGAATAAGTTGAAGAAGAAAGAAATTGAAAAGATCGGTAATGGATATTACCTCTTCTTTGGAACGCTTCTTTGAATCCTCCACTTAGGGAACTAAGATTGGTCTTTGAAGAAGACCAGGACCTCTAGGATTATTATAGGGAAGTGGATAGGAGAAAAGGGCAGGGTTTGGCGGAGCTTGAGTGCTCAAATTGGTGTGAGGAGGAGGGGGATGAGGTGCCCTTTTTTAAGGGAGGAGAGGGCCACCTTAGGAATATCTCAAAATATTATTTTATATTAAAGTCAAAATCGGTATATAATGGTTCCAAAGGGTCTTATTTAGAAGCTAAAGTGGGTATGGGTCGAAATCCTATCAACCAATAGGATTTAGACAAGTTTAGGGTATTATTTTAACCTTATCAATTAGATTTAACTCTAAGTTAAATAATTTAACTTTTACCGTGTCTTTTTGTTTTCTTTCTCTATATGGTTAATACACTTACTATAATATGCCAAACGAACCCCAAATTATTTATTATTAATATATATATCCTTATATAAGTAATTTGGCCGAACCTTAGATTTTTAGGAATAAAATAACAATTAATAATATAATATTTTATTTAAAAACTATTTTGTGTCAATTTTGACACTATTTGATATATGATTTTTGTGAAAGTCATAACAGAATTACATGTTCAAACCAAGTTGATTAAATCAACACTAATATATCATAGTAACCTATAAAATTAGTGTAATTCATAAAAAGTCTGAAATTACATTTATTTTTGTGTTTATAACATCAATTATGTCAATATTTCAAAAATAAGATAATTATTGCATCATCATTGTGTCATAAATAAATTAAATTATATAATGTCTAAAAATTATAAATAAAATACGATTATGTAGGAAATATTTTTAGATTTCTAATGAATATTTATAGTAGAATTTATATTATGTATAAACCCATATTAAAAATGATTTACTTATTAAACATTGATTTTAACTATTTTAACCCTTCTTTAAATAAATTAATAATAAATGTCCTAATCTAACCCAAGTGGGCCTAAATGGTCATATTTTATTCCTAAGTTTGTTTTTGGTCGAATTAAACTTATCCAATATAATTAGAACATGTGTTAGGGTAATAGTAATATCATATTTACCCCTATTTACTATTAACCGCGGTAAAAAAAGTAAAAAGTTACTATTTACCAAAAACTTATTTTTATCTTATTGAACCACATTTTACATACTGATATCAACCGTGTCTGTCAGATTTTAGAAATTCCATTCACAGAAGTGGTAAAATTATGTTTTATGCAAAATTCAGTTTTTAACCTACCACTTAGTTGTTTCACTATTCATCAAAAAATGAAATTTTTCAGAAAAATACCAAAATTTCACCCTAGGATAATTTCGGTATTCCGAATCCAAAAATGAAGTCCATTTTGAAAAATAAAATTTATAAACTTTCAAAAAGTGGTTATTACTATTCATAACGGCTAGTTTTAATAATATTTTAATAGCATATCATTGTTTAGTGAAACTCGGTATTGCGTACGATGCAAGCTATCGAGGAAGGTCGCGATTGCGTGTAAAGTAAGCCAAGCTAGTGTGTAGTGAAAGATTCCTTTGAGGATATATATATAACATAAAAACAAAATATTACTCATAAAAATATCGGGTGTTACATTCTACCCCCCTTAAAAAGAATTTCGCCCTCGAAATTCGTCACTTTATAACAAAAAGATGAGGATACTTCTCCCTCATCATATCCTCAAGCTCCCATGTAGCTTCTTCAAGTTGGTGGTTCCGCCATAAAACATTCACCAATCGAGTGGTCTTGTTTCGTAGGACTTTTTTGCTACGATCCAGAATCTCTATCGGTTGTTCTTCATAAGAAAGATCTTGCTCCAGTGGTACAACTTCTGAGCTGAGTACATGTGAAGGATCAGGTATGTACTTTCTCGGGAGAGATACATGGAACACATCGTGAACTTGAGAGAGATTCGGTGGAAGCGCCAATCATTAAGCTACCTTTCCAACACGATCCAGTATTTTGAATGGACCGATATATCTAGGGCTCAACTTCCCCTTCTTTCCAAATCTCGTAACCCTATTCCAGGGAGATATTCGTAAGAACACTTTATCACCCACTTCAAACTCTAGGTCTTTTCTTCGGTTGTCGGCATAACGTTTCTGTCGACTCTGAGCTGCTCTTATGTGTTGTTGAATAGATCTGACCTTTTCTACCATTTTAACAACGAGATCAGGTCATAGTAGCTCCCTTTCCCCAACTTCATCCCAGCAAGTAGGAGTCCTGCATTTCTTTCCATAGAGAGCTTCATAAGGATCCATCTGAATACTGGAGTGAAAGCTATTATTATAAGAAAATTCCACCAAAGGTAGGTGTTGATACCAACCTCCTTTGAAATCCATAGAGCAAGCTCTCAACATATCTTCTAGGGTTTGAATTGTTCTCTCAGACTGACCATCTTTCTGGGGATGATAAGCAGTGCTGAAACTCAACTCTGTATCTAGAGTATGCTGAAGACTTCGCCAGAACTTCGAGGTAAATCTCAGATCCCGATCAGATATAATAGAAATTGGTACTCCATGCAATCTTACCACTTCCTTTACATATATTCTGACAAGCTGATCTAGAGATAAATCATCTCTAATAGAAATAAAGTGTGCAGACTTTGTAAGACGATCAACTATGACCCAAATAGCATTATTTCCTTTGGATGTTTTAGGAAGTCCTGTGACAAAGTCCATAGTGATGTTTTCCCATTTCCATTCGGGTATGGGTAATGGTTGTAACATCCCCTTAGACTTTTGTCTCTCAGCTTTAACTTGTTGACAAACCAAGCATCGAGAGACATATTTAGCAACATCTCTTTTCATGCCATCCTACCAGAAGTACTCTTTCAGGTCCCTATACATTTTCTTGCTTCCAGGATGAATAGAGAATGAAGAACTATGAGCCTCATCCAGCAGCTCCTTCTTTAATTCAGGGATGGGAGGAACACAAACCCGATTCCTGAACTTTATTATCCCATCACAATCAAGGTTGAATTCAGGAACATTTCTCACCTTCTTTTGTAACTCGACATCTTCTTTCTGTGCCTCTTTAATCATCACATGTATAGATGGTTGAACATTCATTTGAGAAAGATAGGATTTTTCCCCTTCCATTATAATTCCAAGATCCATCCTTTGTAAATCCATAAATATTGGATCTTTTGTGATCCTCATCATGGATAAACTAGCATGTTCTTGTCGACTTAATGCATCTGCCACCTTGTTTTCTTTCCCAGGGTGGTAATGGATTGAGCAGTCATAATCCTTAATCAGCTCCAACCATCTTCTTTGACGCATATTCAACTCCTTTCGTGTGAAAATATACTTTAAACTTTTATGATCAGTATAAATATCACACCTTTCACCATAAAGTGAATTCCTCCAAATCTTTAATGCAAAGATTGCCGCATCCAACTCCAAATCATGTGTTGGGTAATTTTGCTCATGGATTTTCAACTGTCGTGAGGCATAAGCTATCACCATATCATTTTGCATAAGAACACACCCCAATCCCTTCTTGGATGCATCACTGTAGATCACAAACCTTTCTCCACTACAAGGTAGTGTGAGCACAGGTGCAATGGATAACCTTCTTTTCAACTCCTTGAAATTCTCTTCACATTCCTCTGTCCAAACAAACATAACTTCTTTCCAAGTCAACTTGGTGAGTGGATTAGATAATCGTGAAAAATATTTTACAAAACGTCGATAATATCCAGCCAAACCAATAAAACTTCGGATCTCATTTACTGTTGTTGGTCTTGACCATCTTTCGATAACCTCTGTTTTTGCTGGATCCACAGATATCCCCTCTTTTGAGATTATGTGACCCAAAAATGCAACTTTTTGAAGCCAAAATTCACACTTGGTAAATTTGGCATAAAGCTTCTCCTTTCTCAGGGTCTTCAATATAATTCTCAAGTGATCTTCATGCTCTTCCTTGCTCTTTGAATAGAAAAGAATATCGTCTATAAAGACTATCACAAATTGATCAAGATAGTCTCTAAAGACTCTATTCATTAGATCCATGAAGATAGCAGGGGAATTAGTAAGACCAAATGGCATCACTATAAATTCATAGTGTCCATACCTTGTACGGAAAGCCATCTTTGGTATATCCTCCCTTTTGACCCTTAATTGATGATACCCTAAACGAAGATCAATCTTGGAAAAGTATTGAGCTCTGCGTAGTTGGTCAAATAAGTCATCAATGCGTGGGAGAGGATATTTGTTCTTGATAGTGATCTTGTTAAGTTCTCGATAATCAATACAGAGTCTCATTGATCCATCTTTCTTCTTAACAAATAGAACAGGTGCACCCCAAGGTGACACACTAGGGCGTATGAATCCCTTATCAAGATTCTCTTGGAGTTTCTTCTTCAATTCCTACAACTCAATTGGGGACATTCTATAAGGTGTCTTTGAAATATGCAAAGCACCCAGTACGAGTTCTATTGAAAACTCAACTTCACGATTTGGTGGAAGACCTGGTAATTCCTCCGGAAAGACATCATCAAACTCCCGTACGATGGGCATATTCTTAATCGTAAGTTTCTCACCAACCATTTGAGATAAATAACATTCATTTAGTGGAATCAAGACCCATAAGATGGAAGGAATTTCCACTGGAAGGTTATATTCATCCTTGCATCGATAGACGATTGTAGATTGATCTGGAATATGAAATGTGACTTCCCTTCTTTGGAAATTGAAATGACCTCCATGTAGAGAAAGCCAATCCCTGCCAAGAATCACATCAAATTCCACTAAAGGAAGGATCACAAGATTTTCAGGAAGCACTTTCCCACAAACTTCAATCGGAGAAGAATTATAAACTTTTGATGTGACTGTTGTGCCATTAGGTGTTGTCACAGCTAACTCAACATCTAATTGTTGAGTTAATATGGTGATACCCTTAGAAAATTATTTAGAAATAAAAGAGTGGGTGGATCCAGAATCAAATAAAACATTTTCTACTTTAGAGTGGATGGTAAGTGTACCATTCACCACTTCGTTATCGTACTCCACATCGCTGATAGAAATTGAATGTGACTTTCCTTTGTCTTTAGCCTTTAGATTTTGTTGACGTCGACCATCATCATCAACCCTTGGATTTGGGCATTGATTGGCATAATGCCCCATCTCCTTGCACTTGAAACATTGAAGTGTAGTAGTTTCATTCTGTGTATCCCTTCCTTTGGTTGCATCATTAGACATCTTCTTCCCATTATCGCGGCATTCAAATGCCAGATGACCTTCCTTTCCACATTTGAAACATTTACTTGTCCTTTTAAGACAACTCCCTCCATGTTTCTTTCCACACTTTGAACATAAGGGAAAGCTCATATTCTTTTCAGTGTGCTCTTTAGATTTTCCTTTGAATTCCATCTTCCTCTTCTTATCAAACCCATGTGACTGATGGGTTACTCCAATCTCCATCTCGACTTTGAGATCACATCGAACGATTTCCTCGTAGTTATTGAAGTCCCTTATGGATAACGCCCTTCGAAGACTTGGTTTTAAGCCACTAAAGAATTGATCGATCTTACTCTAAGGTTGGATAATAATACCAGAAGCATACCTTGCAAGTCTTGTAAAATTTGCTTCATAGGTACCGACAGATTCATCATTCCTTTGCTTCAGTTCAAGAAACTCCTTCTCCATATTTGTTCGGAGAATACGAGGGAAGTACTTATTGAAAAATAAGTTCTTGAACTCGTCCCATTCCATAGACTCAATTTCATCCTATTGCCTTGTATTCTTAATAATATTCCACCATTGATCAGCATCTCCTTCCAAATGATACACTGTTAGGATGACTTTATCATGTTCAGAACATTGAAGAACTGAAAATATATTTTCGGTAGTACTAATCCATTGTTCAGCAACTAATGGATCAGTAGACCCGCTGAAAGAAGGTGGATGCTACCTCATGAAGGATTCAACAGAATATTGCTCCTTCCTTTGCTCGTTTGGAAGTCCTGCATGATTCATAGCTTGAGAAAGTTGTGTGAGCATGGCTACAAGATTTTTCATTCCAGCTCCCATATCGTTTGGTTGCTCAGGGGGACAATCATTGCATTGCCCTTCGCATTCCGCATTAACACGGTTCCTTCGGGTTCCAGCCATTGACTAAAACCAAGAAGAATAGTGTGAGCAACAATAATTATAATAGGAAAACCACATAATCAAGGATAAAATTTCACACTTAAGGTCTTATCCAAGGGTATTCATGGCCATTTCTAAAACACTAAGATTGTGTTCTATGCTTAGACTTATCCTTAGGGTTCTTACTAAGACTTTCACATCCTAGTTTCCAAAGGTTGACTATACCTTTCCTCTGATACCAACTATAATGACCCATACTTTACATACATTGTTAATACTTCAAAATTGAAGCACACTTATTACAACATATGACAAAACCACAAAGGATCGTATAGGTATAGTGTCTTTAGAAACTGGGAAACATAAACAACTGGTTCATAAATATTCTACAGTGTCTCCCATTTATTTCATCATATATAGGGTCCCTTTTATCATATTCTACTTAATAACCATCTTCCTGACCCAGGGAAAAGAAAACATAAAAGGGTGAGCTCAAATGCTCAGCAAGGGAAAAAAAGGAAATAAAAATCATATCATATCTTTTTGAAAATCAAATCCTGCAAAAGAGATCATAATATCTTAACATGGAATAAATCATAGAAGTGAAAATGAGATTCCCATAATCATAACATAAAACTTGAAACTTTGTGGAATGCACACATAATCATGGAAAATCATTTCTTGTTAGTCATGACTCATTGCCAAGACTATCTTAGTGGACAAAGTCCCTTTCTGAACCGAGTCACCCTCGTTCCAGTCCTGTGTCACTGAACCGGTATAACCTGCCGTTCCAGCCATGTCTATCTCATGAGATATAAAATATTTACCCAATGCATTGGAGGGAGATATAGGTCCCACCCATCTTATAATGAATCCTTTCTTATGTGTGCCACATAATCATAAACCATACATCATAGTGTAACCCATGTAATAAAAATGGGATTCTTAAACAACATGACATCATAAAACAATTCATATAAGATAAAGAAAAAAAATATTTCCATCACAACATAATCAAATCCATGTAATAATAGGGATAAAAACAGAACCCTTTTATTATCTTATATGGAAAATAATTTTGATAAAATACTTGAACTCCATTCTTGAGGAAAATATCCTTTCACTTCAAAAACACTTTTCCTTTCTTAACATGTCATACAATTTTAAACTAAAAGAAGTTGATTAAAAATAAACTTGAATACTTGTAAAGGAAACTTCTTGGAAATAATGTTTTTGAAATCCATTCAAGCCGTATAAGTTAAAAAAACATTCTTCGTACTTTTGTCGGAAAAGTCAAAAAGTACCTCGTACGAAAAACGACAAAAGATTCCTTTCATTTCTTTTACTAAAAACTCACCGAAGGGTAAAAATGGATTTAAAAAATTCTAGGTGGATGGAAATAATATTACATATTTTTGAAACATGGATGTGGATGATAAAATACACCCCAGTAAATACTTACGAATAATCAATCTCGGATAAAAATGAGATTGTGATATTTCCCTTACCTTAGGTCTGATTTACTTTGTACGTGTCCGAAGCTCCTGTATAATGGTTTAAATAATGTTATTGACTTATTCCAAAATCATACATGTTGATATGATATCATATATGGTCATATTCTTAGCTTCTTGTTAGTAATAGTTCATTGTTACTTGTTACTCGGGTCTTTATTGCCTTTTGTTCTTATGCGTGTTTTTCCGAATAAATTCTTATTCTTCTTATAAGGTTATAGATAACTTATATCCAGAATGTTATTAGTGTAACATATATCATATTTATTCATTCAATTCATTTATATAATTACTATGTAATGATGATCATGTAGAACGAGTCACATCACATCGTGGAGACGGTATTCCGTACGTACGCACGAGTGATGATATCGTTCCTATGATCGTGGAATTGTATTGGAGTATATATATATTATTTCAGTATAAATATTACTTTATAATAATAATAAATAGTTACTCATTACACCATTATACCCATCCTTGTAAGGTGATGGTGGAAAATAGATTACACCACTGCGTGGAGACGGTATTCCGTACGTACGCACGCACGGTGATTTCATTTTTCCGTAGGATGGATAGAAAGTGAATTAGGGTTGTTTCATAATTATAATAACATATCAGTATGTAATTAATACTTATGTTATTACTTTATCATGAAACAACTAAAGAAGAATAAGTTGAAGAAGAAAGAAATTGAAAAGATCGGTAATGGATATTACCTCTTCTTTGGAACGCTTCTTTGAATCCTCCACTTAGGGAACTAAGATTGGTCTTTGAAGAAGACCAGGAACTCTAGGATTATTCTAGGGAAGTGTAGAGGAGAAAATGGCAGGGTTTGGCCGAGCTTGAGTGATCAAATTGGTGTGAGGAGGAGGGGGAGGAGGTACCCTTTTATAAGGGAGGAGAGGGGCACCTTAGAAATATCTCAAAATATTATTTTATATTAAAGTCAAAATCGGTATATAATGGTTCCAAAGGGTCTTATTTCGAAGCTAAAGTGGGGATGGGTAGAAATCCTATCAACCAATAGGATTTAGACAAGTTTAGGGTATTATTTTAACCTTATCAATTAGATTTAACTCTAAGTTAAATAATTTAACTTTTACCGTGTCTTTTTGTTTTCTTTCACTATATGGTTAATACACTTACTATAATATGCCAAAAGAACCCCAAATTATTTATTATTAATATATATATCCTTATCTAAGTAATTTGGCCGAACCTTAGATTTTTTGGAATAAAATAACAATTAATAATATAACATTTTATTTAAAAACTATTTTGTGTCAATTTTGACACAATTTGATATATGATTTTTGTAAAAGTCATAAAAGAATTATATGTTCGAACAAAGTTGATTAAATCAACACTAATATATCATAGTAACCTAGAAAATTAGTGTATTTCATAAAAAGTCTCAAATTACATTTATTTTTGTGTTTATAACATCCATTATGTCAATATTTCATAAATAAGATAATTACTGCATCATCATTGTGTCATAAATAAATTAAATTATATAATGTTTAAAAATTATAAATAAAATACCATTATGTAGGAAATCATTTTAGCTTTCTAATGAATATTTATAGTCTAATTTATCTTATGTATAAACCCATATTAAAAATGATTTATTTATTAAACTTTGATTTTAACTATTTTAACCCTTCTTTAAATAAATTAATAATAAATGTCCTAATCTAACCCAAGTGGGCCTAAATGGTCATATTTTATTCCTAAGTTTGTTTTTGGTCGAATTAAACTTATCCAATAGAATTAGGACATGTGTTAGGGTAATAGTAATATCATATTTACCCCTATTTACTATTAACCGCGGTAAAAATAGTAATAAGTTACTATTCACCAAAAAATTATTTTTATCTCATTGAACAACATTTTACTTACTGATATCAACCGTGTCTGTCGGATTTTCGAAATTCCATTCACAGAAGCGGTAAAATTAATTTTTATTCAAAATTCAGTTTTTAACCTACCACTTAGTGGTTTCACTATTGATCAAAAATTGAATGTTTTCAGAAAAATACCAAAATTTCACCCTAGGCTAATTTCGGTATTCCGAATCCAAAAAATTAAGTCCATTTTGAAAAATAAAATTTATAAAATTTCAAAAAGTGGTTATTACTATTCATAACGGCTAGTTTTAATAATATTTTAATAGCATATCGTTGTTTAGTGAAACTCGGTATTGCGTACGACGCAAGCTATCGAGGAAGGTCGTGATTGCGTGTAAAGTAAGCCAAGCTAGTGTGTAGTGAACGATTCCTTTGATGATATATATATAACATAAAAACAAAATATTACTCATAAAAATCTTGGGAGTTATAGATCTATAGGTCCAGAGTCCTTTCATCAGATCACAATTGCCTTAAAATCATGTTTTATATCTGGTCCCTCTAGTCTATCTCATAAATTAAGGTTGTCTAACACCTTAACCATACCATCCCATGTAATTACTAATTTTTATATCTTTGAACTATATATTATCTCTCAAAATCCCAAATAATCCCTCTGATACCATTTTGTCATAACCCTCCTTCTTCAAGATGAGATAAGGGACAGAAAACTGTTGGACTCTCCCTTCTTCTAGAGGAAGAAGAGATAATGACCCCCGAGTCTTGCATTCAATTGTCCCTCGAGTGGAGATTAGAACAATGTTTATATAATCTCACACAAAACATGTATGGCATAACCCTTTTTATTGATCAATATCCGGATATAAGATGGTAAATCCCAATGAATTCCAAATACTAAAAAAATCAAAGATAAAATCCATTCCCTCAAGCATGTTAATAAGTTATACTGATATAATGTACAATGTAATGTCCTAGAATTTCCATATTTGTTTTAATTATATGGAATTATTTCGAGAGTTCAAAATCTGATGGTGTGTGATTCTGAGTCCCAGAGTGCCCGAAAGGATCCGTTAATGTTTTGTTATGTTTTAATTAGCACCCATAAGCATTTTTCCTGAAAAAGTAGAATACCTCTTAAATGGTTGCCTAGATTAGTAATCTGAGGGAACCTTTATGTTCAGGGTGGCGTGTTTACCCTAGGTTCTACTAATGATTAGTCGGAATAGGTCTCCTGTGTGAAAACCTGAAAAAAAGTCATATTCGTAAAAAAATTATTTTAAAAAAGTTATTTTACTTTTCCAATGATTATAACTCATGAACAGTGACTCAGATTTAAAATCTGAGAACACCATGGAACTCGTGAGGGTATGCTTTCCTTAGGAAGATATTTACATTGGCCGGTATAGGCCACCAATGAATGTAAGATTTCAACTGCAAATAAAATAATTATGTGAAAAATTATTTATTTTAAAATCCATAACTTCTAAACGGTAACATATATTGAATGTATGAGAGTACCATTGAGTTCATTAAGACATTTTCTCCTTAGGTGGAGCCTAACCTTGACCAGCGCTAGTCGAGGGTGAACGTTAATAATTTATTGAACTTTTTTTCTGGTACATTCATTAAGCATGCGGGAGGTGTTTTCTAACTTTTAAACCAGTACTCAGATTAAAAATTTGAGGGCACAGTTGAATCTAGACTATCTGGATTCAATTAAGGAAAGATTTAAGTTGTTCTTAGTAGGTCTAGAGAGAAAGTAAAGTTTTGATAAATTTTAAAAGAAATGAAATAAAATTATTTTATTATTTTATTTTATATCATCCAACAAAAAAGAAAAGGGGTTGGGCTAGTGATGTGCCAACCCATTTAATGGCTTGACCTTCCAACTCTAAGTAATGACGCCATTGGGTATTTAGGAAGCATTCTAATTGATGATCCCCATTAAACTCTAATGTTGTTACTTACCATCCACCACTTTTATATATATGAATCTTGGGGAGGGGTATCAGCATAGCTTCGCCAAGAAATGAAGTTCGGAAAGAGCACTGTGATGCCGAACCCTTAGAGGACGGAGTTGATCCTAGTAGGAGGTGACGAGAGACACCGAACCATGAACCGATGGACGATGTGTGTGTGTCATCGTTGGGAACCAGTTGCGTAAATGAAGAACACGATCCTCCTTCAAGCCGGATACTCTCTCCAATAGGTTACAAGTTAAGGGGATATTTTGTTTGTGCATTTTTTATTCCCTTTCCCCTTTCATTAAATTATATAAAGAAGGTGGCTCAACTAAATAATGGGTTGATCTATTATTAATTCATTTTGCGAGAGTTTGTTACGGTGTATCCTTGTGAGGTGTGTTTTTTGTTTAATAAAGAGATTTTTTAAACCCGTTTCATACTCCATTTAATCATGAGCTAATGTTGAGGGCACGGGTCTAAAAAACTTGGCGCAAACCTTCTGCAACATTATTACCTTTGCTCCTTCTGTGGAAGACCGCCGATCCAGCAGCAACAACCAGCTATGAAGAAGGCGATGCGCCAATGCATACTGCTAGAGGAGACTGCAGAATATAGCCATGACAGACAATGGAGTGGCCAGCACAAACTGACCCCGGAGGAGGTGCAGCGCGCTATCGCGTGTCGCCTGTGTGCGAAGGGGTTTTTGCTCATCAGTTTTGGTAGTCGGAGAAGGCAGTCAGCTTGTTAGCCGAGCATGGAAGAGAAGTGCAGCTTGCTATCGCGCAATTCTAGTGAGAAGAAGACCACGACCGAAAAAGTGGTGGAAGAGGAAGAACCTGTATCTCCAGTAGGTTCTGCAGTGACTGGGTGGCGCCCAATTGGCGTCACCACTTCAAAGGTTTAAGGGCCTCTAGCTATTCGGGATCTCGGTGGAGCGGTTCTCCCGAGCCACCTGGTGGATGTACTACAGACCACGCCATAGCGAGACACAGACCATGTGGGCCATCTCCCCACTGGGCCTCCTCCCTAGTGGGCCACCTCCCAAGTGGGACACCACCCTAGTGGGTCACCGCATTTGCAGGATTCCCCCTTGCGTGTCAACCCTCCCCTTTGCGATCAGCCCTTGCGGGCCACCCATGTGTGTCACGACCCGTCCTTTGGGGCCCGTGTTGTGACTGCCCCATGCCCACCGTCTATAGGCCTGGGGCAGGAGACTAGCACCAGAAAAGAATATCCTTAAGACCGGGAAGGCATTTCCTTTTAACCTCAAAACTCACAGAATCCAAGCACACAACAAGAAATAATCACAAAGTAAACTATATAGTAAATAGTTTGGGTACTATATGTAATGGGGTCAGAATACAAGCCTAATAAGAATGTACAAGTAAAAATGAAAATAGCTCTGGTGAACACATTCCATGGATCCTACCTGATGGGTTGGTACAACTCTTCAATGATCGTCTCTATGATACATCTCATCTAATGGTCCACCTTTGATCAGCCTCCAGTCCTGGCACCTTCAGCCTCGATCAATGTTGTCTATCATCTTCCCAAGACATAACAAGGTGTAGGTGTATCTCGTGAAGGGGTTGGTATAATAATACATAGTAGGGACCCTAATACCCTCGAAGGTCTCTCATAATCCATGAAGGATAAACCATATAGTAATACCTCAATCTAAAATAATGAAGAAATAGTTATCAAAATGACATAGGTTAATGCCCATACATAAACCTATGTTATTGATTTATACTCATCTCACGTGTGAGGGAATAATACCACAAAGGTAACACCATGAATGTATAAGTACCACACAGGTAACACAACAAAGATAGAATTACCACCCATGTAACAACACGATTGTATACACCACAAAGTTAACACCATAAAGAATAATACCATGAAGTTATCACCCCACAGAAGTATAACCCAAAGAAAAATCCTTAACTCACACTAGGTATAACTTAACTGGGAGTTTATATGATTAGTTGTATTGTTAGATCATATTACTTCGTCAAGAAGCTTTACTGTTGACCCACACGGGATTGAAGATGGCCCACACAAGATGTGATGATGACCCACACAGGATCTAAAGATGACCCACACAGGATCCGTAGATTCTAACCCACACAATATCTGAAGATGACCGACACAGGATTTGAAAATGACCCAAACATGATATGATGATGCCTAAAGTTCATGCAGCCACAGGGTTCCTGCAAAAATCAAGTTTGATTCCAGGAGGATCCGCTCCTAATGCCATAGGTCAATAATTCATCTTCAACGATTCCCCATGAATAAGTATCCAAAAGGACCTCCATGTCATAAGAGTCCAAACGCAACAGATGACACATCAATCAGACGCCCAGTCTGTAAGATATTTGTATATTTGTTATGAGGTCTCGGTTGGTTTCAGGTTTGATCCAACTGATCATACACCAATTTTATCCAAAACTCGATTGGATTATACTAAATGGACCGTCTCGATCCAAGGATTATGGTACCGTAGATGGTTCATCATAAAGATGCTCAATTATCATGATATGGACAAAAAGGCGTATCTAGGTCTAGATGGTCTCGGGTCAGGCGTGACCCAGGCTGGGCCGACCCGACCCAGTTCGGGATGACCCAACAATGCTCGGGTTCAACTCGGATGGTATGGGCCGCAGTCGAGCCCAGCCTCCAAATGGGCATCCCGTCCCACTGGGTTTGGGCCGCTCAGTGCGGCCCACTCGGCTGGGTGCGGTCAGCCCAGCTGTGTTTATTCTTATGTGGGTGGCCCTCCATAGCTGCTCCATGGTGGTAATGGTGCCGCTCGGAATTCCCAATGATCCAATGGATTGTTCGGCTTTGGCCAACCCGGTGGTGCCAAGTGGTGCTTCCTGCTGGCACATGAGACCCGCCATAGCGGATCCTGCTCGGCATGACACTGATGACCGAAAGTCTATTCGGCTTACCATAGAGCGGCGCTGGTGTGTGACACTACTGCCTCCGCATCCGGTTGGTTTCCAACTACCCTCCAGGTGCTCTTCCTGCTCAAACTGTTTTCGGTCGTGATTCAGACTCCCTCTGGTGGGCCTCCTTCTCGAACCGCAATCAGTTGGGTGGCGGCTGCCCTCCTGTGCGCCGCCTACTCAAAGCATGATCAGTCGAGTGCCGACAACCCTCTGGTATGCTGCATGCTCGAACCGCGGCTGGCCGGGTGTCGGTCTCCCTCCGGTGCGCCGCCTGCTTGAATCCCAGCAGGTCGGGTGTCGGCTGCCCCCCGGATTTTCTCGGGCCACCGCAGCTTCATTCAAAACCCGAAAAATGTGATAACTTCATATTCACGATCCTCGGGTCGAGATCTCCACATCCATATGTCAGGCTCAATTAAAAATTTTGTTTTTAGTATGCTAAATTATTTAGTGATGAAGAATGCCCAGAGAACATGGGAAGAACAAATAGAAAAGATCATGGTATTTATACGGATCGGTGGCCATGTATGTTTAGATATCGTCATTGAGAATCAATGATATGAATAATCAACAAATATATATTTTTCATACTTCAAAAATAAACTCCTACATCATTTTTTTCATTGGAGGTGGCATTAGGAAGAAGGTGATGTGTTGGCGCTTCTCGAACGTTGGTTCCTTGTTCCTCTTATGGAGGACGTTCTTCTTTATATGATCTTTTTCATTAGAGAATGTTCTTCCTTCGGGAGTTCTCCACAAAATATGTTTTCCAACAATTTTCCCCAACCTATGAGAAGTGAATATCCCCTCTTATTAAACTTAGGTTATGTTAATGATCCATTACTGTTGGCTCTTCAATTGGGGGGTTCCAAGAGTTACAAGGGTTTGGGTGGTCCCCACCACTAAAATTTTAAGGAGATGTTTCAAGAAATAAAATAAAATAAATTTATTTATTTTTTTAATTCTCCCATGAAAAACTAAAAATCCAACTTCCACCAGCAACCAATTGTGGTCGAGATGAAGGTCTCCTTAAGTGAATAACGGCACCACGAGTTCAACTATGTCATTGAATTTCAATTCTGAGTACCATTTAAAAAGTTACAAATTCCCACTCTCATGATAATAGAATATACCTGGAAAAAAGTTCAGAAATTTTTTTTGGGCACACTGGGCCTTGGAATCATTCACCGTCAATTTTTGAAAATTCATAATAATTCCATATAATTAAAAAAATTACATGGAAAAATAATGTCCTTTATATTATCCCTGTCTTAGGGATTTTCATCCCCGAAAGCCACAAAAAAACTAGGGAAACATGTGGGGGGTAATGTGCATGAATATGAGCCTCCCAGTCCCTTGTTCTCCCCTAGAGGTTCATGTGCTTCCAACGAACACACACCATAGGTATCAACTACCCAAGAAAGAATCGCTCCAGTAAATCCTCAATCTCCAACAGAACCTCTGAAAACATCACCATATCATCGATGTCTAGCACACCCCAGTCAATGTTGTGTGAAGGATCATATATGTATCTCCTCAGCTGAGATACATGGAACACGTCGTGCACCTGGTGCAACTGAGGTGGGAGAGCTAGGAGATACGCAACCTCACCAACTCTGTTGAGGACCTGGAAGGGTATGATGAACCTCGGAGATATCCTACCACCCCAGCCAAATCTCTACAAACATCATCGAGGTGAGATCCATTGGAAGACATGGTAACCTTACTATAACTTGATAGGTCTCCGTCTCATGTCAGCATAAGAATTATTCTTACTATATGAAGTCTTCTCTGTCTCCACCAAGGGAAAGTGATTTTCCAAACTGCTGTCGAAATCAAAGACGCAAACACATAGAATGTCCTCAAGGATCTGAATGGTCCACTCTGTCTGACCATCCATTTGAGGATTGAAGGCAGTTTTCAATCGAAGTTGTGTCCCAAAAGCCTCATGTAACCCCTTATATAAATAGGATGTAAAACATGAATCACGATCAGATACAATTATCAAAGGAACTCCATAAATCCATAAAATACCTTAAACGTAGAGGTGTCCCGTGCCCTATACTGAACCCATCTCTCTAATAAGTAGGAAGTGGGCTGACATGGTGAGATAGTCAACGATCAATTAGATGGAATCATGAACCTTGGACGTGTTGGGAAGTCATGTCACGATGTCCATAGGTATTTCATTCCACTTCCACTATGGTACCTCTAGTGGATGGACTAAGCCTATGGGAACCTGATTCTCTACCTTCACTTGCTGACATGTGAGGCAGTGTGAGATGAGCTCTACCACTATTTGTTTTGTTCCTGACCCCCATTGCTAACACTGAAGGTCCAGGTACATCTTTGCCACTCTTGGATGTACCGAAAGAGGGAATGTATGGAAATCCCTCAACACGTCCTCCCATGGCACCACCAGAACCATAGTACATCCTCTAAAGAGGATGATGTGGTCCCCACCTTCTTAAAATCCACCAGGTGCCTATCCTATGGATATATGATCACATTGTGCCTCGTAGTCAGTGTCCCCAAGCTATGCCTCCCTAACATGATGATGGAGTGGGGGAGTGACTGTCAGAGATAGAAGATAAGCTGCTTTATCTCGATCCACGTAGGATATCTGCAAAGCGGCTAGTAGCTCTATCGCCTCACTCATAAACTATATACCTGATCTTCTACAGAGTTTATCTGCTACTATGTTCCTCTTCCTAGAATTATAGACTATCTCAAATTCACAGTACTAGAATAATTAAAGCCAATGTCACTGTCTCCTATTGAAGTCCTTCATAGAGAAGATATTCATGATACTTCTTTGAACAGAGTAGACTATAAAAAATTCACCCATAAAGTAATGTCTCCACATCATCAAGGTGATGAACACTACTGCTAACTCTAGGTCATGGGTAGTATATTTTTCTTCATGTTGTGTCAGTTGTTGAGAACCCTACGTGACCACTACTCTCCCTTCCTACATCTGGACACATTCAAGCCCAGTCCCTGATGCATCGTAGTAGACTATGTACCCAACGACCTCCTCTAGGAACCTCAAGATGGGGGAACACGTCAATCTCTACCTCATCTCTTGGAAAAACCACTGGAATTTCTCTGACCACACGAAGGGTTTCACCTTCTTCTTCAACGCTGATAAGGGTGTCACGACTCTAGAAAATTTAGGCACAATCCTCAGCTAGTAATCGACCATACCCAAAAAATATGCACCTCCATCACACTCCTTGGGGGATCCCAAGCGAGAATAACCAAAATATTCACTAGGTCCACTGCAACTCCATCCTATGAGATTGCGTGTCCAAGGAAATGAACCTCTCAGATCCAGAACTGGAACTTCAAGAGCTTACCCTAAAGTTAGTACTCTTGGTGTTTGTACAGAACTCTCTCCAGATAATAGGCGTGCTTCTCCTATATATCTGAGTATAGCAGGATTTTTTTGATGAGGACTACAATAAATCAATCAAGGTATGGCTAGACGATCCTATTCATGTGTCCGATGAACACTTTTGGGGCGTTGGTCACACCGAATGGCATAACCAAAATTCATAGTGGCCATATTGACATCTGAAGGCTATCTTCTCCATATCCTCATCTAGTACCCTGATCTGGTGACATCCTAATCTTAAATCTATCTATAGAAACCATCGTTCACCCTTTATCATATCAAAAAATATTTTCAATAATAAGAAGTGGGTACATGTTCTTCATGGTCCCCTGGTTCATGTGAAGATATTCCACAAAGAGTCTCAAACTCCCATCTTCCTTCTTGGTAAAAACAATTGGGGATACATAAGGAGAAACACTGGGCCTAATGAACCCCTTCCTCTGCAAGTACTCCAGTTGTACTTGCAGCTCTCGATGCACTGTGGGAGCCATCGAATATGCTGGTCTAGATATCGGTGTTGTCCTGAGGTACAAGTGGATGTAAATTTCCACCACCCTGGGATGAGGTATCCCCAGAACATCATCAGGGAAAACACAAGCATACTTGTCCACTACTAAATGATAGCTCAGACTCTCAACATCAACTACTCCAAGGGTATGTCTAGCCAACTGTTGAGTGATCTGCTGCACCGTCCTATTGGTAATTCCATCCTATGCTACAATGGTTCCCTTCTCACCGATGAAGGGAAACATGGTCCCATCCAGGTGGACACACCACACTTTACACTTAATACAATAAATCTGGGTATGGACTATGGATAACCAGTCCATACCCAAGATGACATCCAAAGGCCTCAAAGCCGGTACTAGAAGATCCCAGCCGAAGATCTTGCCTCCTAGAGTAAGATCACACTACCCAAACTAGTATGAAATCGTCAAATACTCCCACATAGTAGTCTCTTATTGTAAGGATTGAGCCAGTGACTCCACCAGAATCTTCGATCTCCGAAAGTGGGTCGTGGTAATAAAATTTTGACTGACACCTGTGTTTATATGTACTAAAGCTAAGGTTGAGTAGAAACAGATCATACCTCAAATAATCTCTAGAGAGTCCTGGTTGTAGGCCTCATCTTCCTAGATTTGAACACGTTCATATCCACCTGCTCCCTATGGATGGGGTGGATCACCTGGAGGTGGTGGAGATAGAACCTCGAATCTCCGCCCACCACCTATTACATGGCCAACTCCTCTTCCACGTCCAACTGTTACCAGTGGTCCTCCCTAATCAAATCTTTTCCTCTACCCAGAATTTCCTTCAACCATCTGTTGGTTTTCTGTACTGCAGGTCAGGAAATCGTGAGCCATGTGACCCTAACCGCCACATGAATAGCACTTTCTGCTCCTCTTCTATCTTACTCTATCTCAAGAGACCCTCACAATTGACCATGTATCATGCTGTTTTCCACCTATAGGTCTGGTCCTCTTGGACCTTTCTATCATATTTATGCTACCAATTGTAGATGACTCTTCTACGGGACGTCCGGTGGTGGGTCTCAATGCTGGTGACATCTCAACAAGGAATATCTACACTAAGAGTGCTCCCTATAACACCATTTCCTGTTTCGGGATGCTTATAGAAATCATCAAAGCTCTAATATCCCATTTGAGCCCCTGCTCCAAGGTCTGGTCCCTAATGGAATGGTCATGCACCATGTCAGTTGAGTAGCATGAAAGGTGAGTGATCCTCACTGAATACTGAGCAACGGTTATGCATCCCTACTAAAAGTGGAGAAGATCATGTATACACACTATGCATAAGGTCACTGGGAAGAAATCAGCCATAAAAAGGCTCTCGATGTCCTCCCAGATGAGAGTCACCACATAATGAACCTGGAGCATCAAACTTCACCATCTGACCATTGCCGCCGGAATAATATTGGCAGCACGCATCACCATGAGATCAGATGGTTTCCCTACTAGTCAAAAAACTCTAACCACGACCTCTAGCCAATCCTCAGCCGCATGTGGTTCTGTATCGCCCTGGACCCTTAGTGGCCTCTAGCGCTGGAACCCATGCAACGTGGTCAATCAGTATGCACCCTCTGCTACTGGGGGCAGGTGGCATCAGATGCCCAACAAGTAGTGGTGTGGATGGTGCACCAACCAATGGTACAACTCCCGAAAGGGAGCCCTTCACTGAAGCCTCATCACTCGGTGGTGTGTCATAACATTCTCCACCCAAAACCCTGGCTGGTTGTCTACATGGAGGCATCCGGAAAATAAACAGCTGTGCCACGGTCAAAAATTTGTACCTAGTGAGCAGACTCAAAGTGGTCACAAAGAAAACATTTCAAAACCAATCATGAAATCATTGTTTTCATGAACTGAGTCAGAAATCAAGAGTCAGGGCCCTGGGTTATGGATACTTCAGTTTCGCACCAAAACTGGATTCCCCACACTGATAACCACACTCATAACACATAACACTATTTCTGATTAAAATACAAGAGTCCAAGTTATTCGGTAGAACCAACTCCTCTGATACCAATTTGTCATGACCCATCATTTGGGGCCAATGTCGTGACTACCCCCAGCCTACCTCCCATAGGCTAGGGGTGGGCGACTAGAACTAGAAAGGAATATCCCCAAAACTGGGAAGGTATTGCCTTTTAGCCTACAATCTCAAACAATCCATGTACACAACAAGACACAAGAACAATGTAAATTATATTGTAACTAGGGTGACTACAGTAAGTAAAGGGGGCCAGAATACAAGCCCAACTAGAAATTATAATTAAAACAGGAAACCTCTCATGTGAACACCTGCCAAGGATCCTATCAGAAGGGTAGGTATAGCTCTCAAACAGTCGTCTCTACGATCTGTCTTCTCTAATGGTCCACCTCCGATAAACCTCCAGCCCCGGCACCCTCAGCCTCAATAAATGTGTTCCATCATCTACACAAGACACAGAAAGGTGCAGACATAGCCCATGTAGGGGTGAGTATAACAATACCCAGTAGGGATCCTAAGACCCTAGAAGGTCTCTCAGAACCCACGAAGGACATACCAACAAGAAAGACCCGAATCTCAAAAAATGAAGAAATATTAATGAAAAATACTTAGGTATATTCCCATAAATATACCTATCCTATCAATATATACTCATCTCACATGTGAGGTAAGAATACCACATAGGTTACACAACGAAGGTAGAAGTACCACACAAGTAACACCACGACGATATAAATACCACACAAATAACACCACGAAGGTACAAAACACAAATGTAACGCCACACAGAAGAATACCACGAAGGTATCAGTACACTGATGTGTACCACAATGGAAAAGACTCATCTCACACTAGGTGTAAATTAAGTGTGGAAGTATAGATGATTAGTTGTATTTCCAGATCATCTTACTTCATTGCGAACCTCTATTGTTGACCCACATAGGATTGAAGATGACCTACAAAGATTTGATGGTGACCAACCTAGGATCTGAATATGACCCAAAAAGCATCCATAGATTCTGACCCATATAATATCGAAAGATGACCCACACGGAATCTGATGATGACCCATATAGGATCTAAAGATGCTTCAAGTACAACTTGCTACATGGTTTCTACACTAAACACAATTAATTTTGGGAGGATCTAATTCTCAAGACATTGGTGAATACTATATCTTCAACAAAATCCAACAAATAAGTATTCCAAAGCACTCACATGTCATAAAGATCCCAACTCAATAGACAACGCATCAATTAGATGCTCGGTCTATAAGTTTTTAGTGTTTCCATTCCGAGGGCCAGGATGGATTCAGGTTCGATCCAACCCATCTGTACTCCAACCTTATCCAAAACTCAATTCGAGTGTACCAAATGGAATATCTCAATCCAAGGATTTCAGTACCGCAGATGAATTTTCAAACGAACGCCCAGATCTCAAGATATGGGGAAAAAGTAATATGTAGGTCCAGATGGGATAGGGTTTGGCCCGACTCAGAATGGGCCAACCTGGATGGTCTGGGCCTCTGTGGGTCCCGCCTGTTGGGCCATGGTCCGGCATGACTGGTTGCGGTACACCATGGTCGGGGCCGACGTAGCCACTACATGGGGGGGGAGCACCCCCCGGAATTCCGAACGATCCAATGGACAGTTCGGCTTTATCCAACCTAGTGGTGCCATGTGGTGTCGCCTTCTAGTATGCGGGACCCACCGGAGTGGGTCCTCCTCGGCGTGACGCAGTCGGCCGGATGTCTCTCTAGCTTCCCTTACAGTGGCGCTGGTGTGAGTCGTTGCTACCTTCATGGCCAGTCGGGTGCCGACCACCCTCCAGGTGTGATGCCTACTCAGACCATGACTAGCCAGTTTTCGGCCTCCATTTGGCATGCCTCTTGCTTGTACCGCAGTCGGCCGGGTGCCAATAGCCCTCTGTTGTGTTGTCAGCTCAAACTGCGGCCGGCAGGGTGCCAGCCACCCTCTGGTGCGCCGCCTTCTTGAACCGGGGCCATCCGGGTGCCGACTATCGACTTCAATACTATTGGCCCCCCGGATTTATTCTAGTCTTAAAAAATGTGACGACTTCATATTCATGATACTTAAGTCGAGATATCCATATCCTTATGTAGTTGAATGAAACATTTTGTTTTTAGTGTGCTTAATTATTTTGGGATGACGAACGCGCAAAGAACATGTGAAGAATGAATATAAAAATTGTGGTATATCTTTAGATTGATGGTTGTGTTTTTTAGCCATAATCATTGAGAATAATGAATATGAAGGATCAAAAAAGAGATATTTATCATACTTCAAAAATAAACCCCCTAACTCATTAGTTTGTTGGTGGTGGCGTGAGGAAAAAGGTAATCTGTTGGCTCTTCTCAAACATTGGTTCATTGTTCCCCATTCGGAGGTCATTCTTCATTGGAAGATCTTCTTCACGGGAGAATGTTCTTCATTCGAGTGTTCTCCACCAAATTGGTTTGCCATCAATTTCCCCCAACCCATGAGAGGCGAGGATCCCCTCTCATTTATGTTACGTTAGGTTAATGATCAATTAATGTTGGATCTTTAATTTGGGTGTTCCAACAGTTATAAATGTTAGGGTGGTCCCCACCCCCAAAATTCAAATGAGAAGTTTCAATAAATAAAATAAAATATATTTATTTTATTTTTTCTGTTCTCCCAGGAGAAACAAAAAATAAAACTTCCACCATCGACCTGCAACGATTGAGGTGAAGGTCTCCTTAAGAGAATATCAGCACTGCGAGTTCAACAGTGCCCTCAGATTTCAATTCTATGTACCGGTTCAAAAGTTAAAATTTCCCGCTCGCATGTTAACTAAACGTACCCAATAAAAAGTTCATAAATTCATTGAGGGAAAACCGGGCCTCGGAATCACACACCTTCAATTTTCACAGACATGAAATAATTCCATAAAATTAAAAACCTTTCTTGGAATATTCCAGGACAATACATTGTGGGCCACCCTATAGGGTCTAGGTCGCCCTATATGGGTCGGGCCTCCCTTTTGGGCCACCTATACAGGATAGTCCGCCCTTGCGGGCGGGCCAATACGTGCTGACCTGCCCATGTAGGATTACCCTTTTTGAAATCTAGGCGGGACTTGGACCAAGTTGGATGAGTTTTCCGCAGCCCAGCCCAGACCAGGTCGGGCAAGGTCAGACCTCACCCGAGCCCAAACAGGCCCAGAAACACATAAAGGGCATTATCAGGAGAACCAGATGTTCATTTTAGGAACTTTCTATGGAATTTGGATCCTTGGAGTGAGACAATCCTTTTGACTTACTCCATGAGAGTATTGGAGAAACATGGCGTACAGCTAGGATGGATCACACCAGAATCTAACCAGCCCCTTGGCACTAAAATGAGAATAACGCACTGACCTGCCATCCAGTTGAGACATTGTCTATTGCATTGGAACCCTTGTGACACTCCGGATCAGATAGTTTCTTCTTTGTGAGACTTCTGGATGGTTAAAATACCACTGATGAATTGGGGATCGATTCTCCCATGCGTGCTACCTACGAAACCTTGTGACTGGTTGAGACCTAACGACTGCTGGCTTTTCAACTCAGAGTCACTCGATGGCCACTATATGTGATGGGGAGGCATACCTCTACAAGACATAGTTGGGAGAGGCCACAATACATAATGGAGAGGTGTACCTCAACAGGACACGGTGTTGGAGGAGCTCTGTGTGACCCGGTAGAACCACGACACTTGATGGAGAGAAGTACCTTAGCAGTTGATGGTTAGTGGGAAGTGCCTCTCTGTGAAACAAAAATCCCACTATACTCAATAGAGGAAGAGTTCTCCAGAAGCTGAGGTGTTCGATGTTGTTACTGGGAATGTTACTTATTCTTAGGCCTAAAAATTCATGGCTGGCTATCAACATTCATAGTAATCATGTGTGGGTTAGCATCATAATCTTATTTCATTGAGTTGTATACCTGGTTTGAGATGAGGCTCTGTTTGACCTAATTCTTTTACCGTCGTGGTACTATCTTCCTGAGGTTACTTTTGTGGTACTTCTAACTTCGTGGTGTCACCTTTGTGGTATACCTCCCTCATGTGTGAGATGAGTATATCTTGATAACATAGGTATATGTATGGGAATATACCTAAGTGGAGTTGATGTCTTGATTTATGGATTTTCATTTTTGGAACTTTAGGAGACCTACAGGGTCTCGCGGTCCATAATGAGTATCGTTATACTCACTCCTACACGAGCTTCGTCTGCACCTTGTTATGTCTTATGCAGAAGATGTACCACAATGATCGAGGCTTAGGGAAACAAGACTATATGGTTGTCGAAGGTGGAATATTTGGTGTGACGTGACACTTGGACTACTGATCAAGAGATATACCTACCCTTCATGTAGGATCTCTGGTGGAAAATACAGGAGCTTCATTTCACTTTTCAGTTGTACTTGTACTTTTGAGTTGTACTTGTACTTTCAGTTGGGCTTGTATTCCGACCCCTTTACATTAATTACTCTTTTTTACTACAACAGTTTACTTAGTGGTTTCTTTTTGTTGAATTATACTATGAGTGTTTGTAAATGTTTAAAGGAAATGCTTTCCAGTTTTAGGGATATTTTTTTCCAGTGCTAGTCACCTGCCCTTGGCCTATGAAAGGCGAGCATGGGGTAGTCACGACACGATCCCCATGGGACAGGTCATGAAAAAGTGGTATCAGAGGTGTTATATTCTACCAAAGAACTAGGACTCTGATATTTTTTGTGCGGAAATAGTGTTCAGTGTTATGAGTGTGGATTTCAGTTTGGGGAGTCCAGTGTTGGTACGACAACTGAGATATCCATACACCATGACCCTAAATTCCAGTTGCTGAATTAGTAAACGGAAACGCTGATTGCATGTGTTCTTGAAGAGTTTTTCTTGTTATTTATTATGAGCCATATAGTCAAGTATATATTAATGATTGTGGCACACATGTTTCTTATTAAGAGGTCTCCACGTAGAAAACCTACTAGGATTCCTAAGAGGGTATGCGATGATGGCCCATCGTACGATGAGGCCTCGGTGAATAGAATTATAATGGTGTTAGCACCTTCTGGTGGTGAACTAGTAGCACTACCACCCATTGGGAAATAAATTCCACCAGCCCCACCAGCATATAGTGCATGATGACTGAGAATGTTTCACGAGTTCTAGTGACAGAGGCCTCCGTGGTTTCAAGGAGGGACAAATTTTCAGGCAGTAGAGGACCGTCTGGAGGTTGTGGCTAGAGATTTCCGCCTAGTTAGGACACCAGTAGAGTAGATGGTGACCCTAGGAACTAGTCTTTTCCAGTATGTGACCATGAGGATGGTCCGCAAGGTAATGAGGCGTTGGTACTGGGACTATTTCCCAAGATAGTAGCTTTGGGTAGTGTGTCAGCTATATCAGTGGCTACTGGTTAGTAGTTACAACGGGCGATACTGGTAGAGGACACATATAGGCTTACTGCCTTACACAAGTTTTAGCATCAGATACCCATCAGGTTCCAAGGAAAGCCTGGCTCATAGGGGGATAAAAAAAAGGCTTGAGGAGGTGTCTAAGAGTTCCTTAGAGCTACTACATCTTCCGAAGTATGACATGTTGATAGCTTGATATTCATCAAGGCATACCGACCATTCATAGTGCTCGATAAATATGAAATGATCAGTTATTCAGGGCTCGGACATCTGCACAAGGCTTGTTTATGAACATCTGAGAAGGAACTATTCCTTTATGAATTCCTACTTATGTAAGGGTGTGATAGAGAACCTTTGGGGTTGAATGTTCATTGGATGAGAGGATACAACTTGTGAATATTAGCATTGGGAAAGCCGGAAACTGGTGCGAGTCTCTAAGATATAGGCGTGTAAAATGATTAGGGAATAGGATGTGATAGGTATAGATTAATATGCAGGGTTTTTGACATGGAAGTAGAGCAAGGAGAGTAGCATGTGGTTGTGTATATTTAGACATGTTACAAACCACCCCCTATGTGGTCCTAACCTATTAGGGAGCTGTAGGACAGTTGAAGGGAGTAGCTGCATGTGATCAAGGAGTACAACCTAAGGGCTCTAGGAATGATTCCAGGTATTGTGTATGACTAATACTAGCAGTCGTATTAATCGACATAGGTACCAATCATTCCTTCCTTCCATGAATCTTGTCAATGACATAGAGTTTTTGGTTAAACTGTTGACTTGACACTAACGTCTAGAGATACCATTGGGAGGAGACTTAATAATCACACATATGCCCATGGTGTGATCTTACCCTTGAAAAGAGTGTTTTGGTTGGAACCTATTGGTGTTAGTCTCAAGGCCTTACGAAATTAGTTTGGGTATAAATTGGATAACCACAATTCGTACTTTGATTTACTATATTAGGAAAAATGGTTGTGTTTTAGCTATAATGTTGGAATGGGGTTTTACATGTTCTGTGAAAATGGAATCCCCGGAAGCACTGGATAAATTCATGCATAGTAGGGTTCAACCGATGACTCTGGAGTTGGCCAGAATTACCCACATGGCAGTAGGAGGTTTCAGTTTTTAGTTCCCGATAGGAGTGGAAGAGTGTGGGGACATCGTTTTAAAATATGTTTCTAGGATTACCTCCCCGATGGGAGAGGGACTTCTGCTTTGGCTGGGTACTACTTGAGATTTGTGCTTGAATTATCATGATTTGAGGCACCCTTGTCAGCATTGACGAATAATGGATAGCCCTTCGTGTGGATAAAGAGATTCCATTAGAGATTTCAGGTGTTGTGGCAGACACTGACAGGTTCCACCGTCTTGAGGCTAACAGAAGAGGTTGTTGGTTATGTAGTCTACTAAGACGCATGAGGAACCAGACATGGTTGTTTCCTGATGTAAGAATGAGTAGTGATCGCCTATGGATCACGTCAGCTGAGAAAACATGAGAAGAACTATGCTACACATGACTTAGAGTTAGCAGTAGTGGTCTTCCCCTTGATGGTGTGGCAACATTACTTGATGGGTGAATGATTTACTGTTTATTCTGATCACAATAGTCTCAGTTGTATCTTTTCACAAAAGGACCTGAACCTGAGACATCGAAAATGGCGAGAGATCATCCAGAACTATGACCCTGCGATAGTTTGTACTCTTGGGAATGGGTAACATGGTTGCAGACACACTAAGTCGGAGGTCTAGTCTACAACTACTGAGTGAGGTGACAGATCTGCTAGCCACATTGCAGATATCCCTCGTCGATAGAGAAGGAGCACTATAACTACAGTCTATGAAAATCACCCCCACTCCTTCAGCGATTCCAGGAGTCGTATCATGGGGACACTGACTACGAGACTTGACATGCTCAGATATCCCCAGGATAGGCAACTGATGAATTTTATAAAGGTTGAGAGCATGTCATCCTCTTCAGCAGACGTACCGTGGTATTGGTGGCACTATGGGAGGAGGTGTGGAAGGAGTTATATAATCCCCCTTTAACAGTATATATTAGAATGACGAAGAGGTTCCAGGACCTCCCATTTCAGTACTAGTGGAAATAGATTAAAGAAACAATGGTAGAGTTTGTATCACGATGCCTCACTTGTTAGAAAGTGAAGACTGCACAGAGCTGGAAGTTGTCTTATGCTGATAGGAGCCGGAGACCTTTGGAGTTCGAGGAGGGATACCATGTATTCTTACGTGTCTCACCACGTTGAGGTTTGTGGATATTTGGCTAGGGTATCATGGTATCTCCTATGTTCATCAAAACATTATAGATTCTCAGTAGAGTGGTTGAGGTGGCATCCTGTCTATCTTTTTCCCCACAGATGCATCAGGTGCATAATTTTTTCAATGTTTTGTTGCAGAGGAGATGAATTCATGATTCATCGCACATTATCAACAAGGACGAGTTGAACATTGATCATGGGGATAATCTTAACGAGATCTGGTGGAGTTTAAGGATCAACATGATCAGTTATTTTGTGGGTAGTTGATACCAATGGTGCACATTTGTTGGCAGCACAGGAACCTCCAGGAAAGAACATTGGAGCAAGAGGCTCATATTCATGCTCAGTACCCTCATTTATTTGTTTTTCCTATGTTTTGGCTTTAGGAGATGTAAATACCTATGGTGGGTAGAATGTTATATCTTGGAATTTTCCGTATAATGTTTTTTAATTATATGAAATTATTTCGAGATCGTGAAATAGGACTGCACGTGATTACAAGCCCTAGAGTGCCTAGAATGATCTGTCAAAATTTTGTTAATCTTTTATTAGGGCACGCAAGAAGTTTCCCGAAAAAAGTTGAATAAATCAAAAACTGTTGCTCATATCAGAAATATAAGGGCACCGTTGAACATAGGATGGAGAGTTTACCCTAGGAGCGACATAAGTTTATTCCGTGCAGGTATCCTGTGAGAAAACCCAAAAATGGAATAACTATAAATAAAATAATTAAACAAAGTTATTTTATTTTTCAAATGCATATAACACACAAACAGTGTCTCTGATTAAAAATATCAGACCACCACTGAACTCATGAGGGTATGATCTCTTTATCCAGATACTAATATTAGCTGGAACGGGCCACCAGAGAAAGTTTGTTTTTGGCCATAAATAAAATAATTAAGTGAAAATTATTTTATTGTAAAATCCATAACATCTAAAAAGTAACATGGATTTAAAATATGAGTATACCATTGAGTTTTTTGGGGTGTTTTCTCCTTAGGTGGAGCCTTACCTCAGTCGACGCAGGTCGAGGGTGAACATTAATAATTTATTGAACTTTTATTCAGGTGCATTCAATAAACATGTGGGCGGTGTTTTCTAATATTTGACTCAGTGCTTGGATTAAAAATATGAGGGCGACATTGAATATGCAGTGCCATAATTCATTTAAGAGAGGATTTACATTGACCGCAGTAGGTCCGGAGAAAAATTTATGATTTGTGACTTCTAAAAAGAAATGAAATAAAATAATTTTATATATTTATTTCATATCCTCCAACGGGAAAAGGGTTGGTTCTCATGATGTGTCAATCCAAGAAATGGTTTTACTAGACACCCCTATGTAATGACGTCGTTGGGGGATTAGAAATCCTCCAAATTGATGAGCCCCATTAAACTCAAACGTCATTATGTACCCTCCCCCTCTCCTATATATATGGATCTTGGGGAGGGGTATGGGAACAACTTCACCAATAAAAGAAGTGTTGAAGGGGCTCCGCGACCCCGAACCCTTAGAGGAGGGATCCGATCCTAGTGGGAGGTGATATGTGACACCAAGCCATGAAACAAATGATGACGTGTGAATGATGTCATTGTGAACCAGTTGTAGAAACGATGAACAAGATCCGCCTTCAAGACACAAGTGCTCTCCAAAGGGTTATGAGGTAGGGTTTTTTATTTTTTTTCTTTTTTGATTCCCTCTTTGTCATTCATTAAATTATATGAAGAAAACAGCTCAACCGATAAATGGGTTGATCTGTGGTTCATTTATTTTTTGGGAGTTTGTTACGGGGTATCCCTGTGGGGTTTGTTTGGTGTTTAATACAAAGAATTGTTAAACTCATTTTATCCTCCCTTTGATCGCAAGAAAATGTGGAGGGCATGGGACTAACGAACACGGCCTGAACCCATCGCAACATTGTTACCTTTGTGCCTTCAATGGGAGACCACTGTCATAGTACCACTATTCGGCTATGAAGGAGGCGACGCACCAATGCACGCCACTAGAGGAGGTCGCAGCACGAAGCTATTATAGACATCGGAGGGGCCAGCACCGGCCGACCATGCAGGAGGTGTGGCATTCCTTCATGAACTGTCAGCGTGCTAAGGGGCCATGCCTCATCAGCCATTGTAGTCAGCGAAGGAGAACGGATTTTCGGCCAGCCGCGAAAGGGAAGGGCAGCGCGCCGTCATGTGCCACCGAGGATTAGGCGACCGCTGCTGAAGCCATGGCAGAGGAGGTGGAAACTGTGCATCTGGTGGGTTACACGACAACCGAGAGGCTCCCACATGGTGTCGCCACTATAAAGGATGACCGGCTTCATTCACTTCGAGATATTGGGGGAATGGCTCCCCCAAGCCGCCTAGTAGAAGCACTGCGGGATGCGCCATAGCGGGTCTCCGCCCAAGCATGTCGCTTCCCTATGGGACCACCCCCCTAGCAGGACATCACCCTAGAGGGCGTCTGCCCATCCGGGCCACTGACCAACTGGGGCGCCGCCCATCCGGGCCACCGACCAAGCGGCCAATAGCCCTAGAAGGCCCCTCCCCAATCGGACTGCCGCCCCGACGGGCCATTGACCCAGCCGGCCGCCTCTCCAGTGGGTCGCTGCCTGATCGCACCGCCGCCCCAATGGGCCACCGCCCAAAAAGGCCTAGAAACACATAAAGGGACTTATCTCAAGAACCAGACGTCTTTTTGACAGACCATCTATGATGTTGCGATCCTTGGTGAGAGAAGGTACTTTTGAATAACTCTATTGGAGTTTTGTAAAATCTTGGAGTACGGCTGGGTAGGATCACACCCAAATCCAACGGGGCCCTTAGCACTGAAATGCCAATAACACACAGACCTGGAGTTCAGTTGACGCAATGTCCATTGTGTTGGAACCTTTGT
This sequence comes from Viscum album, assembly GCA_963277665.1. Taxonomy (NCBI): domain Eukaryota; kingdom Viridiplantae; phylum Streptophyta; class Magnoliopsida; order Santalales; family Viscaceae; genus Viscum; species Viscum album. Next base: position 1,043,520,874 of record OY728133.1, on the reverse strand, counting down.
GAGATGAAAGATCATTAGATTACCTAATTGTGAGACTTCATGATAGTTGAAATACGACCAATGGCCCAGGGAGATGTTCTCCCAAGTGCACTACATACAGAACCCTATGATTGGATGATACCTGAAGATTACAGACTATTCCACTCGGAGTGACTCGACAGCTACTATACGCGATGGGGAGAAGTACCTCACCAATCCACGGTGGGGGAGAGGCTTGGTGTGACTCAGAAGACCCACAATATGTGATGGGGAGGTGTACCTCAATAGATCAACATTAGGGGGAAGCGCCTCGGTGTGACATGGCAGACCCACTGTAATCTACGAAGGAGGAGTTCTCAAGTAACTGAGGTGTTCGATGTTGTGACTGGGAATGTTACTTGTTCCATGGCCTAGAGAATCTATGGATAGCTATCAGAATTCATATTTATCCTATGTTGTTCAGCATGATAATCATGTTTCTCTGAGTTGTATACCTAGTTTGAGATGAGGCTCTGTATGTTCTAAGTCTTTTACCTTCGTGGTACTATCATCATGGTGTTAATTGTGCAGTACTTCTACCTTCATGGTGTTACTTTTATGGTATACCTTCTTCATGTATGAGAGGAGTATATCTTGATAACTTAGGTATATGTAAGGACATATACATAAGTAGAGATGATGTAGTGATTTGTGGATTTTACTTTGAGGAACTTTAGGAGACCTATGGGGTCTCGGGATCCATAATGAGTATCATTATACTCACCCATGCACAGGATTCACCTACACCTTTTTGTGCCTTGTGAAGACGACATGCATCATTGATCAAGGATAAAAGAGCCAGGACTGGATGGTGCTCGATGTTGGACCATTTGTTTTGACAAGACGCAAGGACTACTGATTGTGAGATGTACTTACCATTCATGTTGGATCAATGATGGATGATCCATGAGCTAATTTTCACTTTTCAGTTGTATTTCTACTTTTTATTTGTTCTAGTACTTTTAGTTGGGATTCTATTTCAGACCCTTTACATTCGAAACACTTTTAACTATAGCATTTTACTTAGTGGTTTCTTCTTGTTGTGTTCTACCCTATGTGATTATACAGGTTTAAAGAGAATGCCTTATAGTTGTAGGGATACTCATTTATGGTGCTAGTCACTATCCCCTATCCTATGGAAGGCGGGCTCGGGGTAGTCACGTCATGGGCCCCGGGGGATGGGTTATGACATATAAGGAAAAATCCAAAGTAAAGTACCAAAATAAAAGAGTCGATGAACCAACGACATGAAATCCTGGAACCCTTGATAGTAAGGTTCAACGTGGTCCTCTATGTCCTCCAAGAAACCTAAAAAAAATTTTATATACATAGGGCGAGTATATAGGTATACTTAAAAAGAAAACTAAATATACCATTGAATAAGTGGGGGAACTTAATAATTCCCCTAAGAAAAAATAGTAGAATCAAAAGCACATAATAAGGTATAATAACCATCCCAACCTCACTAAGGATGACTCTCCAAAGAGTGAAATTCAAGTGAAGTAATAGTAAAAGAACATCAATATTTAGGCCCCCCACCCCACTTTCCCATTGGTTTACTACTTGTACCTAATGAATAATGTCTTGATGCTACCACACATCCCATACACAATCTCAATGCCACAACCTGCCTGTACACACCTACTCCTCAACCACCCAAAATACCTTCTATGCACTCATGGGCCACAACAACCACACCACTCTCCCGAAGAAACTAGGGCTGCATACCAAAGATATATGAGAAAACAAACCTAGTTCGTAAAAACCTAGGATTTTTATCAAAAACAAACCCTTACATGAATAATCCTAAACTATAGTAATCCACACGAAATTACAGCCTACCCAGATATACTAGTGTGGAAAGATCTATATGTGGGTGCAAGCATGATAGTCAGTAACCATCCATCCATCCTCCCACTAGAATTTTTTGAAATACACCCTCCCCCATGAAATGGAGCTGATCGAAACATAATGCTCACCAAGGGTGGGGTGCATATAGAAATAACATGAAAAAAATTGTATATATATATATATATCTCTAAAAACTTGTTAATCCATCCTATTGGTTTTTAAACAAAATCCAACCCACACAAACAACCTTTGCTTCCACCCCTAAATGGAATACTAGCTAGAACAGAATATGAGCCTGCCCAATTTTTTATTTAGCTACTTTCCATTTATTATGTAAGGGTGTTTTCTATAATCTCTTCCATCAATACCAGGAAACAACCAACCGTATCCATATTAAAAGAGAGATAAAAACCTGACCTGTATTCCCACATCCCAAATAATTTCTCTTCTGAAGTCTTACTAGATAATGATTCTATAACCGCACTACTTACCCACTGCTCGATATTGATTCATGACCAAAACACAAATAATTGCAGTTCAGCTTCCTAAAATTTCAACTATACCATAATCAATCAATCTCTAGGACTGAGATACCAACACACCCCATGTACGCCCCCACACAAAAATCCCATGGTAACTACTATCATTTTAACCACATCCCGTCTACATACACATACCACTCTCTAATCATGAAACTAACTCCTCATCTCATCCTTGAACCAACGACCATTCCCCCAACAAGAGCACCCCACAACTCATGTATGGTTATTAAAACTCAATAGAACACGTCACTCAACCACACCTATCAATAGGATCTGTATTCATTCATATTTAATCGTTAAATGTTCTTTAATATTAATGAATTATAATAGGGGTGATCATTGATTAAGAATGATTTTGTGGCATCATTTTTTAAACCACGTTTACATGATTAAGAAGATTTAATGTTGCAGTCATTTTTAAGATTCTCAACAAAACATAACATCACTTTTCCACAACGAAGTCCTCCAACAACCGTGATTTTCATAAGGAATATAGCCAGGAAAACAATAAAATAATCGAATATAACAAATAAAAAAGAGATAAATATAAACTAACCACTTCTAGTTATATCATTTACATGTGTTACCTTTTAATCAAATCCAATTCCAACTCATTTCATGTTTCTAAGAAATTTCTCAATTGTTTCTCAGAATGGTTCAGTAGAATACCTACCCTGCATTAGGAAAAATTCTATATAAGTATATGAAATCCCAAATTCAATGATCAATTGAACGAAGTTCCTCTTTTTCCAGGAAAATGGGATCATGTGAGTCATAGAAGATATCTTCATGAAAACTGATAAGGAGAGTTACGAAACAAGAACATGATTCTTCTTGGGAGAAAGGCTCTTGGTGCACCACAGGAAGCGAAAATGAATAAGGAAGAAAGAAATATTGGTTTATGAAATAGAGAGATCCTAAAAATCATGGAAATGATTTCAAAGTACATGAAAATCATATCGTGGTTTGACCAAATGGATGGGTAGTTACACGAATGATGGTACATTACCTGTTATAGGGAAATTTAAAATTACCTTAAAAATGGTGGATATAGACCTACACATATTTGTGAGTTGATAAGTTACCATTTCATAAAGATAAATACCAAACATGTGAAAAACTAGATAATTTGGAATTGAGTCACCGATGGGTGAGTCACCAAGGTTGAGACACTGATGGGGGAGCACACGACGTGAACTACTAACACAAAGCTATTGACTCAATGGCCTAGTAACATCATGATCTAGAAATGACCTGACCTAGAAATGCCATGACCTAGTAACCACATGACCTACATATTCCCTAACCTACCGACACCACGACCTACCGACACTGACACATTTGACTCACCAACTCCAATTCTTTTTGACTCATCGATTCCAACAAACTAACATGATGAAGCACTGTCATGGGTACGCACTAACAAGATGAAGCACTAACATGTGGACACACTAACATGACAATGCAAAAAATAGAAATTTGGAAAACTCTTTAAATGATCCAACATCGCCTCCCATAACACCCTAAACATTAATTTAAAAAGATAAAGATCCCAGGAAAATACATTTTATTAAAAATACATTAATATAAACATCCATAACTCCTAGATTATCCCAAAAATCCATTCATAATGTTCCTCTTCTCATCCTAGATAAAAAAAACATAACCAAGGGGTGGGCTTAGTTTCTCAATAAGGGTCTGTAAAACAGAAGAAGTTATCATAAACATAATCAATAGGCATGATCAATAACTGAAAACACATGACTTTATAAAATGAACTTGATAATAATATTTAAGCAATAAAAGCTGAGTAAATAAATCCATATAACTGATCATAAGAGAATGAACCTTAATCGTGATATTCTACTAGTCAAATATCACATGATTTATAAATTAATAAATCATAATGGGAGAATTCATAATTTATTAAATCAAAAACATTTTTCCAAGGCCTCGAATAAGAAATATGAAAATAGTGGGGTAAGTCCTCTACCAAACCCTATTTCTCTTTGGTCTCATGAGACCTGAAGATGAATTGAGGTTCTATAGAGGGCCCCAACCTTCACATTATATGTCCAATTTATTCCTCATATGAATGTGGAAAAACATAAACATTGGGAACATTTTAAATTTAAATTAATTTACCCATATGTAATCAAAATCACTGAACAATCTGAGTTGCATGGGGAATGGTATTAAGATAGCACATCCACAGGTAAACTGGACATAATCGATTTAATAGAATATTTTAAATGAAAATAATAATAAATCAATCTTAATAAAGAATAAAATTCAATATAGGTGTTGAAATATATAGAAATACTCTCATAAAATCATTGATAAATTATTGAAATAAATACGCCTTTTACTTTACCAAGAAGAGTTATTTTAGAAAAATTAGTTGTATTTGTCATAATTTTTGGAAGAAAACCATTAAAGAAAAAATATAGTTTTTCATGGAAAAATGATAATTTATCCTAAGAAATTTTGTGGATAGTACTTGAAAATGGGTTATAATTAGAGATGTTCCCTTGAATCTGGCATGCATATGAGGAAGAACATAAAAGTGAAACTTGAAAATAAAATATTATACTAAAAAGATGAACTAATATAGAATCATGATTTATAAATTTATATATAGATTATATAATAATTATAATAAAAATATTTAATAATTACAATTGTGTATAGAGGGGGAAATTTTAACATGAATGAAAATGGATGTTTGGGAAGAAAACTCTTACCTTACGTATGAATGTGTTATAAAATTGACCATAACATCCATCATAATAAAAGAAAAGAAAATATTTAAATAATTATGAACATTATATATATTTAAATTATTTATTATAATTTTATTATGATCATTTATGAGTTTTTTGATGAGTTAAAAAATTAAAAAAATTTACTTTTCAATGTTCATTTCTTTGGTTTTCATGATCGGTATACATGTATATGAGTATGCAAGTCTGGTGGAATGGGTATAATTAAAAAGAAATGATTTTATATGATATTAATTAACAAACATAAGTTTAATTGGATATATATATCAATTGGTTATATGTATAAGGGTGAATCATTGGATAGTACATTATTGACAATTCGTTGAATTACTACGACATTTATTGATAAAAAAGATCCCATTTTGTTTTATTGTTTAGTATTTTGTAAATATTTTAGTTCCAGAATATAAGAAAGGTTGTAATAAATATATTTTTTTCTATTTTATCAAAAAAAGGGTTTCATTACTAGACTTGAAGGATAAATTGAAGAATGAAAAATCATCAACCATAAAGACTATACTTTGATACCTCACACAAAATGATTTCGTTTTTTAAATAAATGAGAGAGAGAGAGAGAATGGAGTTTGATAAAGGGTATCCCATTAAAATGATATAATTCAACAATATATATGATACTGAATTCATCAGGATATTTTGGACATTATAAGTGAGGATAGAATAATAAAAGAAAAGAATATCAATATAAACTAAAATTAAATGGAAGAGGATTTCACCTCTTGAATACTCCCCCTTTAGAACATCCTTAATGTTATTGATTTTGGTATTATGTTAATACAATGAGCTCTTGGACTTATGGTCGAGGAGTGGGGAGAGTATTTGTAAAAAAAATTGTATGGTTCAAATCATTTAAGGTGTGAGAATAAGCGGTGCTGAGGGGTTTTATTTATAATGGAGGAGAGAGGTGAATTCCCATTATTTGATTCATTATATTATTATTTTTCTAAAGACATGAAATAATGTTGGTTCTTGATAAAAAATAAAGTTATAAGTGCATCTGAGTTCTAACTAAGGGTCATTATATCATCCCAACTTATCCTATTATTTAATAAATCATGTATTTATCTTTTATCATAAATTATTGTATTATACAATTCAAAAAAAAACTCACGTATTTGAGAAAAATCCAAAAAAAACCACCAAAACAATTTTTTGATGTGTAGATTTCAAAAATGTACTCCATTTTATGAAAATAATTTTCTAAAATTTCAATTTATGATTATTCTTTATATGAATATATATAATTTTAATTTAATTTATAAATTATAAATTTATAATTAAATATTTATGAATTTCATAGACAGCAACACTTAATTAAACAATAATATAAATATTCATTTAGTTGTACTATGATATAATAATGTGATAGTTTTATTTTATAAGGTGCCCAAATTTTTTCTATATTGACGTGTGATGTTACTATTCATTAGTCATATTTACAATTCATAAGTTTCATATTACTATTATAATCTTCAAATTACTATTTCATCTATATAAGTTCCTTAACTTCTAGAAATAGTTTTTATTTCATTCTTTCTTCATTTATGATTCTTATATTGTATTCTATAAGTGATTTAATGTGATGTGTAATATATAAAAATAAGAACGTAATTTTCATTGATATATTTATTGGTCATTACAAAACATCATTATACATATTATTATGGTTATGGTCTCCCAAAAATACCAACCCTATATCCCGTATGAAGAGATCTAATATAAGTCCTCTAAAGAATAGGTAATCGTTTTTTACATACTCATCAAAGTTAATTTCTTCCTATACATCCCATTTATGTTTTCTTATTATAATTTAACAAACTCATTATCATATATATGATAATATGTTATTTTTATTATCTTATAACCATATACCATATTTTATCCACCCTACGAATAACAAAATCATTGCGCATGCGTACACACAATTTACCGTCTCCGTGATGTGGTTTAATTTGATTTCATAAATTAGACTGTTTGGATGGGTATAATTATGGATATAATTGACATAAATAATAAATATTACATGATATTTTATGTTATAATTAATATCCAATATAATTTATTACACTTTCATCATTAGGGTAATGACATCGTTGATCATCTATACGTATGACATAATATCTCCATTACGTAATGAGATAATTTTTCCATAATAAGAATTAATGAATTATTATAAGATTGTATAAAATGAGAAAATATAATCACTATGAACATAATATAATTCTTCATTTGAATGATATATGTTCTATTCATAATAAACATGACATACATGACAAAACATGCATTGTAAATTGAATCATTTAACACATGAAACAAAGGTAATAACAAAATATTACTAACAAAATGATTTAATATGATAGTATATGATATCATAAATATTGATATAGTTCTGGTATAAATTTATGACATGTTTTGAAACATTATAACGGATGATAAATCAAATTAATCTTATGGAAGGTAAAAGTTAATTCTAAATTGTAAAATCTCATTATTATCCAGGATTGTTTGTACGAAAGTATTTTCTGGGGTATATTTATCATCCATGTTCATGTTTATTGAAATTTTTTTCCAAAATATTATTACCATTATCCTAAAAATATTTAAATTATTTTTACACATGTTTTATTTTTTATAAAATTGGTTGAAAGGAATTTTTTTTTCATCTTTCAAATGAGGTAGTCTACAAATTTTTTGACAATTATATAGAAGGAATTATTTTTTAAATTAAAATATAGGGTGGATTTTTTTGATGCCCTGAAACCTTAATGTTTTTAATAATAATTTATATGTTTGAAAGTTTATTATCAATGAAAAGTTTTTCTTTTAAAATTCCATGGCCTTTTCAATAATATATTTCAGAGTAAAAAATTGAGAATGTCTCTCAATACATTTTTAATGATTTTATTAGTGTGTCTTTATATATGTCAACATAATTTTTTGGATCTTATTCTTGACTGAGGATGATCAATTATGATACTAACTACTATATTTTATTTAAATTTTTTTATTAGTTCGATTATAGATGTGCAATTTTGATACCATTCATGGTTTATGTTTGATGTAAAAACATTTTGTATGCTAGTTTTTTAATATAAATGTTTATGATGTTTTTGTTTTTCCATTTTTATATCAAGAATGAATTAGAAATATTAAGTGACAATTGGGGTCCAATATAGTCCCTCAATTCATGAGTAGATCTCATGAGAAAAATTAGTTTGGGTATTGGTTGATGTCTTACCCATTTCTATATGGTGTCTTGGCAGAACCCTCAACGATATGTTTATGACATCTAAAAATAACCATCCCATCATTATGAGATTATTTTGTTGATATTCCATGTTATTATTTAACAACTAGAATATCCGTGGTTATGTTTTATATCTCATTTCATTATATAGTATAATTTTCTTTTCCCATATTATGCTAAAGATATGTTTAAATTTAATGCGATTCAGTTATTCATCTTTCCTAATTGTTTATTCTTACACTTTCATGATATATTTCATTGTATGATTACAAATACTGAGCATACATTCTCATAAATTTATTCATTTATATTCTTCCCATAATGAAAATATGTTTATTATGATTGATATGCATGTTTAATGTAGGAGAATATTGTTTCTCACTAATTATTCACTATCTTGTATTTTATAGATTTAATATTATTGAATTTATAAAGTATTTGAATTAACTTCCTAATCATCTAAAATTATTAGTCATTTGAAATTCGATTCATATATCTATGAAAATAAACTAAAATAATGCACCATCCCTAGGATTATGTGGTTGGCGTGCTAAAATTGGTGTTAGATAATATTTTTTTAGAAACCATGGAAATTGGACTAAGAAAAAGTCGATTGGGGAACATAATCCTAAGATAGATTTGATTACATTAATATAATGACATACTTGAATTTTCGTAAGGTGTAGATCACGTGGTCCACCCATAAAATACATCCCTGTCTGGATACTACAAGTGTACATGGATCTGGGACTTATATACCTATGGGTAATACCTCTGAAAAGATACATCATGCTAGACTTGGTGTAACATGGTACATGTCAATGGGACTTATTGAACACCTAGTTCGACACTCCTATGGGATATTATGAGGATGGTTAAATGTTTATTTACAAACCATTGGGATGTATTTAATAATATTAATGCCCTAAATGAAACCATGATTTTTATTATTGGATTACCTATTAATAAAATTTTCAATTTACGTTATGTGTTTTACTAGCCTTGGGATTATATATTATGTTTTATAATTATATTAACTAAATTAATTATTTCATAATTTTGAAATGGAATCTAACAGAGGGAATTTGAACCTCACCAGTTTACATGATCCAAAGAGTAAGAAAGATTATATCTTGTATAGTATTAGGCCAATATTTTAAAGGGAAATGTTATCTAATGAATCCTCATCATATTAGAATATAGTATCATGTGATAATGATACGTGTAAAAAATAATCCATGTTTTATGGAATCACTTTAAATCAAGAAAAGAAAAGGATGACTAATCAAATTATTTATAAAGGAAATAATGGAATGAATTATTTTCACATATGTGATAATTGTGGAAAGTAACACAATATTACTTACATTAATAGAAAGAGAGTTTTTTATAAGTTTGGATAAAAATGCCACTGAGATCATGAATGAATAAATAATTAAAGAAAATTTTAATGTGATGTTCATTCACTATAAGATAATAGAATACTATGAATATCAATGTCTCGTGAGACATAGGAATATATTAAAAAAGTGGACAACAGATCATGGAAAAGATTATGATACTACCATGTATGAATAGGGATGATTAATGTTATTATGTTTAGATTCAATAATTATTTCATTTTAGTAGTCTATCATTGAATTATTGGTTATTAGAATTATCTAATATATGAGTATTGTAATAAATAACATTTTAAGGCTTTTAAATAATATGTTTTATGGTACAAAAAAATGATTTTCAGTAGGAAGTTAAATTTTTTGAAAACACAAGGTTGAGAGAAAGATAACCTTTAAGATGTTTCTAATAGTGAGATAATGGTGTTGGATAAAGAGATTATTGATATGGATAATGTAATTTGGATACTACTGAATACCATGGAAACAATTCTATAGTATTAGATCATGATCTTTAAAAAAAATTAACCATTTATGAAATGGTTTTATTGATCATAGTTTGAGGTTTTATGGGTCAATGTATTATTTCACCATATGTTTCAATATTTTCTAATAGATGAAGTAAAAATTATTCCAGGAATAACCAAATGATAAGATTTTTCTTATATAGTAGCAAGGTACTGGGTAATTAGTTATAGTTATATTCCCATGGAGTGAAATGATTTTTTAACTCTGGGAATCAGTCTAAAAAATGTTTTCCTATTATCATAAATTTTTATGGTATCATTGACCTTTTCCACACCACAGGTTTATGGATATGTCATCAAAAACTCTCACATGAACACGTTCTTTATTATTCTACTTTGGTACTTAATGGTTAGAAGTTTCATTCATGTATAAGTTTTCGCTAATGTTATCCTATTTGAATGTCTATAATTTTTTTAAAAATTGTATTTAATTTTATATATTATTAATAAGACACATTAATAACCTAATTTTTGATGATAGGTTTTCTATAATTTTTTATTTTCAAATATCAAACTCGAGACTCACCAAGATCAATATAAATTGTGTGGATGTGACTTAATTAAGGTCAGAAATATGTTACACCCAAAAAATTAAAATATTTTCATTGTGGGATAATTTTATTGCTTTTTACAGTTTTATTTATATGAAAATACTTATTAAGCTTACTCTACACACAACAATGAGTTGTCTTGTGTTACACGCATGGTAGAGTTTTGTCGAACAACAATACATAAATAAATAATTATTTGAAAATAAAATATATCTTTCATGGTAACGTGGTGTTTATTAATAGTATTAACTGAATTATGAAAATATATGGTAGAATTTATTGGTTGAAATAAATTATAAATTAATATAAGAACCAAGATATAATATAGAAAATGATTTTATAAAAAAATAATTTTATGCTCCCAAATGAGTTTTTTATAAATAAACTAAATTAATTAAAAAAATTATTTGTATTAATGGAATATATATTATATATTCAGTAATATATTTTTTCATTCATCCAATAGATTTTGTGGGTATAAGACAAGAATATTTAATGTCTTAAACATAAAAATTGTATTTTTCTAAGAGGAAATTTTGCTTCCATTTAATAGATAACCTACTTTAAATAAAAGTTTTTACACTAATATATTATATATAAAAAATAAAACTTATATTTTAAATATTAATATAAAATTTTAATATGGTTTATTTTTGGGCATTTTTTGATAAGTTTCATGTTATAAGGAATAGTGATAAAATATTTAATTTTAATTGACAAAATATTTTTGATCTAAATAATTTATAGTGTAAAATTTAATTTTAAATTAGTTTAATATATTATTAGATTAAATATATATAATTTAACTAAATTTAATTCATTTTAATAAATTTTAAATTAAATGTGAATATAAAAACATTATAATTTTTTTATATTTTCTCATTACAAACTCATTTTCTAGCTCCACAAATATGTTTATTTTTAAATTAATTATGGAAACTTCAATTTTATGAATTTTTAAAAATGGATTCCATTTTTTAAATCAGAAGATATATATAATTTAAATAGTTGGATTTTATTTTTAGTCTTATGAATAATAAATGTCATTGTATTTTAATTACCACGGTTAAATGTAAATTTTGTTATTAAGGGTAAAAATTGTACTATGACAATTAAAACATTACCCAAAATCATTTCCTCATGTCATTAGAGGAGTGTGTTTTGAATAAAATAATCATTTTTCAATTATTTTATCCATTTTACGAAACATGAATCAGCGTATGATATTTATTATGTTATATTCCATGAAAAGTTAGTTTTTTCACCCTTTTGTTTTTAAAAGGAGAATTTTTTTTAATATGGGGTAATATAAAGTCTTTTCTCATCTATAAATAATATTTATAAATATAAAATTTTTATATACATAATGGTAATTTATTTAAAATTTTTAGGAATGATACAATTAAATAAAATGGTCAGACAATGCTGATGTAATAATTTATTTATTATTGTAAAAATAAAATAAATGGTATCAAAAGTATTAAATTTAATGAAATTTGAGATAGTTAATGGAAAACACAGATTTTATTTATGAATTTTAAATTTCATTAATGTTTTAGAAGTCTTGGTTTGAATTTTTCTTGTTTTTAAAAGGTCTAAATAATAAATAGTGTCCAAATTGACAATATTGATATTGTAAAATAAATAATCTTTTTTAAAATGATATAAATATATAAAATTTTAAATTGATAAATTTATTTTGTTTAATAATTGAAATTTCATTAATTACTGAGTTAGTTTCCTCCTATAATTTTATAGTAGTTATATTAACCGTTAATCTATAAAATAAATGATACCACGGTACGAGTTATATGAGTAAAATAAGGGTTAATTAATAAAGATAAGGATTAAAAGATAATTATAAATTTTCCCAAAATTCATAGATGAAATGGATTTGACTGTTATCACCATAATATCAAATTGAAGTTATTTAATAGAAATGTTTTCATGAAAATAACATATATATTATTAAAATCATTTAAAGCTAAAAAATACCACTCTATTTGTATTTTATATCTTTTTTTGTGTCCACAGAGTGAAAAAACCTATACATGAATTAACATAAATGTATATTTTTATCTTCATTAAATTAGTTTCATTATATATTTTTTTTCGATTTTTTTATAATTTATATTATTACATTAAATGATACTTCATTAAAAATAAAATTATATATTTAATTAATAGATAAATAATTAAATTGAATTTAGTAATGTTAATTTTGATATATTTTAAATTATTTAATGTGTCAAATGAATTTTATAGATCTATGATATATATTATAACTTTTTTTAATTAATTATATTATAAATCACACTTAGTTTATAGATATTTAAAGTCCAATAAAATTAATAGTACAAAATTTGACAATAATGGTACTATATTGAATTAATATTTTATTAAATTACCTAAAAATCATAAAAATGTTAATTAATTTAAAATATGGTAATATATTGTCTATAATATATTCCAAGATTCATTTATTGTCTATTTAAAATTTTGTTTCTCTATAATGGCCTTATTATTTTTTAATATTTTAAGACTTTCAAAAGTGCTGCTCACCTCAATTATATAAGGGAACCTCCTCCCTCAATTATTCTAACCACATTGGTCCTTCTAGGTTGACTAAACCATTCCCATTTCTCCTCAAAACTACATAATCCATTTAATATTGGTTCTTTTCTTCAAAAAATACCTACCCTATATGCCTAAAAAATATATCTAAATGATGACTATCGAAGTAGAGGTAATGGTTTTTACTTAATCATCATACTTCATTACTTCTTCTACGTCCTGTTTAGGTTTTATTTATTTTCTAAAGTAATTAATAAATTATCCTATATATTTTGAGATGTTATTATAATTTTTTACAACCATATTCCAACTTTAATCTATCCTACAAAAATGTAATCATTATGTGTGCACACATACGACTTACTACCTCCACATTATAGTGTAATTTTTTCATAAAAAATTTATTTGGAAGGGTATGATTATGTATATAATAGATGTGAAAAATAAATATGATATTAAATTGATTCAATTTAATTAATTTAAAATCCAATTTCTTATCTATTCATCATTAAGGGAATTATATTGTCGTTTTTGCGTACGTACAGCCTATCATCTCCACGATTAGATGAGATTCGTTTTCCATGACCACCATTCAGGAATTATTATATAAATTTATATAATGAGTAATAAAATATCTAAAAACATAATATCATTAATTATCTGAAATAATTATGTTCAATTCATAATAAATACGACTTACTTGACAAAACATGCATAGTAAAATTAAGTTATTAGCTCACGAAACAAGGGTAATAATAGAATATTATTAAAAAAATAATATAATAAAATAATATATGATATTATAAATATAGATATGGTTTAGGAATAAATAAATAACATGTTTTAAATGGTTATACAGGAAGATAGAGCATAATCCACTAAGGGAAAGTATAAGGTAATGGTTAATTTCACAATCTTATTATTATCTGGGATTGTTTATATGTAAGTGTCTACTGGTAAATATTTATCATCCATGTATGTATTTCATAAAAAAATCCAAATTATTTTTTCCTATTATCAGAAAAGTGCTTAATGAATTTTTACCAATGTTCTACATTTTATAAAATGGTTTGAAAGGAACATTTTTTCCATCTTACATAATAAGTATTTTAGGACCTTTCTAAAAACAATACCGAAGAATTTTTTTAAACTTATTCCAAATGAGAGTATTTCGCCACAATCATAAATCCATATTCTTTAAAGTATTCTTTTACATGTTTACAATTTTTGTTTCAATGAAATTTATTTCTTTTAAAATTGTGCATCCCTTTAAAAAATGATTTCAATGTAAAATGGTTTATTTATCTAAACAAACTAATGATTTTACTTGAGTGATTTAATCTCTGTCAACATCCATTGTTTGATATTATAAATAATTGAGGTTGAAATATTATGATATTATTTACCATATATTATTAATGTTTTTATTATTAGTTTGATTATTTATATTCTATTTTGATACCATTAATTGTTTATGGTTGAAATATTAACATTCTGTATGCTGGTTTTTTAATACGAATGTTTATGTTGTTTATGTTCCTCTATTTTCATATGAGGAATTCATTGGACGTAGTAATTGAAAGGAAGATACACTATTTCCCATCGAAGCATTGGTAGGTCTCCGAAGACACACTAATTAAGAAATTGGTATATGTCTTACCCATTTATGTATGTTGTCTTTGTCCAATTCTTGATGATATGTTTATAATGTATTTAATTATGCATTATTTTGTTATGATATTAGTTTTTGATATTACATTGATTATTTAACTAGAATTATATCAATGGTTATGTTTTTTAGATCATTTGATTATATGGTATTATTTATTCTAGTTGTATTATGCTGAAAATATGATTAAATGGTAAGTGATTAAATTATTCACCTTGCCAAAAATTTTATGCTTATAAATTCATGATAGCTTCTAATATATGTTCAACCTTTAGGAGTATATGATCTCACACATTTTGTAAATATTAGTTTTCCTAGTATTGTAAGATGTAAATTATGATTGATATGACGGGTTAAATTAAGATAATTTTGGTTATCTAAAAGGATTTAATATATTGTATATTATAGAATCAATTGTAATGTATGTTTCAAATATATAATCTGGTTTTTAAAACTACTAAAATTATCGGTCCTTTGGGATTTTACTCTAGTATCTATGCCTATGTAATAAAAAAATTCATCTGATTTGGGATTATCAAGTCAGGGAGGTACAACCAATGTTATAATTTTGGGATAAAAATTCAATACTAAATCACTAATACTTGAAATTTATTAATATCAAACACAATCAATGGACATTTCAGAGAGAACATTTTTGTTACTTTCTCTAGGGACATTGATAAACCAATCAAAAAAACCACATGACCAGGAATATTTTCTTATAAGTCCAAAAGTAATAATTTGTCAGAATATATCTAATGTTCCTAAAGAATACTTGGAAATATATCATGATGTCTTTCATGTTTCTCTGGGGACAGTAAGTAAATAAGGAAATCAATAATGAACGCCATAATAAATGAGTCAAATTATTGGTGGAATATGTTATTCATGGGTCTATTAACACTATTTGTTCATTATTCAGTGGAAATTACATCATAAACTACTTATACAGCCACAAAATCTTCTAATCATAATCTATATAATATCACATACTTTAACCATCATCTAGTGATAAAACAATTAAAGATCAATCATTGAGAAACATTAGGATCTATAAAACATATCCGAGAGATTTTTTATCTTTGTAAAATCTTACTAATTATTCATTTTCACATTATTAGGCACTAGATAATATATTTGATGTTAAATACTACCATCCACCTTCTTTGAAAAAAATAGTTTATCCTCACAGTGATTCACTCAATCTAATTAAACCCTTCTAGTAAAAATCATTGATATGTACTTTCACCTCCTTAAATTATGTCAGTTTTATATGATAATGGGGTACTAAAATGTGATACGCACTTGGAATGAGATAAAACTAAAACTTGACTCTTTTATCAAGAGGGCGGATTATGAAATCATCTGGTAATATGTCTTAATAGAGATCCATAATTGGAGTAAAAAACAAGGGCTCTTCCACTGATCATATTGAAAGATACATTCCTGCAATCTATGTCATAATCATCCCAAAAAAAGATTATGTCTAGACCCACTCTACCATATCCCAAATACAAGACATTATTCATCACTAACATATCTCCATTTGGAGATATAAATGAAACATATCTCTGAGTGAAATCAATGAGGGATTAAATGTGAGTTATCCATTCTATTTCAAGGTTCACATAAAATATATTCATCACAAGAATTAGGAAATCCAAAATATTTTTATAATAATAAAAAAATAATTTACATTCTAGGAACCACATTATATTGTCAACTTTAATTACCAATGATTTATAAATATAAATAAACTCATAAGATATCTACAAAGGCATGTCAATTACAAAAATAATTTTTACACTGATAAAGAAATGTGAAGAAGAAATATCTATCAAATTAGTATACCACATGAAATTTATCCATACCATACCATGATTAATAGATGGTTCCTCAGCACTATCTGGTAGACACTAATCAACTATATGCAGCTTGTCATCCTTAGCTCTAAAATACATAACCCTATGGTACAATACTCACGTATGAAATTTTCTTCATATTCTATTGAAGAGGACCTCATCCAGATCCCCAGGTTGTAGAATGTTTCTTCCATTCCCTCTTATGTAATCATTACCTCAATGGTCTAGAATATTACTAATAGATATTCCTCATCGATTCACACTACTGACACATGCTTTGATGTGCTTTGTTAAACCTACGATAATTTCTAGCCTTTCAATATATAATGCATAATGTAACTCCACATGAGAGGTCTAATGCAGCTACAACCTACTCTACCTGGTTAACACTACTATTCTCCACATCACGATATTCCTCTTCCATCTACCAAAAGTGGTACTATATTTAGCATTCAAAGGTACAGTTTTCTATGTACGGATGGGAGGAAGAAAACTAACTACATGACCAGCCTCCGAAACCTTCTCAATAATCATGTTCCTATGTATAACTTTAGGTAATTACATTTAGAAAAAACTACTTAGCTTTCATATGATATCTGAATGAAATAAAATCACAATATTTTGATCATTTTGTGCCCCATTTATAATTATAAGTTAGAAAAATAATGAATTGTGGTAAAACAAGTGGAGTATATTGATGTGTACATGGATCCCTATTGAGTTTCCATAAGTTATTAGGCATAATTCAGCTTCATCATGTTAAGAATGTATTCTATTAAGAACAAGTTTGTGAAAGACTCCTTATAAAGACGCTCACATGTTCCTACATGTACCATGACACCCACCCATCACCTGGAATAACCTTGGACAATAAATATGTCAAGATTTATCCTTTGGTCCTCTATAATATGAATTAAAGCATATATTCCCTCAACAATTTCCAACTATTCATCGACGTCCTATAGTTCTCTAATACCCAGATATCCTGTCAGATTCTTGACATTTATATCATTAACCTATGAAAACATAGTCTTTTGAACCCCTCCTCTATGGTCATGTAAAATCTAAAATATTCTGTTATGGTGTTGCTCTAATGCTATTACCACTTGAGAAGGTGTTAGAACATGTTCAGTTGTATCCTTCAACACAGGCTATGGTAGAAATATCATGTCTTTCCTTTTGGATAATTCAAGAAACTCTAATAAGATATTTTTTTTAATAGTAAAATGATTATTTTATAACCAAAATCCATTAATAATGATACAAAATATTATATGGTATCTTATAAAGGTTATCCTAGGAGGTTACCCATAACCAATGTTATATCCCTCAGAGTTCTTCCCATGGTTCTTTATTCCATCACAGTTTTCACAATCATATATATATAAGACATAATTGCCTGTTTAAGCTCAACTAATTCATATCCAATTTGATATATCACATTAGTAAATAATATAGATATATCTCTCAATAGATAGTACTTGTTCTTACCAAATAGATAGAACAAATCAAGAAATTATATTTAAGAACTGTTATGTATATTACAATTGGAATATGTAAGGTATATTATCCTATATACCAAACTATGTTGCATTAGTTCCCCCAAATCACATAATACTATAACCTAAATCCCATAAATCATAAATCATATGCCCATTACAAATGATCGGGCTAGGCTCTTAGAAACTCCCCTACATAAATCTTACATAGTCTATCTCATTCCTAAAATGTACCGTATTATCCCAAAAGAAAATAAATGAAATTTCCATTTGATTCCATTTTATAACACCTCTAACCGATCCATTAGGTTCAATATACAGTGTCATAAGATATAATGTGGGCATCCCCATTCATTAGAGGCTTCTAAAAAGTGGTGATGGTTTGAATTCTATTAGTGGGGAGACAATACCAACACTAATCATAGTTATACACCAAAAGATGAGATGAATTTTAGAAAATGTTGAGAACCAAAGAGGAAAATAAATTATCGTAATTAAATAATTAAATTCGATCATGTTACAAATATAAAACAATTGGGAACTTTATGTGGGAATGAAAACCAGATTAAGTTGTTTTAAAAGATAAATATGAAAAATGATTTATAAATTCTCAAAAGTTCATCTCAAAACCCCTACCAACTCCATTCTCCTGAATTGGATATCTTTCATGGGTCTTATTTTCTTATCTAGATCCATAATAAAAAATGTTACATTCACATTGAGATTCTCATACTAGGTGTAAGTAATAAAAAATATAATGAAACCAGAAATGAATATTTCAAATTTGTTCATATGTATGAAAATTGTATGTCATAAAAAAAATAAAAGGGAATGAATGAATAAAGAATAAAACATTAAGAAGCTGTTTTATAACTAAGCTATTGCAATCCTCGAACATACTTGCCTCCATTATGTGGAAAAAGATAATTTCTAGGATTTCCAAAGTGTCAAAAATATATCCATAAGGATAGTGAAAATATCTCATGACATTATTAGGTAACTGAGTCGAATCATCTCATGAGGACATTATATACCTCCTTTATCAATGTTTAGGCCCCAAGTTCAATGTATCTTATCTATGCTTTAGTTCATGCCACATGGTTTTCATACCCCCAATTTCATTTCTGTCGGTCTAGCCTCAAGATTATCACGACCCTAGCATGTGTTTTGGTATATCATCATCATCATCATCGTACATTTTGATCATTGTGCCTCTAAGGGAAAATAATCTCACTATAATACACATATTATATGTTGCAAGAATAATACCTCTAAAATCATGATAATTACACAAAATGGGATACATCATAAAAAGATAAATCATAGCCCATAATCATGTTAATTCATATAAACATACATGTACATGTTATCGAAATCAAATATGGATAACATTCTATATAAAAATTATCATTGATGAAAATCTTATATGGATCCCATGGGATACATATGAGAACATATGAAAACTATATCAATCATGGTCAAACAAGACATGGAAAAAATAATTAAATTAAGAAATAAAGTGCATACAAGATAACCAATTTATATTGAAATTACAACACTAATCTTTAGAATGATAAACCACAATTCTATTAACAATATAAAAGCTTGAGTCACATTTCAAACACATAGAAAGTAGTTCAGACATCAAGTATTCCTATCATGGGTCATGATTCATCAAATAAGTTAATTATAAATTACTCATGAGAATATTCCATGATAATAAAGAATTATATTGAATCACAAACCACATAGAGTTTTTTAATGAAACTACATCTGATATATGTTGAATAATATTACAACAATTCAATAAATTCATTGAATATTAAGGAATGGATAATTAATTCCTCATAACAATAAGATATGAAATTGAATCTAGTCAAATAACATCAATTTATCGTCAATATATCATTATAATTGAGATCTAGGATTACAACTAAGTATAAAAATGTCTCATGATGATTGAACTATTATAATTTACCCAAAAACATACACTATTCATAAGGAATCAAGATCTAGATAACAGGGTTTCATCAACATGTCAAAACCACCACAAATCTGTTAAGGGTGGGTCATCTTAAAATATTTATATATTTCATATATATTTCATAGATCCTTTCATATATATCACGGAAGAAGAATAATTATCTTTAAATCTCATTAAAACTTACATAACTAGCATCAGTGATACATCCTTGAAGTAAAAAGGGTAGATGACCAGAAGAGATTGAGAGTAAAGGGAAAATTTATCTAGATTGAAATAATGTTTAATATTGTATTTTTTATTAAAAAGGTGAA
Source organism: Viscum album (assembly GCA_963277665.1). NCBI lineage: Eukaryota > Viridiplantae > Streptophyta > Magnoliopsida > Santalales > Viscaceae > Viscum > Viscum album. The sequence goes on along the minus strand of OY728133.1, from coordinate 1,043,500,044 downwards.
AAGTAGTTAAATGAAAAGGTCATGGGATTAATTTCATCAATGCTCATCCAAGATCCATTGGTGAGGCGATGTGCCTCACTATTCACTCAGTTAAAAGGCAGAACCCGCTAGGTTCTTGATGAAAAACTGGCCACCTAGTGTCACCCCACTGGATGATTGGTAGAGTTTATAGATTTCTAAATACCCATTTTAAACACAATGTAATGTCAGTGGACTCCACTGTGGATCTAGTGGCAGTTCACGACCATCATAAGGCCAATCCTCAACTCAACACTCCATACATAAATTTCTAAACCCATTATTATAAAAACCAATATATAAAACACCTATAATATAGGTAAATCCAAAAAAATAGAGAGTTCAATAATCTAAAATTATCTGGTACATTTTACTAAGAGTGTATGTTACACATTTATCATATTGGTAACATGTTTTTCATTTATTTAATAATGTAATTAATTAAATCATCTCCCACTAAAATGATGACCACTTTTAGAACCATATTTTCTCATAGTGGAAAATGATTTATATTTAATTATAAAATGTTTTTTCATTGGTGTTATTATCACCAAAAACACTATTTATGGAGACCATCAATCCAATCATATCATAATGGAATGTTGGATGGTTGAGTGAAAAACTATTTACCAAATCTATTATACCAATAAACTGGACCCAATTCCTCTAGTACACCAAATATTATAGTTTCCTAGCTATGTTTAACCTAAAAAACACAGAAAAATAATACATTTAACTTTTAGGGTCACCTCATTACTTTGTTTTCTTTCACATGACAATCCTTGTGCTCCTAACATTTCTAGGGTCACACCCGGTTTTTCATGTCATTATTTTGATCAAGATTATTTGAAATCCCGATACATTTTTGTTGTCTTAGGTGAGATGAAAATTGAGTTTCTAAGTTTTATATATGTCTAATCACCCTAATTTTGGTTCCACATTGCTTGTTTAGGGGTTTTTGAAGAAAAGGTGGTTACTTCATGATTTGGGCCAACCATAAGCCCATTTCTAGTTTTGAAAACCGAATTTATTTTTTTATAACTCCTTTGTTTTTTATCATTTTTCACCCATTACACATCCCAATTGTTCTATACTGACATAATAAAAATTGCATATCCTTTTTGACCACATAAGTATTCATAATCATGCTGAAATTGGTTTACTTATTTCGGCATTGGGCCAGCCCATGGGCCCATTTCCAGTTTTAAAAAAATAATTTTTTTATATCTAATTCAATGTTTTATATTTTTCAGTGATTACACTACCCACTAGAATCCATAATCTCTATACTCAACCCCATTATCGATTTCCACTCTATGGATCACATATGAGTTGTGGATTATGGAAGACATTCTCAATGTCTCTAAAATCATATAGAATTGTGAACGTAAATTGTTTCACAAATAAATCATTCCATTCATACTAGTTTTCTCACAATTATTCTTCAACTGGTTATTCCTGATCTTAGGAGACTCTCAAAGATGTTTCATGCCATTACCTTTTGTCTAAGGGTTTATATCTAATGGGAGAAGAAGACTTATCTAGTTGAAAATGTGAGATTCCTTCTCATTTATCCTCCATCTTTTTCCTCCATTCAATGTATCATGGTTTAATAATCCTTTCTAGTCATTATAGACCAATGGTTCTGTTATTAAAAGGTTTTTTATGGACATTATATTCATTTGGGCCAGTTATTCATAGTTTTAGGGTTTATAGTCCCGCGACGGGTGTTTTTGGGTGTGTGTTTCCATTACGCCAAGGATTTGAGGTAGGATTTTCTTTGAAAAAGCATTTATCATTTATGTTTCGTCATTATCATACTATTATAACCTTATTTAAATGATATTTGCTTTTTTGAAACCTTGGTTTTAAATGTTTTGTGTGAAAATTATGTTTTATGACTTATTTTGTTAAAAATATAGTTGTTTTGGTATAAATGTGCACTCCTCTTGTTTGATAAATTATTCCATGAGATTACTCACTTGTTTTATGGTATTTTTAATATGTTTCAGTAGATTTAATAAATATATGTCATGAAAATGGTATTTTATCTTTTTTTAAGTGGTTAAAATAAGTTGTTTTGTTAAAGAGTGCATGCCACATGTTCGTTAAATTCCCTGGTAGGCTTTTATGTATCTAGTGCAATTTAAAAATGATTTTTATAGATTTATAAATAAATTTGATGCATGTAAAAAATTATTTTGGGATACTTTTATGGTTTTCAAATTTGTATTTGGTTTTACAAATAAATGGGTTTTGGTTTGCCACATGTTTTGGCCCGAGTTGCTGGAAAATGGCATGTTTCACATTCTTATATAAATGGTTGTGTTTTTAATTTGTAACCTGAGTGTTTTATGGGATTTATAAATGTGGTTTGTTGCTGTATATGGTGTGTATATTCCACTTTTAAAAAAATTAAAATCCATAACTTTTTCAAATGTAAGTTTTGTGAAAATGTTTAAAGGCATGTTTGTCCTTTCCTAAAAATGAGGAATGTGTGTTTTACTTGTATAAACCATGTTGGGTCAATTGTGATTGGTGTATTCATACATGAAATGATTTTCTTAAATATTTTTAGGGCTGACAAATATGTTTGGGTATGGTCTTGTTGTGTGTTTATAATTCAAATAGTGTTTTGAATGAGTTTTATGTGCAAAGCCTCAATACACTCCTTGAAATTATTTTACGAAAATATGTTGTGGTTCGTTGATTCGTGAAGGAAATGTGAAGAATATTTTTGGGATATTTGTGTTTTTATGGTTTTGGAATGTAATTTTGATGTTAACTGTGTATTTGATAATATGTGTAACTTTATTGAGCACTAAAGGGAATCCCGGGTATCTTGGTGGGCGGATGTGTACTAGTATACTAGTGATTCTGTGGGGTTTGGCCCTTGTTTCACATAGTATGTTTTATGATGAAAACAGTGACTAAAATATGAAGATTATTATGTGGGGGGACCACTAGGTTATTGGTATACTCCCTACTAGTGGCCCGTGTGCATGAGAATGGATATTTATTATGGTTACTTTCACTGAGATATGAGGTACTTGGGGACCATAACTAATTAGTGCCTAGGGGTGTTCAGATGACATGTGCTCATTGGCTATTTTGTACTCACCATCGGCATATTGTGTGTTTGGTTGGTAAATTCAGTAGTGTGTTGCATTATTATAAAAGTGTAAATTCATTAAAGCAACCCTCTTGAAGACTATTTTCATTTTGAAGTTGCACCTCTTTGAAAATTGTAACTAGCACTCTTGTTTATAAAACATGAAATTATTTGTCTGTTAATTTTTTTATATAGAATGGGACCTTATTTGGAAATAATACCTTTATATTTTTTATTTAATACTTCAAATTGTTGCTTCTTTTATTTTAATGGTTGTTCATTGGGAATAGAATTTTGGGCTATCCTACAGAGTTTTAATATTCACGCATATAGTCTTCTTCTATTTTACCCATTGTACAGGTCTTAGCATGAGTTCGATCGCCTTGGGAGACTTGTGATCATTATGTTGGACAGTTACAAGAAAGGTCACATGGTGTTTTTTTGGTTATCGGGTGTGGTCAGATGAGTTGTTGGTTTAGTTGTACTTTCAGTTTCTTGTACAGATAGTGTTCAGTTCAGTTTTTATATAAATTTATTTTGGGTTGTAAATTTCTTTCTACTGTTTGATTTATTGTTTATATATGGGAGAAATGTTTACCTTGTGTACTCTATTGATTCCCTTGGTGCTTGTATCCATCCCGAGAGGATCAGGAACGCCTCTAGAGACTTGTCGCAGGCTGGCCCTTGTGACCGGTTCAGGGTTGACTCGGGATGGTTCGTGACAAAATGGAATCAGAGGAGGTAGGCTCTTAGTAGACATTTCTTTTTAGAGTGCCCTTGTTATTTGGTGGATGTTGAGGTAGATGGAGTATGATTTTTGGTACGTGAGGTGTAATTGTGGGAAGAGTGTTGCGAACTATTTCTCTTTCCAATCCTCGGGTATCCAAAGGAAGTCTGGTTTTATTAGTGTCTTTTTTTCTTGTTGATTTTATGGTTTTGGGAAATGAAAAATGGAGTCGACCAATGGACTTTGTGAGCTCATAGGGCCTGGAAAGCCATGTGGATCTGAGGCATGGTATAAATAAGTCTCTCTGTGTTAGTGTTGTGTTTGACATATAGCCGCCATCCATAGGGTCAAGTCACGCACTGACACTAGTTCCCTTTTGTGGGTTCTTGGACGTTTCTTGAATAATGAATTTTTGTTTTCAAAACACTTGTGTGAAAAGTATGGAAATGGGATTTAAAGGAATGATTGGAATTTTAAAAGGGGAAAATGGGTTTTCAAATATTAAATATAAGAATGGTTTTGGAAGGTTGTGTTCTTTAACAATTTTTTTGGAGAAAGTGAAAATGATTTAAAAGTATTGGATTTTCCCTAATATAATCTTGTTATTTCTTGAAATAAACGGTTTTGAAAGTGTTCATAATTATAAATGAATTATGAAACCTTGTTTTAAATGGGGTGTTTCAGAATATTGAATAGTTTTTTAATCTTATGAAAACGTATTAAAAATTTGGATTTGTGCGGATTGTGTTTTTCTGGAAAGCGGTTTTGGCCTTTGTGGTTGTTAAATTATAAAAAAAGACCTTGATGAATTTTTAATAAAATTGTAAATGGATATTTGGAATAGAATAGTTATTTTTTTATATTCTATTAAATCAAATAGATTATTTTTTTAATCAAATGGTTCTTGATGAAGTTTGGTTTGTTTTGTGGAATATGAAAGGTGTTTTTGACTTAGTGGTTTTTGTTCCTTTTTATGGTACATTATTTTTGGAATGATGCTGTTTTGTATTGGCCATTGGTGTTTTTATGGGTTCTCACATGCCTGATTTTATTTATATATATAAGGATGATCTATGTGGAATGGTTTTTGAGTGCTTGGTGTGGCACATTAATATTCATGTGAGTGAGACTTGATGAAACACCATTGGTGAATGTGAAAATCCACCAAGTTAGTTTTTTTTCAGAAGTGTTTTTAACTGAAAATTATTTGTGTTTTTTTTTGAATTGACAGTTATGTGGATGGATTATACTATGTCTTAGAAGTTTTTTCTATTCAGTATGATTCTTTATTACCTAGAATTAATACTCTTGTTTCATCTTGAGATGGGATATTGTTGGTAAATCGGGTTTTGAGTAATGTTTAGTGGGATTCAAAAGATGCATTGGATGTTGTGATATGGCCATAGATAGTTCTATGTTTGCAAGATTTCCATTTGATAAACCTAAGGACTATTTATTATGTTTTACAAGGTAGTTCCACCTCCTAAATAATTCTTCATCCCATTAGTTTAAATAGAGAGCTGTTTGGGATCGATTTAATGTGTTTCTATGTCGTGATAATTCTTGTGGACATAGTAGTTCTATTCATTGATGTTGATGCTTTTCTCCTTATTCTTTTTTCATTCTGCTCTTCATTCTGAGTGAGATATAATTTTGATATGTATTTATGAGTTCCTATTTATAATAATGTTTGTTTTTGAGGAAGTGATTTTTTTGAGTGGTATGATACATAGCACCTAACTGTGGGGCACCAGATGCTTCATGAATTAGGCCTCCAGCCATATGTCTCAGAGTGAAGCATTTCATGTAGTAAGAAAATATACTGAGGTGTGGGGAGCTTGACCAGGATCATGCCTCCACCATTATGGTTAGGTCATTTCAATGTCTATATTTTGGATCCTCATTACTGTGAATTTACATATCTCACAACAAGTGTGGTAGACTTACACCTCACACAGTGTCTATGGTTATGCCTTAATGGATGTGGGTTTCCGATCAATGTCCCTTTTTTGGACTGCCTCTGTAAATTTGGTGCGGTCTTGGTGTTACCAATTCATAGGTGGAGATTTTTTGGTAGTTCCTTGGTTTCCTTTTTGGTTACAGTGGCCAAGTTAATGGGTCCCCTTCCCTCCCCTCCCCGAATGGTGGGGGTCGAGATCAATGCTGAATGTGTTGGCCCAGTTCTTCTCCCATCTGTTCAAGAGTGGATGGTTTATATGTCCATGTTGTAACCCTTTTAACTTTGTTTGGTGGGTTGTTGTGGGAGGGTATTTTTTGGACTTGTGAAATTGAGGTAATGTTGAGTTCTAGTTTTTTTCGTTGCTAGTTGGGTTCTAATGGTGGGGAGACCCACCACGGATCTCATTGATTTTTTCTCCTATGAACTTTTCTAGTACTAGTTGTTTATTAATATAAGAGAGTACATTCTGTACTCCCATAGATTCCTTGGTTTACTTGAGTTTTCTTTAGTTTGGGAGATTGTTTATTTCAGTGGGATAAGGCCCAACAATCGTGTTCTTGGCTGGGATTTGGAGGTGGTGGCTTGACCTATCCATTGATTTTCACAAAGTGGTTGTGAGTTGGTGTTTTTTTTGGGAAATATGAATAAGTTATGTTAATATAAAATGATATTTCACTATAATGATAGGTTGGATCATGTTGATAATGAATTCTTAGTTGTTTAACTTTTAGCTGGAATGTGTTATGGCCTTCCGAGGGCGAAAAGCTTTAATGGTGGGGAGAATTGTCACACCCAGTTTTTCATGTCATTGTTTGGATCCAGTTCATTTGAAATCCAAATAGTTTTTTTGGGTTCTTGGGTGCGATGAAAGTTGAGTTTTTATTTTTAATATATGTCTAATTACCCTAATTTGGGTTCCTCATTTCTTTTATAGGAGTGTTTGAAGAAAGGTTGGTTACTTCATGATTTCGCCCAATCGTGACCCCATTTCTAGTTTTAAAAACCAAATTTGTTTGTTTTATAACTCCTTTTTTCATCTTTTTTCACCAATTACACTTTCCAATTGTCCTATACTGACATATTACAACTTCCATATCCTTTTGTACCACTTAAGAATTCAGAATCATGGTGAAATTGTGTTACTTATTTATGCATTGGGCCAGCCCATGGGCCAATTTCTAGTTTAAAAAAAATAAATTGATTATTTTATATCTAATTAAATATAAAATATTTTTCATTGATATGACCTCCAACCGTAAGAGAATATCCCTATTCTCAGCCCCATTGTTGATTTCCCATCTTTGTATCTCATATGAGTTGCGTATTAGGGAAGACTTTCTCAATGTCTCTCAAATCGTCCAGAATTACAAAGGTAAATTGATTCTTGAATAAATCATTTCATTCATACTGTTTTTCACACAATTATTCTTTTCCTGGTTATTCCTGATCTTATGAGACTCAACAAGACGTTTCATCCATTAACATCCCACTAAGGGTTCAGATCTAATTGAAGATGAAGAGTTTTCTAGTGGAAAATTTGAGATTCCTTCTCCTTTCTCCTCCCTCTTCTTCCTCCATTCATTATATATTGGTTTTATAATCCCCTATAGTCATGATAGACCTAGGGTTCTGTTATTACATGGTTTTTTATAGATTTTATATTCATTTAGGTCTGGTCTTCATATTTTTAGGGTTTATAATTCTGTGACAGTTGTTTTTGGGTGTCCGTTTCCATTACGCCAAGGATTTGAGGTAGGATGTTCTTTGAACAATCCTTTATCATTTAAGTTTCATCATTATCTTGCATTTATAAAATTATTTATATGATATTTTTTTTTGAACCCTTGGTTTTAAATTTTTTGTGTGCAAATTATGTTTTATGACTTATTTTGTTAAAGATAGAGTTATTTTGGTATAAATGTGCACTCCTCTTATTTGATAAATTATTACATGAGCTTATGAACATGGTTTATTGTATATTGAATATGTATCAGTAGATTTAATAACATTATGGCATGAAAATGGTATTTTATCCCTTTTTAAGTGCATAAAATAAGCTGTTTTGTAAAAGAGTGCATGCCACGTGTTTGGTAAATTGTCCGATTGGCTTTTATGTGTCTAGTGCAATTTAAAAATGATTTGTTTGGATTTATAAAAAAATTGTCAGCATGTAAAAAAATATTTTGGGATCCTTTTATGCCTTTTAAATTTTTATTTAGTTTTACAAACAAATGGGTTTTGGTTTAAAACATGTATTGGCCCGACTTGCGGAAAAATGGAATGTTTCACATTCTTATGAAAATGGTTGTCTTATAACTATGTAACCTGAGTTTTTTATGGGATTTATGAATGTTTATTGATGTTGTATATGGTGTTTATACACCTCTGTAAAAAAAATTTGAAATGCATATCTTTTTGAAATGATATTTTTGGGATAATTTGTAAAGGCATTTTTAGCCATTCTTAAAAAGGAAGAATAAGTGTTTTACTTGTATGTACCATGTTAGGTCAATTGGGATTGTTTTATCATCCATGAAATTATTTTAGTAAATGTTTTTAGGGTGGAAAAATATTTTTGGGTATGTTCTTGTTGTGTGTTTATAATTCAAATAGTGTTTTTGAATGATATTTATGCACAAAACCTCAATACACTCCTTGAAATTCTTTTAGGAAAATTTGTAGTGGTCCGTTTATTCATAAAATAAATGTAAAGAGGTTTTATGGGATTTTTGTGTTTTTATGGTTTGGGAATGGGATTTTTATGTGAAATGTGTATTTAATAGTATGTGTAACTTGATTGAGCACTAAAGGGAATCCCGGGTATCTAGGTGTGTAGGCATGAACTAGTATTCTGGTGATTCTGTAGGGTTTGGCCCCTATTTCACGTAGCATGATTGACGATGAAAAAACTAACTAAACTATGATTATGATTATGTTTGGGGACCACTAGGTTATGGTTATTCTCCCTACTAGTGTTTCGTGTTCATGAGAATAGATATTTATTATGGTTACTTTCACCCATATACTAGGTACCTAGGGCTCACTACTAAATAGTGCCTAGGGGTGTTCACATGACTTGTGTTCGTTGGCTATTTGGTACTCTCCATCAGCATAAGTTGTGTTTGTTTGGTAATTTCAGTAGAGTGTGTGATTTTTTTAAAATTGTTAATTCTTCCAATCAGCCCTCTTGACAACTATTTTCATTTTGAAGTTACACCACTTTGAAAATTGTAACTAGATATCTTTTTTATAAAACATGAACGTTTTTTATCTGGTAATTTGTTTTTTATAGAACAAGAATTTATTAGGAAAACATGATTTTATATTTTTTATTTAAAACTTGAAATTGATGTTTCTTTTATTTTAAAGGATGTTGCATTGGGAATAGAATATCAGGCTAACCTACTAATTTTTAATACTCACACCTATAGTCTTATTATGTTTTTATCCTTTGTGCAGGTCTCAGTGTGAGTTTGATCGCCTTGGGATACATGTGATCATTATGTTGGAGAGTAACTACAAGGGTCACATGGAGTTTTTTTTGGTTTTATGATTTGGTCAGATGAGTTGTTGGTTTAGTTTTACTTTCAGTTTCTTGTACAATTAGTGTTTAGTTCAGTTTTTATATAAATGTATTTTGCGATGTCCATTTCTGTCTGTTATTTTTTTTATTTATATATTGGTGAAATCATTCCCTTGAGTACTCTATTGATTCCCTTGGTTCTTGTCACCATCCCGGGAGGATCAGGAATGCCTCTCGAGACTTGTCGCGGGCGGGCCCTTGTGACCAGTTCAGGGTCGACTCAGGCTTGTTCATGACATCCAGAACTAACCCGATTGAATGATCAACATCTTGAAATATGTTTCATTATGAGTAATATAACACTTAGTATTTCAAAGGGCCTATGATATCAACATCTTATACCATATATTGGTTTTCCATGTGTTCATTGTTCTAAATACTCTATTGGGAATACCTATTAAATCCACAAAACCAAAATATTAAAACATATTAATGTATAACTCTTTAATCAACAAATAATTTTTGTTACTAACACACCTTTAAATATAAATATTATAAAAAATATCTAAATTAAAACCATCTATAAGGTATATAAATCATTTTAATGTAATGGATTATACTTCTATTAAAACAGTAATAACAAAAAGAGTATTCTTGGATAAATAGTTATCCAACACCCACATTTCTAGTAATGTCATAAACCTCTGTGAAAGAGAGTATTCTATCCTAAATTCTATTTCACCAAGGTCTCTTTACCTAATACATATAAAATTAACCACACAATTCTAATGACAAATATGTATAATAAATTAATTATTTCATAATTCATGTTTTTATCCCTAAACAATCCAATGTCATTGATGAAGTAATCTAAATCACTTATCATACCTAGCATGTTTTTCTTTATATGAACATTTATAAATTTATATAAGTAGATTAATTATTTAAAATAATTCACATATATATATATATATTAATATTATAAAAATATATTAATGAATAAATAGAGTTTTAAGATAAATAAATTAATGATTCTAAAATTTCAATTTGTGATGAACAATTCATAATTACAGAAAGAATATGAAATAAATAATTTAGCAATGTAATTTGTACATTACTTAACTAAATAAATATAAACACATTAAATTTACTTCTAATATTAACAGGTTCATATTATCATGTATGCTGAATTTTATTTTAGGTATATGATATCTTCAATAAAAACATTATTTATATAGATTATTATTATATTTTTTGTGAACATAAATAAATAATTTTTTTATTTATACCATGATTATATCAATTATCGAAACTCCCCTTGATATAGTTGAATTAATTTTCAATAAAATTCATCTTTTAATTCAAACTTTTTAAATTTAATATTTTAAATAATTCATAAAATTATATAAACTCTTTTATATATTTCCTTATTTTTAATTTTATAAAAAAATTATAATTTACACTTAAAATTTATATATAAAAATAATATATTTGTATTATATTTCATGTTTTATAACTGAAGATGTGTGGATATTAATTAATTAAAAGAATTATCAACATTTTATAAATAAATATAATTATATTTGAATTAAATTAATTTAAAAATTATTTATCAACTAAACAAATATCTATTATTAACTTTTTCTATTGTTTTTAAACACTTTATAAGTTATATAACTAAATTCGTAATAAATGTTTTAAAAATAATATATATATATATATATGTCTCTATGTGTGTGTGTCTTATTTTAAGACATATCCATATCATATGTAGAGATATGGAACTACATATTATGGTCTGGGAATCAATGCTTACAACATATAAAGCCACACTATATATCATATTGTTTTATATACCTATACTAAATGGTGTTGTTTTCCTATTATGACTTATGATATCCTCAATATATCCACAGAGATATATGGAATTATTTTATGGTTTTACATCAGTGTCACTATACACTAGGATTGTTTATATTATTCACTTTAATATACTATAAAATAGAAGAATTTCAATATGAAACTGAAAATAGGGCCCAATTCCAAGCCATGTGACAGACATTGTGATCATATCAAATTCCATGTTATCAAATCATTACCATTATTTTTACCATGATTGTTTATTATTTAAATAATGTTTAAAATGATGAATTTTTTTATATATATTAACGTCTATTGTATGAAGAAATATGTGATTTGGAACTATGGCTTATTTTAACATGATTTTGGTATCATAATAAGCGTTCTGATAACAATGTATGATATAGTTAATTAATAGCACATATGAATAAATTAAAACCATACAAATAAAATTTATATGGAAAATTTATCACCTTGAAACAAAAAAAGGTGAATGAGTCACCATTAAAAATATACCACTAGAAAACTTGTTATAACAATTAATATAAACCCAAGGTGAATGAATCATCATGGATATAGTAATAATATGTGAATGAGACATTATTTATTGAAATTAACCTAGTAAAATTTTCATCACCACATATACAAACAAGAGGTCAACGAGTTACCATAGAATAAATAAACCAAATGTGATTGTTTTTTCAACAGATACTTAAACTGTAGTTAAATGACTTGTCGCCAAATATATAAAAAATTAGGGACTCATTTATCATCATATACATAGCCATATTTCATTGAGTTTTCAGGAAATATATAAAATATATATAAAGATTATTAAATAATATGCATAACCCTGGAATGTTGATTTATCCTTGTACATATTAAATTTAGTGATACCCATCAAGGGTGATAGATATACCTAAAATAATCTACATTGGAAAATGATTTATAAACAAATATAAAAATTATGGTTGAATAATATAGTAGTTATAAATAACATGGCTTAATGATATATCACCAATGGTGAATGATTAACCACCATAAATATATGTACATTTCAAAAAAATATTACATAATCATAAGTTTTTGGACAAGAATTATCATTCTCAAATTTTTAGTTTCTTTATGGTTCAAATTTTTAGAGAATTAAGTCATAAATTTTATATAAAAACCCATATATTAAAAAGTGGACACATTTGCACAGTATCCATTTTTTCACAATACAAAACATTTAAAGTGAATAATGTTTTCCTTTTATGAAAAATACTCATGAATTTCTACCTAAACTATTATATATTTCTAGTCATCCTAAAACATTGGTAAACAAAATTAAAAATTTGTGATGTGTGAAAACCAATCAGTAATTGATATAAAGAAATGCATCAATTAGACTTGTTAAGAACATGAAAGCACAGAAATATATACCTTATTCATGTTATTCATTGAACTTATAGAATAAATAATATTCATATGGAAAAAATAAATTGTTCTAAATGAAATCCATTAAAACCCACAGAAATTAATATATACCATTAAATGAATATTGGATCATTGTATTCATAACTCATGTTCATTCATGTCATAAATAATTTGAGTTGAGTTAAATAAATATGGGAAACCACCTTGTTTACCTCTCTTCTTCTTTATATTGATGATAAGGAACATTGCTCAATGCATTGGAAAGCTATATCTGGATCCCCTATAATATAATATATATCGAGATCACCCATCTTATAATTTGAATTAGGATCTCCCATCATCATATAAAATTATCATGTACCATATCATAAAAAACAATTCCTTCACCTTTTCATTATAAATCAATTGATAAACTCTTTCTAACCCATAACCAAAGAACTTGACATAAAATTTTGGTGAAATGTCCCATTATTTTAATAAACATTAAAATGACAAAATTCCAAAAAAATTGATGAAATAGTTTAATTTGAAAAAATATATGAAAAAGTTTAATAAAATATTTAATGAAATGAACATCCATGATGGGTGGAAATTCCATTCATTCAATAAAGTAAAAACAATTATTTCATTCTCACCATCGGAAAAAATACCCTATTTTAAAAAGGAAGTTAAAATTACTTTTTAAAAATTGTACATCAACTCAAAGGTTGTTGAAAAATAAATTTAATAGTAAATTAGTCATAAAAAATTATATTCATGGGGAATTTAAATGAAAATTTATATGGATAAAAAATAATATAGAAACATTAAATCTTTTAGAATATAGTTTTAAGGGAAAATCCATTATCTTAAATATCTTCTAGCATCGTGAATGATTTATATTCAAAATAATTAAATAATATAATTTATTTAATTAATTATAAACATTTTTAATATTAATTATACAATAAATATACATTTTATGTTAGTCATAACCATTCTTTGTATAGTTAATTATTTAGCGTTATATTGGTGATTTTGATTATGTTCAGTTTAGAGTCCCAAAATAGCATTGGTAAGATGACAATCGTAAAAGGTTCATTATATTACCATCTAAATAATATTAATAAATAAATTATTATCACTAATATATATAATAAAAATTTAAAACAATTTATAAATATTTTAAGGATCCATTTTATCAAAAATTAATTTTGAGTATAAATTTAAATTTTTTATTCTATATGCATATATGGTGTAAAATAGTAATTTTACATAGTCGATGAAATCAGATAATATTTATGGACACTCCATTGGTCACATAATATAGTTTTTTCATTAGGATAGGAGTTAGGTGGAATTATGAGCTATATTAATTTGTGAGAATTAATTAGTATTTAATATTTAATAAATTATATTTTAATTTATTTTTGCCTATTCATTCAGTCATATTTTTTGTAAAAAATTCAGATTGAGATTATCAATCCACTATTGTATCAAGAATGTTTATTTTTACCTAGGTGTGTTTTAAACTCAGTTTTGGCATTGGGGTCGAGGTGCGCCACCATTACAGTTTGTTTTTTTTTCATTTTGTTTTTTATCCTCTTTTCATTTCATCTTTCCCTACTAGATTCTCAAAACATTCCCTACGGGATATCCTTCATGGTAACCAATTTGATATAGTTAGAGGTATAGAGATAGAGGTAGATAGATATGGAGAAGGATGTACCACTACAGAGCTCAAGACACATATGATCATCATATGACTACTATGGACAACAGTTAAGAGCAACACCTTAGTCGATTCCCCCAAAGGGTATTATTTTTTATGTTTCTCCATAAATCCTTTAAGATTAATAATTTTATCTATTAATTTCGTTAATTCTTTGTTGATATCCATAGTCGGATGATCTATATTTTTTTCTGAGAAAATTTGTGTTTTGTTGTGATTTGGGTTATTTCCATTCAGGAAAACCCATGTACATAGTGTGTTGTTTCGGAAACACACATTATGTGTTATTACTATACGTGGAAGATGATATTTTGGAAGTAAATTACATGTTTGGGATATACACTTTATGCAATTGCACTATGTCATGTAGCAGAGTACAGGACCAGCCAGCCTATGTATGGGGAGAAGATCGTGTAGATTGCCCTACCAAAAACTGTGTGGGTAGCACATCATGTAACAGTATACATCTAGGCCATAGGATATACATGGTAATGTATCCCATGTATGGTACACACTATGTACAGATCCAAAATTCCATTTAATTGGGTGTTTATATGCTAGGTATGGATGGAATACAAACCGATAGGGTAGTTTGAGGGAACATGTTGTGTAGTGGGTATACACGTCATGTACTACCCCTTTACTACCATTTGGGGGTGTTCCATGTATTTTCACCCATGATTCATAATTATCCCCATTAGTAGTCCATTATGAGTATCTTTTTTCATGGACAATAATGAAAAAACTCTTGAGAAGTATTGAGGACTATTGTGCTGCATTTCAGGATTCTTCATAAGCAGATAGTTTCTTCCTTCATAAAATTGAAAATGGTTGTATCATGAGAGTGAGACATGAATAGTGAATATAAAAGAGATATCTATATTTAATTATTCCTTTATAACTTTTCTCTTGAGGATTTCTCCCTTGTGAGATGATCCCTTATTGCCTACGAGGTCATGAGTGTAGTTATTTCCTAGGATCCCATGTAGGATCCATGTGCATATGTTTTGAAATTGAGGATCCCATGTAGGTTGCCTCTATCCTCTTAATATTCCCTAGTATCCCTTGTGGCATACCTTTTCTTACCGTATGACACAGGTAATCCCTTGTATGATCCCTTTCATTTATAATATTTTTATGATCCCATATAGTATGCCTCAATCTTCTTACACTGATTGAGGGCCTCATATGGGATGCATCTTTCTATATATTATTTCTTGGATACCTTTTAGGAATTATCCCTTTACCTTTTTTTATGAATCACTTTTTGAATGATTTGTCTTATATGTAGACATGAGGAACCATGTAGGATTACACTCTAGTGTTTGACATGATGGACCTAATGGGTGCCCTAATTTTTGACCAACCATATGGTTGTATATCGGGTTTGGGAATATATCATAGCATGTGTATCCATAGAACCTATATTGAACAAGTAAGCACATGGGGTTGTGGTAGTAGCAGTGGGTTAGGTGTTAAAAAATCCCCACTATATTATTTGTACATCATATGTTTTCTAGATATGTAGTGATGTTTATCAGAGGTGCTTCATGGTTAGTAGGTTATGAGCCTGATGTGAGCCATCTATATTTCTCTTCTGGATTACAACTCATGGTTTCCTAGGATCTAGTTTGTCAGACATGTTATTGTTTATTATTTTTATACCCATAGGTACGACCTAGGACCTAGAAATTGATCCTATACTTTTAATTAATATATTATTTGGATTTCCATAGGCTATTCCTAAGAACTATCACTAGTGTAGAAAATGTTATTTATGTCGGTTATTTTTCATTTTTTATGTTTTTCTTTAGCCGACGTTAATATGGATGAAATTATGAGTAAAGTTTTTTACTCCGGTTATTTAAAAACTGATGTAAAAAACATAACATCGCGGTATTTATCACGTCGGTTAATTAATAACTAACGTGAAAAAACCGGGGGGTTTGTAACGTCAATTAGTATATAACTGCCATGATAAACTGGGGGGTGCGGGTTTATCACGTCAGCTATATAATAACCGACGTTATAAACACATGTGGTGGAGTTTATCATGTCAGTTATTAAATAACCGATGTGATAAACCATTTCCCAGACCTTTTATCACGTCAGTTATTAAATAACTGATGTGATATACCATGCCACAGGTGTTAATCACGTCAGTTATTAAAAAACTGACATGATCAACCCTTACTGATTTCTTTATCAAGTCGGTTATAAAATAACCGATGTTGAAGAAAAATTTGTTTTTTTAAATTTAATGCAGTCCTCTGCTCTCCCAGAAACAACCAGAAACAAAATCAAGAATTCGTACCACAAAAAGAGAAGGAGAGAAAAACAATAACTAATGAAAATTTAAGCATTTACATTGATAACATATAAAACATACCCCACTTGGGAGCCCCCACCCTCATGAATAACCCCTAGACAGCCACAAACACCCCGAGACAACCCCCCCCCCCCCCCCCCCCCCACCCTCATGTATACCCCCACACCCTGGACAGCCCTCCCCTACCCCATTGGATCCCCCACGACACCCCTGGATTGCCCCCCCGACCCCCTGGATAGCGCTAAACACCCATGGACAACCCCCACCCTCTTGAACAGGACCCCTCACCCCCTCACCCCACTTGTCAACCCCCACCCCATTGGAGTCCACACCACACCCTTGGACTGCCCCCTGACCCCCTGGGCATCCCCCAAACACCCCGGGACACCCCCCCACCCTCCTGAACAACATCCCCTCACACCTCACCCCACTTGATAACATATAAAACATACCCCACTTCACAGCCCCCATGCTAATGTATACCCCCTGGACATCCCCAAACACCTCGGGACAACCCCCCACCCTCATGTATACCCCCCCCCCCCACACACACACACCCTGGACAGCCCTCCCCCACCTCATTGGATCCCCCACCAGACCCCTGGACTTCCCCCATCCCCCAGGACATCCCCAAAGACCCCATGACAACCCCCACCCTCTTGAACATCACCCCTCACTGCTCACCCCAATTTCCAGCCCCCACCACACCTTTGGATTGCCCCCCAACCCCCTGGATATCTCCAAACATCTGGGGACAACCCCCCCCCCCCCACCACCCTCATGTATACCCCCCCCCCCCCCCACACACACTCTGGGCAGCCCTCCCCCACCCTATTGGAGCCCCCACCACACCCCTGGACGGCCCCCTGACCCCCTGGACATCCCCAAACACCCTGGGACAACACCCCCACCGTCCTGAACGGCACCCCCTCACCCCCCCTTGACAACCCCCACCACACCCCTTGACTACCCCCAACCCCCTGGATAGCTCTAAACACCCAGGGACAACCCCCCCCCCCCACCCTCATGTATACCCCCCCCCACACCCTGGACAACCCTCCCCCACCCCATTAGAGCACCCACCACATCCCTGGACTGCCCCCTGACCCCCTGGAAAACCCTCCCCCACCCCATTGGAGCACCCACCACATCCCTGGACTGCCCCCCTGACCCCCTAGACAGCCACAAACACCCCTTGACAACCCCCACCCCCTGGACAGCACTTCCACGCCCCTGGAAAGCCCTCCCACACCCCTGGACAGCCCTTCCACTCCCATAGACTGCCCCACCCCACCGGACAGCCCTCCTAGAACCCTGGACACCCCCCAACCACAGTGAACACCCCCAACACCCTTGAAACCCCTCCCCCTAGACCAGAATCCATACCAGAAAAACCATCATTAGTAGACCAAAACAAGAAGTAGAGAAAAATTAAACATTCACATATATAACATTCAAAACATACACTGTCAACTTCAAAAAAAAACTAAATCCAACCTAAACGACTACCAAGTACACAATTACAATGACAATATTCAAAATTACATTTTACATTACAAACAACTAAAATTCAATCAAACCTATAAAATCATTTCACCACACCACTTGTATGTGTTTGATGACTTCAGCAGTATAGGGTTGAGGGTCATCAAAAAGCTACAAATGAAAAGGATATTAGTTAAAGTGTATAATGAATAAATCAAATTGAAATATTATGGAAACGTTTAAGAGGAAATCTTACCAGGTCAAAATTCACAATTGTCCTAGTTGTTATTATTTCATACATAAATCTTAAAATATAATATCCACATTCGATGACACCTTGTTGTTCAGGACAATTCTGTTTGAATGATTGTAAATTCAATATATTATTTTTATGTAATAAATCAAAAAGTACAAATTATAAATGTACATTTACCTTTACATTTACATATTTGATCTTTGCACTCCTTTTCTTTGTGTTTTTTCGAAAGTAGGCCCATTCCTTGTTAAAAAATAATACGAATGGGGTAAATTTAGAATTCATTATAATATATAAAACTATTGATAAATTAAAACATACTTTTCAAATATATTCTTAAAACTTTCCCGCACATCATCATGGATAGAGCATATCCAATAAAGTGCTTTCTCCATTGGGAAAAAACCCCTAACATCCAATGATCACTGATAAAATGAAATTTAACATTTGTGGTTTTTTATGTTAAAAGATAATTAACTCTTTGAGAGAGATTTGTTTCATTACTATCACAAAAAATCATCATCCAACATTGTGTGACTATATTCTTTTCAAGTCTTTTAGCAATATAAAGCATTCTTTGTTCCTCATCCAATGTACATGCTTCAGGGGAAATAAATTGCGGGTCCATGAATCCATATACATCTGTCAGCTCATTCCTCTCACAAATTTTATAAAGATACCTAATACAAAATAGACATAAGTATACATTTTTAATAAGTATAACATTGGGAAAAGGTGTTAAGACTTACATGGAAAAAATTGCACCACATTGATGCCCAACTTATCTCAAGTAACAAGCTTCATGGTATCAGTTTTCATAATCCCCACACATATTTCACATCCACAAACATGAGATTCCATTGGAAACTCATAATGACCCACCAAAAAATTTGAATATCATGACAATCTGTCAAGACTAATAGAATATGTATCTGATGTCATAGCCATTTGTCTTTGTTGTTGTCTATACAGTATTTCTTTACCATTGAAGTATTCTTGTAAAAATAAATAGAAAAATATATTAGTTTTCAAATGATAAATCAAAATTAATAAAAAAAATTAAATAAAAGATATAACATTCATACATCTATGTTAATGAGTCGAACAAGTCTGGATGGACAAATAAAAAATGGTCGATACTATGTCCATCTGTTGCCACCTCATCTGTAGGTAATGGTACCCGAGCTGATCTATCTATAATATCCTATACAGTGACCCTCTAATTCTCTACCTCTAATTGTGGATGATTAAATGTATCTCCTTTTCAATATACCAACCTATATGATACTATATGATGTTGAGTATTATCAACATACAACTTGCAATAAGTAAGAAGATGCGGTGGAGTAGTAGGATAAAAAATAGAGTCCGCAGACTGAGGTGGGGGAGTGGGAGCTACTGGTGGAGGAGGAGGATAAATAATGGGGTCTATAGGGGGACGTGGAGGAGTGGGAGCTACAGTCTAAAATTTTCTTTGCATGTCTGCAAACATAGACTCCACCGACGCTCTAATATTTTCCCCGATCATCGCATTAATATTATGAACATCAGCCTACAACTATTTTATTTTTTTATAAATCCCCTCAATTTTAGAAGTTTAAGAACGTGGAAACACTTTTCTTTCTGATACACCTGCCGAATATCCCCTTACATGACCAGGATGTTTGGGCCTTCCTAATGCTGCAGATAAAATATCATCCCTCCCAGTAGCTGTAAATGTCCCCTGTGAACTCTACTCCTAAAGAGAGTCCTATATTAATTAATTGAACATTTCTGTAATGGTTGAAATTATATGAAGAAAATAGTTAACATAAATAAATAAAATAGATATCTTACAATCCTCTCAGCTATGATTCTCGATTCATCCGAAAGATATTGCCATTTTTTCCCTTCTGAGCTCTCTTCCATTTTTCATGTCTAGATGGAGGGGATGGAGGCGCCACCTCTCCAGAGCTTAAAGACTCAGCTCTTAGTTGTTGAAATTTTTCTGCTATCATTTGTTCTTTCTAAAATGAATACCCTCCCTGAGATAAACAATGAGTGTGTACATTTTTAGATTGGATCTCCTGATGAGATTTCCCTATTTTCTGTAAATTAAGAATAATAAATCATTAACAAAACATTAATAAGTTCATTTATATAAGAAATCTTATAAAATTTTACATTTCCCTTACCAAAAATGACTCTTTTCTTCAAAATTTATAAAACTATCTCCATGTGTCTTCATCTATAGAAGGATATATATGACATGGATTTTCATGACTCCTATGACCATAAATGAAATCTGATGAGAGGGTTGATTTGAAATCCCTCCATCTCCTGGAAGCCAATGATGAGAATTTCTTCCTGACTCCTCCAGTGATAGGAATATCAAATGCCATCCGATAAAGAAGAGGTTAAACATAATATATATACTAGAAACAATTAACGAATAGTCAAACAACAGAAAAAGATCTAACCAAAATCACCTCCCACAATTGAGAGATTATTGCTTTATCCACACTTCTCCAGTCATCATACAGAATGCTTACTTTTCTCTTAGCCTGAGTTGCTACAAAACTCTTAAAATATTTTTCATTTGGACCTCTAGGAATATCATCATCATCAAACTCAATGAGTATCTGCTGATCCTGCGTTCAGGAAAGTGCTAATTTTGGTAAACATGTGCACCCACGTTTACCAACCGTTGAACTCTTTCTCGTAATAGGAGCATGTGAATGTTCTTCCCCAGAGGCTTGACCAATATTCTCATCTCCAGAATCATGTGGTTGATCAACTAAATGATCTGTCATTATCCATCAAGCAAAAAAATGTTAGTTCAAAAATATAAAAATTCAAATATTTTAATACTACTATAATCAGAAAATAGAAAAGTGTACTAAGTTACGTAATAGTAAACATTGGTAATATGGTAAGCATGTTAAACAATGGTAATGATGGTCAATATGGTCAATATGGTCAAGATAGTAAACACGGTAAATATGGTAAACATGGTAAACCTGGTAATCATGGTAATGTAATTGTCACTGAAAAAAATAATAGATATATAATTAATGTAATGTTAAACATGATAAAATAAACTAAACAAACATAAAATAAACAAAAAACATAAACTTAATTTGTTTTAATACATGTTTTAATTAATAAAAAACATAAAATATCTAACATTTTATGAAAAAAATAAATGTAAACAAGAAATAAACATATGTTACCTGTATTTTTGGGAATATACAAATAGATTGTTTTCCCAAATTCCTATATCGTGATCATTCCTTATGGAACAAACCATGTCTTCAACATACTCATCATTATTTTCTATTAATCTTTCCATGAAATTAGGGATCTCACATAAACCATCATCTTCATCAAGTTCATCCTCACCAACATATTTTTTTCCCATGAAAACAACAGCCCACTGCATATCTGATTGATCTACTACATAGAAAATTTGTTATGCATGTGTTTACATTATAAATGAATCAATTGTGTCTTCCAATCTATTCAGATTAACAAGTGTCATTCCAAATTCATCATGTCTCACACGGTTGTTACCGATAAACAATTTACAGTTAAAAATAGGAACCTTAATTTTGATGTAATCAACCTCCCATATGTCTTCAATCAGTCCATAATATGAACTTGATATAGAAATTGGGTTTTTGTCCTTAGCCCTCGAAAAATGCATTACTTCTGGAAACACCAATACACCACTATTCTGATCTGCAATTATGTTGTCCTGATATTTTATATGAAATGTATAGCCATTAATGTCAAAACCGGACCATGTTATCACATTTAAACATGGACCACCCACTATCCATATTAATGTCTCTGATACATCTAATCTAACAAGTAAGGTCTTTTAAAACCATGGCAAAAAAAAATTTGTTGTGCTCATTCAAAATACACATTTCATTCTTCTTTGGAGGAAATTGTTTCAACTCATTAATATGCAATGTGATATATGGTTGAGCATAATCTATATTTTTTAAGATGTATGATTCTAAATTCATAATCTGTTCAGCTGACAATGATATTAATTTCAAGCCACGAATCCCCTTTCCCTCATTATTAACTCATTCATGGCAAGATGGAGGCAAACCTTTGTGCTGCGCCGTAGCCAAGAAGCATGTACAAAACTCTGCAACCTCCTAAGAAATATATTTTTCAATAATGGATTCTTTAGTTTGATATGTATTCTTAACATACCACAACAATATTTTCATATACCTTTCAAAAAGATACATCCAACAAAGATATACAGGTCCATAATGCATTATTTCTCGAACTGGATGAATCATTAAATGAACCATTATATCAAAAATATTTGGTGGAAAATACATTTCCAATTGAAAATGTTTAAAAATTTCATCATTTTCCAAAATGTTCAAAGAATTCACACCAATCGCCTTATTACAAATTGAATTGAAAAAATGACCAAACTTCATTATAGTTTTTCTGACAAGGATGGGCGATATTCCACGCAATTCAACAGGTAGAATTTGTTGCATCATGATGTGACAATCATATTATTTCATACCTATCAACATCAAGTCCTTTTAGGAGAAAAAATGTTTTACATTTGAAGAATAACCTTGAGGAACTTTGATATCACGAAGACATTGACAAAAGATAATTTTCTCCCTCTTCGATAATTTATGAAAAGCTGGGGGAAGAAATGTTCATCTTCCATTAGGAGTGGGAGCTAAATCCAAATGTATTCCCATTGATAGTAAGTCTAATCGTGCATTCAACCCATCTTTTTTTTTCCTTTAATATCTAACAATGTTCTAATCAAACAATCATAGATATTCTTCTCCACATGCATGTCATAGAAATTATTATTTACTTCATGATATCTCCAATATGGTAGCTTAGAAAATATTGACATTTTCGTCCAAATATGTCTATCATTATATGATTTTTGTGTCTTTCCCAATGTCACATCAAGGTTTTTCACCATCTCAAAATACATATTATGGGATAAATGTTTTGCATCAATATTAAATTCTTGTGATCCATTGAATGACTTTTTTAGTCCTCTATATGGGTGATCCATAGGCATAAACATTTTATGACCCATGTACACTTTTTTCCTCCCATGATACAATTGGAAATATGACATCTGTTGTTCACAAATTGGTAATTCTTTATGCCCTTTAACACTGTATCTAGATAAATTTCCATGTACTGGGAAGTCATTTATAGTGATCAAAAGCACTGCATGTAGTTGAAAATATTCCATTTTCTAAGAATCATACACCCTAATACCATCAGCCCATAAAAGTTTCAAATCATCAATCAAAAGTGACAAGTAAACATCAATATCATTGTCGGGTTTCTTCAGAACAGAGATCACTATACTCAGCATGACATATTTTCACTTCATATAATCTTCTGGAGAGAGGTTGAAAATTACAAATAAAACATGCCATGATCTATGTGTGCTACTGAGGGTTTTGTATAGATTCATTCCATCTGTGCACAACCCTAGTTTGAGATTTCTAAATTCATTTCCAAATGTAGAATACTTCTCATTAATTTTCCTCCATTATGGACAGTCAGCTAAATGAAATATTATTTCATCACATAACCACTCATATGCATGCCATCTTAACCATTTTTAATCACGTGGATTAGAAAATAAACATTTGAAACGATGAATTTTATGAACATACCAAAATACCATTGAAGGGATATTTGTAATCTCTACATCATCATGTGATTTTTCATTAACCTTATACCTTGATGTCCCACATTTAGGATACTCTCACAGAAATTCCTATTCCTTCCTATATATAATACAGTCATTCAGACATGCATGTATTTTCTTGTATCATAATCCCATCAGGCATAATATTTTCTTAGCCTTATAATGAGAATATGGAAGATCGTTATCTTTTGGAATTATGTCTTTCATCAATTTCAGTAGCTCTGTAAAACTTATGTCACTCTATCTATTTTTTTCCTTCAGGTTAATAAATCTTATCACCGCTAAAAAAACTGTAAAATCTATACAACCAGGATATAATGGCTTTTCATCACCACCATATAGACAGGAACCTATCAGTTCTATCACAATTTATTCTAATGAAATATCATGAATCATTTGTTTAATTCCATCAGAGTTACGATCTTGTGAATCATCATCATCAGTGACATTCTGTCCAGTCTCACCATGAAAATCCATGGGTTGTAACTCAGATTAGAAACATGACAAATCAGATGATCTTTTACCTCTCTACTTTTAAACTTCTTCATATTCAAACATTTCAAGCATGGATAAGAAAAAAATGTCACTACATGGAACATTTTGTTTTGAAAATTCCAAAAACGCATCAACACCTTCCTCTGGACAGGCCTCTGAACCCTCTGAACACCAACCCCACCACCTTGGACACCCACTGTACACCACCACTGACTTGGACATCTCCCACCCCTCTGGATAGCCCCCCCACCTCTTGGACAGCCCCCACCCCTCCTAGACACCACCCCCACCCCTACCCCCTGGACACGCCCAACCCTCTCGACATCCCCCTCGGACAACCCCCCAAACCCCTTGGATAGGCCCCCACCCATTGGAAAGCCCCCCCCACCCACCCCCTTGTATAGCCCCCAACCACCTTTGACACCCCCACCCCCTTGGACCCACACCCCACCCACCGAACCCCTTATATAGCCCATCCCCCACCCCTTCCACATTTCTATATTCATTGGATGACTTTTTTTTCAACTCATTAATATGCAATGTGATATACAGTTGAGCATCAGCTATGTTATTCAAGATGTATGATCCTAACTTCTTCATATGTTCAGCTGACAATGATTTAACTTTCAAGCCACGAATCCCCATTCCCTTATCATTAACTCACTCATAGCGAGATGGCGGCAAACCTATGTGTTGCGCTGCATCCAAGTATCTTGTACAAAAATCTGCTACCTCCTCAGAAATATACTTTTCAATAATGGAGGCTTCAGGTCGATATGGATTTTTAACATACCCCTTTAATATTTTCATATAACTTTCAAAAGGATACATCCAACGAAGATATATAGGTCCACAAATCTTTATTTCTTGAACCAGATGAATCATTAAATGTAGCATTATATCAAAAAAAGATGGAGGAAAATACATTTCTAGTTGACAAAGTATAAAAATTGTATCCTTTTCCAAAATTTTCAATGCATTCAAATCAATCTCATTATTACAAATTGAATTGAAAAAATAACACAACTTCATTATAGCCTTTCTGACATGAATGGGCAATATTCCATGCAATGCAACTGGTATAATTTGTTGCATCATGACGTGAAAATCATGTGATTTCATTCCTATCAACATCATGTCCTCCAATTAGACAAAATTTTTTACATTTGAAGAATAACCTTGAGGCAATTTGATATCATGAAGAAACTGACAAAAGCTACTTTTCTCACACTTAGATAATGTATGAAAAGTTGGGGGAAGAAATGTTTGTATTCCTTTAAGAGTGGGAGCTAACTCCAAACGTATTCCCATTGATAGTAAGTATAATATTGCATTCAAGACATCTTTTTTCTTTCCTTTAATATCTAACAATGTTCTAATCAAACAATCCCAGATATTCTTCTCCATGTGCATGACATCAATATTATGTTTTACTTCATGATACCTTCAATATGGTAGCTCAAAAAATATTGACCTTTTCTTCCAAATATGTCTATCATTACCAGATTTCTGTGTCTTTACCAATGTCACATCACGAGTTTTCACCCACTCAAAATATAGATCAGGGGATAAAGGTTTTGGAGCAGTTTCAAATTCATGTGAGAAATTAAAGGCCTTTTCAGTCTTCAATAAGGCTGATCCATAGGAAAAAACTTTCGATGACCCATGTACATTGTTTTCCTCCCATGATGTAATTGACAATATGATGTATGTTCACAAATTGGACATGCTTTATGCCCTTTAACACTATATCCATAAAATTTCCATACGTTGGGAATTCATTTATAGTGAACGGAAGCACTAAATTTAGTTGAAAATATTCCATTTTATAAGAATCATACACCCTAATACCATCATCCCATAACAGTTTCAAATCATCAATCAACGGTGACAAGTAAACATCAATATCATTGTTGGGTTTCTTTGGATGATAGATCATTATACTCGACATGACATATTTGCGCTTCATAAAACATCAGTAGAGAGGTTGAAAATTACCAATAAAATAGGTCATGAACTATGTGTGCTACTGAGGGTTCGGTATGGATTCATTCCATCTGTGCACAACCCTTGTCTGAGATTTCTAATTTCATTTCCAAATGTAGAATATTGCGCATCAAATTTCTTCCATTGTGGACAATCAGCTAGATGACGTATTTTTCCATCACATACCCACTCATCAGCATGTCTTCTTAAACTTTTTGTATCATTTTAATTATAAAATAAACGTTTTAAATGATTAATTATAGGAAGATACCAAAATACCTTTGAAGGGAGCTTTGTAATCTCTACATCAACCTGTGATTTTCCTTTCACCTTATACTGTGATGTCCCACATTTTGGACACTGATAGAAATTCATATTCCTTCCTATATATAATGCAGTCATTTGGAAAGGGATGTATTTTCTTGTATCCCAATCCCATCAGGCATAATATTTTCTTGGCCTTGTAATGTGAATCTGGAAGATCGTTATCTTTTGGAAGAATGTATTTCATCAATTATAGCTACTCTGTAAAAATTATGTCACACCATCCATGTTTTCTCCTTCATGTTAATGGGTTTTCAACATCACCATATAGACACACAAATATCGGTTCTATCTCAATTTGTTCTACTACAATATCTTCAATCATTTCTTCAAATCCATCAGAGTTACCATCTTGTGAATCATCATCATCACTGACATTCCATCTAGTTTCACCATGCCAAATCCAAGGGCTGAAACTCAGATTAAAACCATGGAAAATCAGATGATCTTTTATCTCTCTACTTTTCAACTTCTTCAAATTCAAACATTTCAGGCATGGACAGAAAAAAAATGTCACTACTTGGAACATTTCGTTTAGAAAATTCCAAAAAGGCATCAACACCTTCCTCATATTCATTGCTCATTCGATGTTCCGTAATACAACTTCGACTCATTATTACATATAAAAATTATCAAAAATATATTTTTTTAAGATAATACAAATATATGTTTATATGAAACAAATCTGAATTTGAATGTAAAACAATTTTGAAATATAAAACAAATCTATGGGTATTTAAAAAAATATGCTTGAAAATTATTTTTTTTTAAAATATTTTTAGATTTAACAATTTTAAATTCCATTGAATCAAATAAAACCATGGGGCCTACAGTGGTTGATAGAAAATTGGAGAAATTTTAGTAAACCTGAGAATCAAATAATATTTAAATTGAAAATTTATATGGAGAAAATCACAATATAAATCCAAGCATCACGGCACAATCATCATTTCATAAACTCAGAAACCACGATGATGTAATCAATCCCCCTGGACACCCCCAAACCCTCTGGACAACCCCCACCCCCCAGACAACTCCCAAAACCCTCTGGATAGGCCCCAACCTCCGTGGACATCCACCCACCCACACCCACCCACCCCCTTGGACACCCCCCAGACACCCACCAACCCTCTGCACACCCCCACCCCCTGGACAACCCCCACCTCCCCCACCCCTCCTGGACACCACCCCCACCCCTACCCCCATGGAAACCCCCCTGGACACCCCCAACCCTCTGAATAGCCCCCCACACCCTACACAACCCCCCACCCCTCTAGACAACACCCCCACCCCCACCCCCTTAGACACCCCCTAGACACCCCCAACCCTCTGGACAGCCCCCCACCCCCACCCCACCCCCGAACAACCCCCTAAACACTCTGGACATGCCACCACCGCCTAGGAAAGCCCCCCACACCCACACACCCCCTTGGAAATCCCCTGGAAACCCCAACCATCTGGACAACCCCCCCCCCCCCCACCCCCTGGACAGCCCCCACCCCTCTAGACAGCAACCCCACCCCTTATATACACCACCCCCACCCCCTACCCCTTTGGAAACCCCCATGGACAGTCCCAACCCTTTGGACAGCCCCCCACCCCCTGGACATCACCCCACCCCTCCAGACAGCACCCCCACCACTCTTGGACACCCCCCTGAACACCCCCAACCCTCTGGACAACCCCCCCCCCCCACACCCCCAGGATAGCACCCCACCCCTACAGACATCACCCCACCCCTCTGGGACACAAACCCCACCCCCGACCCCCTTGGACACCCCCCTGGACACCACCCAACCCTCTGGACAGCCCCCCCCCCCCCCCAACCCCGGACATCCCCCAAAACCCGCTGGACAGGCCTCCACCCCCCTTGGACACCCCCAACCCTTTGGACATCCCCCCCCCACCCACGGGACAACACCCCACCCATCCAAACAGCACCCCCACCCCTCCTGGACACCACCCCCCACCCCTGACCCCCTTGGACACCCCCTGGACACCCCCAACCCTCTAGACAGCCCCCAACCCCCATACTACCCCCAAAACCCTCTGGACAGTCCTCCACCCCCTTGGACACCCCTTGGAGACCCCCCAACCCTCTGGGCAACCCCCTACCCCCCGAAAAACCCCCCAAACAATTTTTTACATATAAAAACATGGCATGGTGAACAACTAAAAACACATGCATTTAATATATACGTCAGCATTAAATAGATGGAATTAAATATTATTAAATATGGATACTTAAATGATCTTATGATAATTAAAAATAACCATTGATATTCAACTAGTAAAATGACCAAAAGTTTTCTAGATAACTAATATCATAATGAGGTAATGGATAATTCTAGAAATCATAAACATATTTTCTAGGCCTTGGCCAAGGCCACAAAAAATACTAGGGTAATCCCTCAGCAGAACCCAATTTTATTTGGAATCATGAGACATAGCTATGCATCGAAGGGCCATATAGGTCAACATCCATTACATTATATGTCTAATAGGTTCTCGTATAAAATACGATAAACATAAGCAGTAACAACACATAAAATATCTTTTCCGAATTCTTACATTTAATCAATAACCATTCTATCCAGTAATATAGGTGAATAAGATCTTTAGTTGGCAATGACAACAAAAATTACCCTCAATGTCGGGCATTCGCGAAAGAAAAACAAAATAAATAGATGTAGTTGAGGCTTACATGAATATTGAGAGTTGATCCAATATATTTGGGGATGATAAATAATATGATGATGGCAAAATGAGGTAAGAGGGTTTGAAATCGAATAATCTTACTTTGTTTAAACAAAAAAATCCCAAAGGGTAAATATAGACTATCCAAAAAAAAGTATTGAAATAAAGTCATGGGAGGCTTACATGAGTGTTGCGAGTTGAGATGAAAGATCCGAGGAGAGTAAAGATGATAAATGATGATGGAAAAATGAGTTTAATGCAACGAGACCGATGAGTCAAAAAGGGTTTACTACGCGAAAGAGACGAGCCTCCAATCTATCCATCGAAAAATCGTAAATGACAATCCACGGGGCGTGTTAATTTTTAAAATGTTTTATAACAACAATTATTTAATAACCGATGTAAAAAACTATTTTTCTTACATTTATAACATCGGTTATTAGAATAACTGATGTTATAAATGTATCCGACATGGATTTTTTTAGGTCGGTTACAAAATAACCGATGTAAAAAAATCAGTCTGTTGGTTTTATACGTCGGTTATAGAATAATGGACGTAAAAAATACATCATAAATCACAGTTTTTTACATCAGTTATTTTATAACCCACGTAAAAAAAAATTCAAGTTGTTTTTTTACGTCATTATCAAGTAACTCATGTCAAAAAGGCCTCAAAAGCCGAGTTTTTTACGTCGGCTATTTTATAACCCATGTAAAAAAATTCATAGATATCTCGTTTTTTACATCGGTTATCAAATAACCGATGTAAAAAACACCACGCTTTGTTTTTTTATGTCGGTTAATCTATAACCGACATAAAAAACGAGCACACACGATTTGTAATGTATGTTATTAAAATAACCGACGTTAAAAAGTTACTCACCACATTTTTTACGTTGGTTATATTATAACTGATGTAAAAAACCACGTTTCACAGATTATCAAGTCGGTTATATATATCTGACGTAAAAAATGGCGACATAAATAACATTTTCTGCACTAGTGAATATTTTGAGTAAATGATTATGATATATGGTCAGGATGTCCTTGTAATTATTCTCATTGATTATTCCTCTCTCTTAAATAATGAGAATGATTATACTCTCCATGGATCACGGGTTAATCGAGGATGATTACGCACTCCTAAAACAACGGTTTTTTGATGGATTATTGAACTCTTCTCAAAATGTGACCAATAAAAGAATTGTTTGATATCCACAACTTGTGGCTTGTTGGGGATGACTATGTAGTCCTTGATTTGACACAAGATGAGGATCTCTAGATGTTCTCTTTGTAATCTATCTTATGATCCACTTTTCTTTATCAGCGTTGTTAAACATGGGGTCTCACACCTATTATTAATGTTAGGAATGAAGTCCACATCTGGATCATGAGGATTGGGAATGATGTCTCCCTAATGAGCTCTCTTTATGGATAACCTATGTGTCTAACCCCTAGGATTCAAATGAGTCTCAATTTTGTGAACTTCGATGGACCAGGACCAAAGGCTCAGTCGTTGGACTATATTTATAGGGAATGAGTGTAATGGCATCAAATGTAATGACCATATACATGATTTCCAGATTTTCTTCTATAGAATCCTTCATTACAGTGATTGGATATGAGTTTGGGTGATTCAAGTGTAATAATGAGAATCCATATGTGGTGACAAAAATTTCTTAGAGGCATTTTAATGTTCTCGATATATATAGTCTATGTCGATTGGGATTATGGAATTATAGTTTGACTTAATTATTCATTTCATGAGTGGAATGATATATAGATAAATTCCTATACATAGGATGTCTAGGAAATTGGTATTATGGACCGAAGTATTGACTAATGATTACTTTATGTTATTTCATCACCTTATTCTGGTATATTCATATTATTTTATTTATGTAAAGGTATGGGGCTATACGTTTATACACAGATAAAAATAAGTATACTTGATATAACCTTCCATAGATTATTGGAATCATGGACTTAGGGTTCAACTATAGTTTCACATTATGTTCTTTATTTACCGTTTTGGTTATTTCTCGACAAGGCTAAGCATATTTCATGAGAATGAACACATGGAAGCATATTATAGGTTCATCATTGTGGTGGCATACTAAAATTACATTCTCACCCATGTGTATTCACCTCATTGTTCATATTTACAATATTTAGAAATTCCAATTTGAGAAAAGATGTGTGTTGGATAGTTCTAAGGCCCAGAGTAGCGTCATCAAGCAATGCCACCCATATGGGTTCTTTTGATCGGGATGGTGCAACTCGACAAAGAATAAAATCGTGGAATGTGGTATGGCTAGGGTTAAGCAGTATATTTGTGTTCTGTCATTTTTATTTATTTTTTCCCTTATGTTTATGTTTGGACCAATGGGTTACCAGTGTTTTCTATATGACATACTTGATCAGGATTTTTATATCATTTCATTTATTATTAAACAATGTTCTAATATAGTTTATTTATTTCTTTCAAACTCTTTTTATTCATTTTTGTGTATGATACATATCTATTTCATTTGTTTTCTTACTCTAATAAGAGGGAATATTCTCCCCACATTCACACCCTAAGACCAATCTTCATGTTGGAAGGCTCTTCCTATGAGGAGTAATGCATGATTACCCATAAATAATCATCTTGTACAACTTATTTAATGGAATTTGCGACATCATGTTACAACGTGGTGTCTTATAATTCCATTATTATTTTCTTCAGATATATTATATAAGAGTATTAGGAATATTTTAATGCTTGTGAGGGATATTACACTGGTGTGTTGAGAAAACTTGTATTGGTAAGAATTCTGGGTTTCTAGGGATATGGGGTTATTGTTTTGATCATTGATGTTATAGTTTTATATGGTTTATTCCTTGAGAATAGTAAAAGTTTTATGTACGATATGATTTACTAAATATCTATGGATATTTTCTATTGGCCAGAGGCTAGGGATGGATTTTTACTCTTGTCCAGCAAAAGAAATAGGTTTCTCATGCATCATATTTTTCATGAAGGATTCCCAGGTTATGGGATTTATAGTTTGTGATTTTTATTGACAATATTGGAAAATTGTTTAATGTTCCAACAAAAATTTATATGTGATTTTTTTGTATAGTTTTTTGGGTACATTCTACTCAATTGATCCTACTTACATATATATTTTTTCTTCTAATTGAAGGTAATGGTGTTCTATATTGGGGTGTTATATGGTTGGGTTGATGTCCCATTCCTCATGAACCTAATGTGTAGTGACCCATGTTGGTCGATAGGGTACATGATGCTCATGTTTTATACCCCTTATACGGTTTTATTTTCTCAAATATTGTTATTTAATGTATCAAAATGAATCAAAATGAGGTTTTACTACATAGATTTTAATGAAATTTTAGTTAACTCATCTCATTTTAGTAACTACTAGATCATTGACTACGATGATGATATGTACAAGGACTTTTATCTTGAATTGGGCCACAATTGGGTATTAGTGTAAACAGATGCCTAGTGAGTGTCATTTAATTATCTCTTCAATGATGGTATGGAACCTCAAGGGTGAAATTTATTATCATGATTTTTGGGGAGAATTAGGCCCTTGTGTGCAATATTCATAGTTTGACCATCATAGGTTGTTGGTATTTTTAACTTATTTAGAGAGGTTTATATTTTTGGATAGTTCCTTTAACCTTGTGAACCCATTGTGATAATTTCTCTTTAAGGCTATTTGGGACATCTAGAAATAGTTTTTACTTGGTCAATTTTAGGTCGTCATCAGTTTTGGTTAAGGGAAACCTGCATGAGAGAGGTTTTCCTTGTTTTATGAATGGATTATTTAGATGTGAGCTTGGTTATATGCTCATTTGAGATTGAAGTGTGGTTAATTATCAGGTTTTTTGAAATATTCATGATGGTTCCTTTATATTTCTACGAACACCTATGGTTCTTTGTTATCAAGAAAAGATTATATAGGTAATACTTTCCAGTTTCCTAGATTAAAAACAAGTGTTTACACTTGCAAATGTTGTCATATATCTAGTAGATTCTAATGAATAAGCTGATGCTAGGAAACAGGTGGTTATGAAATAAATCATGAAAAAATTGATGTTCTTTTACATGAAGATATGTTCCAAGCCTGTATTCTATCATAATGAGATAGATGTTTCATGTAACATAGTCATCTTACCCTTTTGTTTGACGACTCAAGGGAGCGTGAGTCGAGTCATTGTGGTATAAACTTATTGCGCATCGTACCATTCAAAATTGTAAATCGTTAAGTACACATAATCTAATCGAGGGCCATTTTTTCTAGATTATCATGAGGATGGTTTACTAGGAGTTGTGGTGAAATGATGAATGTAACTCAATTGTATAGGTGAAATTGGAAATAAATCAGGTATTTTATAATGGTTTAGCTATGTTTAGAACTAGACATGCATTTTCAGGTTATGTGGTGTCAGATTTTAGTTAAATTCAAGTGTAACCTATTTTGGGGTGAGCATGGTTTAGATAGATATGTACATGATTTTTTGTGTAATCATAGTGTACTCTATTTTTTATATGATCATGCTCTATCTTAGCATCATCTTTATTATATTAAGTGAGTGACAACTCTACACTCAGATACTATTATATTCAATTGACTTTCCTAGCTTGATAAATAGAACATGTAGTGTTTTCAATCTATGAGTATTGTAAGGTAATTCATATGGTGAATAGTACACAATCAACTGTTTGAGGGTGGTGACCCTCATTTCTAGTTGTAGTTCAGTATCTTGCATAGTATTTTGAGAAAAATGTGGGTTTTTAGATGATGATAAGGGTTTTTAGGGTGGGGAGTACAAAATCAGTCATAGTTGAACATCCTATGTATAAGAGATTGTTGTTGATGATGTGCATATATTCATTGGATATACTAGATAGCTTATTTTCAATATGATTAGGTTGAGATCATAGATTCTAATCTTACCAATAAGGATTCTATATGATGATAATGTTTATTATGGTGAGATTGTAAGTACCCAGTTTTTTTTTGAACAATAATTTTGTGTATAAATGTAGATTTTTCTTTTAAATTATTTTTATGGGTTAATTGTTAATTTTAACTAAGTATATTATGAAATAAAATTTTTTTAAAAACTTTTTTGGTCCCAGAATAGGGTCTTTACTCTTTGATAGGTGTTTGGAGGAATTATATGTTATTATAATTTATCTAAATAACTAATATTTAATACTTACATAAATAAATATTAATTTATTTTTGTAGTTATTTTGGCCATATCATTTAAATGGAGTGATGGGTTGAAATTTTTTCTTTTTCATTGACTCTAGAATGTGTATTTTTTTCCAAGTCATGGTGTAAACTCGGTTTTGGCATTGGTTTCAGATGGAGCCCAATTTTATTATTATTTTTTCATTATTTTTTTAATTTCATTATTTTCCTATTACATTTTCCACATTATCCAATGGATTATTGTTAACAGTACTTTGGGATATCCTTCACTATGTCCTAAGAGAGAAATTAATTGGGATTGAGTGGAGAGAGAAGGATGGATTGTTACGGAGATCATGATGTACCAAATCATTGTGTGGAAACTAGGGACTATCGAAGCAGGTGAAGCTTTGATGGATTCATCCCAAAGGTGTAAAAGTTTTACAGTTCTACCTAAATATCCATATATTAATCATTTTTTACTTTTAATATAAAATTATGATTTCTCAAGACCCCAATTGTGCTAATTTATAGTTTATACTAAGATAACATAAGTTTCAAGGTGATTTGGGGGTTTTCAATTTGGGAAAACATGTGTACACAATGTGTGGTTGAGGGAACACATGTTTTGTGTTCTTCATTTTTGTGGATGAATATATTTTGGAAGAACACACCATTTATGGAATATGGACATCATGTTCTAGGACTCATACAAGTAGTCGATTTCCTGGAAATCAAGCACATGTTGGCGTGTCAGACCATGTAGATTATATGGCTATACCCCATGTGGGTATCATGATATGTAATAGTACATGATCAGGATATATACATCGGTATCCCATAAGATGTGCATGGTAAGGAACCTCATGTAGGGTAAACATTGCATCTAGAACCAACATGCTATGTACCTGGGTGTTTACATTTCTAGTCCAGATGAGATACACTCATTTGATGGATTTTGATAGAACATTCTATGTACTGGGTATACATGAAATGAACCTTTGCAGCCCTCTAACGGTTTCCCATGTCTCATCACCCATGAGTTTTAAATGGTACCATGATCAGTCAATTCTGGGAATCTTTTCGTGTAGACTATAATGGAAAATCCATTGAGGTTTTTTGAGGACTCATAGGAGGCATTTTGGTATTTTTCTTAAATGTATATATTTTTCATAAAGTAAATTGAATCCAATTATCCTGTGAGACTGATAATTAACCTCAAAATTTACAACAGCAATCTATTTTTAAAAATGACTTCATAGATTTTCTGTTGTCGAAATCTCCCTTTTGAATTGTGCCCTTCTGGCCTAGGAGGTTGTGAGGAAAGTTTTTTCAACAATACCCTATATAATTCATGTACATATGTTTTCATGTAGTGGAACCCATGTAATATTCTTCTATATTATTATTATTTACTAGGATCCTGGGTGGTATGCCTCTACTTACATGCTAGCCTAAGTAATCAATTGTAGAATCCATTTGTTTTATAACATTTTTTGGATCCCATGTAGGATGCCTCTTTTTTGATACACCACTTGAGGGTCCCATGTATTACTCCCATTTATATAAGTATTTTCATGGATACCATGTACGATTCCTCTATTTAACTTTTAAAATAAGGATACCTAATAGGATTCCTTTTCCTATGTGTAGACTTGAGGATCCCATGTTAGACGCCTCACTATTTTTTGAAATGGGGTTACAATGGGTTCCAATATGTTTAAATGGCCCTGATATAGTATGTCAGGATTCGCTAAAGATAGTAGTGGGTGTAAACATAGAACACATACCAGACATGTAAGCTTAGTGGGGTTTTTAGTAGTGGGGGGTTCGGTGTTCAGACACCTTCAGCCTTTTATTTATAGTCCACATCATTACTACTGATGTAGTAAATTTTTCCAAATGTGATTCAAAGTTGTTGTATGAACATCCTTACATGATGAATCTATATGTTTATTTGAGATTCACAAATTTTCATTCCTAGGATCTATATATTTATACCATATATTTTATTATTATTTTTATACCCATTGGAACTACTTGGGACCTGGTTGTTGATCCTCTACTTTTGATTGTAACATTATTTTTATTTATATAGGTGCTTCTTGGTTCATGGGTTATTATCCTTTTGATTATGGTATATGGTCATGTATTCCTTAGTATCGTTAATAGTGGATTATTCCTCCCCCCATGTGATGTGGATGATTACACTCTCCTCAGATCATGGGTTATATAGTAATGATTACACTCTCCTCAACCCAATGTTATCAGGTTATGATTACTTCGTCCTCGACATATGGTCTTCCATCTTAGTTTTCATATATAAGATTTCAATATATACATCACTGGAATAATTCTTTATAGTGATTGGAGGTGAGTATGGGTGACCCCCGGGTAGGACGAGTATCCCCCTATGGTGACATAGCTTTCCCAAAATCATTTATGGAAGTGGACGAAGTAGTTATATGTCCATTGATATTAAGGACACATTGATAGAATTAATGATTCAAGGATTTAGTGGTAAGTAATCCAACCCAAATCCCATTCATAGTATGTATAGGTGATCAGGATTACAGAACCAAGGATCGAAAGCTAATGATTTTACATAACATCATTGCCTTACTTTGGTATATTCAAACATACATATATATGAATATATATGGAACTATACATACATAATCATATAAATTAAAAATATAATTGTTATCACCTTTATTATATTACTTCGATCATCTGACTACATTTCTAAAGTGGTTTCATATTATGTGTTTTATTTATCATTTATGTTGTGCTTCGTCTAGGATATGTATATTACATGAGCAAATTCATAAGGAAGAATATTATAGGTTCATCATTAGGGTGGTATTATAATATTATATTCTAAACCCTTGTATGTGTACCTCAAAGAGTATATATTCATTATGTATACTTTTAATGTTTGGAAAAGATTCATGGTGTATGTGGATGAGGCCCAGTGTTTTATAACCGATTAAAACCAGTTGTGTCGGTTCTTTTTATTGGGATGGTGTGGTTTCATAGTGTCTAGAGTCTATGTATGTAGTCTGGATTGATGTTAGTTATAGATCCCTATAATTTTATTTTAGTTTCTATTTTAATCACGTATGTATTGTTCACCTAGTTGGTGACCATATTTTTATGTATGAAATATTTATTTAGGATTTTCATTGAATTTAATTTGTTGTTACATAATTTTTAATTATGTTTTTTTAATTTATTACACACTCTATTTACTTAATTATACATATGACACCTAGATATTTTCACTGTTTACTTAATATTATAAGAGTTCATTGGCTGTAGAATATTACACCCTTGTCCATTATTGCTTTTCAGATTCCACAATCATGTGGTGAGGTAGACTTAAGCCCTGGTGAACACCCAGCTCATAGAATAAATTTACTTGCATCCATGTCATGACGTTACAAAATGAATATAAGAAAAAATAAACACATCACCTTGTGGAGGGGAAAATCCACACATACCCATGAATGAAATTTATCATATTTCAATGGATGCAATGATAATAAAATATACGATACATTATATTTAAACAATTATATTTATGAGTTTAACATCATTTATATTAACTAAGTCCATTATATTAACCATAAATCTATGTGGTGATGAGAAATGAAACACATCACTTAATAGAGGTGGTTATCAACATGTATGCAGGAGTAATGTTTTAGTTTCCCATTGGTTGGAAAAAGAGATGTAAATGGGTTTTACCATAATCATAATAAAATTTTAGTGTATATAATATACTAATGTAATTATTTTATTATGGTTAAATATGATTCAATGGTTGTAAAAGTTTTATTAAAATAAAAATTGGTCAATTAAGATATATACCTTCTCAATTGATATCCTATTTGGCTTACAACATCAATATTAATGGCATGGTATTTTAGTGAGATGAGGAACTCTAGGACATGAAGAGGGGTATTGGGTGATATTTTCATAGTGAGGAATAGATAAGAGGATGTCTCCATTGATAATTGAGTTGAAGGGTTCCTTTAGAATTAAATAAATTATTAAATTAATATACAATTTAATTTTCTTTCTAAAGAGGTAGAAAATTGACATATTCC
Source organism: Viscum album (assembly GCA_963277665.1). NCBI lineage: Eukaryota > Viridiplantae > Streptophyta > Magnoliopsida > Santalales > Viscaceae > Viscum > Viscum album. The sequence continues at coordinate 1,043,461,104 of OY728133.1, read as the reverse complement.
AATGGTATGATGATGTTGTGTAAAAATCCTTCTATAAAATAAAATATAGATATGTTTAGGTTATATTTTTCACCCAAATAACCTTGTTTTAACACATGTTTAACCCTTTTTATGATTTTCATTATATTAAACTTTTTACTATATAAGAGATAAGATGTAACACACTAACCCAAACCATTAGGTCAAGGATAGAGAGTTACATGACCTCATGCATTCCTCCCCATATGAAATGTCAAACCTGTAGGGTAGACTGGGGTATTTTTCCTTTTATTTTTTGTTTTACATGTGTTCAAAATCATTGATGGAATTTTTTTCCCAAAAAAATGTTGGTTTTTTGGTGGGTAGAAGGAGGCAGACACCCAAAATACACGTTGGGTTGTATGAATACATCATCCTATCTGACTTGAGAAAAGGTAAGTAAATCTATATAGGGGATGGTGGATTGTTTTTTATGATATACCAATTTGGTAGGTGTAGATGGTGGTGGAATGGGGGTGTTGACACACATGTCACATATTGGTTTGTTCATCTAGTTGGTCCCCTACACTTTTAAGTTGTTTGTTTGGTTGTATTTTTTAAATGCTCAAATCACACCTATATACTTTCTTTATATAGTTTATGTTGTCAATACTAGATATGATATATGTAAATATTATTTAGTTTTGTTTATTCTTATGTTGGTAAAAATGGATCCCAAAGGAATCCCATAATGCTCAGGCACTAGTTTCTATCCCATGGGGATTGAGAATGCTCCTCGGCCCATGATACGGGATAGTTTGGATTATATGTTAAATGTAAATTTGTTATGGTTCATGGAAAATATTATTAGGGTATGTTTTTCATTTATTTTTTATCATGTTATTTGGGATTTCTAGTTTGACATAAGTTCGTATTTTTAAGGCTTAATGATCTAGATTTGATTGTTGTGTCTATAAAACACACCCCATTAAGGATATTGTGATTCAATCATATTTTTGGTATTTTTTTAGTCCTAATTTTGGATTAGTGCATAATATATATAATGGGAGTGGAAACCAGGTAAGGGTTAACTGGTTTAAATGATACTTGTGTTTTTTGTGGTTTTAAATCCTGATTGTTTGACATGTCTTTAAATTATGTTATTGAATGTTTTTTTTTGTAGATGTATTTATTGTTTCCCATGTTTTTTTGAATTTTATATAATTATGCCTCCATAAAAACCATACTTTCCATTATGGTAAGAATAAAGGGAGATTTCTCCCTCACTAGTTGATCAGAGGTTAGTGATGGAGTGGTTTGGGATTTCCAAGATTTGGACCAGGGAGCAGGTTCAGCTCTTGATCGGGCATAGGAAACCGAACCAATTCTACAAAAATATAGGACTCAAGATTTAATTAAGAATAATTCCCATTATTTACATGGAATTATGGATATCCTAGAATTGGAATATTGTATTGATAAAATTTGGAGTATCATTTAGTTATTTGAGACTCTTAAATCGATCAAAGTGATGTTTGATGAATATTTGGAAAATCCCATCAAACTAGTGGTGGGAGTTAGTGGTTCATGTAGGGAATCATGAGTAAATAGGCTAGAAGGATTTTGAGTCCATAGTTAATGAGAAATATTACCTAGATACTTTTTCCCTTGATATGACTTAGGGTTTCCTTGATCTCCATCATAGAGAATGGTTCATGCTGGAGTATGCAAGCTATTTTACAAAGTTAATCTATTTCAATTTTGAGGTAGTAAATAATAATAATCATGTATTGGGGTTTGAAATGGAATTAGATATTGAAATTTTATCTTTGGTATTCCAATATATGTTGAATGTGCATGTCCAGGTGGTTGACTTATCTAATATGGTGGTATAAAAGGGTCTTTTAAATAAGTTGTTTTGTAGTTGTACTATCATGGTGCCAGGGAGGTTATGAAACATCTGATAAGAAGATAATGTGTGATGATTACGATAATAATTATGGTAGTGTCTCTTAATATGCATCTTGAATTCCTTTATCAGTAACAACCAGTGGTTCCACCAATGTGATTCCATCGGTGTGGACACATGGGGATCTAGGATTGGTTTTAAAGAAATGTTCCAATATATAATATTTATGTTTATTATTCATATTCTAGGGGAAAAAAATTTGGCCAAATCCATCCCTAGTTGTGGGTTCTTGGTTTGGTGGTGTGGTTGTATGCCTAAATCTTATAGTATGAAGAGTTAGCTTAAGGATGAACGGTATGTATGGATTCAATCCAAGTCATAAACATATATGAGGAACTATAATGGTTTGGATTATATTCCTATGGAATTAAATTCTGGACCTATAGTAGTTATAGGTATTGTTTTAATCATATCATCCATGGTTGTTACTTTTTTTGATAGATTTTATCCTAATAATTCCATCTATTCTCTCCTTGAGGAATAATTTAAACATAAAACAATACTTATTAAAAATTACATGGATTTATTTATACCTATTTTCAAAAGGAATTTATTTTTTCGTCTTGTGATATTACCCTATCTGATATCAAGTTGGAATGGTATTTTATTGTTCAAGAAATGGTCCTCTTTGATGTGATCCTATAAAGGGATTGGATTGTGTACATTAACAAATATATCAATTTTTATTGATGGCAGATGAATTTCATGGATCCTAATTGGTGTACTCATGTTTTCCATGGTGAATAGATTCATTTTTTTGGATGGTCTTGTTTCCCACTTCTGGAGTTATGCTGTGTCAACTTCTTGGTATTTTCTCTTATGCTAGAAGAATTTTCGACAGGTTCTTATAATGGGTTTCCACACATGATGTATGAGTTTTTGTGTGTGTTTCTAGAGGAATTTTTGGGACTAAATCCATAATTGGATGTGGATTTAACCATAGACTTGGTGGTGAAGACATAGCCAATATATCATCTCTAAAATCATATTCCCCCTAAAATTGAAGGAATTAAAGATACAACATGATAATTCAAAATTTAAAGGATCCATTTTTCCAGTATATCCCATTGTGTCAAACCAATGTTAATCACAAAAAAATATGATGGATCATTTCATGACCCATTCCCTGATCCCCATGTCGTGACTATGCCGAGCTTACCTTTTATAGGTCAGGGGCTGGAAACAAGCACCGAAAAATAATTTATCTAAAACCAGGAAGGCATTGCCTTTTTAACCTACAAATCACGCAAACCAAGCACACAACAAGATAAAAGCACAAGGTAAACTATATAGTAAAAGGAGTGTGTATAGAAAGTAAAGGTTCTGGAATACAAGCCCAATTGGAATGTATATGTAAAACTGATAATTACTCATATGAACTCCCCCCAAGGATCCTACTTGAAGGGAATGTAAAGATCTCAAACAGTTGTCTTTGCGATACAACTCGTCTGACGGTCCAACTCCGAGTAGCCTCCAGTCCTGGTACCCTCATCCTCAGTCAGCATTGTCTATCATCTACACAAGACACAATATGGTGTGGGCATAGCTCATGCAGGGGTGAGTATAACAATACTCAGTAGGGACCCCAAGACCCCTGAAGATCTCTCAAAATCCATAAATGCTAATCCACAAATCACGAAAACCACAGTTAACCCTACTTAGGTGTATACCCATACATATACCTAAGTTATCAAGTATACCCATCTCATTCATTGGGAATCACAAGGCCAAACTCCTTATCCAAAATCTCAACTACTCCACGAAGGAAATAATACCACGAAGGTATCATCCCAAAGGTAATTTCCACAAAGGTAACACCACATAGAAGAATACTACATAGTTATCACCACGAAGGTAAGACCCACAAAGCAAACGCCACATAGAAGAATACCCCAAAGGTATCACTATTATGGTGTGTACCACAATGGTAATGCCACACAAAAGAATACCACAAAGCTATCACCACACATAAGTTGTCGACAATGGTAAATAATCTTCTCACACTAGGTATAACTTAAATATGAATGTATATATGATTAGCAGTATTGCTAGATCATCTTACTTTGTCGAGAAGCCCTATTGTTGACGCACACAAGATCAAATATGATCCATATAGGATCTGAATATGACCCACACATGATTTGGAGATGACCCACACATGATTGGTATGCACTAACCCCCACAGTATTGGTGAGCGCTGACCCACATAGGATCCAAAGGTGACCCACACAGGATCAGAAGACTCCTAAAATATAGAAAACCATAGGGTTCCACACTAAGCATTCTTAATTCTAGGAGGTATCGCTCCTCAATCCATTGGTCAATAATTCATCTAACTTGAAGTCCGAAGAATAAGTATCCCAAGGTCTTTCACGTCATAAGAAACCATACACGATAGACAATGCGTCAATCGGACGCCCGGTCTGTATGTTATTTGTGATTCCGTTCTTAGGGCCAGGATGGATTCGAGTTCGATCCAACCCAACTGTACTCCAACATTATCCAAAACCTACGTGGAGTATACCAAAAGGACCGTATTGATCCAATGATTCTGGCACCGCATAAGGTTCTTCAATCGGACACCCATATCACAAGTTATATCCAAAAAAGGATATATCGATCCAGAGGGGCCTGGGTCTGGTCCGACCCGGTCATGCTAACTCGACCCGACTCGAAATGGTCCAGCCTGGCCCATGAAGGGGATGGCTTGAATCGTCCCGCTAGGCACGGCCCACAGTGCAGCCCGCAGTCGGGGTGGCCCAATGTAGTGGGGTCCTCCCTAGCCGCCACTGGAGAGGGGATCCCCCCCAGGTCACCCGAACGGCCTGTTGGTTGTTCGGTTTTTTTTGCGCTGCTAGCTGGAATGTGGGACCCACTGGAGGATCCCCACTCATCAGGAAACAACCCTCAGAGTGTCGGCCACCCACCGATCTCTGCCACGGCCATGTGGTGGCGCTCTCTAGCTTCGATGGTGCAGACTCGTGTCACTTCTTTGCCACGCGGCCAATAGGCGTGCCAGCCGCAACTCTACTCCCCAGTGGCCGATAGGCCACTGCCACCTCTTCTGCCAGTGTGGACGCACCACCACCCTCCTCGCGGCTGGCTGGTATGTCATCCGCCTCTTTTTCCCAACTGGAATCGGTCGCCGACAGACTTCCTCATGTCACCGAGAGAGATCCTATGACCCATTCTTCAAAACGAAAGAACCATTGTGGTTTCCAAGATTTTCCATTGTTACAAGACCAACGAGGTTAGATTCCCTTCAACATAATGTCCCTCCCATGAAGATCACATCATTCAAAAAATTAGTGGAGGGATCAGGCCATGTTATCTTTGCCCACTCACTCCACGTTAGATCGGTAAAAACAAGCTTATGAATATTGAATCAAAACGTTGAATCATGATGAAAAAATAGGAACAAATAAATTAAAAACCCCTACCTTGACATTATTTGGAGGTTCCCTGAGGAAGGAGATGAAGATGGTGAAATTGGCATTTCTTCGAATGTTGCATCGTTTATCATTGGAGATGTTCTTCATTTGAGGAGGTTCTTCCACCATGTTCTCCACTCCACCAAAGTTTCACCAAAAACCTCCTCCATTCCAACAATCCCCAACCAATAGGTTATGATAAAACATTAATTGAGTAAAGTTTTATTAATTCAATAAATGTTGGTACAATAATTGGGGTAATTCCAATGGTTAACTCACATTAAAAGAGGAGTTCGTGTGGACACCACCACCAAGATTAAAATGTGAGGTGCGAGGATATGTGTTTAAAATAAATTGTATTTATTTTATTTATCCTCTATGAAAAATGAAATAACCAACTTCCACCCTTGACCTACGGCGGTCGACGTGAAGGTCTCATTAAGAGAATATCGGTGTTGGGAGTTAAACGATGTCCTCATTTTTCAATTACGAGCACCAGTTCAAAAGTTAAAAAATTCCACTCATGTGTTTACAAAACATACCTAAATAAAGTTAAGAAATTTATTACGGGCACATCGGGATTTGAAATCATGCACCATCAATTTTTGTGAACTCATAATACTTCCATATAATTAAGAAACTTACATGAAAAAATCCAAGTCTCTACATTCTCACAAACTTAGGTCTTTCCATACCCAAAATCTACAACACAAACTAGGGAAAGAAGTTGAGGTATTTTGCATGAATATAAGCCTCCCGCTCCCATCTTCTCTCTTGGAGGTTATTGTGCAGCCAACGAATGCGCACCAGAGGAATCGACCACCCATGAAGGACCTATTTTTATCAATCCCAAATATCTATTAGAACCATTGAAAATGTCGCCCCATCGTTGATGTCCATCTATCCCCATTCAATGATGTGTGAAGTATCATGCACGTATCTCCTCATCTATGATACGTGGAAAATATCATGCACTTGGAGAAATGAATGTGGAAGAGCTATGAGGTAAGCCACCTCTCCAACTTTGCTAAGGACCTATAAGGGTCTGATGAACCTCAGAGATAACTTTCCGCCCTGGCCAAATATCAATAATCCTCATCTAGGTGAGACTCATAGAAATACATGGTCACTTTCATTGAACTCTAGAGTTCTCCATCCCCTATCAACATATGACTTATGCCTACTCTGTTTAGTCTTCATCCACTCCTGGATGATTTTCACCTTCTCTGTGGTAGCTCGTACCATCTCTGGTCCCATGATTGATGACTCCCCTAGGTCAATCCAACATAGAGGTGATATGCATGGTCGACCATAGAACACCTTGAGTGGTGCCATACTAATGGTGGAGTCATATCTATTGTTGTATACAATCTTCGCCAAGGGAAATTGATTCGCCCAACATTGGCCAAAATCAAGGATATAAGAACACAACATGTCTTTAAGGGTCTGAATGGTCTGCTCTGTCTGACTATCTATTTGAGGTTGGAAGGTGGTGCTCAACCCATAGTGTGTCTTGAATGCCTCCTACAACTCATTCCATAACTGGGAAGTAAAATGTGCAAGAAAATAAAATACAATCATAGATGGCACCCCATGGAGCCATGCAATATCTTGCACATAGATGCATCCCAATCCCGCTTCTGAACCCTGCTCTCTAATATATAGAATGTGGGATAACTTGGTGAGTCGGTCAATGGTCACCCAGATAGAATCTTGACTCTTGGACGTGGATGAATGTCCTGTCATGAAATCCTGGGAAATTCTATCCCACTTCCACTCTATCATGTCTAGTGGATGATCTAAGAATGTTGTAACCTAATGCTTTGCCTTCACCTGTTGACATTGAGGCATTGATAGACAAACTCTACCACTTCTTTCTTCATTCCTGACGACCAGTGCTGACGCCAAAGGTCCCGATACATCTTCACCACTCTAAGATGTACTGCTCGAGGGGAGGTAGGGAACTCCCTCAACACATTATCCTGTAGCACTAGCAGTACCATAGTACACTCTCTGAAGTGAAGGATGTACTCCCCACCTTCAAAAAATCCATCAGGTTCTTGTACTGTCGATATCTGAGCACGTTGAGCCTTGCAGTCAATATTCCCAAGCTGTGCCTCTCTGACTCGCTGATGGAGTAGGGGAGTGAATGCCAGAGACTGAAGATAAGTTACTTTATCTTGTTCAACAAAGGATATCTGAAAAGTATCTAGCTGCTCTGTTTCCTCACTCATCTATTGCATATCAGATCTCCTGCTAAGTACATATGCTACTACATTCCCCTTACCAGGAATATTGACTATCTTGAAGTCATAGTCATGGAAGAACTCAAGACAACGACACTATTTCATGTTCATGTCATTTTGAGTGAAGATACACCTGAGAATCTTATCATCATAGTAGACTATAAAACTTTCTCCCATCATGTAATGTTGCCACATCTTCCAGGTGAAGTCCACTACTGCTAACTCTATGTCATGGGTTTCACAGTTATGCTCATGTTGTCTCAGCTGTTGAGAACCATAGGTGATCACAACTTTCTCTTGTATCAGGACACATCCATGCCCGGTCTCTGATGTGTCACAGTAGACTAAGTAGCCAATGCCCTCCTCTGGTATCCTCAATATGGGGCACTCATCATTCTCTGCCCCAGCTTTTAAAAACTATGTTTGAATTTCTCCAGCCACATGAAGGGTGGCGCTTTCTTCTTCAACACTAATAAGGGTGCTTCACCTCTAGAAAATTCAGGCATAAACCTCCGGTAGTAACCTGACAAACCCAGGAAACTCCACACCTGCGTCACACACTTGGGTGCCTCCCAAGCAAACACAGCCTCAATCTTCGCTAGATCTAACACAACTCTATCCTATGAGATGATGTGTCCTAGAATGTGGATCTCACACTTCCAGATCTAGAACTTCAACAGTTTACCCTAATGCTGTTGTAACTCCCCGACCGCAATTATCCAGAGTCGGTGCATTATTACATAAAACATGCATGATAAAAACGAAATCATGTCTCGAAATACCAATCAGTTTATTATTATTGGAAAAAAGATTCATACATAAGTTCAAATTTACAACATGAAAGGAAATAAAACACAAATATATTTCATTAGAAACATCCAACCCTCCTAGATTAGGCCTGATGGTCACTCATTACTAACTTCTTCATATCCTAGGAAAATGAAACATAAGAAAGGGGTGAGCTGAAATGCTTAGTAAGGGTAAGTAATACAACAGAAAATGACATAAATATTTAGCATGGTAAATAATTGAAACAACATGACTTTACCAGTAATAAACATGAATACTTTTATGGAATGAATATGAGCTAACTAAATAATGCCATAATAAAAAATAATCATGGGTATTCTACTAGTAGAATGACCACATGAACCATCAATATTATTTCTATAATGAGGGGATGTATAATTCCAGACATTCCGAAAAATTTTATCAATGCCTCGACCAATACTTCTGAAAATTATTAAGTCCTCAACCATAACCATAAATCCAATTTGGAAAGGGCCTCTGCTAATTCCACGTCTAGTTGTCACATGAGACCAAATGATGCATCGAGGAGCTTTAGTGGGCACCACCCATCACTTACTATGTCCAATACATTCCTCATATGAAAAGGTTTAAACATATCATAAACATTAGTATTAAAACTAGCATACGAAATGTCAATACAATAACCATAAATCATGAATGGTATAAAAATAGATCATCCATAGTCAAACATATCACAAAATAATCAATACAATATGGAAGTTTTGTATCATAATAAATCAACTCCAAATAAGCATAAAATCCCTCAATGGATGTTGACATAAATGAAATCTAAACCCTTTTTAGAGAAATATACCTTTCTATTTTGAAATAATTTAAGAGTCACATAACTATAAAATAAAACATTTAATTTGAAAATATTATTATAGGATTGTAAGGGATGCTTCGACGGGTTTATAATGGTAGAAAATAGCTACTCCTGCCGTATAAGTTAAAAAAGACATTCTTACCTTAATGTTTTCGAAAAAGATAAAAAGGAAATTGTTTAGAAAATGACAGAATGATTCCTTTATTAAAATATTATAAAAATTCAAAAAGGCTATAAATGAGTTTAAACCATAGTATATAAAATAGTAATAATGTTTTGAAATACATTTTTAAGAAACATGGATGTAGATGGTAAAGAGGTCCCAGTAGATAATTACATATAAACAACCTCGGATAATGAAGAGATTCTGAAATAAACCCTTATCTTGTATTTTTCTGTGGTTTATAGTAGGTTACCCTCTTGTATAATGGTAAAATAATTGTTATTATATTATTCAATAATCATATTCATTAATATGATATCATATATGATATTTTAACATTACTATTTAAGTATTATAGTCGTTTCAGGTGTTAACTAACTCATATTCATTTATATATTTTATTACTTAAACCATGATTTTTATAGATAGTTTATATCTTATTCATATCCAGAATGATATAAGGTCCTTAAAAATTATTTTTAATCATCAAATTAGAATAATAATTGCATGGATACAATTGGGAATGAATCTCATCACGTTCGTGGAGACGGTAGTCTATACGTACACATGAGCGACAATATCATTCTTTTGAGATTAAAATAATATATAATTGGATCTTATATCATATATAAAGAATAATTATCATTATATATTTATTATTTACATTAATTACACATGATTATCATACCCATCTGAAATAATAATGTTTTGGATAACAATTACACCACGACGTGGAGACGGTAAGCCGTACGTACGCACGTATGGTGACATATCATTCAAAGGATGGATAGAATAATGAATATGGTTGTACCATATTTATAATAACCTCACAGTATATAGATGATAATGGAGTTATTATTTTAGAAAGGAAATAACAAAGGAAGAAAAAGTTGAAGAAGAAAGTAACTTGAAAAATGGTGGTGATAACATTACCTCTTCTTCGGGTTCGTTCTATTGATTTGTTCAAAAGGGCTCATAGGTTGGCTTTCTGACTAAATTAAGGCCTCTAGGATGAAGGTAGGATACTTGAGAGGGTATTTGGGAAGAGTTTGGCTGATCAAAAAGGCATTTATGGTATGAAGAATCAGTTAGAAGTGGTGTCCTTTTATAAGGGGGGAGGGGCTATTTAAGAAAAACTTAAAGTATTAATTTATAATAAATTCATATTCAGTTTTGAATGGCTCCAAATTGAATTTTTAAAAGTATAAGGTGGGTATGGGTTGAAATAATTTCAACCAATACATTTTAGACAGGTTTGGTTCGTTATATTAACCTTATATTTTATTTTTAACTCTTAGTTAATTACTTTGACATTTACCATGCCACTTGGTATTTTTATATTATATCATAAATAAACAAACTATATACATCCAAGAAAACCCCAAGTGGTCCATTAATGGTACACTTATCATGATATAAGTTCTTTGGCCAATTCTTAGATTTTCAAGAATTTAATATCAATTAAAAATATAATACCAGTTTTAAAAACTCATTTATGTAAATTTTGATAATATTTAATAATTGATTTTTATTAAAGTCTTAAAAACTTTATTAATTATAAAAAAATTCATTTAATAAATACTAACATGTCATATTAACCAATAAAATTCTTTTATGGAATAAAAATTTTCAAATTATATTTATTTTATCTTTTATAATACCAATTATTTAATTCTTTCATTAATAAGGAAAATACTGCATTATTATTGTGTCATAAATAAATTTAATTATTAAATGTCTAAAAATTATAAATAAAATACCATTATGTATGAAATATTTTTATATTTATATAGAATATTTATAGTTGAAAATATAACTTATATAACCCTATGTTAAAATTGTTTTTCTAAAAGATGTATGATTATTTCATTTTTGTATTTACTTTTACTTAATTATTATAGAGTGTCATTATCACTTACATGTGGATCCATGGGGTCCCAAAATCGACCCAAAGATTCCAATGGTCAGACATGTATCAGTAAAATAGGGTTAGGACATGTTTTAAGGTAATTTATTATTATTATAATATTATTTTTTACCCTTATTTACCTGATTTACCCTTTAACCATGGTAAACAAAATATTTTCCGAAGTAATTATTCAAAATGTCTAAAAATAAAAGTTACCAATTTAAAAAATTTGGACCTCCTGATTCTAAATATGGATTACATTTTTCTAAATTCAAAACATTGATGTGGTAGAAATTAATTTAAAATTAATTCCTGTTGTCAAAACAAAAATCATGTTTTTAAAAAATAATAACTATCAAAAGATTGACACTTGTTTATGTCCGGTTTAATTGTGAAATTATGTCCAATGACAAAAATTATATTAAATGGTGAAAATATATTCTAAATATACTTTAAAACCTCAAAAATTCATAATTTATCACTATTAGTTATTTCAATTAAAAATTTTGTTTTTAATTAAAATTTAGTAATTTTCAATATTCATCAAAATATAAAGGTTATCCGAAAAGTACCAAAAATAACCCTATGATAATTTTGAAAATCTGAATCCAAAAACGAAGTCCATTTTTGGAGATAAAATTTATAAAATATAAAAAAGTGGGTATTACTATTCATAAGGGCTCCTTTGATTGGTCACGGTGTGTTAGAATCTCAAAGTTGCGTACAACACACGCTACTATATAATTAAAAGAAAATTGTACCGTGGAAGTTTGGGGTGTTACATTTTCCCCTCATTCAAATAATTTGATCCTTGAAAATTCTAGAATATTATTTTAGAAAAAGACTTTTGTGGTTATTCATCGTTCCTTGGGTTCCCACATTCCATCTTCCATCTTATGGTTCCTCCATAGAACTTTTCCCAGAAGAGTCATCCGGTTTCTCAGCACTTGTTCTCTCTCATCAAGAATCCTGATGGGATATTCGCAATAAGATAGATTGGGTTCCATTTCTAATTCCTCGTAAGTGAGTACATGCATTGGGTCAGGCATGTATTTTATCAACAGTGACACATGGAACACATCGTGAACATTGGAGAGACTTGGAGGCATTGCCAAATGATAAGCTACAACACCAATTCGTTCTAGAATTTCGAAAGGTATGATGTACCTGGGACACAATTTACCCTTCTTACAAAAACGTATCACTCCCTTCCATAGAGATACCTTCAGGAAAACATGATCTCCTTCCTGAAATCCAAAATCCTTCCTTTGGTTATCAGTATAGCTCTTATGCCTACTTTGAGCTTCTTTGATGTGGTTTTGGATTACCTTCACCTTTTCCATCGTTTCCTCCACCAATTCTGGGGCTACGAGTTTTCTTTCACCGACATCATCCAAATAGGTTGGTGTGTGACATCTCCTTCCGTATAACTCTTCATATGGTGCCATCTGAGTACTCGATTGGAAGCTATTGTTTTAGGAAAATCCCACCAGAGGTAAATATTGGTCCCACATACCCTTAAAGTCAAGTGATAAATATCTCAACATATCTTCTAAGGTTTGAATAGTCCTTTCTGATTTTCCATCAGTTTGGGGTTGGTAGGTAGTGCTCAAACGAAGTTCAGTATCTATGGATTTCTGAAGACTCTTCTAGAATCTTGAAGTAAAATGGTGATCATGATAAAAAACAATCGATAGTGGTACTACATGAAGTCTCACAACATCATTAATATATATTCTTGATAAACGTTCAAGTGGTAGATATTCTCTTATAGAAATAAAATGCGCTGACTTGGTAAGATGATCCACAATGACCCATATTGCATCATTCCTTCTAATAGAATTTTGTAGTCCCATGAAAAAGTCTATCATGATATTATCCCATTTCCACTCTGGTATGGGAATTGGTTGCATGACTCTTCCAGGTGGTTGCCTTCCATCTTTCACTTATTGAAAAACCACACATCTTGACTCAAAATTAGAAATCTCACTCTTAATGTTGTCCCACAAAAAATGTTCCTTTAAATCTCTATACATTTTGGTGCACCCATGGTGTATAGTGAAATTGGAACTATGAGAATCATCCAACAATTCCTTTTTTAGATCAGGTATATTGGGAACACAAAGTCTCTTCCCAAATTTCAGAATTCTATCTTCATACCCAAAGGCACTCAATCTCCTATCATTAATAGCTTTAATATTCTATTTAAATTTTTCATCATCGGAATGAGAACACTTAATTCTTTCTAGTAAAGATGGTTTGGCATCCATTTGAAAAGTCGTTGATGTTTCACCATCCATGGTGATTCTCATATCTATATTTACTAGATCCATATATATAAGATCCTTTTCAACTCTCATCTTGTTCAAAATTCCATGATCCTTTCTTCTCAAATCATCTTCCACCTTGTTTTCGTTCCTTGGGTGGTAGTGTATCGTGCAATCAGAATCCTTGAGTAGTTCAAGCCATCGCCTTTGACTCATGTTGAGATCTTTCTGTGAGAAAATATACTTCAAACTCTTGTGATCAGTATAAATCTCACAATTTTCACCGTAGTGGTAGTGTCTCCATATTTTCAAAGAAAATATCACACCTGCTAACTCGAGATCATGAGTACGATAGTTTTGCTCATGAATTTTCAACTATCGTGGTGCATAAGCCATAACCCTATCAATCTGCATAAGTACACAACCATGTCCTTTCTTCGATGCATCACTATAAATAATGAACCCATCATTCCCTGATGGTAGATTCATTATAGAAGCATTGAATAATATTATCTTCAGTTATTCAAAAAATTCTTCACACTCTTTTGTCCAAAATTTTTTTACCCCTTTACGTGTGAGCTTCATTAATGGGTTAGCCAATCAGGTAAAATTCTGGATGAAACACCGATAATAAGCTGCTAAACCAATAAAACTGCGTAACTCAGTTATACTCATCGGGGCTGGCCATTCATGGATTTCCTTGTTCTTAGAAGGATTAACATAGATTCCATCCTTAGAGACAATATGGCGAAGAAAAGAGATCTTTTTATGCCGGAATTCACACTTACTAAACTTTCAATATAATTCATGTCTTCTAAGTGTCTTCAGGATAATGCACAAGTGATTTTCATGGTCTTTGTAGCTTTTTGAATATACCAATATATCATCAATAAATACCACTACAAAATCATCGAGATATTTCATGAAAACATTGTTCATTAGATCTGTGAAAAAAAAGGGTGCATTAGGCAGCCCAAAAGGCATTACTATAAACTCGTAATGTATGTACCTAGTTTGAAATGCTGTCTTCGGAATGTCTTCCTTCTTCATAGACAACTGATGTTATCTAGATTGATGTTCAGTCTTTGAAAGGTATTGGGCTCCATGTAGTTGGTCATATAAATCATCAATGCGAGGTAGGGGATACTTGTTCTTTATTGTTATAGCATCGATTTCCCTGTAGTCAATACATAACCTCATAGATCCATCTTTCTTATCTCCCCATGGAAAAACACTAGGTTGAATAAATCCCATATTACCCAATTCCTCTAGTTGTTTCTTTAGTTCCACTAATTCCACATTGGTCATTCTATAAGGGGTCTTCGATATAGGCCTTGAACCAGGAATTAAATCAATAGAAAATTTAATAACTCGTTTAGGAGGATGTCCAGGTAAATATTCTGATAACACATATAAATATTCTTTCACAATATGTACATCCTATATTTGAACATTCATTTCCTTACCGACAATTATTTTATTCTATTCCTTCACAATAATTGATTTTAGTTGAGCTACTGGTGGTGGATCTAGATAATAATTAGGTGGTGACGATTCTGCTCTAAAGATAAGGTGTTCCTTATCATCATTCTCAAAAATCATAACCTCCTTCTTCTTACAATAAATCTTTTCATCATGGTCTGAAAGCCAATCCATACCGAGGATTATATCAAATTAAATAATGGGTATGAATATGAGATCACCAGAAAAAGAACATTTATGTGCTCTAATGGGGACTTATTCACAAAACATTGTTGCAATGATACTTCCCTTATAATTTTTGACTAAACACTCCCTTGTGAAATCAAATTGTAAATATATAATATTATTAGAAAATTGGGAAGATATGCAACAATGTGATGATCCAGAATCAAATAATGCATTTGCTAAACTTGAGGAAACCATTAAATTACCTACCACCATGTCTTTCGGGGATTCAACCTCAGCAGTAGTGATTCCATAAGCTTGGCCTTGGTCCCTAGGCCTTTTCTGAGTTATGTTTCCCTGACGCTTTGGAAATTAATTTTCATAATGTCCCATCTCCCTTAAATTGTAGCATTGAACAATTGTAGCGTCTTTATTTCCTTTACAATCACCAGCTAGATGGCCTTTCTATCCCCACTTGTAGCATACGCCTTTTCCTTTTAGACAGGCACGAGGGTGCTTCCTTTCACAATTATCACAAGGTGGAAATTCAATTCCTCCGTTCTTCCATGTTTCCTTATTTTCTTTCCCAGGCTGTTCAGCAGATCACTTCTTCTATTTCTTTGATTTATAGTCATAATACTTATAGAATTCATTTTCTTTCATGATATAACCCGAGAAAATATCTTCTAATGACGATATGTATTCTGAGACCAAGGTTTGATGAAGAAATGTTTTTAACCCATCAATGAAACAGTAAATGTTACTTCTTGTGTTATGTATATAATCTGTAGCATGCCTTGCTAAGCTTGTAAATTTAGCCTCATACTTTGTGACAGTCCTATCCTCCTTTTGTCTCAGACTCATAAATTGCCTTTCCATATCTTCTCGATGGTAAAGAGGAAATTATTTTTCTAAAAACAGATCTTTGAACTCCCTACATTCCATATTTTATACTTCATCATCATCCTTCGTGTTTTGAATCAATGAACACCATTGATCACCATCTCCAGTGAGGAGATAAACTGACATGATAACTTTTTCCCCTTCACTACTCTCCAAGGCATAGAATATTTTCTCTAAGGAATTTATACATTCCTCAGCCACTAATGGATTTTAGCTCCTATTGAATGTCAGTGGTTTTTTCCTCATAAAGCAATCTAAAATTTTTCCTCCATGCTATGGATCTGGGTGCTCCATACGGGTAAGCATATTATTCATAACCAGATTGAGTTGTCCCAGTATGGTGATTAGCTAATCAGCACCAGCTGCATCACTAGCTCCACTATAATTATATTGAGCAGGAGGGAAATCCCTACATGGAGTGTGTGCATTGATATGGTTTTCATTCCTTCCACTATAAGTCATTTCTAAACAATGGCATAAACTAGATTAGTTTATAAATCAAAATACATAATTCTATACTTGTAAAACACTTAACATGAATTGAACTATTTATGGATATAATCCATAATCATAAAAAAATGTTTTATTTGAGGAAGTATATACTCATAAACCCTTTATAATGGTTTGTAAATAAAATTATAATTATCCTATAAATATCCCTCGAGAGTGTCGTAACAGAGAGGGCAGCAAGGCCCGTTGTCGTGCACCAGTTCTTGTTTGAGTCTAGCTCAAAGTGGTGTTTTCAGGTTTTACCCCTAGGTACATCTGTGCCAGAGCCTCCTCTACCTGCTCGTATCCAGATAGGGATGTATTTCTTGGAATACTCACAAATCTCTACAATAACAAAATTCTAGGAAGTTCTTCTATACTAATCCTCAAAGTCTGTATTAGGTATATGTGCTCTAATCATAGTTTATCTAAATCTAGTTTCCATGGTTTGTATTAATCTTCCTCTAATACCAAATGTAACACCCCGACCCCAGTTACCCATTTTCGCTGTATTATTAGATTACATTAGCATGATCACAAGGAAATCATGTCTCGAAAGACTGATTAGTTTAGTATTATTGGAAACAATATTCATACATAAGTTCAAATATACAACATGAAAGGAAATACAACACAAATATATTTCATTAGAAACATCCAAGCATCCTAGATTATTCCTGTTGGTCACTGATAACTAACTTCTTCATATCCTGGGAAAATGAAACATACGAAAGGGGTGAGTTCAAACGCTCAGTAAGGGTATGTAATACAGTGGAAAATGACATAAATATTAAGCATTGTCAATAATTGAAACCACATGCCTTTGTCAATAAAAAACATGAATAATTTTATGGAATGAAAATGAGATAACTAAATAATTCTATAATAAAACATAATCTTGGGTATTCTACTAGTCTAATAACCACATGAACCATCAATATTATTTACATAATGAGGGAATGTATAATGTCGGACATTATGAATCATTTTGTCAAAGCCTTGGCCAATAAATCTAAAAAGGATTAAGGCCTCGGCCAAAACCATAAATCAAATTTAGAAAGGGCCATGACCAATTCCATGTCAAGTTGTCTCATGAGACCTACCAATGCATCGAGGAGCTATATCGGGATCCACCCGTCACTTACTAAGTCCAATACATTCCTCATATGAAATGATTTAAACATATGATAAACATTCGTATTAAAACATGCATACGAAATGTCAATACTTGAACCATAAATAAGGAATGGTATAAAAATATCACATCCACAGTCAAACATATCACAAAACCTTCAATTTAATATAGAAGTTTTGTATCATAATAAATCAACTCCAAATAAACAGAAAATCCATCAAAGTATGTTGATATAGATGAAATCAAAACCCTTTTTAGAGAAATATCCCGTTCTATTTTGACATAATTTAAGAGTCACATAATTATAAAATCAAACATTTACTTTGAAAATGTTCTTATAAGATTGTAAGGGAATCTTTGACGAGTTTATAATGGTAGAAAATAGTTGTGCCCGCCGTATAAGTTAAAAAAGTCATTCTTACATTAATTTTGTCGAAAAGGTTATAAAGAACATTTTTTATAAAATGACGAAATGATTTCATTATATAAATCTTATAAAAAGTCAACAAGGGTGTAATTGACTTTAACCCATAGTTTATAAAATAGTAAGAATGTTTTTAAATACATTTTTAAGAAACATAGATGTGGATGATAAAGAGGTCTCAGTAGATAATTACGTATAAATAACCTCATATAATGAAGAGATTGTGAAATAAACCCTTAAATTGTACTTATCATTGGTTTATGGTATGTTAACCTCATGTATAATGGAAAAATTTAATTAAATTATAAAAGAATCATATACATTAATATGATATCCTATATGATCTTTTAACAATGCTTTGTTAGTATAATCGTCGTTTCAGGTGTTAACTTACTCGTTTTATTTTATATATTTTGTTACATAAACAATGTTTGTTATCAATAGGTTGTATATTATTAATATAAATAATGATATCATGTCCTTAAACATTATTTCTAATCACCAAATAAAAATTATAATTGCATGGATATGATGGGGAATTAATCTCATCGTGTTTGTGGAGACGGTAGTCCGTACGTACGCACGAGCGACAATATCATTCTTTTGATATTAAAATAATATATAATTGGATAGTATATCATATATAAAGAATCATTATCATGTTATATTTATTATTTACATCAATTACAAATCTTTATCATAACCATCCAAAATAATAATTTTTTGAATAACAATTACACCACGTCGTAGAGACGGTAAGCCTTACGTACACACATATGGTGAAATGTCATTCAAAGGATGGATAGGATACTGAATATGGTTGTACCATATTTATAATAACATCATAGTATATGGAATATACTAGAGTTTTTATTTTATAATGCAAATAACAAAAGAAGAAGTTGAAGAAGAAAT
Organism: Viscum album; assembly: GCA_963277665.1. NCBI lineage: Eukaryota > Viridiplantae > Streptophyta > Magnoliopsida > Santalales > Viscaceae > Viscum > Viscum album. The sequence goes on along the minus strand of OY728133.1, from coordinate 1,043,442,012 downwards.
GAACTTGAAAAAGGGTTGTGAAAACATTACCTCTTCTTCGGGTTCTTCCTTTTTATTTGATCAAAAGGGCTTCATAGGATGACTTTATGAGTAAAAAAAGGCCTCTGGGATGAATGGAGGATAGGTGATAGGGTATTTGGGCATGGGTTGGCTAGGTGAAAAGGCATTTAAGGTTTGAAGAATTGGATAGAAGTGGTGTCCTTTTATAAGGGGGAGGAGGGGCTCTTTAAGAAAAACATAAAGTATTAATTTATAATTAATTTATATTAGGTTTCTAATGGCTCCAAAGTGAATTATTCAAAGCCTATGGTGGCTATGGGTCTAAATATTTTCAACAAATAGATTATAGATATTTTTGGGTCATTATATTAACCGTATAGTTTAGTTTTAACTCTTAGTTAATTAGTTTGACATTTACCATGTCACCTGTTATTTTTATATTATTTATTTAATAAACATACTATATACATCCCATCAACCCCCAAGTGGTCCAATAATGATAAAAAAATCATTATATAATTCCTTTGGCCTATCCTTATATTTTATGAATAGAATATCAATTAATAATATAATACTTGTTTTAAATACGCATTTATGTCAATTTTGACAATATTTAATAATTTCTTTTTGTTAAAGTATTAAAAACTTTATTAATTCAAAAAGAATTCATTTATGAAATCCTAACATGTAATATTATACAAAAAATTAGTGTATGGCATCAAATCATTCAATTTATATTCAATTTAACTTTTATAATAACAATTATTTGATTCTTTCATTAATAAAGAAAAATAATACATCATTGTTGTGTCATAAATAAATTTAAATATTAAAAGAATAAAAATTATAAATAAAATACCATTATGTAGGAAATAGTTTTCTGTTTCTAATGAATATTTATAGTTGAAAATATAACATACATAACACTATGTAAAAATTGTTTTTCTAAAAGTTATATGCTTATGTGATTTTTGTATTTACTTTAACTTAATTAATATAAAGTTTCATTATCACATACAAGTGAATCCATGGGGTCCCAAAATCCACCCAAAGATTACCATGGTCGTACATGTATCAACCAATAGGTTTAGGACACATTTTAGGGTAATTTATTATTATTATAATATTATTGTTTACCCTTATTTACCGGATTTACCCTTTAACCATGGAAAATAATATATTTACTGAAGTAATTATTCAAAATGTCTAAAAAAAAGTTACCTTTTTACACAATTTGGAACTCCTGATTATAAATATGGAATCCATTTTTCAAAACTCAAAACAATTAAGTGGCAGAAATTAATTTAAAATAAATACCAGCTATCAAAACAAAAGGCGTGTTTTTAAGAAATAATAACTATCAAAAGATTGACACTTTTTTATGTCCGGTTAAAATTTTGAAATTATGTTCAATGACCTAAATTATATTAAATGGTAAAAATATATTCTAAATATACTTTAAAACCACTCAAATTCAAAATTTATCATTGATAATTATTTCGATTAAAAAAATGGGTTTTAATTAAAATTTAGTTGTTTTCACTATTCATCAATATATAAAAGTTGTCTGAAAAGTACCAAAATTTCACCCTATGATAATTTCAATATTAAAAATCCAAAAATAAAGTCCATTTTGAGAGATATAACTTATAAACTTTCAAAAAGTGGGCATTATTGTTCATAACGGCTACATTGATTGGTCACGGTGTGTTAGAATCTCAAAGTTGCGTACAACACACGCTACTATATTATTCAAAGAGAATCGTACAATGGAATCTTGGGGTGTTACAGCTGGTGCTCTCAGATTGTATCCATAACTATCTATATATGATAGGCATGCTCCTCCTCTATAGCTGATTATATCAGGATGTCATCGATGAAGAATACAACAAAGCGATCGAGTTATGGCTGGATGATCTAGTTCATTATTCCCATGACCACTGCTAGGGCATTGGTTATGCCAAATTACATAACCAAGAAATCATAATGGCCATACCAACATATGAATGTAATCTTTTACAAATCCTTGTCTCGTACCCTATGCTGGTGATATATTGATCTGTGTTCTATCTCCAAAAACCATCATGATCCCTTCACCTGATAAAAGATATCGTCAATCATTAAGAGTTGTTATTTGTTCTTTACGGTCACATGTTTAAGGTGTCTATAGTCCACATAGAGTCTCAAACACCCATCTTCCTTCTTGGAAAACAAAATTATGGCTTCCTAAGGAGAAACACTTGGCCTAATGAACCCCTTTCTCTGTAAGTCCTCTTATTGTACTCGCAGCTCTCGAAGCTCTGCAGGATCCATCTGATATGCTAGTGTATATATCTGTGTCATCACGGGGTATAAATCGATATAAAATTCCACCTATCTATGAGGAGGTAGACCCAAAACATCATCTGTAAAAACATAATTGTACTGGTCCACCACTACAGGATAGCCCAGATACTCGTGATCAACCACTCCTAGGGTAAGGCTAGATAACTGATTTATGATCGGCTGCACCCTCCTCCGGGTAAGTCCATCCAGTGTTGCAAAGGTTCCCTTCTTTCTGATAAAGGAAAACCTAGTCCCGTCCATGAGGACACACTGCACTTTGCACCTAATACAGTCAATCTGAGCATGGACTATGTATAAGCAGTCCATACCAAAGATGACATCGTAAGGGCTCAACGCCGCTACTAGAAGATCCCAGCCAAATCTCTCACCTCCAAGAGTAGTCTCACACTGTGGTCACGAATGTGTAATCGTCGAATACACTCTCGTAGGATTTTCTACTCGTAATGATAACCCCAACATCTCCAACGGTATCTCTGAGCTTCAAATGAGGGTCATGGCAATAAAAGAGTGACTGGAACCTATGTCTATAAGTACTATAACTAAGGTAGAGTAGACACAAATCATACCTCTAATCAACTCTAGATCATCATGGTCATAGGATTTAGCTGCCTAGTGCATATCTTTTTTCTATCCACCTACTCCCTGCGGTCGTGGTGGACCATCTGGTGGTGGTGGTGGTAGAACCTCGAATCACCGCCCACCGCCTACTGCATGGCCTGCTCCTCTACCATGTCTGTCTCCTGGAAACCGAACTCCTTGATTTAATATTTTCCTCTACCTAGGATGTCTTTCGACTGTCTACTAGTTGATCATATAGGAGGTCAGGCAGTCGTGAGCCATGTTACCCTACCCACTGCACGAGCATCACTGTAATCTCTTAGCCTAACCAGCTCTGTCTCGAGAGACTCGCACAACTGAACCTATATCTTGCGATCTTCCACCTATAAGTTTGTTCCTCTTGGACCTCTGAGTCATCTACCTACTTCCAATTGCATATGTCTCTACTACGTGACTTCTGGTGGTGGGTCTCACTATCAGTGACTACTCAGTAAAGAAACTCTCAACTAAGAGTGATCTCTCTAACACCCCCGCCTGCGTTGGGGTGCTGAGAGAAATCATTGAAGCTCTAATCTCTCGTCTGAGCCCCTGCTCGAAGGTCCAGACCCTAATTAAAGGGTCCCTCACCATATTAGTAGTGTAGCGTGAGAGGTCGGTGAACCTTGCTGAATACTGAGCCACAGTCATGTTTCCCTGTTGTGAGTGGAGAAGCTCCTCTATACGCACATAGCATAGAGTAACTGGGATGAACTCTTACCTAAAAAGGCTCTCGAAGTCTTCCAAGATGAGAGTGACCTTGTCATAAACCTATTGAATCAATATCTACCATATGCATGCTACTTCCTGAAGGAGAATGGTGGCAAGGATCACCATGAGATCAGTCGGTGTCCCTACTAGTCGAAAAACACTAACCATGGACTCCATCTAGTCCTCAGCCACCTATGGATCCATCTCACCCTTGAACCTTAGTGGCCTCTAGTGCTAGAACACGTGGAACATGCTCAAGAAGAATTCACCCGCTCTTGATGGGGTTGGTGGAATCATTTTCCCAATGGGTAGTGGTGTTGCTGGTACACTATCCAATGGTACTACTGCTGTAAGGGGGCCCTACACCGTAGCCTTGTCACTCGGTGGGTTATCATCGTTTACTCTACCTGGAACTGTGTCTGGCTGTATTCATAGATGAATCCTGAAAGAAACATGTGTGCCAAGGTAAATAAGTAATACCTGGTGACCTGACTCAAATAGATCAGAATGAAAACATTTCAAAAACATACACACAATCAATGTTTTCATGCATTGAGTTGGAAATCAGAAGTCGAGTTCCTAGTGTATGGATACATCGGCCACCGCACCAACACTGGATTCCCCAAACTAGAAACCATACTCATCTCACATAAGACTATCACCACATGGAAATGATTAGAATCTTAGTTCTTCGGTAGAACCGACTCCTCTGATACCAATTTGTCATGACCTTATACCCAGGGCCAGTGCCATGACTACCCCAAGCCCACCTTACATATGCACAATGGTGGATACTAGCACCAAAGAGGAATTTACCTAAAAATTGGAAGGAATTTCCTTTTTAACCAAAAACTCACAAAAACCAAGCGCACAACAAGATACTAGCACAAGGTAAACTATATAGTAAATAGAGTATGTATAGTATGTAAAGGGGGACAAAATACAATCCCAACTTGAAAGTACAGGTAAAACATAAAAAAATCTTATGAACACCTGCTAAGGATCATACCCTAAGTGTAGGTACATCTCTTGAAAAATTGTCTCTACGATACATCTCATCTAACAGTCTGCCTCTAAGCATCCTCTAGTGCTGGTACCCTCTTCCTTAGTCAGCATTGTCCGTCGTCTACACAAGACACAACAAGGTGCGGGCATAGCCCGTGTAGGGGTGAGAATAAAAATATTCAGTAAGAACCCTGAGACCCCTGAAGGTCTCTCAAAATCCACAAAGGATAAACCACAAACCATGAAAACAATAGTTAACCCTACATTTGTATATTCCCATACATATAACTAAATTATTAAGTATACTCATCTAATTCATGAGGAAACACAAGGGCCAACTCCTTCGCCAAAAGCTCAACTATTCTACAAAGGAAAGAATAACATGAATGTAACACCACAAAGGTATGTACCATAAAGGTAACGCAACACAGAATAATACCACATGTGTATCCCCATGAAGGTAAGTCCCACAAAGGGAACACAACATAGAAGAATACCACAAAGGTATCACCACAAAGGTAAGTACCACAAAGGTAATGCCACACAAAAAAATACCACAAAGTTCTCACCAGATTGAAGTGTAACTCAAAGTAAAGACTCATCTCACACCATGTATTACATAAATAAGAATGTATAGATCATTAGCGGTATTTCTAGATCATATTGCTTCGTTGAGAAGCTCTGCTTTTGACCCAAATTGGATTGAAGATGACCCACACAAGATTTAGAGATGACCCACGCAGGATCTGGAGACAATCCACACATGATTGGTATGCACTAACACAAACATGATAGTTCAGTGCTAACCCACACAGGATCCGAAGATTACCCACATAGGATCTGAAGAGTCCTCAAGTATAACTATCCACATGGTTCCACGCTAAGCATGCTAAATTTCAGGTAGTTTTCACCGCAAAAAGACTTTCGATAATTAAACCTCCATGAAGTCCCATGATTAAGTATCCCAAGGTCTATCACGTCGTAAGGGATCCAATGCAATAGACAGTGCATCAATCAGCTGCACAATATTTATGTTATTAGCGTTTCTGTTCTGAGCGCTCGGTGGAATTCACATTTGATCCAACCTAGTAGAACTCCAACATTATCCAGACCTCAAGTATAGTATATTAAAAGGATTGTCTCGATCCAAGGATTCTGGCACCGTAGACAGTTCTCCAATTGAATGCCCGGATCAAAATTTATTGTCAAAAAGCATATTTTGGTATCGATGGGATTGGGTCCAGTCTGACCCGGTCTGGGACAACCTGACCCAGTCCGGGTCCGTGATCCGGACCTTCCGGCGAAGTGGGTGGCTTGTGGCTGGGGGGGGGGGGGTTATGGTGGGTTCTGCCCTAGCCTCCATTAAAAAGGGGTGCCCCCCCCCCACCCTCCAAGAAACCTGAACGGCTCAACGGACGTTCCGTTTTGGCCAATTAGGTGTTGCCACATGGTGCCACCAGCTGGCACGCAGGACCCGCTTGATGGGTCCCACTCACCATGATGCGGCTTGCTGTAATGGTTGGCCCTCTTTCCAGTGGCGCTGATGTGCACCGCTCCTCCACCGTGGTCGGTCAAGTTTTGGCCACCCTCGGATATTCGCCGCGGCCAAGCGGTCGTGGTCTCCAGCTCCGGCAGTGCAGACGCATACCACTGCTTCACCACGCGGCTGGCCAGTGTGCCGACCACCACTCTACTCTACCGAGGCCGATGGGCCATGACCTCCTCTTCCAGTGCTGTAGATGCCCCACCTCCCTCTTCTTGTCCGGACGGTGTGCTGGCCTCCGCATGTTCCCAAACGGCACTAGTCAGCGATGAACTTCCTCAAGTCAACGAGAGAGCTCTAGTGGCTCGTTCCTCAAATAGAAAGAACTATCACGGGTTTCAGGATGTTTCTGTTGTTCCAATAACAAAGGGGTCAGATTCTATTCATCATGATGTCTCGCCCATAATGATCACATCATTAAAAGAATTAGTATAGGAATCATGCCATGTTATCCTGGCCTACACCCTCAACATGAGATAGGTAATAGGGGGCTTATGAATATTTAATCACAACGTGGAATCATGGGAAAAAACAAGAACAATCAAATCCAAAACCCTCTCCTCGATGTGTATTGGAGGTGTCGTGAAAAAGGAGATGATGATGGTGTAGTCTGTGTTTCTTCAAATGTTGGTTTGTTCATCATTGGAGATGTTCTTTGTTGGAGGAGTTCTTCCTTCACGTTCTCCTCTCCACAAAAAGTTCTCCAAACCCCCTGCCAAAAATCTCCATCCAAGAGGTGAGGATCCAAATTTTATTGAGTTAAGTTTTATTAATCCAATTAATTTTGGCACATTAATTGGGGGAATTCGAAGGGTTAACTAACATTAAAAGCGGTGTTCTTTTGGACCCCATCTCCAAGATTCAAATGACAGTTAGGAGGATATTTACTTAAAATAAATTATATTTATTTTATTTATCCTCTACGAAAAATTCAAAAACCAACTTCCTCCCTTGACCTACTGTATTCGAGGTGAAGGTATTCTTATATGAATATCGACACTGCATGTTAACGGTGTCCTTGGTTTTCAATTCCAAGCACTGGTTCAAAAGTTACAAAATGTTGCTCACGCATTTACTGAATGTAGCTAAAAAACTTATGAAATTTATTCTGGTCACACTGGGCCTCAGAATCATACGCCATCAATTTTTGTGAACTCATAATATTTCCATATAATTCAACCAAAATTACAAGGAAAATTCTGGTTCTTTATAGATATCTATGGTAAATCATTTATTACCTTAACTTTTACTAGATAATAATGATGAATAAATTCCAATTTTCTCAAATTTATGTCCACATTGATATACTAAAGGGGAAATTGTGGTTATCTTTGATCAACCTATATCCTGGGTATCTGAATGTTTGGGTAAGAAAATCTAACATTTCTAAGACTTATTTCTAAAGAATTTATGGCTTCTATTAGTATTTGGTTATTCCATTTGGGATATAGAATTCTCATGTGTTTTTTATAGAACATTTAAATATGGTGTTTCATAAATATCTCGATTTATTTTTGTGGTCTTCTTAGATGACATCCCAGTACACTATAGAACTAAAAAGGATCATGTCTGTCATCTAATAATTTTTTTCATGTTGCGGGATCACCTTCTTTATGGGATGATCTCTAAGTGTAGTTTCTGGATCAAATATATTAAATTATTTGGGAATTTTATCATTGCACATGGGGTTTTATTTGATCAGAGAAAATAATAAAATGAATGTCATGGGAACATCTAAATAATGTCATTGAGGCAAGGAGCTTCTTATTCTTGATCGGATATCAAAAGTGCTTTTAAAATATTTTTCTCATCTTTCATCATCCATGAGTACTCTCACCCAAAAAGGGATAAAGTTAATGAGGAGTTAAGAGTTTTACAAATCATTTTTATTTACCAAGTGGTCGTTTACCACTACATGGATTTTTATTTTACCATAGGATGGAATGGTTTATGTTTTTTTGTTATGATGCTTCAAGTACTATTCTAAGATGATGGTTGATGCAAGGTGGACACATAGTGGTGTATATATAATGAATAATCTACCCACCCAAATAGAATTACCCCATCCATGTCACTGAGTTGGTAGTGGTGAAGAATGATTTGATATCACAGAATTAATAACTCATCAAAGAGAAATTCATGGTCTAATTATACCACCTATTTATTTCATAAATATTTTCCTAGGTTGATATGAAAATAAGATAGTTCGAGCAGATCACATACCTCCAGGAGCATGGTTTTGATATTTTTTATACTGCGGGTAATGAAAATTTAGTGGATAACAACTTAAGTAAGAATTTTTTGACTCATTCATTGATGCGGTCTTGTGATTATTGAACTCTTATGTGATTTTTTCAGATTAATATGGATGGAAACGAGCATTGTATAGGAATATTCATGACTATAATTCATCTAACTCCATACCTCATCCAACTAATTCATTGAGAGAAAAATAAATTTGATTAATTTTAATAATTATTATTGTATTTAATTAGTGGCTATATGTCTGATGGATATATGAGGTCTTATTAAATCATTCATTACTTCAAAAGAAATATTTTGATCCATTATCCTTAGAGAATATTGTGGTGCTGGATAGACACCATTTTCAATAGGTCATTCATATTATAACCACCAAAATGTTATATAACATTTTCTTATAGTTTTTCTTTCATGTCTTAATAGATAATATTGATGATTTTGTATATTAATTATTCTTGTTATCAAATTATGGTCGTGAACTAGAACCCCTTAGGTATACTTCAACCACTCCCCATTCCTACCTAGATGTGGGATGAGGTTTTGATAGACTTTATCATTATATTTCCACACACTCCCCTGGTATAAAAAATCATTTGTGTTTTTATTGATAAACAGAAAAAATATATCTATTTTATATTGATCTATGATTCTTATATGGAGAGGATTCAGGTAGGTTTTATATCTATGTAATTTTTAGGCATCTTGAAAATCTATTGGCCATTATTTGAACATGGAAATTTTTATACCACTCGATTCTTGGATGGTCTCCCAAAGTCAATAAGATCATAGGAAATTCTTAGTATATCATACCCACCTCAAATATATGGCTAAACATGACAAGAAAATGACATTCTAGACGATATTATTAATACATGTGTGATGGATTTCAATCGATATTGGGAAAACCATATAAAGTTGGTTTAATTATCCAATAATAATATTTACCTAACCTTTATTATGATGGATCCCTTTTAGTTGGTATATGTTTTCTAATTTTAGTCACATTTTTAAGGAATTGTTTTTCTGATACTTCAAATCTAGGTTTGATCCTTGTATAGGTGTGTTGAATATAATTCAAGTGATTAGTCAGTAGTTGATGATAGAATAGATCCCACCAAAGTATTATATTGATAATTTGTGTTGATTTTTGGAGTTAATATTGGCTGACTATGTGTTATTAATTGTGACACCACACCTTGGTCAACATCATCATAATATGCAATGGAATCTTATGATAACCTATTTTGAACCTTTTATAATTAACAAAATAGCCAGTAAGGTGACATACCATGTATTTTTTTTGTTCCCATTTTAATTTAATTAATTACTTGTTACATGTGTAATAGATGATGAATTATAACAATGACCCATGTCATGGGTTGAATTGGAAAGAACTAGAGTTTGAATCCAATCTATTTTTGATCAAGTATCCAGTTCACATTTTGGACTCCTAGGTAAAATTGCTTCAGATAAAATCTATTTTTCTAGTTAAAGAACATTGGAAGTAAGGAAATGATGATAATGATACATGGGAATGAATGTCTTGTGTATATTATTAGCAGCCTAATTTATACTTTGATAATACTATAGTTAGACATTCTGAGGGTGAAAATTTTTCATAGTGTGGATAATTTTCAAACATTGAGTTTTCTTTGAGGTAAATTTTCTTTTATGTTTGGTCTTACATGATTTATAAGGATATATTAAATGTATTTATTTGGAAAAATTAATTTTCTGTTTAGATATAAGGATATATATGGTTGGAGAACTGTTAGGGGTAACTATGAACCAACCCAATGAAAACTTTATGACCTAGAGATTTCCACTATTCACAGAACACAGTTAAGTGTATAGATATATTCCCCTCCTAGAAATATATGTATCCTACTGTTTCCCTTGGATATATGTTTTTGATGGTTGCTGCACTATCTAGTATAGAGTGTGACCAATATTTATGGCCTACTAGCTTCTTTACAAATAATTATATACCAATACTGCCCTTCTTTAATTTTAAACCTCTAACCCTTTTTGTTTACCTTATTCAACAATATCCAACCCAAGGAGCACATACCATCCTCCAAAATACCTCATATATTCTATTTTAAGTAGGTATTTATTATTTTATTCAGGATTATTCCATGTATGTACCTCCTCTCTTTTTTATTCCTTTTCTAAAATCCTCATCTCTCCTTCTTCTTGGTGTTTCTAATTTCTAGCAGCTATGTTTTCCCAATATGGGTTCTATATCACTTTTTGTATTGCATTTTGATATTAATTGTGTTTTATTTATTTTATATAGTCTTCTATTGGTGTGGTATTTGGATTCCAGTCAAATTTGGGTTGTTACAAGTAAACGGTATGAGGTTCCTTTCCCTTCAATTACATGATGATATTAGTATTCTTTCATAGTTTCTAAAAGTGTTAATTAAATTTTGAGTTAAAATTGGGTTTTCAATTGTACTAGTTCTGTACAATGTCATAAAAATAATTTTCTACTTTGATAATGGTTGTTTCACTCCTGTGTTCTTTTTGAAAATTCAATGTGATTGACCAAAGTTGTCATGATGTGAAAATGGGATACATCACTTGGGAACCTTAAGTATCTAGGCGAGCTATTATAGACTGCTACGTCGGGTGATTTGGAATTTATATTTCCTAAAACCATCAAAAAATTTACTCTAAAAATTAACTAAATGAATGATGATGCCCTTTTAACTTCTAGTACTTTTTCATAGACCTATCTAAGGGGGTTTTCATCAGTATAGACTATAGGGGTTGATCAACATGGTTTTATGATCCTATGTTGACGTACTTCTTTGGGATTACCCATAGTGATTAAATTTTACCATTATCAATTTCTAATTGTACATTTCATTGTTTTCATTTCCAAATTAAATAAATGTTATATTTAATTTAAATTTTGGTTACATTTATTTTAAAACAAATATGTTAATATATATTTGAGTGTGGCTACATCAAACCTTATTGGTTGTATCTTACTAAGTGTTCTCACACCCTATATCCACCCTCATACGTATTTTGTCCATGTTCTATCGTACTCAAGTAAAGGAAATCACTTCTATACAGGTGAATGGGAATTGACTTTTTAGTAGTTCCCCCTTTGGTTGGTGCAGGAGGAGGTGGAAATTGGGTATCATTCCATTTGTCACATTGTGGTTTTTTATGTCCATTTTCCCCTCCCCTTGTTTTTTATTTTGTTTTTTATTTTTTTGTTGTAATTGTTAAATTATAAAAACATTCTTGAATAGTTTCATTGGGGCTTGTGTTTTATGGATGATTTCTATGATGTTTGTAAAAAAAATTTGGTGTTGGTTGTACTTATATTCATAGAAAATATTCCCAATGTAATCCCATGAATCCTAAAAATATGTTTCCGACCCATAGGACTGGGAATTCCCTTTGAGAAATGACACTCTCTAGGACAGGAGTCAGTTTAGATAGTTACCGAAGCTAGTTCATGACATATAAGAGGTTATCAACTAGATACTTGGGTATAAGATCATTAGTGGGGAGGATATTCCCTAAATATCATTTCCTTACGTAAATAATAATATAATAAAACATTATAAAATATAATGATCAATGTAAACATGTGGAAACTATTTAAATGGTATACTAGTTATAGAAATGAGTAAATAGTGTTTCTAGTGGGGAATGATAATACCAAGCATAAGTTAAAAAAGGTAAAATAAATGAATAACCAAGAAGTATTGTATGGAGTATTTCCTAGTACCACTACCAACTCCAAGCTCATTGGATTAACTATCTTCTATGGGAACCTTTCCCATTTGGGATACCTATATATAAGTTCCCATATATAATTTGAGTATTAATACACATTAGGACATCACAAATGTTTCCTTAAACAAATATTAACATGTATAGTTGGTGTATTTTATTATAAAAATAAATTTGTAAGAAACATAAAAATAATTTACCAAGAACCCAAGTGATAACCAAGAATCCCTAAGACCCAACCATACTGTATTTGGATCGATGTGGAAGGGATAATAAATATATTATGATTTACTAAGAAAATAACCTCAAGGATTGTATATAATCGCATCAAATCCTTAAATAATACAGTGTCCATGTTACCCAGTTTCTATAAGGAATATATTTTTCACACATTCCTCAGTATCCATAAGGCATCAAATTCTATCTTGAAGATAAGGCCATTATTATACTCACAAATATATGGTTCCACCTTCATCATCATTTCACGTCATATTTACTCCGCCTATAAGGGGTAATCATACAATCACAGTAACATATCATCAAACAATATAAATATTTTTATTATAAAGAGATAATGGAGAAAAAATTGGGAGGATGGTCAAGGGGGGCTATAAAAATGGTGGCTAATAGCCTCACCTATGACAATGTTAATCCAACCGGGGCGAAGGGAGCCAATTCATGAAAAATATAATAAAAGGAACTCTTGGGAGGTCATAAAAGCTATGAAATATGATACTTGGTTTCCTTAAGCCATGTATGGATTAGATCACACCCATTAATTATGAGGGAAATTCATTTTCTGATCATGTAGATGAAAACCCAAGACCTGGAAGAGAGACCATTGAGTGAGCTCCGAATTTTCTTTTAGTATATCTTGATAGCATCCTGTGATATGTTCTTTGAGTGTTATAAGGTATGTCCATAGAAAATGAAATTTTCATCCACAATAATTGATTCACCAACTCCATAATGACCACTGAAGGAAACGATCACAAAACCAGCGGAATGTCACACAATACCTCCCCATATTATATTCACCTAAAAATACAAGCCATCAATATTAGGTTTCAGAGCAAGGAGTGGATGTTTTTATCCCACCAAGTTCCCCGGAACTATGGAACGAGGTTGATAGAGGATGTTTCATTGTCCATGCTTCCCCTAAGGGAAGGATCCATGTCCCAGTGATTTAGAAGTTTATATTGAACCAATATAAAATATTTGGTCCACAGCACTATAGAAGTACCAATTGGTGATGTAGAATTATGGAATACCTTGTTTCTAGCCTCCCAAAGACACTAACATCTCACCCAATAAAATATGGTATGGGTTGTATCCCCTTTCTTATTACTAATAAACCCATTAAACCATCAATGATAAAAGATATGTAAATATAAAAAAGGATTCATTAGCACAGAAACATAAATGAAGTCCCCCATTACTCCCTAAACCATGTTCACCCTATCATGATGTAATAAGAGCAGATCAATGGTTTATTCCTTCTAAATAATGAAAAAATATCTTACGAAGTCTTGGTTGAAACCCTTACATCTTACCTATGAATCAGTATGAATCATGTGGTTGTTGATTCTCCATATTAGAAAGCTAAATTTATAAGGGATCTCTTTTTGATATATAATTCTCTTCATTTCATCACTATTATACTATGTATGAGTCATTAAACTATAATAATTAGCCGAAAACAGTCATTATGTGGATCCTATGGACCTACATTCATCAGCATAATCCTCAAAATGGATTTCATCAAAATCCTTCTTCTGGATGGGGTTAAATATCAAACAAATAAATGAATGGTGAAACTATTCTAGGGTAAATTTATCCATGGTGTTGGACAACCAGTGAAACCCCAAACCATTCTTGACCAATTTCACTCCCAAAAATTGATACCCCCACACCCACAAAATCCACCTTGATTGGTTAAGAAGAACATGTATGTGTAATTGGAGGGATCTCTATAAGTGGGATGATTAGCCCCTTATATTACCCCCATTATTCCCATGAATCCCATTGAAAAAATATAATCCAGATAGATAATCTTATGATGATTTACCAAGATAATTTTCCTTCAAAAAAGTTAATATTCTTGGTTACATTACTTAAGTTAATACATATATTCTCAACTAGTATGACTGATATTTTCTATGAGGCCCAATTTTATCATCCCTCTACATGCATATCCAAAATGAATGACCATAATAATTTATTAATATCACTGAAAATAGCATTGGATGACTGATCAATGAGAGGATGTGCATCGATATTGAGGACATTACACTTTTTATCTGAGTAGTCCTCACCCCAAAGGACAAGAAGATGTTTTTTAGTTGAGTATAAAATTGGGGATATTTTCATCCATGAAACAAAAACAAAAAATAATAACATTATATAGGTCTAGTGATGATCCCAAATAGTCTATAGAAAAATTCTTCATTTGAATGCTAAGAATGATGTTAACCCTTTTCCTTATCTTTTTAGGATATGAGGGAGGAAAATAAATATCCTTTTTCTATGTGGTTTATTTCATTGTTTCATCATGTGTAAACATTTATGGTTCTTTTAAAACATTTAAATGAGGATATGTATATATTAATTATGAATACAATGTCATTTGAAAATAATAAATGAGAAACTCATCTAAAATTTTCTCGACAGTGGTGGGGTTGAATTGAACCATGATGAAACTTATAAGAAATTAGTTCAGTAAGGACATCCAAAACCATTATGAAAATGGAAGGGGACTGGGGGTAACCTTGTTGTATCCCTTGTAAATATTTTATAATTCCACATTACTTTCTGATGAAAAGAATATAGAACATGCGTAAGATATAGTATCAAAATAGAAAGTCAATGACCCCTTCTGATAAACTTGTGTACCTCATCACCTAAATATTAAAATTCCACATGAGATGACAATATTACTTGTTCATGTACACTATAATAACAA
Organism: Viscum album; assembly: GCA_963277665.1. Classification (NCBI taxonomy): domain Eukaryota; kingdom Viridiplantae; phylum Streptophyta; class Magnoliopsida; order Santalales; family Viscaceae; genus Viscum; species Viscum album. Next base: position 1,043,426,830 of record OY728133.1, on the reverse strand, counting down.
TACTGGATCCCACCACCTTATTACTAATAACATAGGTCATCTTTTAGGATATAACCATGGGTCCTTTAGTGGATATTCTATTAATAAACATGTGTTTATCATCAGATACCCAAATATAGATATACTATGACATCCATATATTGAAAATTGATACTAATACATTGTACAAGAATGTGAACATTCTAATAGGTAAAAATTCTTGATAGAGGGTATTTTTTCACTTTAGGAATTAAAGCCATGGTAGTGGCATTAGAAACCTACGGCAGATGCCCTCCATGAAAGAAATCTTGGATGGATTCAGCAAGGCCCCTCTTGATAATATTCAAGGAGTTTACATTAATGGTGCCTAGAAATCCTTCATGTTTGGAATAAAACTATTGGTTATCATTTTTGATGGTCTCCCAAACCTCTCCCCACCCAATATTCTCTCTAGGAAAACATTTATCTATGACTCCACCACATTCATAATTGACCAAATTATATCAAGAATCATCACCTGGGTACCTATCCTGCATGTGTAGGTTAAGATTAGATAAAAGGTATTTGAAATGAGATGTAATAATACCACCAATCTTAAAAATATCACTGGATAGGGAACTGTAGTCCTAATGTACATTGGGAAAACTACCTCATCATTTCTCTTTCAAGAACGTTTAGAAATAAGTAGTATTTTAGTCCCCTTCTATGTGCCAAATAGATATAGATCTCTCATGTAGGATTCTCTCGTGATCTTGTAACATATAATTATTCAAAATAATCTTGATGGCCATTGAGTCATTAGTATCCAAAATTTTAAGGCCCGTCTAGGATAATGTATGTGATATCGTAATCCTATTTAATTGAATCCAGGTTGAGGTCACCCAAGAGAATAGAGGTGGCCCAGGCTTTGAGTAATTTTTTGATCAATTGTGATCTTTTGTGAAATATAATATAGATACATCCATTTAATGATCTTTCCAAATATTCCATAACAAATTTTTGATATGTGATTTATAGAGGACACTAGTTGGAGAAAAGATTACACTTCTAATAATTGTTTCTATGTTTGAGGTTGATCAGAAGGGGAATGTGGTCCCACACCACCCGAACCAAATGGATAACCAAATTTTTAGGAAACAAATATCTAACATGCAATTTAGAAAGGTTTAGATCCACCATACAACACATTTGAGGTTTCTCACTCTGGTTTTTTCACTAGATATACTTCTTCCCTAAAAAATCAAAATTCAGAAGTGACTTATGAGGTGCAAAGGATGTCGAAGTAAATTTATCCCTCCATGGATAGGGAATTATACGCTTCTTATATATGATTTTGTTTTGAAGTCTCCCATAACAATCTATTTGGAATCTCCTAGGTTGAAGGAATCAGGGTCTCCCCATAGCTAATCTCTTAGCCTATAATTACATTTGTCATCAAAGAAATATAAGAGACAAGCCACCATATCATAGTAAATGTTAATACACACATGCTATCCATATACTTATTCCCACTCTAATTAGATATAGAACATAAAAAATACCCATATATGGTGATTCATAGGATCCCCATTAATTAACTATTACATGACAATCATTTTATAAAATCTTTCAATTTTTGAATAGTACAGTTTTGGTTTAAGGACCATAACTAGAGACAAACTACTCTTGGACTACTCATCAAAAATGAATTCCATTTTTACCTTGTATCCCCGAACATGGTATTTCCATTTTACCATAGAGAACATTGAAAATGGTTTTTCCTATTACTGGTCTAGGCATGGAAATCCTTTTGGAATAAGAATTTGAAGAGACCGATATAATTTTCAAGCGAGATCTGTTACACAATTATTTGGTGGATGAAATAAAATTTTGGGGGTTGAAACCTCTTCCAATATAGTATAGGGGAAATATATCCCACATTTAGGAGATGATGGGGAGTGGTGAGATTTATTATAAATAAAATAATAGGATGTACATGTTTGAAGTTCAAACTAGATAGACCTTAACATGTTCCCCTGGAAAAGGGGAGAGAAGATGAGAACAACATGATATTTTTTTACACATATTACATTCATTGGAATGTTGATAGTAGTTTAATAGGAGAACTATTTCTAGGGGAGGCATATTGAGATGCTGGAGAAATTGAACAAGCTCCTTATATGGGATGATTGAAGGAGGATACTGTTACCAATGAGAGGATGAAGATAGATTGAAATCATCTGAAATTGGGGCCTAGGAGTCACATCCCTCCCCATTAATCAATATTTACATGAGGAAAGATAGAAAAATATCCCTAAATGAGAATTAAGAGGATACATCTCTGACTGGGGTGGGCACCCAATATAATAATGGGTGGCGTGACTCATTCCTCCAGTACACTGGCAATAAATTCACATAGATTTGATAGGAAGGGAAATAAAGTGGTGTTGAGGGATAAATCAATTGATAACTCCATTTGTATAACCCTTTACCTTTGAGGAGTTTTTGTGATAGCAGATGAGTGCAAACATCCATAGAAACGTAGGTCTGAGTCAATGAGAAATAAAAGAGACATAGTGAGTGACCATCTATGCACAGGAACTCACCATGTAGTCCTCATATCTTCTCTGAGAATGATATGTTGTATAGAGGGATAATAATTCCTGGGAGTTCACCAAGAGTTCCAAAAATGTAGACACTTGGCCCCGGTGGACCTCCATCGACCAGGGGGTGAGTTGGAACTACCTCCTATTGAAGGATCTAGGAAACCACACCTCAGACATGACAATGTCATATCGGGAAGCAAGAACAAGAAAAAAGGTCTTCTTGTTCATCTCAAAAATGGTTACATGGTACCTTAGACCTTAGAATCACACAATGATATGAAATAATACTATAAAATGTCAATCCATTCCAAATTAGGCCACAAGATTCCACCTAAGAATATCTATGTATACAACAGTGGTAGAATCTGAGATCGATGACATTGGAGTGTCATCAAATGAATCATTTAATGAGGAATCTTAGGGAACCATCAAAAACCTCATTGGAGGTGGATGCTAATTTGGATATATAAGGGAACATCGGTGGAGCACAGAAATTAAAATCCACAAAAAAAAAGAATCAAAATAAATCACATAAAATTTTACATGGTTTGGCTTGATTCTTACATCCACAGGGGAAGAGGGCCTTTCTTTTTATATTTTATCTAGATAAAACTCAATGGAGGATCACAACACAACAAATTAACCATATTTATCTATTTACAAAATCATGGTATTTAATCCTATTAAATTGAAGGGATAATTGAAATTGTCTTCGATTGGTTTGGGTAGCTCATATACCCATGAAAATTCCTCCTACCACCTATAGTTTATCCTTATACATCCATGGTCAGTTTAGTGGGCAACCGACCAAAAAGTTGTTTATGAAACATCTCCACTAATCACACTTCAAATTAGAGTGTCGGCCAAAAATCTACCCTGAAAGACCAATTTGGGGTAGAAACCAATGCTTCAGTCTCCTTGCAGTATTTGAAAGCTTCATCAGCAAATGAAACACAGTTCTTCACCCTAGATGATGTGGCACTTTCCCCTTCTTCAATTGATCTTGAGGTGTCTAAGGTCGCCATCAAATGATACAACCCTTGTGACTCTATCCAGATAAGAATCAACGCATCCCCATGTGAGACTTCCAACACTCCACCTACAATGGAAATATTATATCCTCTCTCATAAAACCTACATAATGATACCATGTTATATCTCATCCTTGAAACGAATTTCTTATCAGCCTGTTTTCATACTCCTCTTTCTGGTGTCTTCAATTTCACTATCCTGACTACTTGTACATTGCATTTTGACCAATCACCAAGTCTCACTGAATCTCACAAATTCTGAAAAGTATGAAATGTACCTTTTTTCATACATATGTGTCCCAAGATCCCTGAATCAAAAACTCATATGTATTCCTTTTGATTTTAAACCCACTCATTCTTCCTATTTAAAAATTAACATTATTCCCTCATGTGACCTTATATATTGTAGTAATGACATTTCAATTCTCCCCAATAAACTCTCCTATCTGAGTGAAAGCTTTCTATTGTCACACAAACTTCATCATCTACTAATATTTATATGATGTTCACAATCATCTCTTTGGGTTTATTTTTCCCAGCAATGTACCATTTGTTTTATCCATGGTCACATTTATAGTGAACCTTTTTCTCACACAAGAAACATGTGATTTTTATAGCATCACATCCCCTTACATTTGATCACCATTAATTACCTCCATACTTCCAGTATCAGCTCCTCTCACATTGACAATCTCGCATAACCATGATTTTTTTTTCTTGAATGCATCACAGGTATTCAGAATTCCTTCTACTCTTGTAGTGATGCCACCACCTCATCCATATTCAATATTTCCTTCCCCATGGGAAATTTAGTCACAAGACAATAAAATAGGATTTTTAGTGACTAATAAATAAAATTTTATCCGTCCTTCTCTCCATCCCCCCCGATCCTAAAGAATTATTTCAGGATTTTGATAAATTCTTTGTTGAGATCCAACAAATTTTTTCAATTGTCCTTGCACCATTGGTATAATTTCTTCTCCAATAATTATTTTTTGGGGATAAAAGTCTCCATATATCACTACTAAAACTTCTTCCAGATCTCCTTCAGTGAGGTCTCATCCATCCTTGAGTATTTTTCATTGTTCTCCATACACATTCGAATTGTGCTGATAACCCACATCTCGAAATATTTCAATTCATTTTCACTAGTTATCTTGGGATTTTCTATGATCAATGGTCTAATTATGCATTAATTCACAATAATATCTTTCACTATACATTTCCACAATCCGAAATGGTTTCGTCCATCGAACTTCTCAATGTCAAATTTTAGCAGTGCTCTGCCATTAGCTATTGTCGATGTCGCAAAACGTGATTACCACTATTGATGATGCACTATCTGAAACCACTTTATGAAGTGGAAATTTTGAATAATTAACCATATAGATGTTTCCAAAATTGTTGAAATAGTGGGAATTGACTCATGGATTGTCAAAATCAAACACCTATAGGCCATGATATGACCAAAATAGTATCAATGGTCGAGATAGTCCAATAATGTGGCACGCCATAGCCACTTCCGGAATCCTGAAAGAAATTTTTCTAGCACTGGAATAGTACCTTGTTCTCTAGAAATTGGGTACTTTAGAACTATGGTTTGACTAGATCCGTGACTAAGCCTACCAGGCTCATTTATCCTTGGCTATTTATGCCTCTTGCACTGTGGGAATTGATGTGTTTCCCTCTTCAAGGATCTAGCCTTGAAAATATTTTCCGACCGCCTTTAATTTTTTAGTCACCAAAGAAATTGATTTTCCTCCATTGTTTCAAACTCCCTCACTCTGGATCCCTCTAATACCACTTGAAATAGTGAAATAGAGGTCTATGACAACACGAATCAAACAAAAAAGAGAATCAAGATGAAGAGCATGTTATTGTATGTAGTCCGAGTTGATTTCTATGTCGAAGGGAGAAGGTTTCCTTTATATATTTATTTTCTCTAGATAAAACACAATGGTGGATCACAACACTCTCTATTACAAGAAATTTCCCCCATTGCAAACTCATAAGATTTAATTCTATTAAATAAAAGAAAAACCAAAAACTATCTTCACTGGGTTTGGGTAGCGCATCTACCCCTGATAATTCCTCCACCCACCTAATGTTTGTTGTTGTGCATCTATGGTCGGCTAGGTTTGATCCCAACCAAGAATCTATTGATGAAAAATCTCCACCAATCATTCTCCAAATTAGATTCTCTCCTATAGGATATGTGGATAAGAGAACAACCTTCCTCATTATCCTAGAGAGGGAGGGTCCTTGTGAGGCTGACCGATGCACTAGGGAGAAAGATCCATTAACAAGGTGACTCTTAAGAGAAGGGGGAACATAATAGAAAGAGAATAAGATGAAAATAATAGCATTACATCATGAGAATATTGTATCATCATACAAAAAACATGTAATCATCATCAGTCATAGTAACAAGTACTATAAAATTACAAATAAAACCAAGCATTAAATTTTACTATCACATAAAATCACAAAACCACAAACAATCACCACCAACAAGAAAAATAAGTTATTCCCACTAATTATGAATAAAGGTAAAAATACAATACAATTTAATCAAATGATATGAAACATCATAACTCATAATTTGTTACAAAGAACTCCATATTTTGTTAAGGGATCAAAGAACTAACCATGTTTCTCACTTAATAATAACAAATCACTTGTAAAAAATATCTATATTGGATTTAGGTTCATCAAAATATTGTTTGAGGATGAATTATCAAGATATTTTCAAGTAAAAAATTGTTTTTCTAGATTCAAATACCTTATAGAGTTCATCAACAGAACCAATTATGATGTATGTTTAAGGGAGGAATGTCAATTCACTAGATCTATTGTTAGATGAAGAATGGATCAAAAATTCATTTCTGATTCTAGAAGAGGGACTTGAGTCTAGGAAATTATCATCGGTCCATCATAATTCTGTTTATTTAAATGAAATTCAAGATGATATTCAATAAAGATAATGTATCCTAATGATCCTTCTATAAAGACTTAGCTAAAAACATTGTTTTTATGAGTTATAACTCCATGCAAAGGTGTTGTCATTGATACATTGAATTATCCACCAATCAATAAATAGATTGTCAATGGATTAAATATTTGTAATCAATTCACTTTTAGGAAATGTTCTGGTATGATGATTTAAGAAAACATGCTCTTTAAATGTTCATTAAAATTGGTACATCTTGACCTGATCAAGAAATGTTTTCAATAGGCCAGATCCATTGCTAAGACAAGGTGAAAAGGACAATTCACCATTAGATCATGATAGAAATCACATACCCATTATAGATACAAGGATGTATCATAATAAGGATAAGGAATTTGGAGTGGAGAAAAATAAATATCACCATTATTATCTTCACTAGACCAGTCAAAGGATTAAGAACCAAAGGAGATGAATGTGGGAGCTCTAAGACCATGGGAACATGTTTAAAATCCAAAAATTCCAAGGGTTTAGATTTATATATTAAACAAGGGTGAACAATCAATGGAATTAATATTAATAGGGTATACTTGATGCATCCCCATATTGGGAACACTAACTCACCTTTTCTAGACACTGGTGAGTAGTTGGTTCCTCAATAGCTGGATGATGGGGTCTATAGATAAATATAAACCCACTAAAACCCCTCTGAATAGACAATGGGTTCCACTAATAAGTAGGTGGATATTTTTTCAGCACCACAAATCCATTCCCACCTAAACTCTTTCACCATCAGTTATTTAATGCCTTCCCCCTGAAAACATTCCTCTCGATAACCCATATTAGAGAAAAATAAGAGATTATACATAAATTTAAAAAAATGAAATATCTTATACATTTAAATACAGTGAGATTGTTATATTTGTCCCACCCAAAGGAATTATCATCCTCGATAAGTACATTAATTTTTTTTTAAACAACTCAGTCCATTGTGATACAACATTAGACTTTCACTCCTAAGTCTCCACCTAGATCTTTCCCAGACCCCACAAAACACAAACAAGTTGTACCAAATTTATTCAAAGTAATTTCTCACACTATGATATGATAATATTTATGTTCTTTATGTATGATATTTCTGGATCTAGCTCAACATCATCTAAATATATGACACGTTCCAGATTGGGTATGTATCTATGGTTTTTTGACACAATAATTACATCATGCATGACTCAATTGAAATAAGTAAGAACAAAAATGTGTTCTACTTTCCTTACCCACTCAATTCAATCAAAGGGATGAAATTTTTGTAACACTAGATTCCCTTCCATACAAAAATGTTGATGGACTAATTAATCATTCACTCTCAGAAAATCCCAATTACTTATAGTGAACACCAAAGGAATCTTCTAATAGTTAAAATATGACTTTGTTTCCTTCTAAATGTCATGAACCTATTATTTATTAGAATGAATATATCTAAGGGATGATAAATAATACTCTTCACCACAAATATTGTATCACCAACATCATACCAATAGATATTTCATAGAATGAAAAACAATATAGGTCTTATAATGTTCCATCTTAATCGAAGGACGTTATTGTTTTCTTGGGTGAACTGATCCAAGTTTAGGTTATCATCCTAAGATCCACTGAAGTATGGGGGAAATATGGAATTATATCCTCCATTATATGAAATTTACACTCGGGATATCCTTATATTTTTTCTGTTGAATTATTTTCAATATATAATATATTCATAAGGCTATTCACATGCCCTGAAACCACCATGATGTGAAATTTTCATATCAATATGATATGTTGTTCCATAAAAATTAATGTAAGTATACTATATCATAGAAATATATACATCCCTTATTTTCTATTGAATGAGTCACATATACTTTGAACAAATGACAACACTTTCTCATCCAATCAACAATCACCCAGATAGCATCATGATCCTTAAGGTCCTCGGTATCCACTTAAATAATTACTTCATGACATCCTCCCACTTCTACATGGGGTACAAAAATTGGTTATAGAAAACCACCTAGATGGTGGTTCTCATTATTTATTCTCTATAATGTAAGGACTTAATAGTATAACCCAGTAATGTCCCACTTCGTCAATATATACTAAAATTGTTACCTGAATTCATGGTACATCATTTACACTAAAGGATAAACCAACCAGTTAGTGATACAAAAGCCTCTCACCTCATTCTATATAATATAATTAGGGACTAAAAATCTCATATTTTGTCTAATATATTTCTTGATGATTGTTTAGAAGTGGTGTATATTATTTAGAAGAGTCAAAAAACTAATACATGAGAAATTTTATTTCAATCATCAACCATAAATTTTCAATATTATTGTTCTATCAAAAATGATACTCCCTTCAAAAATAGACATTTTAATAACACCATTCATGATTTAAAAGTCCATAATAAACTATAAATTGTAGGAAATTGTCATCCATATTTAATTTCTCTTGAATTATTATAGATTCCTCCATTCTTTGGATGGATTAAATGAAATACAGATATAAAATTTTGAGGGAATCTATGTCATATTATCTTTGCATATCCTTCTATAAATCAAAAAAAATCACATGATGTATCTATGGGTCGTATAGATCCACCACCTCTCTTGTAAAGAAATTATTTTCTTGATTGATATGGTTGATGTAATAAGAAAAAATAGGTTGGTACAATCATTGTTTGAAATTAGATACTTAAACTATTATGAAGGACATCATAAATGTACTACCCATCTCTGTAGGAATATAATGGTGTGATGGATCAAATTTAAGGAAACTATTTTATATATGATCTATTTTATCACAAAAACAAATATTGATGAGAAATTAATGGTTGATGGTGTTTAAAATTATGGGGTGCAAGTTGTAATGTGTCGTGTTTTAGGATATTATTATTTTGTTATTATATTGATTATTTATTAGACCAGGTGCTAATACTTCATTCATTTATGAGGCCCTATGTGCCAAAAATATATTTTTTAAATATATTAAATACCATACACATATATGTCTCCTAAAAATGTGAAATAACTCCCATCCAGGGTCACAGATCAAATATTCGGGGGCACTATTGAGTTCCGAAATAGGTTGTTCCCTTGATATGACACAACCTTTTTCAGCAAGGGTTTTTTTTTTTGAAAAAAAAATTGTGTGCGTGATTAAATAACATAATATATATACTTTATTTTTATTTTTTATTTTTTTATACAGTGAATGTTTCCCTTTTAAATGTATAGTAGTAGGTTTTTCATAAGGGTTTTCCACTAAAACCCTAGTTTTTAGAGAATCATTGAAGAGATTTTCTGGCATACAACAACGGATCAAGATTGGATCATGAAAGATAGTGCCAATAAAAATATAGGATCTTGTTAGTGACATCAGTTAAATTTTTCTTCACCAATGATCGATCCAAAATTAATTTTGGATGTTTTATTTTTTGATTTTAATACCATTTCATAATCTTGGAGGAATGTGGATTAATTCCATGAACAGAAATGATATTCATGATGTCGGAAGAATTAAATTGATGGAATTTTTTATTTGTTATATTATTTCCCCTCTTCATTTATATTTTTCCATGATAATGAATCAATACTAAATGAACAATGGATGAGGTTCATTTCTTGAATATTATGTCTCATGGATTTGTCTCCCTATTCTTCGTACGTTCATCATGGTATTTTTCTTTTCACCTATGGTTTGATGAATACCTAATGTTTGATCATTGTACGGCCATTATTTGGTGAAGCGGATCAATACTATGGGTGAGGTTTACATTAAGTTATGAGATCAAGATGTAATGATAGCAGTGGATGAATAGTGTTGGATTGGAATGGATTTGTGGTATCTGTTGTACATGGTTTTGATGCATCATAATGAATGGATAAATGGTAATGATTTTTGGTTGGATTCAAACTAAGATATTATATATTGAGAATGAATAGGGTTGGATAATTATATATATATAGTTTCCATTAAGATATAAGGTTATGGTGTGGAAGAGATCAATGTGGTAGAGAACATAAGGGTTTGTAAGTTCCCAAGAAACATGGAATGTAATCCAATGTTACATGTCATGTGGGCCCCCTGGCTGAGGATCTAGGGTTCCAGCCAAAGTTATGTATCACATGCCATGTTAAATAACCACATTTCATGTGACACCTTCTAGGAGGCTCAGTGTGTAATTATAGAGTACACAGATGTGAGAAAATGTACATGCCAAGTGGAATGACTTATAATTGCACACATACATTGATTGACATAGAATGGTCAGTACAGACCCAACCATTGTACAAGGACACATTCAGGTGACACGGGAGGGATAACGTATTTCCCTACATGTCATGTACTTATTATACAAACTATGTATTTTGATCCTTACATGCCTAGTGAGTCTCTTACACACTAGAAGGCCCGATGATATCTTGATATGTCATGTACCTCGTGGTAATTGATGTGTACCCCATTTATAGATTGTTTGTATCTATTTATTCAATTTCAACTAGTACAGGTTGATATAGTTCCCTTGGTCCGTCCCATTTAGGGTACATTACATAATTATATCCAAATAACTGGATTGTGATCCCATATAGAGTCCAAGTCTCAAATATTATTGTGGATTCCCTCCGTGAGACTATATTGTGATGCTCAATCACCCTTGTTTTCTAGGTGGCCTTTATAGAATCAGCATGACCTCCCAGAGTAAGGTGTTGATCCTCTATTTAGTATGATGAATCAGTGGGGTATTTTTTTTGTAATAACACCAAAATATTTTTATGAGAAATGTTTTTCTTTGAGTTATTGGGTTGTATGATACACCAAGATAAACTTGTGCAATACGAAACAAAGGCTTAGCATGAGGTATAAATAATGCTATTTTGGGCTTCTTCTACATACAATTTCATGTTATTTTGATAGAAATCATTTTATGAATGAATGATTATAAGTGATGAACTAAATATTATTGTGTTACCTTATATCCAAGTCATTATAATGGTCAGTATGAACATTATATACTTTCTTCTAAAGAACTATTTAAATAAAAATAAGTGAGTTTATAAAATAATTAAGCCTATCTTCTATATTTTATAACAAAAATATATATTTAAAATATTTAATACAAGGTAATAAATTCATCTTATATTGTTTATAGACATGATATAAGAAAAGATAAATTTTTTCAGATAAAAGAATTATTTTAAATAAATACATTTTCCCTGCCTTTTGATGGAACATCCATTTTAAATAAGATTTTTAAATATCTCTATATAATATTTGACAAAATTAAAAATTCCTTTTCAAAATGAATATAAAAATTTACTTTGAATGAATTTTTGATATTTTATGACATTTTCATGTTTTGATGAAAAATATAAAAACAATAAATTTTAAATGGAAATATCCTTTTCATGGAAATAATTTATATGGTTAAATAATATTATTGAATGGTTTTAATGTATAAATGGAAAATATTTTTATTATTAAATATAATTTCTTCATTAGAATTAATTTTACCTTGAATTTAGATGTAAACCAATTTCAATTTTTTCCAATGTTTTAACCATAAAAAACAAGGTATCTCATTTCAAATACGATATTGATATTAAAATAATTACTATAACTTATTTGTTTGGATTTATCGAACATGGACTCTAGACTCATCATAATTATTTCCAGATAATGAAATTTTTTTTGACATTACGAATAACATCATTGGTAATTATTATTAATATTGTAAATGGGTAAAATAGGTAATTAAGGGTAATAATACCATTATAAAACTACCCTAAAACTTTTCCGAATCATATTGGACAAGATATTGCAGACTAATCCAAAGATTTAGAAGAAAATTTGGCCTTTAAAATCCACTTGGTTGTGATTATGACACCAATAACTTTTAATTTAATGTATAGTAAAATATGTAAGAAATATATATCTTATTACAAAAAAAATTAGTGTGGGTTTATAAAAGTGAAATATTCAAATAATAATACTCATCAAAAATATCAAAATATTTCCTACATAATTATATTTTATTTATAATTTTTAGACAATAAATAATTAAATATAATTATGACACAGTGATGATGTAGAGATTGCTTTATTAATGAAAGAATAAAATAATTGTTATTATAAATATTAAAATGAATATTATTTGACATTATTTGTGTCATCCATGATTTTCATTGGTTAATATGACATTTTATAAGACTATTAATTTGTTTTTTCAAAGTTACATATATTTTTAGATTTTATTTAAATTCAATAAAATTAATAATGTAAAAATTGACATAATTGATGTTTTATAAAGATTAATATATTATTAAATTATTGAAAACCCTTAAAATCATTAAAATCAAAAAGTTACTATTATAAGACCTAAAATTCATAAAATATCCAATTATGGGAAACTGACCGCATATAAGTAAAATTTATGGCCACTTAATACATAAAATTGTGTTGCCACAATTAAAATAAAAAGAGAATAATTAAGGGTAAACTGAAATTTTAAATATTAAAATAAAATCAATAGATCTCACAAAATAATTGGACGAGAGGATGTTGAACTATCCTCATCTTATCTGGGACATATTTCAATTTGGAATCATATTGATTAAAACACTTACTATTTCACTATTCTTGCATACGTATGACTTATCGTCTCCACGACGTGGTGTAATTTGTTAATCAATACTACATTATTTAGATGGGTATAAAGATGAATATAAGGGATGTAAATAATGAATGTGACTTGATAATGATTATTTATTATTAATCTATCATTCAAATACATACCATTTAACCATTAAAGGAATGATATTTTCACTAGTGTGTACATACAACATATTTTTTCTATGATGTGATAAGATTCACACTCTACGTTAACCATTCTAGAATGATTATAAATTATACATAATAAATAATCATGAAATATATGAAATAATAATTCTATTATAATTATATTTATATATGTATTTATTTTACTTTATTCAATTCAATTCAATAAGGTATCTGAAAAAGTGTTCATGGGTATGTATGGCCTACCATCTCCATGAACGATGTATTTAAATTCATTTATATATCTATTATATATATTTTTATATACTGAATATATATGATAAAAAAATTTAAATAATTTAAATATATAAATCACAATTTATTTAATAATATCATGAATATGAAGTTAAAACACATACGATAAATTAAATGATTATGACACAAAATATTGCTTTAACAATGAATTGATAAATGAACAATTAATATAAATTAATAACGTAATCATATATGATATCACGAATATTATTATGGTTCTGTAACAAGTTAATAATAGGTTTAAAACCACTATATAGGAGTTTCAAACACATACTGATGAAATAATAGCTATGGTAGGAGATAATTTCACAATCTCTTTTTTATTCTAGTCTATTTACACATAAGTATTTACTAGGGTTTATTTATATTCAATTTCCATGTTTCCTAAAAATTATTTCATAATTTTTTTACATTATCCTATGTATTTATAATGTCATTTTTACGAATTTTATGACTTGTACTACTCAGTTTGGAAGGAATCTTTCTTTCGTTTTCCATAAAAGGTAGTTTTTAACACTTTTGGAAAAATTATGAGAATTTTTTTTACTTATAAGGCATGAAAGGATTTTAACACTTTCATATATCATTATATCCATGAATCATTTGTTACATGTTTTCAAGTTTATTTTTAAGTAAATTATCATCTTCTAAAAGTTTGCGGGGTTTTATAAAAACTAAATTTTTATGTAGAAGAAATGATATTTTTCACAATAATTATTTTCTAGTGATTTATAAAAATTATTTTCCATATATGATAACATTTTTAATGATATGTTTCAAGTATCCTATTACTATTATTCATAATTTTTTATTATTTCTTTTCTCTTTATAAAATATAATTGTTTTTTATGGATTACATTATGATGGAATGATTTTTAAGTATAAATTATATATGTTTTAGTGGAATAAATAAGAATTATTTTATTATGAAATGGGTAGGACCAATATCTATATACAATTAATTGGGTGAAGATTTATATCTCGTGAGATATAAATAACTAGAATGAAAATTAATCTTGGTTCAGAAATATAGTGATGGAAGGACTAGGAACATCGGTTTAGTAAAAAACATTTTCCACTATAATGGTCATGGAAATGATCCTTGGATAATATGGAAAAAAAATTATATGATTATGTCTATTTTCCAGATATCCATGTTTTATTCCAATTCTATTTTCTCATGTCTTGTGTTCCCTTATAATTTATGCCTTATGAATCCCCATGATTTATTATATGACTCTTATTTATGATATATGTTATACATGGTATGATTTTAAAAATTTATCTTCATGTTTTTACATCTTATATTCATATTTGTTTTTGGTTACCCTTATTGAGAATTTGTGCACACCCATTATTATGTTTCCATTCCATTGGATATAAATAATTCTTTTAAGTATGAGTACTAAAGGGGAATATCGTTATGGGAGAGGTTGAAGATATTTCACAAGTTATAAGAATTTATTACATGTTTCCAAATGAACTAAACGATTTCGGTCCTCAAGCATTAATTTTATATTTTAATAAATAATCATCTAAAAAGATGTAATATTCATGTATGTCATTCTTAGGTCATTATAGTTTGAATTAAATGAAAGGATTAGTCAACCTTTGTAAACTATGATGTGAAATATTTAGTGAGATACCTAGATATATTTATATGGTATGTTTAGGAATTTTCCTAAGGATATGGATAACTATAAGTTTCATTCCTTGAATTTTGGAAATTTTCATTTGTTAAACTGGTATTAAACATAAAATTTTAGATATTTTAAGTGCATCCCCTTGAATATTTTGTTTTCCCCAAATGAATTTTTTCCTCTTACACAATTATTTTGTGTTTTAGAAATGGATAGAACCTCATGGAACTGTGTTAATGATGAATGGAATGTGAAATGTAGTGATTTCCTTATTTAATAACAACTTTTTATGGGAAATGGAATCCAAAATATTATTACTATACTTACACAATCAATGAATCATGATGGACTTACAAATGAGAAAATATGGAAAAACATTTTATTGAGTCATTTATGAGTAAATGTCCATCTACATTTAGTGAGTCTTTTAATCCACTTATTTTTTGACAATGGATCAGTACCATTGGAAACATAATTTCCTGTCCTTCTCTATTCGAAATGTGAAAAATTAATTCTTTCTATTTTTAATTTTCAAGAAAAATCAAACAAGTGGTTGACTCTAATCAATAATATGAGTGAAAAATATGAAATTGAATCCACGAAATGAGATTATTTAAATAACATATTTTTCAATAAGTACATCACATGTATTTTTCAAATGAAGATGGAGAAGGAGTTCCTAGTTCTTAAGAAAAAGGATGATGAATTAATTGGTATATATGAGGATAATTTCACAAGTCGTCCAAGGTATGATTCTGGATTTATCATCCAACATGAATGTAAATTTAATCAAATCATTAGTGGATTATAACCAAGTCATCGAAGGGAATTATCTATAAGAAACATTAGTAGAAAAGAAGTTATTGTGTGATGTTATATCGAGGTAAAAATGTATGTTTTTGTTACAGATCAATATTATAGTTTTGACAATATACATAAGATGGAGTTAACAGAAAAATCATAGAACAATGCTAAAAAGAGTATGAGTGATTCCTTATGCTCAAAATTAGGAAAGAAACATATTATAGATTATATTAAATGGACTATTAAATGTTTTAAGTATGGAAAATAATGTCATCGTGTAGTTATATAATATAACATCCATTACATATAGATATTAATTCAACATTAAAGAACACTTATTACTTAACATAACAAAATAGTGTCATAATGGTATAAGTTTAGTGTCTTAAGAAATTAGGAAACATAAACAAATGGTTTAAAAAACATCCACATAGACTCAGGCCTATTTCTTAATAACTAGAATCATTTTTGGCATATCTTACTTAATATCCTTATTCATTAACTGGGGAAAAGAAACATATGAAATGGTGAGCTCAAATGTTTACTAAGGGTAAACAGGGTAAATATCAGTCATAACATTATCATTAGATCAAAAAATTTGAAAATCTTATCATGCATATAAAAGATCACAATATTATGTCATGGGATAAAAAATAAAAATGTAATGTAATCTCAATAATAATAATATAATACATGAAATTTCATTTCAAAAACACATAATAATAGAAAAAAAATTATATTAGTTATGGATCATTTTTGAGACCGTCATAGTAGAAAAATTCAACTACTGAACTGAGTTCACTGATAGGTCAAGTCCAATATTACTGAACCTGATTTACATGTCATTCTAGTAATTTCATCATTGTGAGATATAAATATTTATCCAATTCATTCTAGGTAGATATAGGTCACACCCATTTCATAATTAAAACATTCTTATGTGTTCTAAAAAACATATAAACATTTACCATAAATAAGCCATGAAATAAATTGGGGTTCTTAAACATCATTCCATCATAATTGATATAAAACAAATGTATTTCATAAATAAAATTAAATTATTAACACAATAAAATCATCGTAAAAAGAGGGATATAAATATATCCCAATTTAAATAGTGTCATCTTAGATGGAAAATAAGTTTGAGAAAATAGTTAAAAGTAATTCCAGAGTAAACTATCATTCCTTCTTCAAAAACATTTTCCTTCCTTAAAATACCCCACATTTTTAGAAGAAATGATATTATTTTCAAATAAAATTTTAATATTGTTGGGTAATAATTATGGAAATAATTCATTATTAATGTTTAAAAATCCGTTCAAGTCATACATGTTAAAAAAAATTCTCATTCTTTTTCTGGAAAATCAAAAAGTACCTCTTACAAAAAACAAAAAAAAAGTTTTCATTCATACAATTTAGTAAAAATTTACCAATGGGTAAAATTTAAATTTAACAATTATAAGAGGATATAAAGATTATTTTAAAATATATATCTAGGAAACATAGATGTGGGTGATAAACATAACCCACTAAATACTTATGAATAATCAATTTTAGATAAAAATAAGTCTAGCAAAGTTATCCCTTACCTTAAGACCGGTTTGCTTTTTATATATCTGAACCTCCTTTATAATGATTTAAATAATGTTACTGGATTATTCCGGAATCATAATAATTTTTATAATAACATTTATTATTATATTATGTTTTTTTTATCGAAACATTTCATTGTTACTCGTTATTCGGGTATTAACTGCTTTAGGTCCTTATGCATGTTTTGTCAGATAACTTCTTATTACTATTTTGTGTTGTAGTTATATCATTCAAAAATGATATTAAAATAGTATATTTCATATTAATTAATTCAATTCAAGTATATAATCATGTTTTAATAAATATTATGTAAAATGAATTGCATTACATTGCAGAGATGGAAGGTTGTACGTACGCACAAGCGATGATATCATTCTAAACGTGTTGAGTGGTATTGGAGTGGATGATATATAATATTTCATAAGTAGTATCATGTTATAATAATTAAATATAGTTATTATTTACATCATTATGCTCATCCATGTAAGGTAGTCGAGAATAAATGATGACACCACATCTTGGAGATGGTAAGTCGTATGTATGCACACATGGTGATTTTTTTCATAGGGTAGATAGATGGTGAAATATGGTTTTTTTGTAACATAATAGGTAAATAAATAATATGAAATTTTCATATTTAATAATATTTGTCAATAAAATATTCATATTACATTAATGGGGATGTTATGGTTGATGGAGTACATAATACACAACAATGAGTTTCATTGAAATCTTACGATGCACACTAATAATATAATAATATTATTATAAATGGTAGTAAATGCCTATCCATTGTAATGGTGGGAATGAATTGAATAAAATTAAAAGTTATTATATATGTTTGTTAAATTTTTTTACATTTATCGAAAAATGTTAGAGGTTTAAAATGCGAATGAATCCAATTTTAAGCATAAATATCACTACTGGGAATCCATGTTTTCCCAACAGTTTTAAACAGTTGGGAAAGGACATCAATCCTTTGGGAAATATTATCCCAACGGTTTTATAAACCGTTGGTCTGGGAGGAGTCGGGAAAGCCTTATACCAACGGTTCACATTGAACCGTTGGGAAAAAGGTATTTGGATCCTGTTATACCAACGGTTCAGCTGAACCGTTGGGAAAATTAGTGCACATGGGGTATAACCCAACGGTTTTAAAACGTTTGGAATAAACATATAGGGGGTATAACCCAATGGTTTTGAACCATTGGAAAATGCAGCAACACACAGGGGTATAACCCAATGGTTTTGAACCTTTGGTAAATGCACACAGGTGTATAAACAAATGGTTTTGAAACTGTTGGGAAATGCAGCTGCATACAGGGTATAACCCAATGGTTTTGAAACCATTGGCTTAGACACCAATTAATTTAAAATGAAACATCCTACAATCAACTACAGGATGAAATGAAATATCTGTGTGAAAAACGTTCCATCTCTCAAAAATACACTACAATCATAAAAAACACTAATTCTGTGTGTTTAGAAACACTATAACCTACAAACACTGAAAACACACTGTACACATAATAAACTCACAAAAACCCACTTCAATAACCAACAATCACACAAAAAACACACAAGAAACACATATAAATAATCATCTCATTTTTGAAGGATTAATCACATCCCTTCCCCTTGTATGGTTTACATATTAATGTGGTAGAGATACCAATAACAAACAAAATGTTGTATTGTTGATCAAATAGGGAGGGGGATATTGGAAATTCATGTCTATAACTCATATATGAAGAATCCCTTGGCCCAATCCTGATCTATAGGATAAGGGTTATTGGGTTTGATTACTCTATAATGAATTGGATATTTTTTCGATGAATTTAATCATTCAATATACTAACCTAGAAGGATATTTACACTATGACCATTATAACCCTTTTGTTCCTAAAGTATAATGATGGGAGAATCATATACTATGGGGAAATAACTTCTATAATGTCAGGAGATTTAGTTATATTGTTTCATTTATCAAGGTATTGGTTTTTTTAATAGAGAGATATTGGTCAGGCTTCTGTGACACATAGATTCTATGGGGATAGATATTTACTTGATTCATGAGAGATATCACATGCCTAATTTTGAAGGGGTTCTGCTATGATGACATCCAACACGGTGTTTTTAAGTGGTTATGAATCATTTACATCATCTGTTGGGCTAACTTTGGAAATTTTTTATCATATTCTAGGAGGATAAGATTACAAGGTAATATTCTATCACCAATCTGTAAGGATAACATTAATATAATCCTCCATGACAATCCAGTAGATTACTATGATGACATCCAACATGGTGTGTGTCATTGGTTATGATTCATTTATATCATCTTTTTGCTCACTTGGGAAATTTTCAATCATATTCTAAGAGGATAAGATTACAAGGTAATATTGTATTCCCAATCTGTAATGCAAACATTCAGATAATCCTCCATCACAATCTAGTAGATTACTACATGAATTTTAGTATATACCTTCCATAGATGATTTTTGTATCCATTGAAATTTTAATGATGATCCATATGGAGAATCATAAAAATTAACCATTTATCACATGTGATCATGTTCTTCATGGTGGTACACTAGATGGTGATATTTGATATGGACCAAATGTCCTTGTTATTTCATACACATGTTGTGTGACAAATTCTATCAATTATAGTGAAATATTTTAATGAATGACAACACCTTGAGTGATTAGGTGTTGGAAAACCCCTTACTTGAGTGATAATGATGCTATCATATTATAGAATGATATCTAACACTAACATGATTAATAAGGTAGGGAGAATAGGTCCCGAGCGACTAGAACCTTGTACCTATTTGGTGAGATATGATATGGGCCAAATTATCTTTCTGTTATTTCATTCACATGTTGGGTGAGAAATTCTAACAAGTATAGTGATATATATTAAGGAATTACAACACCCTGAGTGATAAGGTTCTAGAAGGACCCTTACATGAGTGATAATGAAGTTATCATATTATAACATGATATCTAACCCTACCATGATTGATAAGGTAGTGGTCAATATAATGGCCTCACCATGAGTGATAAGGTTCTAGATGAACCCAACCATGAGTGATAATGGAGTGTTTAAAATGTGATATTAGACCTACCATGGATAATATGGTATTATTTTAGAAAATGGATTTACATTGATCATAATGTATTAACATGGATGTTTGTTGAGTGAGATGGTCAGTATGCGATATATAGTTTTATGAGATACTACCTTTAGTAGTATAGAAGTTGTTGGGAGTTGAGTGATGAGAAATATTGAGTGAGAAGTATTATTCTAGGGCTTTTAATAAGGGAAAAAGGAGTGGAAACATATAAATATGTTGGGCTAGAAAACGTATGTGTGAAGATAATTTACTATTTTGAAAGCGGTAAATTACTACTTGTGTAGAGGTAATAAAGAGGTACTTGAGGGTAAATATTGATCCTTTCCATTTTTACATAGAAGTAATGAGACATGTGGAACTTTTTTAAGGACATGAATTGATTAGTTGAATGAATGTATATATATGATTTTATCTTACAAATGGTGTGAAAATTATTAAGGCATCTTACATACATATCTTGACTTTCCTTTCATGTTTAAAATTAATTCAATGGTTTTCGTGGATCTCATGAATGAGATCTTCCATTCATATCTCAACTCATTCATTGTGGTGGTTATTGATGATATCTTTATATACCCACCGACCATTGATATACACATTGCACACCTATAGATTTTTTTCGTACACTTTGACCACATTATATGTTTTATAAGATCTCAAAGTGTCACTTATGCTTCCATAATGTATGTTTTCTTTGGAACATATTCAATAATGTGGATGTTTATGTGGACCCAAAGAATGTATCGGTTGTGGTGTCATGAGAAGGCATATGAAACATGTTTGAGATTGTGGGTTTCCTTTGTTTATTCGGGTTTTACATATGATTCATTTAAACAATTTCCCCTTTAAAAGTTCCTATGACTAGGATTACTAAGAATGTTGTTATGTTTGACTGGTCAGAAAAGATTAAAGAGGCCTTCCTAAAAATTCAGTGAAGTTTTGATCATACTGAATTACTATAAATTATGATTCAGAAATAAGGGCTCCAAATTGATCCCTGTACATGAATTGGACTTATGGACATTTTTTCATTGGACATAGAGCTGTATAATCTATGTGGAAGGTTTTATATTGTCCCCATCATATCACATATGAGAATGTGTCAACATTGGAATAATACTAAATCAAAAATCATAGTCAACGTAATATTTTCAAATATTGATAACATTTATCATTAAATACAAGTACAAGGGTCTGATGATTCTCAACATAATGACGTATAAATATTGATCTATGATGGATATAACATTATTACATTCAAATAGTAATTTTACCTGGTTGTATTATGCAAGGTTATTTTCCTTCTCCTACTAGACTCACGAAATGGGTCTTCCACGGTTTCAACAACATTGATAGTCTATATAGGTACATGGCTAGAATTATAGATTCTTCCATGAATATGCCTTATCTGATATACTCAGGTCCTATGAAATCATTCTGCAGTTCCCTAATTGGGTTCAAGGAACTCATGTTCATCTCCATACTCATCCACTTGCCCAACCCCCCCACTACCCCACCTACAAAACCACCACCCCACCTGCACACCCCCTCACCCTGCCTAGCTTAACCCCCTACACATCCCACCCCATCCCAAACCTACCCTGCCCCCCCCCCTCCCCAACCTACACAACCAGCACCCCCCACCTACAAAACCCCCCTGCCCATCCTCCTCCCCATCTACCCAGCCACCCCACCTACACAGCCACCCCCTCACACCTGCAAACCCCCCTCCCCCCTGCCCAGCCTACTCCCCACCCCACCCCCTGCCCAGCCCACCCCCTCTCCACCAAACCCCCTACAACCCCCCCCCCTCCCCACCTCACCCCTACCAAGCACCTCCCCCCCCCCCCCCACAGACGAATTCTCATAGAGTAATTGATTTTAAGTTTTAATCATATTTTTTGGGTTTTTGGTGACCCATTCAGTATTCAATCTATGGATACTTTGGAAAAATTAGGTGTTTTGGGATATTTTGGGGGGGTTTAGTTTGGGAGAAATCATGTACATGATGTGTATTTTTCAGAACACACATCATGTGTTCTTCGTACTTGGGAAAGATGGGTTTTAGGAACTAAATGCTATATACAAGGGGGTGGGATACACGCCATGTACTGGTGACTCGGGGTGTGCTAGTGGTAGATGACCATGTAGGGTATAAATCTATATCTAGTGCGAGGTACATGGATAAGCATTGTGCATGTGTAGACCTTGTGTTGGGGGGATATATGGATATGTACATACATGGGAACCATATGTGGGGAAAAGATTGTGTACGGGGTGATACATTCCACGTTGTAGGGAATGTTTCATGCTAAGTGGGGCCTTGTATGTGAATGTACCCAAGTGGGGGTAAACATCATATACCTGAACACATGATGTGTACTTTGGAAAATTACACACTAAGCAGTCTATGTCACATGGAACGAGGGGACATTTTGGGTTACATATCATATACCTAATGTACAGGTTGGGTACTTTTTTCTCTTTGTTGTGTTTACCCTATATTAACCATGGAGTCATAATTCAACTTATGAGTATTCAATTTCGATCAGTCTTTCATATAAATTTCCATGGTGGAATGATTTATGTGTTTAAATGTAGTCGTTATGATGTATTGGAATAAATAAATTATTTATCAGGATTTCTTCATGGACTCGATTCATAATTCTCTAGCATGTTGGGTTGTGAGATTAGAATCATGTGTGAGGGTTATAAGATAATTAGTTGGGATGGATTGTGAAATATAAGCTAGTTTTGTTCAATGTTCTTTCATATAAATCCTGAAAATTATAATCAAGTAGTATATATGGATATATCTTGTTTTATCCTGACATGTTGGTACCTATTTCTCAAGGGTAGAACAATTGAGGATTACCACCTTTTTTAGGATTGGAACTATTGGAACCATTAGGATGGGATGATGTTGTGGGATAGAAGTTAAGGTTGAATTTCCTAAATATATTTATATGCGTCAAAGGGAATCATGAGGATACTAAAGTGGCCTTGTTTCTGATTGAGTGACCAGTGTTTTCTGTAGATGTTAATTAATAATGCCCATGTGGAGTGGTAAATCTTTTACTATAAAGCCCTTGTAAGGTAAAACTTTTATGATTGTCATGAGGGCCATTGATAATTCCTTGGTTATTTATTTATTTTATATACCCCATTTGGTCAATTGTTGATAGATGATCAGTTGGAGACGTTTTTGATCGATGATTAGTTGGAGGCCATTTAGGGGCATTTGGTATTTTTTGCACTGGGTGTATCTTGTTCTTTGGATGTATTAGAGTTACCCATCATATGGTGTATTTTCTTACTACGGAATGTTTCCCATTTGAGGTTTTTATTAATGGATTGGGCCATGATTTTTGGTGCACCTGAGGACGCTATAGTTGGAAATCACTTTATATTGTCACATTGAGGACCATGGGAGCCTCGTATTTTTGTTTGGCATTATGGTGGGTCAAATAGATCCAATAGTGGTTGTTTTTAGAGTATAATATCCCAAGGAACATGGAGAGGGTATGTTATTTGTTTTATTTGAGTTGATATAGGCTTCTAGATCTGCTATTTGGACAGTGGTTTGAAGGCTAGATCATCCCATGTTTGGTCAGAATTGGGATGTGAGTTTTGAGGATGTTTCTGGTCAGGACTCTAGTCCAAGGAGGAGACACATGATATCATAGATCTGGTGTTGTAACTATATTTTGATCTAGTTATCTCAATTTTTTACTATATTTAGATATCATTAGTGATCTAATGGGAGATATGGATTAGTGAAACACCCCTCTAGTTGAATGAGCACTTAGGATAGAGAGGCTTTAACATCGCAATGTGTTGAGGCACTCACAGAGCAGGGTTTTCTAGTCATTGATGTATTGGTGTTTCCATCAACATGGACGTTCTTTCACCACCATATCATATCTTTTCTCACCCCCATCACATCCCCCCTCCCCTCTCCCCCACCTGCACAGCCACCTCCAACCCCCTGTCCAGCCCCCCTCCTCCTCACCTCACCCCTACCCATCCCCCCCTCCAGAACATCCCCCCCTCCTCCCCACCTCATTTTGACCTCTTAAATATCAATAAAAAGGATTATATACGGGTATATTACAACAAAACTGCATACTAAAATGCTATTTTTCTTCTCTTCATAAGGGTATCATAATAGACAGTACATTACAGTGAAATGGAACAAAAAAATCGAAAATAAATGAAGGCATACATACTGATATTAAGTGAATGAACAAAAATTAATTGAATCAAAGATAAGATGACTGGTTGGAAAGTAGAGTGAGAACCCTAGAGAGCAGGTAGGGAAGCATGGTTCCAAACACAACTTAAAATCCCAATAGGATCATTACACATACCCATTTAATATGGAAGAATGGAGCATTGGAAAACCAGACCTGTCAAGCTGGAAAGTTGGGTTCGCATTGAGAGTCGGTTGGGAAGTAGGAATCGTGTCGAGATATTGGAAAAATCATCCATAAGGGTGAGTTGAGCTATTGTTTAGGAAACATTGTGAAGGGTTATGGGTTCGCATCGATATTTTGGAAAAAAAAAGCTTGAGCACTAATGAGCGGGGAGAAGTGATCGGCGAGCGGTGTGGGGTGGTCGGGATGGGAGCGGTGGCAAGGGGTGGTCAGTATGTGAGCGGCAGTGAGGATGGGATGAGTATGGGATTGGCAATGAGGGTTTGGAGAAGTGTGTCATAGGAATAGTAGAAGTATCTCGATTGTGGTGTTATTTTAGATAGATATATCCCAATGGTTCATTTGAACCGTTGGGGGAAACTGGCTATTATCACCTATATGCCAACGGTTCAAATAAACCTTTGGAAATGAATGGCATAGGGTATTTTTTCCAACGGTTTGTTCAAACCATTGTAAAAAAAGCGTTGGGAATACTTTTATTTTCAGTAGTGCGAATTCTGACAGGACTATGAAGCGCCAAAGGGTGTCGTCCTGGAGTAGGGCCAAATCACAGCGTGACTGCGGCATGAATGCGGCATGACCGCGGTGTGACCGCGGCGTGTAGGCCCGGTCCAGCGACATTTGCGGGGCAGCATCTTCTGTCCAGGAGCAAATGGAGTTGGAGGAAGTGGGGAATCATTATGGTTGTAGCCTCCCTGCCCATTAACTATGGATGTTTAATGTATCTAAAACTCTATCTAGGTATCATACATAAAATTACGATAGGACTGCGAACCGCCGCTGGGTGTCGTCTTGAAGTCGGGCCAAATCACGGCATTACCCCAGCGTGACTACGGTGTGACCGTGGCATGACCGCGGCATGACCGTTGTGTGACCACGGCATGACCGCGTCATGTTGGCCGAGTCCAGTGACATATGTGGGTTAGCATCTTCTTGCCAAGAGTGATGAGAGAGGGAGGAAGCAGGGAAACAATCCGGCAGTTTATTCCCTCCCCATTAACTATGGGTGGGTAATGTATATAAAACACTATCTAGGTATCATACATCGAATTATGATAGGACTGTGAACCATCGCGATGTGTCGTCCTAGAGGAGAGAAAAATCACATCATTATCGTAGTGTGATCGCGGCATGACTGTGGCATGTTGGCCCAGTCAAGCGACATCCACGGGGTAGCATCCTCCAGAGAGGATTCAAAATAAATCCTATGTAGTTGTCCTTCACATTATAGAAACCGATCTTATGTTTTAAAAAAAGACTTTTGATTCAGGATTTTGTTATGATAAAGATATATATTTGATATTCGTTGTTTTTAAAAGTGGTACAAGGTAGTTGAAACTACTGATTGAGAATAAAATTGTGCAGGTGTATTACTTATCAATCGTATATGAATTTATTGAAACTCTAATAATTAAACTTTAGTCACCTTAAGAAAAATAGACTTTGAGTATGTTTTAACAGCTCAGGATGCAACACAAATATTACGGTAGAATTAATATATGTAAAAAATTAGATGTGCATCGAGGACATGCAAACACCCAAAACAATGTAAAGATGAATCTTATGGTGCGGAGAACCATAAGCCTGACAGGTGTTAAACGATGACACCATCTGTGTTTTTAGATATATAGGTTCGTGTAAACACCCAAAAGGGTGGCCAAGACGCCAGCCAAACACCCCAAATGGGGTTCTCCATAAGATAAGGTCACCAAAGACATGATAGAACAAATCAACTATTTAATATGTTATAATAATGGATCGTCGGAAGGTTCTAGTGAGCAGCACAATGACGCAACATCTAAATGGAAACGAAAATACGGAAAAGAATAATATACCCCAAACTATCACTGTGAGTTTTCTCAAACATCACACATCTGTTGGAGGGGTTTAATTATAAAAACATGATTTTATTTAGAAAATGAAACAATTATACTAAAGAAAACTTATTCAAGATATGCAATTCGATATAATTAAAATGAAATAGGATAGAAGCTAAATTCAATTTAAAGAATTTTTAAATTAAAGAGGCTATGAGAGGGACTCTACCACAAGGTAAAACCAACCCGTCCACTTCGGCTCTTGGATAATTATAACTAAAAGCTACTCCTCCTCCACTGGGTATACACACCTTCACACACATGCAAGGACAACTAGACCCTATGCACACACCTGCATGGCCATGAACATGTGCAAGGGGATCCTTGTACATATGCTTCTATGCATAAATCAGTCTTCACTAACCTGCGTATGCATTTATATATATAGACATTAGAACACCTATCCTCATACGTTAATAATCACTGCCATGGGTGATAATACACGTAACGGGGGAACCCCAATACATATACTTACTAACCTATGCACACCCAGGCAAGTAGCCCTTGACTTGGAGACTCAAAACCAATGAGCAGGGATCAACGCATGACACAAAGGATATTAAGTACCTTAAAACACATGAAGGATGCTACATAACCATTGAAAAACCAACTAATGGCATTAAATCTTTATCTAGATTGGCTACGGAGATCCAAATCCACCTGAACCAACACAAAAAGATCCAACGCCCTACTGAAAACATAATATGGAGTCAAAAACACTAAAGCCCCGAATACATGAGGTGCGAGACAAGTAGTGACCATAGAATATTACCTCGGATCCAAGCCGGTGGACTGAATCAATCTGAAATCCTTTTGGCCCCCTTCGCAGAATATAAGTACCCACTGTCCATAGAAACCAGACAATGATCTAAGAGACCACTACGATAATGAAAATAAAATAGAAGCTAAACTAATACACACATCTCTCCTAGGACTATACATGTCACTGCCCAACATATAAGTACCATAGCACCCCATGGGTCAAATCATGTTCTTGTAAGAAAAGGGGATACAGATCATTGTATCAAAATGATATTGTGAAATAGTACATTCCTATTAATTAACAATTACTCTTCTTATTAATGGTATATAATCAATTTGACCCAAGTTTAAAATTAGTTTGGTTTTTTCTATACAATGGATGAGGCCTTATTATTCTTGGTTTTTATGTTTACACTTGAGATATTTATTTAAAAAAGATGCATGTATTTGGCATTATTATTTATGTTTATAGTTCATAGCCAGTTTCTAAGGGTCATGTACACATGAATAATTCATAGAATGTAGGTTTCAGTTGACATTTATGCACTTTAATGTGATTTATGTCACTAACGATGAGGATTTAGATCATGTAAAATATTCCTAAGACGATTGGGCCTTGTAGTGATAGGTGTTTCAATTGTACATATTGTGTTTGATGTTGAAATACTTAGGATGATGGATTGAAATATTGGTAGGTTTTTAGAGTAGGATGGTCCCTATGAGTAAATAAAATGTATTATGAGAGGTTTTACTACATTTATTGATTCATGAGTTCAACTAAAGAGATGATGGATGATATAATAGTGTGGGTATTGGGTATTGTCGGACAGATTGATATTATAACTCCAAGATGCTCGGTGTGATTTAGCTTAAGATAAAACCTGGATAGTGGGGATGGGTTATAATACATGATTTTGATGAGGTTCTAGACCAGATTATTGAGAATATAATGTATATGGGTTCGACATGGTGTGCTTTTATGACTAGGACAATCATAAGGTGAATAATCCACTTTGTCTAGTTGGATGATCGGATGTGCATCGAGAAATCGGATAATCCTCGAGAGATGAGTCTAGACTATGTGACTGAGTGGATAGACAAGGATAGGTTTGATTGGATTGGGTGAGTGGCCAACCCATGTGAGGATGATATGATGTATGGAGACACTTGGAGACACTTGGGGTTATTTATGCTATCTCATGGAGAATCTTGGGGTTATTTCATGACTCCAACATACTCTAGAAATGTTCCCACATGATGTTTTAGAAAAATTATTCCATCTCATGGAAGACCCAAAGGTTCCTCTATCTTCCAATGATTCCTCACACTCACACCTCATGGTATTACAATATACAAGTGATCTACGCCAAAATATATTATTAGGAGAGATATCATATCCATCACTGAACCAAAGATAATCCTTTGAGGGATTAATCGGTCGGGAAAATTTTGATTTTTGACTTTCTTCGTAAACAACCCATAACAATTTTCCTTTCTTTTTTTTTTGTAATTTGAAAAGGAAGATATTAAAAATGAAACACAAAAAATGTTAAATCGATCGCTACCGCATAATCAGGTGATCATATCGTACATCTCTGGCAGTGGAAGAATCCCCTGATCTTTGAATGTCCCGCCCACACTTGTTCAAAGATATCCATACGCATTGTACAATAACTAGTGTATAAAGGGAAATAGGATTGAAATTTTTTCATTCTAATAGGCCATTAATGGAAACAAAGTGTTGAATGATGGATTGATGTCAAGTGGGTCTTAGGGATAAATTCTCTATGAAAGGGACCTAAATCATTTTTGTTTTATACTTGTTCATTCATCACTAAGATAAGATCTCATTGAAAGTTCTAGTTAGTTTACATGCCCCAGGAATCTATCAAATAATATGCCAAGATAAGAGAATGAAATTGAAGGATTAGAGTCCTCTTGGGTAGTGAGAATAAAAAAAATGGCAATCACAAAGGGCATAAATCCTATGTAATAGGTCAATTAGTAATTATTTCAAAGATTTTAACTTTTAATTATTTCCCTAAACTTAGAAATCGTTGTAAACAAATCTAAGTAGGATTCAAACACGGTCCTTGGCACTTTTACACATATCTTTTTTAAGTAACAAGGGCATAATGATTCTCATGTTTAAATCATTCTTATTATTTTGTAAAATGTCCCATAGGCAAGTGAGAATAAAAAAATTCCAAGTGCATCACATGTGAAACTGTGAGAAACTACCCCCACACAAAAATGAGGTATTGTACCAACTGTTAATGAAATACAGTTGAGAGTGGTATGGTAGCGATTTTTAATGTTTGTGGGAATGGATATCGAAAAAAATGAAAATAAAAGGGAATTGAGTGATCCCTAGGAAAATAGGTATTCCATGGGGGTGTTTTCTACTTTAATCATTTGTACTTGAAAAAGTGTTAGAGAATGAAATCTATTACAAGATAACAAATATTAGTTCACTGAGATAAATAGTTGGAGGAGTATATCAATGGGAAAATACCGATCAAGAACCCTGGTGGGAGGAGAGGGTGTCGAGAGGGGGGACGTCCCGCGGTGCGTTCGGCCATGGGGTGTCTCGTGCACGATTGGATAGGGGGACGAGGGGCGTCGGAGGAGAAGATTGATGGGAGGGGGATGTCGCTAGGAGTGGGAGATGAGAGGGGAGGGGGGAACATCGCCGGGAGCCGAGATGGGAGGGGGACGTCGTCATCGGAGAGGGAGCAGAGAGGGGAAGGGGAACGCCGCTGGAGGATAGGGAGGGGGCTGGGAGGTGGAGGCAGATGCTGGGAGGAGATAGAGATTGGGGAGGTGGGAGGGGGCCAGGAGGTAGAGGTCGGGGATGGTCCGGGATGAGGAGCCCTAATTTGGGGGTTAAAAAATTTTCTTTCCCAACTGTTTAACAAAACCGTTGGGGAAACCCAAAATAAAACACCTTATACCGACAGTTTACTAGTACCATTGGTAAAGGGACTTTCTTCCAACGGTTTTTTAAATCGTTTGGAAATAAGTGTTGGTATAGGTCCCAATTCCCATAGTGTATTCTAATATTCTTTAAAAGGACGATAAACCAAAATTTGATGGAAAACCATTTCTAAATACACTTTTTTCCACTTTTATATTTTATATTTGAAAAAATAAAATTTTTCTTTAGAATCAAGAAATCAAAATTTACTTTGTGTAAATTTTTGGCATTTTTTCGATAAATTTCATTTTTTAATGAATAGTGAGAAATGATGTATTTCAATTCAAAACCTCCTTTTAATATAAGTTATTTATATGGTTAGATTATCTTTTTAATTGGTTATAAAGTTTAATTAGAATATATTTTTACCAATTAATCCAATATTTGTCATTATAATTAATTTTACATTGAAAATGGGCATAAACAAGTGCATATCTTTTGATAGCTATTGTTTCTTAAAAACACGCTATTTGTATTGACATTGGGAATTAACTATATATTTTATTAGTGAAAATTATATGTTTTTTTATTTGGTTAAATGGAAATCATTTTTGAATTTCGAATATCAAATATAGCTTAGTGTGAAATTTTTGTATTTTTCTGATAATGTTCATTTTTTAATGAATAGTGAAAAATAAAGCATTTTAATTCAAAACTGCTTTTTCATCAACATTATTTAAATTGATTGATGGTAATTTTAATTGGTTTTAAAGTGTAATTTAATTTTGTTTTTATCAATCAATACAATGTTGGTCATTGGAAGTAATTTCACTTTTCAATTGGATGTAAAAACAAGTCAATCTTTGGATAAATTTTAAATCTTAAAAACATGTCTTTGGTTTTGACAACATGAATTATTTTTAAATTAATTACTGCAATTTCTATTTTTAAAATTTTGTAAAATGGATTCCATATTTGGAATCATAAGGTCCAAATTAAGTAATTATGACTCTTATGGTTTTGGACATTATGAATAGTAATGACGATAATTATCTTTAATTATTGAGATTAATTAGTAATCAGGTAGTTAATGGAAATAAAATAATATCATAATAATATTAAATAACCCCAAAATTTGTTAAAATTCTATTTTTTGAGTCATGTCTGATCATGTAAAGCTTTATACCAAATATGAGGCCCCATAGAGTCACATGGGTGTGATATTGACATTTATGACATTATTTTTAAAAAAGATGAGATATATAACAAAGGTTTGTATAGCCTAAGTAAAACAACATTAATTTTGTTTATAAGATGATATCTTATACTCGAAATATTAATTGGAAATATAAAAGTACTTCCAATGTCTTGGTAATTTTTTTATAATTTTTAGACATTATATAAAAAAATTTATTTATGACTCCATGATGATGTAGTGATTACCTCTTTAATGAACGATTTAAATAAAATGAAAAGATAAGGTAAAATATATGAAATAACCTTGTTGAAAACCTATTGGATCGGTTTTTTTAGAACCCTTATCAACTTATCCTCAAAATATGTCATTTTGGGACCTTTAAAATTAGAAAATCATTTTATAATAAAGTAACATTTCAATACTTTCCAAAAGTGACGCTCCTCCATCCTATAAAAGGCCCCCAACTCTACCCCATTACCCCAACCTCTCAATCCATTGGCTCGACCATACTCTAATCATATTATCTCTTCAGATCCCTCTCTTACTCCTTGAAGCCTCACTTTGAGCATAATTCTTTCCAAGGAAGCCTTTCGCTCAAATCAAAAAGAGTTTCCCAAATTAGAGGTAATGTATTCTCTCTAGTTTTGTTCATTTATTTTTCTTCTTCACTCACCACTATATTCTTATTATTTGATCCCATAAAAATAAAATTATCCTAAATATACTAGGTTTTTTTTATGATAAGTATTTTACCTACACTTACACACACCTTCGTCTATTGCTTAAAGAACATACTATTTCTGTGGGTGGCGAATTACTGCCTCACAAAACAATGATTGTTCAATCTTATTTTAGCACCTCTACTGGTGGTATTTATGAAGGAAATATATTCATATATTATATATATTATATTAAATTCCTCTCTATTCTTCGTTATTTTATATTAAAAACATAACATAACGCTTTGCATGTTGTGCAAATGCGATAATTTCATATGAGGAAATGTGGAAAACCGACACCTCAAGTGATGTGACTCATTCATGCCAAACATGGAATATATAAAGAATGTAATTAATGAACTTATGTTACCTATATAACATATATATTATACTGTAATTATAAAATATCTATGTCTCATTTAGTTTTAAATTACATTAATATGACAAATAATTAAAGTAGTGTTCATGAGTACGTACAGCCTACCATCTCCATGAACGGTACATTTAATTTCTTATCTACAAACATTATGGAGTATTATTAAATACATATATATGAAATATACGATATTTAAATCATGAAAACCTTTCCGGAGATTATGTAATTATAACTACATGGACAATTCTCCTCAAACAAGTTCATTTTTGACTCATGTACCGAACATCGACAAAACGTATGATATGAACTCACATAATTAACTAATTATTATAACATGATAATATGTGACATGAATTGAATAATAAACTTTAATGGAATTCCATAAGAAATTATAAATTGAACAAGGTAAATTATTCAGGAATATAAAGAAACAAATAAGACAAGTCAGACTTGAGGTAAGGGATTTCTTATCTCACTTTTAATTACGCGAGACTTCCATTGTTCGCTTGTTATTTATTTCATGTAGTGTATTGTGTACTTACTTTTGATATATATTATCATGATTCTATTTATATTCATGGTATTCTATGATTCATTTGTTTTTTATTATATTATGGTCATACGACTCAATTTATTACAATGAGGTAAGGGGTTTTTATCTCAGTTTTTATTCTCATGAGATTCATGCTATATTTACCACTATCTCCTTTGAGTGGTGTATGTACTGACCATTATTCTACTATTTGAGTAATATAAATCCATTTATGGGTAATTACATCTTAATTGTATGATCCTTCTATCATGGGGAGTATGTTTTGAAGATTACCCAAATCGTTAAGGGAGCATTTCACCCTCCCCTTTTTAAAAGACTTCCTTTTTGTTAAGTCTTTTAATTTAAATCTTCTTAATGATAGGATATGATATTATATATCATATTTTCTGTAAATTCTATATCCAAGTGATGAGATACCATTTTTTCTCTCATCAACTCATTTTATGAATTTTAAAGTGACGTAGTTAGGCTGTCGAATTTCTGTAAAGGAACTTCTTAAACAAATTTCAATTCCTCGGGATAAACCACTAATTCATTATTATGTCATACTATGAATATGTGTGGATTTACTCTGATTTTATTACACATAATATCCACTTATATTGGGTGTATTTATATTTTTCACAAATAATTATGTAATTGATTTATCCTTAATATAAGGATGTCTTCTTTGTACGGGACTTCATCTCAATCTCCTTTCATTGAGGAATATTTTGATTTCTACATGACATTATTTTATACAGTGTATAAAACCCTTTTGAATTTTAATTTCATTAAAAGTGAATTTTTTACAAGAAGCATTTTACTAAACAACAAAAGGAATGTTTTTGTCTTACGTATGCAGTGACAATGACTTCTCTGCCACCATGACCATTATTTGAGTTTCGGCTCCCTCTATAAACCATTACATTTTTTAGAAAAAAATAAATACCATGTTTTACTTTTCATTTATTTTGGTATTGAAAATGGTTTTGATAATGTTTTTATTATATCAATGTGTTGTATTGATATCTTGTGATTGAAATATGGAAATATTATGTTTCCTTTATGCATTTTTTATGTGATACGATTATGTTATGGTTCATGGGCATTGTTTTTGTAGTCGGGTGGTTCCTTGATAATCTATGGGCAGGTGAGCCCGAGATAGCTCAACAATTATTTGGGTAATGTGAAGGAGTTGAATGCAAAGGTTTATCCGAAGATATTTAGGGAATATACTGCAATGGGTATTCCAAATGTAACCATGACTGTTACTCCCTACTTAATACACTATTGGTCATTGGATGTAATTTCACTTTTCAATTGGATGTAATAACAATTCAATCATTTGATAAATTTTACATCTTAAAAACACGTCTTTGGTCTTGACAGCAGGAATTATATTAAAATTAATTATTTCAATTTTCCTGTTGGAAATTTGGTAAAATGGATTCCATATTTGGAATCTGAAGTTCCAAGTTATTTAATTAAGACTCTTTTGTGTTTGGAAATAATGAATAGTAACGACTACTATTATCTTTAATTATCGTGATTAATTATTAATCATGTAGCTTTTGGTAATAAAAAAATATCATAATAATATAAAATGACCCCAACATGTGTCCAAATCCTCTTTTTGAGTCATTATCGACCATGGTAAAATTTATACGAAACTTGAGGGCACATGGAGTCACATGGGTGTGATAGTGACATTTATGACATTATTTTTAAAAAAGAAGAGAAATATAACAAGGGTTTGTATATCCTAAGTAAAACAATTTTAATTCTGTTTTCATAAATGATCACTTAGAATATAAATATTCATTGTAAAGATGAAAATATTTCCTACATCTTTGTATTTTTTTATAATTTTTAGACATTAAATAAATAAATTTATTTACGACACCATGATGATGCAGTGATTACCTCATTAATGAACGATTTAAATAAATTGAAAAGATAAGGTAAAATATAATACTTACACTTGTCAAAACCCTATTTTATGGGTGATTTTATAACTCTTATCCCCTTAGCCTCAAAATATATCATTGTGGTACCATTAAAATCCAAAAATCATTTTATAATAAACTAACATTTCTAGACATTCCAAAAGTGACCATCCTCCCTCTTATAAAAGACCCCCACATCTACCCCCTTACCCACACATCTGAAGCCATTGTCTCGTACAAAATATGCTCATATTATCTCTCCATAACCTTATCTTACTCCTATAATCCTCACTTTGGTTAGAGGTCTTTCCATGTAAACATTTGGCCCAAATCAAAAAGTGTTACCCAATTTAGAGGTAATGTCTTCTCTCGAGTTTCTTTTCTTTTTCATCTCCACTCACCACTATCTTTTTATTATTTTATCCCATAATAACACCAGTATCCTCAATATACTAGGAATTTTTTAATGATACATATTCTACCTACACTTACACACACCTCCGTATAATGGTTAAAGAACACACTGTTTCTGTGGGTGGTGAATTACTCCATCACGAAACGACAATTGTTCAATCTTCTTTTAACACCTCTCATGGTGGAACATATGATGGAACTATAATATATATGATATATAGTATATTTATGTCCTCTATATGCTTATTTATTTTATATTTAAAACATACCTTTATGTTTTTCATGTTGTGAAAATGCGATAAATTCATATGAGGAAGTGTGGACAACCGCCCCATCAAGTGATATGACTCGTTCATGCCAAACATGGAATTTATAAATAATTTAATTAATGAACATATATTTCCTATATAATATATATATTATAATGTAATTATATTATTTCTATGTCTAATTTAGTTTTGAAGTCCATTAATATGACAAAAATGAAAGTAGTATTCATGCATACGTACGACCTACCATCTCCATGAACGGTACATTTCATTTATTCTCTCCAAACATTTTTCAATATTATTAAATACATATTTACTGGATATATATAATATTTAAATCATGAACACCATTCTGGAGATGATTTACTTATAACTACATGGAAAATTCTCTTCAATCAAGTTCATTTTTGACTTATCTACCAAACATCGACAAAACGTATGATATGACGTCACATAATTAACTAATTATTATAACATGATAATATGTTATATAAATTGAATAATAAACTTTAAAGGATGTCCTTAAAAATTTACAAATTGACTAAGGTTTATTATTATGGAATATAAATAAATGAACAAGGCAAGTGAGACTTGAGGTAAGGGATTTCGTATCTCACTTTTAATTACGTGATATTTCCATTGTTCGCCACTTATTTATTTCATGTCGTGTATTGTGTACTGCCTTATGATATATATTATCATTATTATTTTTATATTCATGGTATTTTGTGATTCATTTGGTTCTTATTATATTTTGGTCATACAACTCGATTTATTACAATGAGGTAAGTGGATTTTATCTCACTTTTTTTCCTATGAGATTCATGCTACATTTACCACTATATCATTGGATTTGTGTAGGTACTACCCATTATTCTTGTCATTGATTAATATAAACCAATTTATGGGTAATTACATCTTCATTTTATGATCCTTCTTTCATGGGGTGTACGTTTCGAAAGTTACCCAAATCGGTAAGGGAACCTTTCACCCTCTTATTTTTAAAAGACTTCATTTTTGTTAGGTCTTTTAATTTACATCTTATTGATTTTGGGATATGTTATTATATATAATTATTACTATAAATTTTTTTCCATGTGATTAGATACCCTTTTTATCTCTCATAAACTCATTTTCTGAATTTTCAAGTGACACTGTTAGGCTGTCGAATTTCTGTAAGGGAACTTCTTAACCCAATTTCAATTATTTGGTTTAAACCTATACTTATTTATTATTCCTTACTATGAATACGTTTGGATAATATATTATTGTTTTACAATTAATATCCACTTATATTGGGTGTATTTATATTTTTCACACATAATAATTAAATTTATTTATCCTTAATCGAAGGATATCGTCTTTGTACAGAACATCGTCTCAATATCCTTTCATTGAGGCAACTTTTGATTTCTACACGACATTATTTTATATGGTGTATAAAATCATTTTGACTTTTAATTTCATTCAAAATGAATCTTTTTTACACGTATCATTTTACTAAATGAAAAATGGAATGTTTTTTTCTTATGTATGTAGTGACAATGACTTCCCCGCCGCCATGACCATTATTTGAGTTCCGGCTTCCTCTTTAAGCCATAACATTGTTTAAAAAAACATAAATACCATGTTTTACTATTCTTTAATTTTGGTATTGAAAATGGATTGTATAATTTTTTGATTATATCAATGTGTTGTATTGATATCTTGTGATTGAAATGTTGAAATGTTATGTTTCCTTTATGCATGTTTTATGTGATACGATTACGTTATCTTTCTTGGGCATTGTTTATGAAGTTGGGTGGTTCCTTGATAAAATAATGGTAGGTGAGCCCAAGATAGATCTCCAATAAATTGGGTAATGAAAAAGATTAAAATGCTAAGGTTTCTCCAAATAAATTTAGAGAATATACTGCGATGGTTTTTCCAAACATAACCATGAGGGTTACTCCCTACGTAAGAATGTAATGAATCACTCAAGTTACCTTTATGTCTTATGATTTCTATGAGTTATTCATAAATATTATGATTTCATGAGGTATTTTAAAGTGATTATGTTTTATGAGTAAAGTATGATTTCATTGATTCTTATGTATACGTGGACTAATGTTTTCTTTCCATGTTTTTATATCCCTTACTGGGATTTTTATGATCGTCCCATGTTTTTTAAATTTTTTCCAAAGGACATAGAGATAAATAGGATCAAGGATGGGATCAACGAAATACATGTTGTCTAAAACATGGAACTAGTCTTGTTTTTTTAAGAGTTTTTATTTTTTGAAAAAATGGAAAATGAGTAGAAGTGTTTACATTATAATCTTTTGAGATGTAATAGTTATATCCTAATTCTCTAAAACTCTAAACCTGAACAGATCCTCAATGTGAAATATTACTTTTATTAAATATTATTTAATGTTCCGGGGCTGTGTCCTTATAGTTTAAAATTTTATATAACATATCTTTATATGAGATATACTGATATTATTAATTTATAATTAAATAAACTAATAAAGAGGAAGTATAAGAATAACTATGCTTAATAGAATTGGTAGTTGAGATTACCTCTTCTTCAACGTGTTTCCTCTAAATCTCTTCTTAGAGAACTATAGTTTTTATTTGAAGATGAACGAACATCTATAAAGAAATTAGTTAATATAATAAGGAAAAAAGGTAGGGGTGGAAGAGATTTACGGTTGAAAATGAAGTTAATAGGTGAGGGAGGAGCGGTCCTTTTATAATTGAGGTGAGGGGAACATTTGTAAAATCCATAAATAATAATTTATAATAAAATCAAACCCTAATCAAAAACCACCAAAGTATCCAAATATTGACTATGAGAAGATATAGGATTTTAATCTCATCATCTAATATATTTTAGACAACATATTTTGTCAATTTAAAACAATTATTGTTAATTGACACAGTTTTTCTATAAAATTTTAATTGTGGTGATAACATTCTAAATGTATAATGGTTAAAAATATTTATTTATATGGTTTTAACATATCATAAATGGATATGTTATGGTATTTTCGATATTATAAGTATCACTTTGTAATTTTAAATATTTTTATGATTTTTAAATAATTTAATAAAATTTTATATTTATAAAATGTAAAAAGTTTCAATTTTGAGACTAATGATTTATTTGAATTTAAATAAAATCTACGTAGAAGATAAATTCTAAAAAAAATATTTAATACACACCTAACATTTCATAGTCACCTAGAAAATTAGTGGATCACATTATTTAGTTCATATGACAATTTATGTATGATGTAGGTAATTATTTTATCTTTCTAGCTACTATCCTCCAATGACCTGAAGGCCTTCATTTTTTTATTGATTTTGATAATCCACCTTTCAAGGGGTGAGGTGGAACCCTAATTTCTTTCTTGTGAAATTAATATACATATTTTAAATGATATTATGAAATTTTTCACATTCATTAGTTTTCATTGCATTCATGTCATATTCATAGGTATGTGGCCATTAAGTGATTAGATTTCAAACAATATATGATAAGGGTGAAATTTAGTCATCCAATGGGATTTTTATTGGTGTTAAGGTAATTTTATAATATTATTTTACCCTCAATTACACAATTTACCATTAACCATGTTAATAAAAATAATTACCAATGTTAATATTCATAATTCCTATAAATATAATTATCTAATTAACATAATTTGGACCTACTAATTCAAAATATGGAATCTATTTTTCAAAATTCATAACACATAAGTTGCAGTAATTAATTTTAAATCAATCTCATTCTTGAAATGAGGAAACGAGTTTTAAAAGATAAAACATTAAAAAATATTGAAAGGTTTTGACATATGAATTCAATGTAAAATGAACTATAATTACGTACATTAAGTTTATTGATAAAATTATATTATTATTTTACATTAAAACCAATCAATATTATAATTTAATGGTATAAATTATCTCAATGGAAAAGGTTTTTTTAGTTTTAAATTTATCTTATTTTTACTATTCGTCAAAACATGAAAGTTTTAATAAAAATATTTGAAATTCATCTAATGTAAATTTTTATATACAACTTCAAAATAAAATTCTTATGTTTCCATATTAAAATTATTAAAGTGTCAAATTCTTAATTTAAATGTGGTTATCCATTCAAAGGTTCCAAATTAATCTTCTTTTTAAATATATTTTTATACATCCAATAGATATTTATTCATACCCTATGACTAATATATTCATTTGATGAATATATAAATATTTTAAAACATTTTTCAATTTAATTCACTCAAAAAGACAATTATCTAGTTGATTTATATTTTTCAAAAATAATTGATATCCAAAGAATTCACAATGCATTTTTTATAGGTTTTTTATAATTATTCTTGTTATCATAAAAGCTAGGATATAATTGTAACTTTATAATAAGTGTGTATCAGGTTTTTTTTGAACTCATGATTGTGTGAAAATAAAGATACATATGAATACAAATTATTTAATGAAAATATTTTGTAAAAACATTTAGGTGTTTCATTATACCCCCCCTTAAACATTATTTTTCTCTTAAAATTAGTCACCTAGAAACAAAAAAATGAGGATATGTATCCCTCATCATACAGTCAAGATCCCATGTAGCTTTTTCAAATTGGTGGTTCCACCATAAAACCATAACCAAGTGAGTGGTCTTGTTTTATAGGAATTTTTCCCTATGATCTAGAATCTCTATCTATTGTTCTTCAAAAGAATGATCTTGCTCCAGCAATACGACTTATGCTATTAGTATATGGGAAGGATCATGTGTGTAGATTCTCATGATATATTCATGGAACACATCATGCACTTCAGATAGATTCACTAGAAGCACCAATTGATATGATACTATCCCAACAAAATAAAAATTTTCAAAAGGAATGATATACCTAGGGCTCAGCTTTCCCATATTTACAAATCTCATTACACTCTTACGAGGAGATATTCGTAAGAACACTTTATCACCAACTTTAATCTCTAGGTATTTTATTTGGTTATAATCATACCTTTTTTGTTGACTCTGGTCTACTCTTTTGTGTTATTGAATAGATCTGAACTTTTCTGCCATTTCATCAAAAATATCATGTCCTAATGGCTTTCCTTCCCCAACATTGTCTTAGTAAGTCAGAGTTATTCACTTCTTCTTATAGAGGGTTCATAAAAAGGCATCATAATATTTGAGTGAAAGCTGTTATTTTTTGAAAATTCTTCCAATTTTATATGTTGATATACCCACCTTTTAAATTCATATAAAAAGCTCTCAACATGTCTTCCAGAGTTGGAATTTCCCTCTCAGACTGATCGTCTATTTGAGGATGATAAGAAGTTCAGAAACATATCTCTGTATCAAGAGCATACTGAAGACTATGCAAGAACATCAAGGTAAACCTCAAATTCCAATCAGATATAATGGAAAGTGCTAACCCATACAATCTTTCCACTTATTTTACATATATTTGGGAAAGCTGATCTGGGAGAAATCCTCCCTATTAGCATTGAAGTGTGCTAACTTCATAAGGAGATAATATGTAACCCAAATATCATTATTTACATTGTATGTCTTGGTAAGTCCAATGAAAAATTCCATAGTGATGTTTTCTCATATCCATTCTGGTATAGGTCATGGTTGTAACATCCCCTTAGACATTTTTTTCTCAACCTTATCTTCCTAACAAACCAAGAACTGAGAGACATATTTGATTATGGTTAACATTATTCTTAGATCTTCAAAATTATCATGACATTCCTCTGTCCAAATGAACATAACACCTTTTCGAGTCAACATTGCGAGTGGATTATATAATCTAGAAAATACTTTCAAAAAACACCAATAATATCCATCCAATCCAATAAAACATCATATCTCATTTATCGTTGTTGGTCTCAACTATCATTCAACAACATTGTTTTTTGTTGGATCCAAAAATATCCCCTCTCTTGAGACTATGAGACCCAAAAATGAAACATTATGAATCAAAAATTTACACATGGTAAATTTGGTACAAAGATTATCCATTCTTAGGGTCTTCAGTACAATTATCAATTAATATTAATGTTCTTCCTTGCTACTTGAGTAGACTATAATATCATCTATATGGAAAACCAAAAATGTGTCAAGATAGTCTCTAAAGACTCTATTCATTAGATCCATGAAGATTGTGGGGGGATTAGTAAGAACAAAAGGCATCACTATAAATTCATAGTTTCCATCCCTTGTATGGAAGTTCATCTTTAGTATATCCCCCCTTTTGATCATTAATTAATGATATCCTAAATGAAGATCAATATTGGAAAATTATTGAGCTTCGCGTAGTTTTTAGAAAAATTCAGAAATGCAGGTAAGATGATATTTGATCTTGATAGTGATCGTAATATATTCTAGATAATCAATGCAGAGCCTCCTTTATCCATCTATATTCTTATGAAATATAATAGGTGGTCTCCAAGGTGACCCACTAGGGAATATGAATCCCTTATCATGATTCTCTTGGATTTGGTTCTTCAAATTATGTTACTCAATTGGGGACATTATATAAGGTGTCTTTGAAATAGGAATAGAACCCAGCATGAGTTCTATTGAAAACCCAACATCATAATTTGATGGAAGACCTATCAATTCCTCTAGAAGGACATCATAAAAGTATTGTACAATGGGTGTATGCTTAAACTTGAGTTTCTACCCATCCATATGAGAAAAATAACCTTCATTTATTTGAATCAAGACCTATTAGATGGAATAAATTTCAAATGGAATGTAATATTCATCCTTTCATCGATTGATGATCATAGATTGATATGGAATATAAATGTGACTTACCTTACTTAAAAATTGATATGAGATTCATGTAGACAAAACCAATCCATGCCATGAATCACATAAAATACCACTATAGGATAGAACACAAGATTTATAGGAATCATTTTCCAAAAAATCAACCATAGAAGAATTATAAACTTTTAATGTGAATGTTGTGCGATTTGGAGTTGTCACAGATAACTCAACATCTAATTTTTGATGTAATAAGATGATACCCTTATAAAATTATTCATAAATAAAATAGTAGGAGGGTCCGTAAATAAATAAAACATTTACTACTTTAGAGTGGATGGTATGTATACCTTTCAATACATCATTATTTTACTCCACAACACCGATAATGATTTCATGTGACATTAATTTTTCTTTGGACATATGATTTTGTGGATGTTGATCATTATCAATAACCCGTGGATTATGGAATTGATTCGTATAATAACCCATTTCCATTCACTTGTAAGATTTATGTGTAGGAGGTGCATTCTGTATATCTTTATCATTGATCATATCATTACAAATTTTTTCCCATCGCTTCAGCATTTGACTACCAGATGTCCTTATTCTATACACATAAACTTTTTTCTAGTACCTTTAATACAATTTAATCCTTGTTTCCTTCCACACATTGATCATATGGGGAAACGCATATTCAATCTACTGTTGTCGTTATATTTTCCTTTAAATTCAATTTTTCTATTCTTATCAAACCTATATGACTGATGGGATAATCTAATCTCCATATCAACCTTGGGATAACATCATACAATTTCTTCATAGCTATTGAAGTCACTTATAAATAATTTCCTTCATAAAATTGGTTATAATCCACTAAATAATTGAAAAACATTACCTGCGGGTTGGATAATAATTCCAAAATCATACCTTGCAAGTCTTATAAAA
The DNA here is from genome assembly GCA_963277665.1 of Viscum album. Lineage (NCBI taxonomy): Eukaryota > Viridiplantae > Streptophyta > Magnoliopsida > Santalales > Viscaceae > Viscum > Viscum album. The sequence goes on along the minus strand of OY728133.1, from coordinate 1,043,382,787 downwards.
TATACTTGGTAGTTACTGACAGATTCATCATTATTGTAGTTAAGTTCATTGAACTTCGTATCTTTCTTTAATCAAATGATATGAGGAATGTACTTATTAAAACATAATTTCTTTCACTCATCCCATTCCAGGGACTCGATTTAATATTTTTGACTTGTATTACTGATATGATTACATGATTGATTAGTTTCACCTTTAAAACGATAGACTGATTAGATGAATTTATCATGTTCATAACATTATAGAAATGAAAATATCTTTTCTGTGATACTGATCAATTGTTCAACCCCAAATAGTTCAGGAGACCCACTGAATGAAGTTGGAAGTTGTCTCTGGAAATACACAATAGACTTTTTATACATATTTTTCATATTTAGAAATCTTACATGATTCATAGAATGAGAAATTTCAGTGATCATGGATATAAGGTTTTCTATTCCATCTCCCATAATAATTGGTTTTTTAGGGGGCAATTATTTCATTATTTGTCGTATTCAGCATTAAGGTGGTTCCTTTGGGTTCCCACTATTGAATAAAACCAAGAAGCCTAGTGTAAGAAACACTAATCATAACAAGAAATCCAATAATCAAGAAGAAAATTTCAATTATGAAAAATTAATATTTTATCCTAGGATATTCATTAACATCTGAAAACCACTAGGATGGGATTGAAACCTATACATAGACATACCTTTAGGGTTCTTACTAAGGTTATCTCATCCTAGGTTTCCACTGTTATCTATACCCGTTCTCTAATACCAAATGTAATTCATAATTATTTAAAAATAGATATTACTTCAATATTGATGAATATTTTTTACATTACATAACAAAACCATGAAACAATCGTATAGGTTTAGTGTGTTTAGAAATTGGAAAACATAAAAAACCGATTTATAAAACATCCACATTGTCTCCCTCTTTTTTCATCATAACTATACTCATTTTTGACAAATGTTATTAAATATCCTTCTTAATGGAATGGGGAAGAGAAACATATGAATGGGTGATCCCAAATACTCAGTAAGTGTAATCAAGGGAAATATTATTCATATAATTTTCATACGAACAAAAAATTGGAAAAACATATACTGTATATAAAAGATAACAATATCATGTCAGGGGATTAATCATTAAAATGATATGTAATCCCAATATTAATAACATAAGAAATTAAATTTTTTGGCGTACACACATAATCATAGAAAATCATTTCATATTTGTCAACGCTCATTTCTCAGACAGTCATATCGGACTAAGTCCATTACTGAACCGACTTCGGTCCTCATTCCTGCCATGTATTAATAAACATGATTTACTTGTAGTTCCTGTCATGTTTATCTCATGATATATAAATATTTACCTAATGTATTGGAGGGATATATATGTCCTACCCATCTCATAATTAAACCATTATACGTGTTCCACAAAAGCATGAAAACATTTACCACAACATAAACCCTGAAATAAAATTGGATTCTTAAACATCATGCCATCATAATAGATATAAAAAAATGGATTTCTTAAATAAAATTACATTATAAAAACAATATAATCATTATAATAAAAATTATATAACTATAACCTTATATAAAGAGTGTCATCTTAGTTGGAGAATAATTTTGATATAACACTTCAAATTAGTTCCTCGAGAAAATATAATTTCCTCTTCAAAAAATGTTTACTTTTTCAGAATGCCACACAATTTTTTAAGAAATAATTTTATGTGAAAATAATATTTTAAGACAGTATGAGAAGATTCCTGTAAATAAGGAAATATGAAAGTTTAAAAATCCATTCATTTCATACAAGTTAAAAAAATCCTTCTTCTCGTGGTTTTACCAGAAAACTCAAAAAGTATCTTGTACCAAAAATGATAAATGATTATATTCATACCATGTAGTAAAAAATTAACAATGAGAAAAAATTGAATTTTAAAAATTATAGAAATATATAAGGAATATATTGAAATAAATATTTTGAAAACATTGATGTAGATGATAAATATATCCCAACAAATACTTACGAATAAACAATCTTTTATAAAAATTTGATTTGAAATGTTATCCCTTACCTTAGCTCTGATATGATTTATATGTATCTAAAACCCATGTATAATGTTTTAAAAAAATTTAATGATTTATTCCAGAATCGTAATCATTTTTATGATAACATTTATGATCATATTTTCATCTGTTGGTGAGAAACCATTCATTTTTACTCGTTATTCAGGTATCAACATGTTTATGTTATTATGCATATTTTTTCAGATGAGTTCTTATTTATATTATAAGATTATAGTTATATCATTTATATAAAGATATTAGTATAATATATATATCATCTTTATTCAATTTATTAATGTGTATGATCATTTTTTAATGAAGATTGTGTAGAAATAATTGCATCGCATCATGGAGACGGTATGTCGTACATACACATGAGCGATGATATCATTCAAAAATTGTTGAATGAAATTGAATTTAATGGGGTATAATATTTCACAATCAATATAATGTTATAATAATCATATAGATCTATCATTTCCATCATTATTCCCATCCAAGTAAGGTTGTTGTGAAAAATAGATTACACCACATCTTGGAGATGGTAAGTCGTACGTACGCATGTGTGGTGATTTCATTTTTTACTACGTGGATTTAAGGTGAAATATGGGTTTTTAATACTTATAATAAAATATAATTATATTATTTATACTTATTTTAGTACTTTATAATGAAAAAACAAATTAAGAGAAAGTATAAGGAGAAATATGTTATAAATAATTGGTTCTTGACATTACCTCTTCCTTGACATGCTTCCTCTAAATCACTTTTTAGATATCTTGATATAGTGTTTGAAGATGACTAGAACATATAGAATGAAAATATGGAAGTTGAAATGGAAAACTACAATGGTGTGTCTAAGATTGAAGGCTCAAAATGAAGTGAAGATGTGAGGGAGGAGGTTCCCTTTTCAAATTGAGGTGAGGGGAACTTTCAGAAACTCAATAAATAATAATTTATAATAAAATAAAACCCTAGTAAAAAACCTCAATAGTTTCCCAATTTTGAAGATGATATGACATAGGGTTGTAATATCATCCAAAAAATTGGAAAACATATTGTGTCAATTTAAACCATATTTTTTAATTGTCTCTTAGTTTTTATATTAAATTTTAATTGAGGTAATAGCATTGTAAATATTTAATGGTTATAAAATATTTACATATATGGTTTTAATTGAATTGAAATGAATATTTAATAACATTTAGACCTTAAAAATTTCACTTTGTAATTTTTAAATAATTTTATCATTTTTAAATAATTTAAGAAAATTTTATTTTTGTTAAATATCAATAGTGTCTATTTTGACACTATTCATTTATATAATTTTAAAAAACTCCAAATAGAATATAAATTCAAAAAAATATATATTATACACTATTAACATATCATAGTAACCTAGAAAATTTTTGGATCACATTTATCAGGTCATATGATATTTATTTTTAAAATTTTGAAACCATTTTTTGATATTTCTCTTAATAAAATAATTTTTACATCACTACTATGTCATCATTAATAGTAACTATTTAATCTCAAAAAAGGATAAATAAATATATATTATAATTTTAATTCTTTTATATTTCTATATAATATATATATTAGACATTATATCTATGTTATCCATATATGAAAGTTAATATACCAATATAAAATTTGATTGTGACATTTTGTCAGCATCATTAGTTTTTATTACATTCATGTCATAATCATAGGTATGTGGACATTAAGTGATTTAATTTAGAACAATAGATGAAAAGGGTATATTATAGTCCTAAAATAAGATTTTTATTGGTGTTAAGTTAATTTTATAATATCATTTTTACCCTTAATTACCTGATTTACCATTAACCATGGTAATAAAAATACTTACCCATGTTACTATTCATAATGCCAAAAAATAAGATTCACCTATTAAAATAACATGGAACTGATGATTTCATATATAGAATAATTTTTTGAAAATTAAAAACATATAAGATGCAGTAATTTATTTAAAATTAATCTCGTTATAGTTATGAAGAAACTGGTTTTACAAGTTATAACATTGAAAAATATTGAAATATTTTTACCTATGACTTAAATCTAAAATTAATGTAAATGAAATAAATTATATTAAATCATAAAAATATATTCTATTTATACTTTAAACCAATTTAATATTTTAATTTATCCATATAAATTAACTAGTTGAAAAAAGATGTTTTTTAATTAAAATTTAGAATATTTTTAGTTTTCATCAAAACATGAAAGTTATCAAAAAGTATTAAAAATTCATCCAAATTAAATTTTTGTACCCCTATTAAAAATAAAATGTTCTTATTATCATTTAAAAATTATTATTGTGTAAAATTCCGAATTTAATATGGGTTCTCTATTCAGAGGTGTAAATTTAATCATTTGAAAATAAAATTGGTTTTATTCATAAAATAATGTTTTATTCTTACCCTATGACTAAAATATTCATTGTATCTACATCAAAAAAAATTTATTTCATTACCAAAATTAATTCTCACAAAATTTCAAAATATATAATTGATTTATATTTTTTCATAAATAATTCATAGCCAATGAACTCACAATTCATTTCATATGTTTGTTATAATTATTCCCGTTAAATTAATGGCCAGGATATAATGGTAGCTTTATAATTAGTTAATACCACAGATATTTTTAACTCATTATTGAGTAAAAACCAATCTACTGAAGAATAAATATTTTTTTAAGAAAAATATTTCATAAAAACATTTGGGTGTTACCAGTTGAGTGCTAAATTAATGAGAAAAAGGTAGATAATGATGCGAATAGAGAAAAGGATACATATAATTAAACTCCTACACATCGATGATATATGTTCAATGAAATATGGAATTATTCAAAACAGTTCCCTAATCCAAGGGTTATCGATGATGATCAACATCAACATCCTCTTAAGGCCAAGGAAAATCGAAAATCACAAGCGATCACTATTGGTGATGTTGAGTATGACAATGATGTAGAGGAATGATTGAGTGTTTATCTAATTGGATCCAAAAATAATGTTATAGAATCTCTTTTATAGTATTATATAATATTGAAATATATATATAGTGGTCCAATTTGGTTTTAAAGATGTATTTGAATGTATATATTGAGTGGTACCGGTAACCAGTAAAAGTGATTGTGGTTAAAAGGTGATGTTTTTGGAAAATACATGACAAATAGAAGGATAACCCTTTATATGAGCATGATTATGATGTAATGATATTTGGAAAAACAGATATTTGATAGGATAAAGTAAATTGGATGATATTAGTTACCCTGGAACAGGTTATGGATTTATCGGTGTGTGGGTTATGCTATCATGGACGAATTTTACAACTTTTTGACATAAGGGTAAGGAAACATGCATGTTATCAAAAAGTCTTTATAGTAATTCAGGATATTACCATAACTCAAGAGAGTGCATTACTAAATTTTTCACATTTTTCTAATGTAACCATCATTAGATAACTTATGATATATGGGGTATAAATGTTAAGCTGAGTTAGTGAAACTTTTTCTACAGTTTGGGTTTTCATCTATAAGAAGGATTGTAAGGTTGTCAATTTATGAAAAATTTATGTTCAACATCAGATGGATTTTGTAAGAATAAATTTTTATACTTGGAATTATGTATATTAAATTACTAGTACTAAGCATTTTTTATAAATAAATATTAAATGACATATCATTCCATTTTAGGATCACATGATCTACTAACACTTTAGGAGAAACAGCTTCAACATCATTTCAAGAAATACGAGATGAAGTGTAAATTTTTCAAGAAACGACCAATGGAGTAATTTTATGGAAATTAAGTAAGTATTTATTCTAATGCTTTCAACTTTAGGAAAAGGATCTTGAAAACAAAAAATGTTCTCCTAGTACATTTTTATCTGATTAATCAGATTGTCCTTTAGATCATCGTATATTTATGGGGTTTGATTGTTAATTTTTAATATAATGACATTCTAAATCTATATCCATAATAAAATGATATTTTAAGTTTACTCCATATCCATATTTTCACTTCCAGCCTTTTTTCTCCTATAAAGAAACCCAGTGATGAGTTTCTTCTGTAACTGTTATGATTATAAATATCCTCTATAAAATGGAGTTAGAATTATTTTTTACGAGGTGGGTTTGTATGAAAGAAACATTCAAGTATTAATCATTTAATAACCATAATGAATTTTGATAGTAAAATTAATTTTAAGGGTATAATGTGACAACCTAGTATTTTTATGTGATATATTATTTCTTTGAGGTCTTGGGTAGCACGCTACACCAAGATATGCTTACGTAATATGAAACATTATCTTAGAATGTGGTATTGACAATGCTATGCTTGAATTGTGTTATATAAACATTCAAGATATTTTAGTAGAATTCATTTCACGTAATACTGAGTATATGTGAACAACTAAATATTATTGTGTTAACTTATATCCCAGTCCTTATAATGGTGGGTATGAATAGTATTTACTTTCTTCTGAATTTTTTTAATGAAAATAATAGAGTTTATAAAATATTAAAACTACTCTTCAATGATATTTTAATTATATATATATTTAAAATAATCAATATAATTTTTAAAAATCATTCTATATGTCTTCTAGAAATTATATAAGAACAAATTCAATTTTTTGGATAAAATTGGTATTTTTTTAAAAATGTAGTTTTTCCACCTTTTGATGGGACAACCATTTTAAATAATGTTATTAATATTATATATATTATATTAAATAACATAAACATAATATTTGGAAGTGGGATTTGAAAATTTAGTTTGGATGAGTTGTTATTATTTTTACGATAACTTTGGTTTTTGATGAATGGTAAAAATAAACTGAATTTTATTTGAAACAACTTTTTCATTAAAATAATTTATATGGTAAAATAATATTATTGAATGGTTTTAATGTATAAATATAATAAATTCTTTTAATTAAATATAATATTTTTTAATTAGAATTAATTTTACATTGAATTTAGATTTAAAACCATTTCAATCTTTGGCAATGTTTAAACTTTTAAAAAAACTTGTTCTCTCATTCCGACATTAAGAATGATTTTATATTAAATAATATAACATCTTTGTTATTAAAATTTAATAATAAAAACCAAATTTTAAATCATTTTTTCCAAATTATGTAAGTATATTTACTTTATTATTGGTCATTATGAATAGTTACATCTATATTTTTTATTAATATAATAAAAGCGTAAAATGGGTAATTAATTGTAGGAATCCCACTATAAAACTACTGCAATTCAAGTCCTAATATTATTATGTGATATATGGATAACCATGAAAATCCATGAGATGAAAATGTTACCTTTTGAAGCCACTAGGGTGTGATTATGACACTTATAGATTTTAATTTAATGTAAAGGAAAATATATAATAAACATATATGTGTTTACAAAACTAGTAATATTATTTTGTTATATAAGTTATATCTTCAAATATAAATTTTAATTAAAAAGATAAAAATATTTACTAAATTATATTTATTTATTTTTAATTTTTAGACATTATATAATTAAATTTAATTACGACAGAATGATGATGTAGTGAATTCATTACTAATGAAGGAATCGAATAAATGATCATATAAATATTAAAATAAATATTATATTACATAATTTATTTCATCCAAACTTTTTCTAGGGTAATATGGCATGATATAAGACTATTAAATTTTCTGTTTTGATGTCAACTCTGTTTATATTATATTTAAATTTAATAAAATAAATAGTATAAAATTAACATAATTGATGTTTTATAAAAATAGTAATTTCTAAAATTAAATAAAAACCATAACAATATTTTAAAATCACAAATTTAATATTATGAGTTATAAAATTCATTAAATTCACAATTATGGGAAATTTACCCCATATAAGTAAACCTTATACCTTCATAAAATATAAAACATTTTTTACCACAATTAAAATTAGAATAGAATATTTAAGGGTAAACCAAAATGAAAAGATCTAAAATAAAATCAATAAATGTAAAAAAACTATTGGATGAAATTAATTACAACTAACTCATCATATATTTAACATCTTTGAATTTTGAATCTCTTTTATTAAAATAATCATTTATATTAATTTAATATTTTAATATTTTCTAAGGGTGCCCCTCACCTCAATTATAAAAGGGAACCTCCTCCATCACCTATTTACATAAATTGGATCCGTCAATCTCATCCATCCCATACCATTTTTTCATATCAACTTGAATAGTTGCATTATAGAGGTTTTTATCTTATTCCAATACCAAATCTAGTTCCTTAATTGGAGATTTAGAGGAAGCATGTCGAAGAAGAGGTAATATCCTCTACCGATTGTTTCAAATTTATTTATTCTTCTTCTTCCCCTCCATGATTTTTTTTCATTATAAAATAATAACTGATGTATAAATAAACCACTTATATTTTATAATAATTATTGAAAACAGTATGCCACCTATTAATCTTCTTACGAATTACTATATCATCATGTGTGTGAACGTACAGTTTACCGTCTCTACGTTGTAGTGTAATTTGTTATTCCTCACTACATTATTTATATGGGTATAACAATGAATAAAAGATATTTAAATAATTAATATGATATGATAATGATTATTTATAATTAATATAAAATCCAATTCTACACCATTTTACAATTAAAGGAATTATACAGTTGCTTGTGTGTACGTTCGGCTTACCATCTCCAAAATGTGATGTGATCCATTATCCACATTAACCATTAAAAAATAATTATAATTTATATATAATAAATAAACATGAAATAAATGAAATAATAATTCTATTGTAGTTATATATATATATATATATATATATTTCATTTAATTTCTACCTTTCAATTCAATAATGAAATGGAAACGGCGTTCATGCATACGTACGACCTACTGTCTCCCTGAACGGTGTATTAAATTTAATTTATATATCTATTATATATATATATACTAAATTTATATGAAATGTAGATCATTTTTTATATTTTGGAAGTAATTAAATCATGATCTAAGATAAAAAAATCAATAATAAAAAGTCAAAACACATATGATAAATAAAACAATTATTACACAAAATGTTACTTTAACATGGAATTGATAAATGAACAGGAAATATAAACACATAAGTAAATCATATATGATATAATAAATATTATTATGGTTATGTAACAAGTTAATAATAAGTTTAAAAACACTATGTGGGAGTTTCAAACCCATATGGAAGAATTCAGACCTAAGGTAAGGGATAATTTCGTAATCTCATTATTATTCGAGATTGATTATACGTAAGTATTTAATAGGATTTTTTATAATCATTGTCCACATTCTGAAAAACTATTTCATAAAATGTTTTATTGTTATCTTATGGATGTTTAACTTCATTTAACCATTTTTTTACTTTTAAAACATGATTTGGAAGGAATCTTTCTTTCGTTTTCCATGTAAGGTAGTTTTTGACTTTTCTAAAAAAAAGTACGAGAAAAATATTTTTTTATCTTATAATCCACGAATGGATTTTTATTCTTTCATAAGTTGTTATTTACATTAATCTTGTATTACATGTTTTTGATTTTATATTCATGTAAATTATTTTCTTTTAAAACTAGACTGTGTTTTATGCAAATAAAACAATTTTGAAGAAGAACGGATATTTTATTCAAGATTAATTTTCAAAATTTTTATCAAAATTATTTTCCATATAGGATAAATTTTTTAAGAATATGGTTCTAGTATCATATTCTTATTAATAATTTGGTTAATTATGTTTGTTATATTTATAAAATCTATCTGTTTTTAGGGATTATGTTATGATAAACTAATTTTTATGAAACCCAATTTATCCGTTAGGATATTCTATGATGAGTGATTTATTTTCTTATGGGAAACGTTTGAATTATTTCATCATGAGATGGGTGTGACCTATATCTCTATCTAATTTATTGGGAAAATATTTATATTTCATGCAATTGACATGAATAGAATGGAAATAAAACTCAATTAAGAAATTGAGGGCTAGAATGGAATGTAAACCCAGTTTGGTAATGGTCTTTGTCTAATATTAAGGTATTGGAATGATTCCTTGGCTATTACGGAAGTGATTTTATATGATTATGTTTGTTTTCAAAAAATACATATTTTATTCTGATTCTATATTATCATTGCTCATTTTCATTTATAATTTATGCCTTGAGAATTACCAAGATTTATTTTATAATGTGTAATTTTTTATATGGTTTACATTAGTTGATTGTCAAAAGTAATGTTTATGATTTTTCATTCTTATATTCATGTTTTATTTCATTACCCTTATTATTAATTTGATCTCACCTTTTACTATGTTTCCATTATTCAAGTTATAAATAAATCTTTTATGTATGAGTATTAACGGTGAATATCTTTATGGGAGATGTTGAAGATATTTCACAAGTTAAAGAAATGCCTTATAATTTTCCAATGGCACTAAACTTTTACTGTCCTCAATCGTGAATTTGTAATATGTAGTGATTTTTTATCTTAAAATTTGTAAAATTAATTTGTTATATTCTTGAGTCATTACAGTTGACATATAATCCTATACGTACATGGTTGATCTATATTGGGCTAGTGGGGTCCCCCAACAGATTTTGGCATGACCCTCTATCATTGTATCAGGGTATTCTTTGACTAGTAATATTTCCTATAAAAGACCCAATTAGATTTAAAATTTAGTAATGTTTCTTCAATTATATCATTTCGTGTGGATTATATTCTCTTAGAATGATCGTTTCTTCAAGACAAATCATGTGGCTGGAAATTGGTTAAGACCGACTGGTGGTGTGGTTTCTTTCTTGAGTATATCTGGATTTTTTTCAATAAATTTAATTTTATTTATTGTATTGAGGTAATTTTACTTGGTTAATTGTTTAGCTTTTTTGTAGTATCCTACTGAGTATTGTTATACTCTCCCTTACAAGGTATTTTTCTTCATTATTTTTTCTTTATAAAGGTGATGACCTTTTGATTGTATCTTGGGTGGACAAGGAGTAGGTAGAGTGTAGATAGAGATTTGTAGATTGATGTGTTATATTGAGATATTTCATTTGACATATTCCACTCAATTGAAGCAGTTTAGACTCTTTTTATTTCTTGGTTAGTCTTGTATTTGGCCACTTTTTCAACTTTTAGTACTTTTAGTACTTTTAATATCATACACTATTGTGCGTTCTTAGAAGTATTCATTCATTAGTTCATTTTTTTACATTTTATCATTTTTTTTATAGGATATGTTTGTGTGTGTGTGTGTGTGTTTATAGGTAATTTAGGATTATTCCTCCCATTTGTGGGACATTCATAGTCAGTGCTAGTCTTCATCCCCTAGCTTGTTAGAGGTTAGCTTCAGGTAGTCATGGATCAATCTTCAGAAATGTGGACTATGACTGAGTAGTATCAGAGAATTCGTCTCTACCTTAGGAATAGAGATTGTGATATTGATTTGGATTAATAGTTTTTAGTGCATTGAGTTCATATTTTTTGTCAATGACTCCAGGGTTGGTGCAATACCAGACGTATCCAGACACCAGGACTACTATCACCTGACTTCCCATTCAGTATATGTAAACAGTTCATGAAGTTAAATTTTTTGGTACATGAATCATATTGGAATGGTTTCTTTTTAAATGTATTTCTTGATTCAGATCCATAGATATACTTTTTTGACCATGTCAGAGTACTCGGCATGTTTTACTAATCTCTCGTGTTACTCCTCGAATATGGTTTATAATTATACCTTTATAGATTTAACCATTGAGTGGATATTACTCTAGGATATTAGAGAATGACTTTTTTTCATTTATATTCTCATTTATTTTGGGGTTTGGGGTGATCCCTGTTTGGTGGATATCATTCTAATAGGGAAAAGTGTAGTAGTAGGAGGTATAAATGGACACCCAGTAGCTGGGACCACGACATCAGGTAACAGATGGTAGTAATAGGTATCCAAGAAATTCGTATGCCTTATGAGGAGATCCTAACACTCTGGGATAGTGGGTACCAATATTTTGGAGGCTCTAATCATCTGAGGTAGAGTTATTGATTCTCCTGTGAGTGTTAGGGACATATGACTTATGATTTTCCAACCCATCATTCAGTTGATTATGAGATGGTTGATTTAACACAGAGGTTGAGATAGAGGCAATAGTAGAGCGGTCCATAGGGTGGTTGACATGGAAGAGGGGTTGGCTGGGAAATAATTAGTTGTTTGAGGTTTATCCTATTACCACCTAACCCCCAGTAGGTCCTCTCCATTCTTAATGAGCTGGTGGACATGGTGAATCTAGTTGTAGGCTATGGAGGTATATGACCCTAAGCCAATGGGGATGATATGAGGCATGATCACTGACTCTTATATATTAGTTCTAGTACTTATGTATTCATGTTTGAGTCATTCATTCCTTAAACATCTATTGTTTGAGACTTAGATACTCATTTTGACTCATTGTTTCAACCCTTGTAGTTGGACACATTGATATGTAATGAATCATCAATTGCGCACTAATACCACTAATACCTATAGTGTGATATAACACCTGAAAATGATAATTTTGTATCATATAACATCATTGTTGTAATGAGGCCTTGTGAGGTTATATTAGTTATGTACTAGTTATCCACATTCCATTCCTAGATTTATTGTTTTTAGGTGTAGGATGTGGTGTGTCTAGGTTGAAAGACGGGGGTTTCTCATTGTGGGTGAAAAGTAATACTCAATAGAGTATAATGAACAAGGGAATAGAAGAGTGTATCTGACTACTCACCAGTTGGATAGCATGACTCTTTCTACAATGTTTGATTTGGTCTGTCTGTTTCCTATATTGGTTTCAGAGTATGAGTTTGTCTTTACAGATGACATACAAGGTTTACCACCCTGCCAGGATCTATATTTCTACATTGAAATACATCCTTAGATGACACTGATATATCCACCACCATTATGGATGTATTCCATATATCATATAGATATGAGGGTGTTTTTGGTAGATTTTTGGGGGAATGGATTTGTTATACCCAGGGACTCTTACTGGGAATACCAAGTGTTGTTTTACAACAAGGTAGATGGGATATTGTGGTTATGTGTGGATTACATGATCTTGAATCAAGAGAATCTGAAGAATAATTATCAACTACTAAGGCTCTAGGACTTCTTCAATCAGTTTATAGGATCGTAAAGGTTCTCAAGGATTTACCTCAGATCAAGTTATCAATAGTTGCTTGAATGGGATGCAGATATACCTAATATTAAATTTAGGTGTTTCTATGGTAACTATGAGTACTTTTTGTAATAGTTTAGCATAATGACCTCCCCAAAAAATTTCTTGGGACTCATAACCTAGATACTTCATCCTTATTAGACTTGGTCATGGTAGTATTAATCAATAAAATTCTAGTGTATTCAGTGTCTATGGAGGTTTATGTGGGGTACTTGAAGATATTCCTTGACACACTATAAGAGCACCAAATTTATTGGAATCTATAAAAGTGTCAATTTTGTTATCTATATGACCATATTCTAGAATATTTCATCTAACAGGCTATAATTATAGTGGATCCATAAAATTTTGAGGTAGTGATTTCATTGGAGCCACCCAAGACCATTACTAATGTGTAGAATTTCCTTGGGCTGGTAGGGTACTACCATGAGTTTATAATTTATTACTTCATTCAAGAATAACCATTGATAGATTGGCCTAAAAATGGGAATCCTTTCTTGTTGATGGAAATGTTACATATGTTATTTCAAGAGCTAAGGAAGAGGTTGACTAGCACTCTCATCTTGATTTTTCTAGGGGAGGGTATTGAGTACAAAGAGTTCTTCTATGCATCTGGGACAAGACCTGGTTTTATTGTGATTTAGTGGAAGGAATTAATCACCTTTGTTTAATGATAGTTGAGACTACATCAGTAGAACTATGTGAATAAATATCTTGAGTATGCAACGACAGTCTTTGTATTAAAGATGTGGTGACACTACCGGATTGGTGAGCATTTTTTATTTACTCTGAGAATAATATTATGAAGAAAATATTCTCATAGAAATATCATAACTTGATATAGGGGTGATGAATAGAGTTCTTATAGAGATATTAATTCAACATATTCTATAATCTTGGTAATGGGAATGTGGTGAATTATTCCCTCAATCGGAAATATTTTTCTCAGATTTTGGCCTAGGAATCAAGACTATTAGGCTCATTTCTATTGCCCTTCATGGATAAGAATATTGATCGTATCATTAATCAACGGTTATTACCCCATTTATTTTTTAAAGTTTTAAGTATGAAAAGTGTGAAGATACTTCCCTTGAGACCTTACATACTTCGATATCCAGAGGTATTTCTCTTGATAAATATTGTGAAGGTGGGATGCACACTATCTTTTTTAGTGGATCATTGATTATAACTTTAATGTGGTGATATGTGATGTTTTATGAGTTTCATACATCCCATTTAGTGGTATGTATTGGTGGGGAAAATATGTACCTGGACCCTTGATGTTAGTTTTTGTGGCCAGGCATGAAGAATTGAGTGGAAGAGTTTGTATCTCGATTCCTCACTTATATATAGGTGGAGATAGAAAAATGAGTTACAATAGATTTAACTCAATCCTATAAGGTTCCAAAGAAGAATTTGAATGGTATTTTCATGGGATTCATGAATATCATACCACATACATCTGGGGGACATGATTTTATTTGGTTTATCATAGACCAAATCACCACATCATCCGACCTCCTAACAATTCGATATCAGGTCTCAAAAGAAAGCATAGGAAGCCACAACATGTAGGAGATAATCGGACTCTACAGAGATCCATTGATGATAATCTATGACAATGATGACCTCTTAACTTATCAGTTATGAAGAGGATTACATGATGCATTAGGGACTTAGTTATGCCTGATCCCAGTATTCCACCCCCATACTGACAACTAAATAGAGGGGGTAATTAGATCTAAGAGCATATGTTGTAATCATTTATGTTGAACTCTTTCTATAATTGGGATGATCACCAACCCATGGTGTATTTTGTGTACAAAATAAAAAATATGACTCCATAATTTGTATTTTACCATTCAATAGTTTGTATAGGTAACCCTAAAGGTAACCAATTATATGGATTACTCTAGGAAAATTATCACTAATGGACCCAAACATGGTGTGATCTACTACAAAGATGTTGTACATCCTTTTATAGTGGATGAAAACTCCAAATATCCATCAAATTTCTTATGCAGACCAATAACAAAGACCTATTTATTTTGGCATAGGAGTTCATGTCTTCCTGAGAGTCTCATATTAACGTGGATAAAGGATAATTGGTCTCATCCAAACTTTGACTCTAATATTCATTTCTCCCATCTAGATACTATTTATAGTTGATGTGGAGGAATATCATGTCGAAATACTAGTAATGTTGGACCACGTACATTACATATTCCATGTATCACTTCTAATGGGGTACGTGCATGACTTAGAACATGTTATTAAATGGGGTGATATGCTCCTCAATGGTACAGATACCTTCATAGAGTTCCTAGTGGAGATCAAGGGCCAGAAAGAGGGAATTCTTATTGGGTTCTTGAGTCCAACTTTTCATGTCTAGTGGAATCATAGGGATCTTCAAGAGAGCACCAGGGATTGGGAGACTGTGATACGGGCTGTTTACCCTCATCATTTTTAATATTTTTTCCATTTTTTTGATAAAAATACTGATGGTTGGGATAATTTAATGTCTTTGATTTTCCATTTATGATTTTTGGATATTATATTTATCATTTTTGAGAGAAGGCATTAATATGGTGGGTGATTCTGAGGCTCATGGAGCAAAAAAAAATGTCTAAAATATATTAAATAGTATCTGCTAGAAAATGATAATAAAAATTT
Organism: Viscum album; assembly: GCA_963277665.1. Lineage (NCBI taxonomy): Eukaryota > Viridiplantae > Streptophyta > Magnoliopsida > Santalales > Viscaceae > Viscum > Viscum album. The sequence continues at coordinate 1,043,366,750 of OY728133.1, read as the reverse complement.
GGAATAACTCTTAACCAAGGGATCAGATTTGAATTAATACATAACTATTGAATATATTACACGATATTTACCCATGGCATGTTGTAACCATTGTTGGTGTGGTCTATTTGTGAAAAATTCATCATGGGCATGATTAAATAATATGAATTGAATATCTAATTTATTTTGATTTGTTTTTTACATAGTGTTTATTCATCCGTTAAAGTCACATTCATGGATTTTTCCTCAGGGATGACCACTCAAACCACGGAAGTTCATATAACCATTTTAGTTATTTTCTCGTGAATGATGATGGATCGAGATAAGATCAGGGATCATTGTACCAAAAAATATATTGGATCTCATAAAAAATGTAAACTCAAACATTCTTCATCAACGATCAACCCAAACGTCATGTAGAATGTTTTGAATTTTGATTTCCATCCCATTTCATAATCAAGAATTTACATGGATCAATTCCATGAATAAAGTTATTATGCACATCATTAGTAGAATTAATTTGAATAAACTATTTATTTATTTTTGATGATTTATCCCCATTCATTCAACTTTTTTAATGATAATGAATCAATGAAAAATGATCAATGACAGAGGTTTGTTCCTCACATCTTATGTCTTAAGGATTTCTTCCTCCAATCATCACACATCCATCATGTACATATTAATTCATCCTATGGATCAATGAATACATGGTATTGGATCATTTTGTTATTGTTATTAAGTGAACCATATCAAAATAGTGGCTGTGATTCGTGATCAGTTGTGTGATTCAGATGTGACGATATTGGTGGTGGACATAAGGTGTTTCATAATGGATTTGTGGTATTCATTTTACTCAATTTTAATTCATGAAACTGGATGGCTCGACGGTGAGGATTTATGAGAATATTTGGACCTGGATATTGATAATAAAGGATTCCATGGTTTGGACGACCCCATATATTCATTTTCTAGTCAGATCAGAGGTTTAAGAGGCAAACAGATTGATACCAAAGAATACCTACATGTTTTGGAAATTCATAAGCATTGCAGCATGTAATTCGAAATTACATGCAGTTTCCATCCAATGGATGAAATTAGTAGGGTATGGATGAAGTCAGAAATAATAAGACCTATGAATCAGTCACATGACATATAACCCCTTCCAATAGACCCTATGTCTAAAATAGAGTGTACATGAGCAAGAGAAAAAGTACATGTCCAATTGGCATGTCGTGTACTTGGACACGGTGTTCACATGGCATACACGGGCTGGTACATGGTCATTCCCACACTATTTGAACACTATTACGTGACATGGTAAAGACACCATGTGTCTATAAAAGAAATTTATAAGGATTCTTACAAGTCGTGTGAGGATCTTCCACACTATCTATAATGCAGATTGTTGGATATGCTTTCTACCCCCGGGTACACATTGTGTTCCCCCTTTAAAGAGTTCATGATTCTCTTCTTTTTCCCTAATTGGAAAATTATAGTTTGTGTGAGTTCCCTTCATAATTTCCCTTGGGTGGACAATGCATCATTATATCCACACCATAGGATTGTGATCTATTTAAATAGAAAGTGTCTCAGATAGAGTTTTGGAGTCTCTCCCTAATACTGGTATGCATTCCTCTATCTCCCTTTGTTTCATAGGTTGATTTTTTGGAATTAGTGTGAAATCGATGATTAATGAATTATTCCTCCATCTAGAAGGCCATATCGGTGGGGTTTGTGATATTTTGTAAATATCATCCCCTATGTAGCAGGTTGATCCAGATTAGGTTTGTGGTGTCCCCATGCTATTTTGGCCATCAACACTATCAATGTATCAAGGACTTCTTAGAGGAGTGATCTTTCTTGGGTATGGACTAGTGAGTTGAAACTATTTGCCAAGTGTCTCTCATGATAGCATGGATTGTGGAGTGTATTCTCTAAAAAGAAGCATTAATTAAAGAATAATTCTTTGGCTAGATGTTGGTTATGGCCGCCTTCTAGCATGGTATATTTTCCGTGTGTATCTGGGTGTTTCTACTATACCATAGTTGTTATATCATTATTTTATATGATTGTACTTTGTGATTCATGTTTAGTATTTTTGAGGTGTCATAATGATTATTTTTATACTCACCCTAGCATGGGTTTTGCCACAAGTTTTTTGTATGACGTACATGATATCCCTTTTGATGGTGTCATGGGAGGATAGGGAGCGAGTGGAGTGTAGATATAGAATTTCCAACACATAGTGATTTTTTGGATGCTTTCATTTGACATATTAATCTCCCTTGGAGTAGGGTGGAATATTTATAGTTTTGGTTGGGCTCCTAATTATCCCTATATTTCACTTTTAATACATTTATAGTCATACTCTATGGTGGGATCTTAGATGCATTCATGCAAGGTTTCAGTTGTTTTAGATTTCAAAACAATGTGTTCATGGAAAGGTATATTTTTTGTATAGGTAATTTAGAATAATGCCTCCAATTTGTGAAATATTCCTACTCAGTGTTGGTCACCAGCCCTAGGATTATTGGAGGATGTATTGGGGTAGTCATTGGTCAGACCTTACTGGGCAGGGTCATGAAATAAGTTTCTAATAAATTCTGGTATGATAACTTATCAGATGATTTATTCTCCCTTTTCTGATGATAGTATTTGTAATATGACATATTTAAGTCTCCTGTAATCTTTTTCAATAAACCTTTTCTATCTATAACAATTCAAATTTCTTGAAAAATAACCACATAATTATGAGAAAACCACCCTATGGGTGTCCTTGAATCACATCACACTCTTGGTTAGCCTCTCATCCATACTTAACTTTAACACCCAAGACTTTTATAAGAAATATTTTGTTTTTATGTTATATAAATAATCAAAGGAATATTTCACTACACACAACACTATCTTGGCTTTCTTTACACGCAAATGGGGCCTTCCTCGATAGCTTGCTTCGTACGCAATACTGAGTTTCACTAAACAACGATATGCTATTAAAATATTATTAAAACTAGCTGTTTTGATTAGTAATAACCACTTTTTGAAATTTTATAAATTTTATTTTTCAAAAACGGACTTCATTTTTCGATTTGGAATATCGAAATTATCCTAGGGTGAAATTTTGGTATTTTTCTGAAAACATTTTATTTTTTGTGAATAGTGAAAACAATGGGTTGCTATTTTAAAACCGACTTTTTATTTAAATAATGATTTATTTTATTTTCATTTATTTTAGTTAAAAATTGATACATAATACCTACATAAGTCCAATGTAATTCATTGGAGTAATTTTATAATAATTTTAGATATATACAAATTTTATTGAACTTTTCACCGTCTTTTACCCACCTCCTAGGAGAATTTTCAAATTTACATAAAACATAATTTTACTAATTCTGTGAGTGGAATTTAAAAACTCCAAGAGACATGGTTGATTTCAGTAAGTAAAATTTGGTTCATTGAGAAGAAAATAATTTTTGTGAATAGTAACTTTTTTCTTTTATTTACCACGGTTAAAAGTAAATAGGGTAATTAAAGGTAAAAATGATATTATTATTACCCTAACACATGTACTAATTCTATTGGATAAGTGTAATTAGACCAAAAACAAATTTAGGAATATAATATGACCAGTTAGGCCCACTTGGATTAGATTAGGACATTTATTATTAATTTATTTAAAGAAGGGTTAAAATAGTTAAAATCAAAGTTTAATAAGTAAATAATTTTTAATATAGGGTTATACATAAGATAAACTCAACTATAAATATTCATTAGAAATATAAAAATATTTACTACATAATGGTATTTTATTTGTAATTTTTAGATATTAAATAATTTAATTTATTTATGACACAAAGATAATGCAGTAATTATCTCATTAAGGAAATATTGACATAATTGATGTTATAAATAACCAAATAAATGTAATATGAGACTTTTTATGAATTCAACTAATTTTATAGGTTAATATGACATGTCAGTATTGATTTAATTAACTTAATTAGAACTAATCATTCTTTTATTATTTTCACAAAAAATAAATTACTAAATAGTTTCAAAATTGACATAAAATAGTTTTTAAAACAATTATTATATTATTAATTGTTATTTTATTCCTAAAAATCTAAGGTTCGGTCAAATGAATTATATAAGGTTATATATATTAATAATATTCAACATGGGGTTATTTTTGCTTGATATAGTAAGTTTATTAACTTTATAGTGTAAGAACACAAAAAGACACGGTAAAAGTAAAATTATCTAATTTAAAGTTAAATCTAAATGATAAGGTTAAAATATTAAACTAAACGTGTCAAAATTATATTATATGAGAGTATTTAGACCCATACCTACCTTATCTTCGAAATAAATCAATTTGGATCTATTTAAAACCGAATATGGCTTTATAATAAAATAATATTTTCAGTTTTTCCAAAGGTGCCCCTCTCCTCCCTTATAAAAGGGCACCTCCACCCTCTCTTCCTCACACCACATTGAGCCTTCATGCCCGGCCAAACCCAGAAACTTTCTCCTCTCCACTTACCCAGAAACATCTTGGAGGGCCTATTCTTCTTCAAAGACCAATTTTAGTACCCTAAAATGACGTCTCAAAGAAGTGCTTCAAAGAAGAGGTAATGTCCGTTACCGATTCATTCAACTTTATTTCTTCTTCCACTTCTTCTTCTTTAGTTTTTTCATTATTAATTAATAACATCAGTATCACTCATATACTGATATGTTATTATAAGTATGAAACAACCATAATTCACCATATATCCATCCTAGGGAAAACGAAATCACCGCGCGTGCGTACGTACGGAATACCTTCTCCACGCCGTGGTGTGATCTATTTTCCACCACCACCTTACTTGGATGGGTATAATGGTGTAAAGAATGAATATATATGATTATTTTAAAGTGATATTGATTCTGAAATAGTATACATACACTCCAATACAATTCCACGATCATGGGAACGATATCATCGCTCGTGCGTACATACGGAATACCGTCTCCACGATGTGATACGACTCGTTCTACATGATTTTCATTGCATAATGATTACATAAATGAATTTAGTGAATAAATATGCTATATATTACACTAATACCATTCTGTAAATGAGGTATCTATAACCTAAAAAGATGAATAAGAATTTATTCAACAAAACATGCATAAGAACAAAAAGTAATAAACACCCGAATAACAAGTAGCAATGAAATATTACTAATAATAAGATAATAATATGACCATATATGATATCATAACAATGAGTATTATTCTGTAATAAGAAAATGACATTATTTAAATCATTATACAGGAGTTTCGGACACTTACGAAGCAAATCAGACCTAAGGTAAGGGAAATATCACAATCTCATTTTAATCTGAGATTGTTTATATATTGGAATTTACTGGGGTGTATTTTATCATCCACATCCATGTTTCCTTAATATGTAATATTATTTCCATCCACCTAGAATTTTTTAAATCCAATTTTAACCTTCAGAGAGTTTTTAGTAAAATATATGAAATGAATATTTTGTAGTTTTTTGTACGAGGTACTTTTTGACTTTTCTGACAAAAGATCGAGAAGAATGTTTTTTAAACTTATACGAAATGAATGGATTTTTAAAACATTATTTCCAACAATCTTCCTTTACATGTTTTCAAATTTATTTTTAATCAAATTCGATTATTTTAGAATTGTATGATATGTTAAGAAATGAAAAGTGTTTTTGAAGTAGAAAGGATATTTTCCTCAAGAATGGAGTTCAAGTGTTTTATCAAAATTATTTTCTATCTAAGATTATAAAGGGTTATGTATATATCCCTTTTCTTACATTGATTTTATTATGTTGTGATGGAATTATTTTTTATGAATTCATTTATCTTATATGAATTGTTTTACGATGTCACGATGTTTAAGAATCCCATTTTTATTACATGGGTTATGCTATGATGTATGGTTTATGATTTTGTGGCACACATAAGAATGGTATCATTATGAGATGGGTGGGAACTATATCTCCCTCCAATGAATTGGGTAAATATTTTATATCTCATGAGATAGACATGGCTGGAACGGCAGGTTAAACCGGTTCAGGGAAATATGATTGAAACGAGGAAAGAACTCGGTTTAGAAATGGACTTTGTCCACTAAGATAGCCTTAGCAATGAGTCTTGACTAATAAGAAATGATTCTCTATTATTATGTGTGTATGCCACAAAGCATCATGTTTTATGATATGATTATTGTGATTACATTTCACTTCCATGATTTATCCCATGTTATGAAATTATGATCTCTTTTGCAGGGTAAGATTTCCAAAATGTTATGTTCTTATGAATATGATGTGATTGATATTTCTTTTGTTTACCCTTACTGAGCATTTGAGCTCACCCTTTTGTATGTTTTCATTCCCCAGGTCAGGAAGAAGGTTATTATGTAAGATATTCCAAAAGGGACTATAGATATGATGAAATAAATGGGAGACAGTGTAGACGCTTTATGAACTAGTTGTTTATGTTTCCCAGTTTCTAAAGACACTATACCTATACGGTCATTTCATGGTTTGTTTATATGTTGTAATAAGTGCACTTCAATTTTGAGGTACTAAAAATGTTTGTAAAGTATGGGTCATTATATTAACCCCATATACTAAAGAATATCTGACCAAAAATTGAGAAAATTTCATTAATACCTAAACCATAGAATCCTTCATCCTCTAGTCATCAAACAAGACCAGCAGTGCTACCATTCCTCTGATGTCCACTCAACAATCTCCTAACATATATACATATTATGGATAAGATAACCTTGAATGATGTAACCCTTCCTATGTTCATACTCCTTCTAAAAGTTGAATGTCTTTACATACTCAATCTAGTGCCTCGAAGACAAAATTAGTTCCAACTATTTCAAGATATAATGATGAATCGTTTGGTCTGTATCGACAAAAAAACACTCGATGAGGAGGTAATGTCTCTGACACGTCATAACATATACCATGTATTCCATCTCCATATAATGTGTATGAAAATTACATTCACTAGTTTATTGCTAACATGACCCATAATATACTACCTCTTACCTTGGTATAATTAAATCTCCCAAACTTATGCTTGATTCATAATAGTAAACAACATAACACGACCCTAGCTTGGGAGATGTCAACATCGAATATCTTTCCAACCTCCTCTTCTACTCAAGAAATGACTCTTCACTCTATTTAGACCACCAAAACATCACTCCCTACTTATTTTTGAGAGTCATTGGTGTTAATAATTGGGATGAGTTATGGATAATTTTTTTTAGTATCTTGTTAAACCTAGAAAGATCATATTCATAAACATTTACCAAGGACACTTTCAATAAATCACTACCACCACTTTCTTCAGATATAAATATATATACCTAGGTTAGACACCACATTTTCCAAAAATTTGACCTCATGGATTTAAATTTTAAGTTTTATATTATGGTATAACATTGATGTTCTCAAATAATTCTTGGAACTTTCTCAATATGTCTAGAATACTGCATTGGATTTGGTGAGTAGATGGAAATGTCATCAATGAACACCATGATGAATGAGTCTAGAAAAGGGGGAATATAATTTTCATGATCCATGAACACATTTTGTATGATCTTCAATCTAAATGGTAACACCAAGTGCTCATATAGCCAATATGTTTTTTGGAACATCATATTTGGGATTCCCTCCTCTCTAACATGTACCTAGTTGTAGCCTAATCAAAGATATTTCTTGAAGAACCTCCAAGAAAATCATTGAAATCGAAAAATATCATTGATCCTAGTAAAGAATACTTGATATTCCAAATCACTTGATTTAGATTTCAGTAATATTAATAGAGTTAAACATTGATGTATTCCATCTCGGTAAAGAAGATAGTTTAACGCAATGTTTATGTAGACATCCTTATAATCCCCTTTGTTTATAATTCCATGAATTGTACTTCAATCTATTTCAAATCAGTCAGTTCCATATGATAAGGGGGAATTTAAATGTGTTATAAAACTAACAAGATATTTATCTCAATGTAAACACCTCTATCATGGGAAATTATATTGATGTCATTCTAGAATACATCATAAGAGAGATCCATGACTATAGGAAATGATAAGGGGATACCACTGATCCTGCTTAAAGGAACAATTTTTAATTATGCATTGGGATCAGGCTGAGATGACTCATTTATAAACCAACTCTTCCTACTCTCCATTCCCATTCTCTTGTTACCATATACATCTCTCCATTAAGGGAATATAATTACCCCTGTTTCCAATAGAAATCAATATGTGCTCAGAACCTGGTTAACCATCCCATTCCAACAATAACATCTACATTCATCATCTCCAGAATCAGGAAATCCCACAAATTTCAATATTCTAAAACTACTATAGGATAATTTGGGTATCTCTAATTATGGCCTATTTTCATAGATAAAATTTCATCGATTGAAAGTAACTCAGAACAAAACATGAATGATATGTCAATTCCAGTAACAAACTCAGTTGATATGAATGGATGGGAAGCACTGATAAACTAAAATATTCTATCTTAACCTTTTGATCCTTTAAAGTAAATTCTAATAAAATGATTCAAATTATTATTTCAACATATTATTGAATATCATATGGGCCCCTGGTTCCCTAAAAGTATGTATAATTCTATATCCGGATATAATTTAATATTACAACACAATTATGAATTATTTTTCCTTAGAAATTAACTCAACAAATGACTTCTTTTGGAAGTATCCCTCCTTTCTAAACCATAGTGTAGGTATGATTGCATTATTAGCTACATACTTATACACATCTAATGGTAGATCGGTAATTTCTTCCATTTAAGATGTATTCTAGTGTTCATCATTTATATTCTCAAAAGCCTACATCATGATATGATTTTCTATATCTTGATGAAATCATATATATAAAATAATATAATTCATAATCATTTAATGGGATTAAACAATGTTTTTCCAAGGATTCTACACATAACCCAAGGTATTACCCCCTAAACATTAGCCAAGGTCTTTGTACGTACGAATTATTCAACTTAATATATTATCAAAAAATGTAATGATTATATTCTGTTAATATTTTCCAATATAGTTATATCACAACAGTAGTGACAAAAGATATACCACACAACAGATTTCATATCTATACCACATAGAAAGCTCAAATCAATGCATTGATTTTAATATTTATGAGAAGCACAAAAACTGTGTATGTATATGAAAAATTATTCTACATCCCGAGTAATAATGTATGAATATACCCAAAATCCAATAAAATAGAAATAATAATCCCACCAATAGTAACTTGGATGATTTTTTCAGATGACCTAGCCTGACACCGAAAAACTCTCATACCAAAGTCAAAAAAACATATCTCATTTATTTCATATCCAAGGATAGTAATATAAAAATAATAAATCTATGCTCTGATAAAATTTTATAATATCCAAAACTGAACCACTAATTCCAAATGATAGAGTCACATTACCTCATACAAACCTACATATATTTAAGAGGTTATATCCTATAATATAGGGATTGTGTCCATCGATATGGAGACTATTCCCTCAATATCTTGTCTTTAAAAGAAATAATAAAAAAATAAAATAAAATATTATAATCATATTAAGTATTTGGAATATATGTAGTTTTCATACTTTTCATAAAAATAAGTAAACAGGTCCCTCAGTGTTTCAAGGAAAACCAAATTATAAGTTTAGGTGGTTAAATAAATAATTAAATGATAATATCTTCTAGTTTATGTCTTGATACCTCTCCCATTTCTATGATCTTTGGCTAAAAAGTTTTACATGGGCCAATTTTCCTTGACTAGATCCCTATAGATGTATTTTGTATGTGCATTGAAATTACTATAAAGGGTCTGAGTAATAAAATCTAGTAGGATAACAATAATGTATCCTTAACCAAATGTTCACATGTATCACAAGTGTAATCCATGATAACAATAAATATTCCAGAGACATAAACAATCAACTACCAATAATCCATTTACTAACCAAGACATTATGATCCCCATCCATAATTTCCTCAACTCCATACGAGAAGGATGGTAATGATTTTTGGTATAACAACCCATAATTTATATACGTTTATGTTACATCAAAATTTAAGTATTTTCATAACAACATATAATAAATCCATAATAGGAATATATATGTGTAGTTTCTTTAGAAGGTGGGAAACATAAACAACTGGTTCAAAAAACATCTATGTTGTCTCCCGCTTATTTCTTTATAACTAGGATTTTTTTCAAATATCTTACTTAATACCCTTATTCATGACTTGGGGAAAGAAATGTAGTAAAGGAGGAGCTCAAATTCTCATTATGGGTATATGACAACCCTGCTTTTTATTACAACTTAAACATGATTTATTACATAAAACATCACTTGATTCAACAAAGAAGATCGAGAGGTTTATTGTCTTTGGGACTTAGGATCATTACATAAATACATAAAACATGAAATACAACATCTTTATTGAAAACTTTCTTTACATGACCACTACATTCATTCGTACATAGCATTGCAAGGGATAACTTGAGGACATGCAAAAGAAAAGGGTGAGCTATAAAGCCCAGTAAGGGAGTACACATGGAATAACCTGAGGATTACAATACATGTTAGACAATAGGCATATCAATAGATAATAAGAAAAACATGAACATAAAGGCATGATAAATCATGATAATCATAACATGGAAATGTGGCAACAACACATAACATGGAATTTGCATTATCCAAGGGTCATTGAACATGGAGCATGAGTAAATCCTCATTGCACATAAAGCACGAGTAAACCCTCGTTCCACATGAATTATCATGAGTCATCACTCATTGCACATGAAGTATCATGATACTATACTTTACCCAATGCATTGGGTTGCTATAAGGGCGCACCCTTCTTAAACATTTCATTTCATGCCTTAGTGTGCCACATGGATCATAAAACTTGGATTCATAAAACATAATCTTTTATTCCAAAATAAAGGAATGTGGAATTCATACCTGAAACTTTAGAATCAATATGTAAATTTGAATAATGGTAAATACCCTTGATTTTGAAATTGGCAGGGTATTCACTACATAATGACATTGGCTTAGAAAATCGGTGGGATTTCGGCAGCATAACAGTGTGGCATAAGAATTCATAAAAATGGTTGATGAGAGAGGAATGGTTTCCTCATCATATTTTCATGTAATGGACCGTAAGGAGGTCATATAGTTACAAGTCCCAACAATTGTAATGGAATTTAGATTCATGATACAAAAGTATTGCTTGAATATAAAGGAGGAGAGAGAAGTTCCTTATAGAATATCAACATAGTAACGGGTGTACATGGGAGGCATTTAATGAGAGAGAAAGGGTCTCCCATCATTCAAAAATAAAAAGGGAATTATGAGAGAGGTTATAAACCATACCATGACATTTATAATTGAAATTAAAAGGGAAAACAACTTAAATAAAATTGGACAAAAATAAGAAATGAAGAAAAAACCCTTACTTGGAAGTGTGCTTTCAAAGGCTAGAGAGAGTCTTGTGAGAGGCTTATTATGAGCTTGAGGAACCTTGGGAGGATTCTAGAGAAATTAGGGATGAGTTTGGACGAAATCAAAAGGCTTTGAATGAGGAGGAAGTGGGATCTTGGGTGGGTTTATATAGGAAAGGTGAGGGAATTCTTTATTATTTATGTTTGGGACCCCTTTTATTCAATTAATCCAAACCACAAACCATCTAATGATTTTTTCCCATGGTTTTTAATAAAGGGAAGATGAAAAATAATATTTTATAAGGCCAAGACTCTCTCTATCCTTTGGAATCACACTTCCAAGTAAGGACTTACTAAAATATTTGGGTTTCTTTTGTGGAGGTGAGTCACACTCCCCTGGAAATTAATTTAAAAAGGCAAGGTGTTCAATAAGTCTTGAGGGGTCCATTAATGCATTGAAAAGTAATCCAACCAAACCCAAAATCACATTATTTGAATGGTAAAACATATATTGGACTAACAAAAAGATTATAGTATTTTATTACATCACTATTGGGTCATTATGATGTCATAAACCACAATATATATTTAAACGGTATTTAATTTTTACTCAAAAATTTTACTGTCTCAAAAAATTATGGAAACTTCACCTTTGGATAATTTTTTCATCCTGATTCCAAAAAAAACATTTATTTTACCGAAATAATTTTTTAAATATGTTAATTTTCACTTTTAAAATAAATACCAATATTTATAAAAAAATCACGGGTTTTGACAAAAATGGCTTTCAAACCTTAATAAAAATTACAATTGCATTAATTCAATTACATGATCATTTATGTATAATAAAATTAATCTAATAATTATAATAATATTTTATTAAAATATTATTTATTTCAAAAATCCCTTAATTTAATAAGATATATTTCTTAATTAAATAATAACAAAAAACACCATTTGTACTTTAAAAACTATTTACAATGTATCAATAATGACAAGAAATTATATTCATTATTGTATACAAAAAGAATGTACATGAACATAGTACTACCGATTAGTTACATAACCCCTTAAAATAGCCGCATAATACCTAAGGGTATGGTGTGTGATGGTGACAGACTCTTGGGGTGGCTCGGATAACATCGCTCAAGTGGTAATTTCTATCAACATCCACTTCTCCAATAGACGGTCCCGTTCGAGCTTGACATGGTGAAGCTCAGTTTGGTCTTGGTCAAGAGCGAAGCCTAAGGACGCCACCTCTTTTCCGATATCCGTTAAATGGGCTTCGTATGGGAAATTCTACTAGATGAGGCCATCGCTTCCTTTGTCTAAGTATAATTGGATGTGTTAAAGCCCTATATTTATACTAATCATGTGATCAGTGTTCAATGGATATATTAGCAACGGTCAAAATTCATAACATAAAACCGAAGAAGTTGACAATTTATATAAACATAAAGAGACATTTAATTATATCAAGATGGATTTCAGTTAATGAAACTTTGGGCCGTTACAATATTCCCCCTTTAAGAAATTTCGCCCTTGAAATTTTCCTCTTCCCACACTAAAACAGATGTGGGTAACTAAGCTTCATCAATTCCTTTGATTCCCAAGTTGCTTCTTTAAACTTGTGGTTTCTCAATAGCACCTTGATGAGGGGCATTGTCTTATTTCGTAGAACTTTTTCTCTACGATCTAATATCTTCACTGGTTTCCCCTCATAAGAAAGATCATCATCCAATTGTACCACCTCAGAAGAGAGTACATGTGAAGGGTCTGGTATATACTTCCATAAGAGGGATACATGAAAGACATCATGTACTTTGGACATAGTAGGCGGAAGTGCTAGTCAGTAGGCCACAACCCCGACACGATCGAGAATATTCAAGGGGCCGATGTACCTTGGACTTAACATCCCTTTCTTTCTAAACCTCATGACCTTCTTCCACGGAGATATGCGTAGAAAAACCATGTCTCAATCTATAAACTCAAGGTATCGTCGACGATTATCTGCATAACTCTTCTTTCGACTCTAGGATGCCTTTATATGCTACTGAATGGTTTTCACCTTCTCCACAATTTCCTCGACCATTTCTGGTCCAAGCAGCTTACATACACCGACCTCATCCCAACATGCCGGTGTTTTGCACCTTTTCCCATAGAGGGCTTCTTATGGTGCCATTTGAATGCTCGAGTGGAAACTGTTATTATAAGATAACTCAACTAGAGAAAGATGTTGATCCCATCCTCCTTTAAAGTCCATTTAGCACGTTCTCAACATATCCTCAAGTGTTTGGATAGTCCACTCGGATTGGCCATATGTTTGAGGATGATAGGCCATACTAAATTTCATTTCAGTATTCAAAGCATATTGAAGACTCTTCCAAAACTAAGAGGTGAATCTTGGAACTCGGTCAGACACAATAGATAGTGGTACACCATGTAGCCTTACCACATCCCTAATATATATCTGTGCCAGTTGATCCAATGATAAATCCTTCGGAATAGCAATGAAGTGTGCAGTCTTTGTAAGACGATCCACAACAACCCATATTGCATTTTTGACTTTGGATGTCCTCGGAAGTCTGGTGACAAAGTCCATGGTGATGTTTTCTTATTTCCATTATTGTATGGGAAATGGTTGCATCATCCCCTTAGACTTCTTGCCTCTCTTCCTTCACTTGCTGACACACCAGGAACTTTGATGTATATTCAGCAATCTCCTTCTTCATATTATCCCACCAAAATTTTTCTCAAAGATCTCGATATATCTTTGCGCTCCCTGGGTGAATAGAGAAATTTGAATTATCTGCATCATCCAAAAGTTCCTTCTTCATCTTCGGACTTGATGGAACATATTTTCTTTTCCCAAACTACACAATTCCTTCTTCATTAACATTAATCTCTGAGGAATTTACCTTTTTGATAGATTCCACTTTTTCCGGAATTCCCACATCATCCTTTTGATCATCCTTATACCTTTCCAAAAGAGATGGTTGATCAATCATTTGTGAAAGTATGGATGATATTCCCTTCTCTATGATTCCCATGTCTATATTCATAAAGTCTAAGAAGATTGGATCCTTCTCAATTCTCATCATTGATAGAATCTCTGGATCCTATCTACATAGGACATCTGCCACCTTGTTCGCTTTCCCAGGGTGGTAATGGATTGAACAATCATAATCCTTGATAAGCTCTATCCATCTTCTCTGGCACATATTAATCTCTTTTTGTGTGAATATATATTTAAGACTCTTGTGGTTAGTATATATTTCACATTTCTTGCCATAGAGATAATGCCGCCAGATTTTCAAGGCAAAGATCACCCCTGCCAACTGCAGATCATGCGTTGGATAGTTTCGCTCATAGATTTTCAACTGCCTTGAGGCATAGTATATAACATTATCATTCTGCATCAACACACATCTTAAGCCCTTCTTCGAAGCATCACTGAATACCACAAAAATTTCCCCACTTGTAGATAAAGTGAGCATGGTGCAGTGATAAGCCTCCTTTTCAACTCCTTGAAGCTTACTTCGCATTCATCACTCCAAGAATACTTTACTCCCTTTTGATTTAGCTTGGTAAGAGGGTTGGACAATCGTGAGAAATTTCTCACAAATCGTCGATAATATCCAGCTAACCCCATGAAGCTACGGATATCCATTACCGATGTTGGCCTCTGCCATTCCTCAATTGCATCTATTTTTTAGGGATCCATAGATATCCCATTTATTGTGATGATATGACCCAAGAATGGTACCTCCTTCAACCATAACACACACTTTCTATACTTTTCATAGAGCTTCTCTTTGCGCAAAGTCTCTAGTATATTTATTAAATACTCCACATGATCCTCTTTGGTTTTGGAGTATATTAGAATATCATCTATAAAGACTACGAAAAAGTTGTCTAGGTAATCTCTAAGGACTCTATTCATCATGTCCATGAAGATTTTTGGAGCATTGGTTAGTCTAAAAGGCATTACTATGAATTCATAGTGCCCGTATCTTGTACGAAAAGTAGTCTTGGGGTCATCATCCTTCTTCTCCCTTACATGAAAATATCCCAACCGCAAATCCACCTTGGAGAATCATTGTGCTCCACGGAGCTGATCGGACTAGTCATCAATTCTTGGGAGAGGATACTTTTTCTTTATTGTGATTTTGTTTAGTTCACGATAATCGATGTAAAGCCGCATTGACCCATCCTTTTTCATGATGAATAGGACTAGTGCACCCCATGGTGAAGCACTTGGGCGTATAAACCCTTTATCTAGATTCTCCTGTAGTTATTTCTTCAGCTCTTCAATCTCAACAAC
This sequence comes from Viscum album, assembly GCA_963277665.1. Lineage (NCBI taxonomy): Eukaryota > Viridiplantae > Streptophyta > Magnoliopsida > Santalales > Viscaceae > Viscum > Viscum album. The sequence goes on along the minus strand of OY728133.1, from coordinate 1,043,350,882 downwards.
AGCCATTTTATATGGAGTTTTGGATATTGGTAGCACCCCAGGTATAAGTTCAATTGAGAACTCAACATCTCTTCTAGGAGGAAGACTAGGCAGTTCCTCAGGAAACACTTCAGTGAATTCCCTCACAATAGGCATTTTTTCAAGGATGGTTTCTTCCTTGGACTCAATCATCTGAGCCAGGTATGCATGCTCATAAGGCAGTAATATCCATGCTTGAGATGATGGAGCTAAAGTACATTCGTCTTCCTCCTCACACTTGTAAAGAATCGGGGTTCGATTCACTATATGGAGTGTGATTTCCCTCTCCTGACAATTTATGTTGGCTATATATAAGGAAAGGCAATCCATTACAAGAATTGAATCAAATTCCACCAGAGGGAGTATGACGAGGTTCTCTGGTAAATTCAATCCACAAACTATAATAGGGGAGGACATATATTCCTGGGATGCAATGATTTCCCCATTTTCCATACTAACTGAAATATTCACTTTCATGATTTTTGGGGGTGCTGGGATTGTTCTACTAAACTTTTGAGATATAAAAGAATGCGTAGAACCTAAATCAAAAAGTATGTTCGCTATTTTGTAATGAATAACTACCATACCTGTCACCACATCGTTGTCAGGGTTTACTTCGGCAGAAGTGATGGCAAAAGCTCTTCCTTGCGGCCTTGGAGGTTGTTGGTTGTCTCCAAAAAACCCTTGGATTTGGGCACTGATTTGCAAAATGACCTGGTTCTTTGAATTTGTAGCATTAAACAACATGTTGAGGTACGAACAGAGCATTCCTCTCCTCTGTCGCAGCCGTGGGTCTTTCTTTCCAACAGTTAACAGCTAGGTTCCCTTCTCTTCCACACCTGAAGCATTTTCTCGTCCTTTTAAGGCAATTTCCAGGGTGCTTCCTTCCGCACTTTTGGAATGTGGGGTGTTGGATCTTCTTAGAACCGTTGGTTTTTTCCATCAGACCACTAACATTGAAGTCCACCTTACGCTTCTTGTTCCCAGGATACCCCTGTGATTCACCGATCTCCATTTCTACCTTAAGGGCACATCAGAAAATTTCCTCATAGTTGTCAAAGTCATGGATCACAAATACATTTCGCAAGCTAGGCTTCAGCCAACCAAAGAAGCGGTCAAGATTGCATTCGGGGGTAACGACAAAGCCAGAAGCGTATCGTGAAAGCCTTGTGAATTTTTCCTCATACGCGCCAACAGATTCTTCATCTTATTTCTTGAGGGAAAGGATGTCCCTTTCAATCATAATCTAGAGGGTGTGCGAAAAATATTTATAGAAAAACATCTTCCAGAAATCCTTCCATTCCAACGCCTCAATCTCATCCACATGCTTCATATTTTTTATCAATGTCCAACATTGATCAACTTCACCCTCCATACGATAAGCTTCCAGGAGAACCTTCTCTTGTTCAGAACATTGAAGGATGGAGAATTTCTATTCACTGGAGCTGATCCATTGTTCAGCGATCATGGGATTAGATGATCCACTAAAATTAGGAGGCCATTGTCTCATGAGGCTCTCGATAGCGACTTGTTCTTTCTTGGGGGGGTTTAGATGTTCGTCTTGACCTGTATTTCTATTCAAAACTTGAGTTAGCTGAGAGAAAAGCGTGATAATGTTTGCGATTCCCTCTCCCATTGGAATGGGCATCTCATTAGTAGATTCATCACACTGATCATCACAACGGTTGTTATCCCCAGTCCTCCTATTACCGATCATTGGCTGGAATAAAAGGAATGTTAGGGGTAACACATAAAGGGTAATCCAAAGACAAAAGTCGATGACTTATAAATAAACTTTCATTTCCTTAACTTATGAGTCTATAGGCTTCAATCTAGGCTTTTCATGATCTACTTTCTAATATATATTCATAGGGGCATTTTTTTAATTCCCTTAATAAGGGTTCATACTAAGCTTGTGAATTTACTAAATCATATCCCACGGGAGTGTTGTAACAAAGAGTGCAGCAAGTCCCATTTTCGTGCACCAGTTCCCGTTCGAGTCTAGCTCAAAGCGGTGTTTTCGGGTTTTACCCCTAGGAAACATCTGTACCAAAGCCGCCTCTACCTGCTCGTATCTAGACAGGGATGTATTTCCTTGATAACCAACGTACTCAATACTCACCAAAACATAGGGACGTTTTTATTATACATAGTCTTGTATCTAAGGCTTTACTAGGGTTTTCTAATCCTAATCCCAAATATAACCAAACCTATCCTCTGATACCAACTATGATAACCCTGCTTTTTATTACAACTAAAACATGATTTATTACATAAAACTTCACTTTATACAATAAATAAGATCGAGGGGTTTAGTGTCATTGGGGATTATGATCATTACATAAAAACTCAAAACATAAAATACAACATCTTTATTGAAAACGTACTTTACATGACCACTACTTTCCTTGATACATAGCAATACATGAGATAACCTGGGGAAATGCATAAGAAAAGGGTGAGCTATAAAGCCCAGTAAGGTAGTACACATGGAATAACATGAGGATTACAATACATGATAGACAATATGCATATCAATAGAGCATATGAAAAACATGAACATAAAGGCATGATAAATCATGATAATCATAACATGGAAATGTGGCAACAACACTTAATATTGAATTAGCATGAGCCAAGGCTCATTGCCCCTAGAGCATGAGTAAATCCTCATTGCACATAAAGAATGAGCAAACCCTCATTGAACTTGAATTAACATTAGTCAACACTTATTTCACATGACGTATCAGGATACTATACTTTACCCAATGCATTTGAGCGCTATAAGGGCGCACCCTTCTTAAACATTTCATTTCATGCATAAGTGTGCCACATGGATCATAAAACATGGATTCATAAAACATAATCATTTATTACACGATAAAGGAGTGTGGAATTAATAAATGATACTTTAAAATCAATAAGTAAATGTGCATAAAGGTGAATACCCTTGATAATGAAATGGGCATGGTATTCACTACACAATGACATTGGCTTAGATAATCGGTGTGATTTCGGCAGCATAACGGCGTGACATAAGAATTCATAAAAATGGTTAATGAGAGAGGAAGGAGTTACTCATCATATTTACATGTAATGGACAGTATGGAGTTCATATAGATACATTTACCAATAATTTTAATGGAATTTAGATTCATGATACCAAAGTATTACTTGAATATAGAGGGGGAGAGAGAAGTTCCTTTCAGAATTTCTGCATAGTAACGGGTGTACATGGGAGGAATTTAATGAGAGAGAAAGGGTCTCCCATAATTCAAACATAAAGAGGGAAGTATGAGGGAGGTGTGAATCCATACCCCAACTTTTATAATTGAAATTAAAAGGTCAAAACAACTTAAATAAAATTGGACAGAAATGAGAAAGGAAGAAAAACCCCTTACTTGGAAGTGTGCTTCCAAAGGATAGAGAGAGGCTTGTGAGAGGCTTCATGGGAGATTGAGGAACCTTGGGAGGATTATAGAGAGAGTAGGGCAGAGTTTGGACTAACTCAAAAGGCTTTGAGTGAGGAGGAAGTGGGAGCTTGGGTGGGTTTATATAGGAAAGGTGAGGGAATTCATTATTATGTAGGTTTGGGACCCCTTTTATTAAATTAATCCAAACCAAAAACCATACCATGGTTTTTTCCAAGGTTATTGAAAAAGGGAAGAGTAAAAATAATATTTTATAAGTACATGGTCCGATCTTCTTAAAATAGTTGGGTTTCTTATGTGGAGGTGAGTCACACTCCCATGGAAATTAATTTAAAAAGACAAGGTGTTTAATAAGTCTTGGGGGATCCATTAATGCTTTGAAAAGTAATCCAAAAAAACCCAAAATCACATTAATTTAATGGTAAATAATATATTGTCCGAACATAAATATTATAGTATTTTATTACATCACTATTGGGTCATTATGATGTCATAAAACACATTATATATTTAAACGGTATTCAATTTTTACTCAAAAATTTGACTCTCTCAGAAAATTATGAAAACTTCACCGTTGGATAATTTGGATGTCATGATTCCAAAAATAACATTTATTTTATTGAAATAATTTTATAAATATGTTAATTTTCACTTTTAAAATAAAAACCGATATTTATAAAAAATTCGCGGGTTTTGAGAAAAATGGCTTTCAAACCTTAATAAAAATTATAATTTCATTCATACAATTACATGATCATTTATATATAATAAAATTAATATAATAATAATATTATTATTATTTTATAAAAATATTATTTAATTCAAAAATACATTAATTTTATATAATAGATTTCTTAATTAAATAATAAATAAAAACACCATTTGTACTTTAAAAACTATTTACAATGTATCATTAATGACAAGAAATTATATTCATTATTATATAAAAAAATAATTTACATGAACATAGTACTATCGATTAGTTACATAACCCCTTAAAACAGCCAAATAAGACTTAAGGGTAAGGTGTGTGATGGTGACAGACTCTTGGGGTGGCTCAGATAACATCGCTCGAGTGGTAATTTCTATCAACTTCCACTACTCCCGTAGCCGGTCCCGTTCGAGGTTGACATGGTGAAGCTCGGCTTGGGCTTGGTCAATAGCAACACCCAAGGATGCCACCTCTTTTCTGAGCTCTGATAAATGGGCTTTGTATGGGGCAATTCTACTCGATGAGGCCATCACTTCCTTTGTCTAAGTAAAATTGGATGTGTTAAAGCCCTATATTTATACTAATCATGTGATCACTATTCAACGTCTATATTAGCAACGTTCAAAATTCTTAATATAAAACCAAATAATTTGAAACTTTATATAAACATAAAGAGACATTTAATTAGATCAAGAGGGATTTCCATTAATGAAACTTTGGGTCATTACGTGGTAAGAAAGGGAAATTTCAATCATATCATAATGAAAATACATAAGAACACGACATTTGGAGGTCTGTTCCAACATATAACAGAACATGATATCATGTAATGGGATAAAATTTCATAAGAATTCATGTAAATAATACCAAAAGTCAAAACATAAGGCTTGACATTTTTTGTAATACACAAAAAAATAGAAAATCATTTCATATCAGTCTAGGATTATATTCAATACCATCATATTGATTGTTCTACATAAAAAAGATCATTCTCTAGAAGTACGACTTTTGATTTCAATACATGTGAAGGATCAATTATGCACTTTCTTCGAAGTGATACATGGAACACGTCATGAACTTGAAATAGATTTTGTGGAAGCACCAATAAGTAAGATACCTTCCCAAGATGATCCATAATATAAAAATAACCAATATACCTAAGTCAAATCATTCACTTCTTTTAAAATTTCATTACTCTCTTACAGGGAGATATTCATTGAAACACCTAATCACCCACTTCAAACTCTTTTTCCTTTATTCAGTTTTCAGAAGAAAAAAAATATTTGTAAAATCTGAGGTGATTTTATGAGTTGTTGAATTGATATGACATTTTTTCCATTTCATCAACATGATCAGGTCCTAATAGAATTCATTCTCTAACTTCAACCCAACATGGTGGAGTTCATGACTTATTTCAATAGAAGGATTCATAATGAGCCGTCAAAACAATAGTGTGAAATTTATTGTTGTAATAAAAGAACACCAAAGATTAGTGTTGATCCAAAACAACTTTTAAATCCATAGAGCATGCCTGAAACATTCCTTCTGTAGTTTGAATGGTCCCCCCAAACTGACCGTCTATATAAAGATGATATGTAGTGATGAAATTTAACTCTGTATCTATAGAAAGATGAAGTCTTATCTAGAACATAAAGGTAAACCTCATATCCCAATAGGATATAATGAAAATTGGTTCTCCATGAAATCATACAACTTCATTTACATATATCGTAGAAATTTGATCACAGGATAAATACTCTCAAATAGAAATGATGTTTTCTAACATTGTAAGGAGATTGTCTATAACCTAGATAGCATTATTACCATTGGATGTTTTGGGAAGTATGAAGACAAATTCTATAGTGATGGTTTCCCATTTCCATTCCATTATGGGTAATGTATGTAACAACTTATTAGACTTTTGTCTCTCATCCTTAAATTGCTGACAAACCAAGCATCAAGAGACATATTCTGCAATGTCTTTTTTCATTTCATCCCACTAGAAATAATATTTCAGGTCCATGTAATTCTTTATTCTTCAAGGGAAAATAAAGAAGGAATAACTATGAGCCTCATCCAATAGCACTTTCATTAATTCTATTATTGGAATAAAACAATCTTCATTCCTAAACCTTATTATTTTATAACAAATTTGGTTAAATTGGAGAATATGTTCACCTTCTTTTATAGGTCTACATCTTTATTTTGTGCCTCCTTAATCTTCACTTTTATAGATGGTTGAACATTTTTTTGTGAAAGATAATATTTCTACCCATTAAAATTTCAAGATCCATCCTTTGAAAATCCATAAATATTGCATCTTTTGTGATCCTCATAATCGTTATGCTACCATGGTCTTATCAAATCAATGTATCTTCCACCTTCTTCACTTTTTCGGTTTGGTAATGTATTGAGTAGTAGTAATCTATTATCAAATCCAATCATATTTTTTGGTTCATATTCAACTCATTTTGGGTGAAACTATACTTTAACCTTTTATGATTAGTATAAATATCACACCATTCCGCAAAAAATATAATTCCTCCACATATATAATGAATAGATTACCATAGTTCACTCTAAATCATTACTTGGGTAATTTTTCTCATATACATTCAACTGTCGTGAGGAATAAGCTATCACTATATCATTTTTCATGAGAACACATCCCATCCCCATCTTAGATTCATCACTGTATATCACAAACCTTTCTTCACTATAAGGTTGTGTGAGCACATGATCATTGGATATCAATTTTTTAGCTCATTGAAATTCTCTTCACATGCCTTCGTCCATGTGAAACTACCTTTTTTTGAAGCCAACTCGATTAGGGGATTAGATAATCATGAAACATATCTCAAAAAATAATGATAATATATATCCAAACCATTAAAAAAAATCAGATCTCAGTTACCATTTTTGGCCTCGACCAACATTCAACAACATATTTTTTTGAGGGATCAACATATATCCCTTATCTAGTGATTATGTAACCTAAAAATGAATCTTTAAAATTTCAAAATTCATACTTGGAGAAATTTTAATAAATATTCTCCATTATTAGGTTCTTTCTTACAATTATAAAGTGGTATTAATGTTCATCCTTTCTCTTTGAATATATAAGAATATAATCTATAAAGACTACCAAAAACTGATCTAGATAGTCTCCAAACACTCTATACATTAGATCCATGAGGATATCTAGATAATTTGTATGAACAAAAATCATCACTATAAATTCATATTGTCTATACCTTGTACATAATTTCGTCTATGGTATAACCAACTTCTTGACACTTAATTGAAGATATCCTAAATGATGATCAATCGTGGAAAAGTATTTAGCTCTTTGTTGATGTTTTAATAAGTAATAAATGTGGGGAAGAGGATATTTTTTCTTCATAGTTACCTTGTTAAGTTATATAAAATCAATACAGAGTCTCAGTGGTCTATATTTATTTTCATAAAAATGAATAAGTGCTCCCCAAGGTAACACACCAGGGCATATGAATCCCTTATTAGTTTTTTCTTGCAGTTTCTTCTTCAACTCCTTCAACTCAATTGGGGATATTCTATAAGGTGTAATTGAGATGGGAATAACACCTGGTATGAGTTATTTTTAGAACTCAACTTCATGATTTAGTGGAAGACCTCAAAAGTTTTCTAAAAATAAATCATCAAACTCTTGTACAATGGGTATATTATTAATCCTGATTTTCTCCCCATCCATTTGAGATAAATATCCTTAATTTATAATAATCATGACCCATAAGTTGGATGAAATTTATACTGTAAGTTTATATTCATCCTTACTATGATAGATGAGCATACATTGATCTGGAATATGAAATTTGACTTTCCTTCCTTGTAAATTTTTATGATCTGTATATAGAGAAAGTTAATGCATTCCAAGAATCAAATCAAATTCCATAATAGGAAGGACCAAAATATTTATAGGAAGAACTTTCCCAAAAACTTCAACTAAATAAGAATTATAAAATTTTTATTTTATCATTCATCCCTTAGGGTTTTTCACAGCAAACTTAGCATCTAACTGTTCAGTGTGGTCATTGTATTTTCCTTCGAATTCTATTTTTATCTTCTTATCAGAACCATATAAATGATGGGTTACTCCAATATCCATCTCAACCTTGAGATCACAACAAACTAATTCATCGTAGCTTATAATGTCCCTTATGTTTAATACCCTTCAGATACTTGGTTGCATGCCACTAATGAATTGAGCAATTTTACTCTCAATTTGGATAATAATTCTAGAATAATTCCTTGTAATTCCAACAAAAATTTCATCATAGGTACAAATTGATTCATAATCCTTTATTATAAGTTCAAGAAACTTATTCTCCATCATTGTTCAAAGAATAATATGAAGGTTCTTATTGAAAAATATGTTCTTGAACTTGTCCCATTACATGGACTCGATTTCATCCCTTTGCCCCATATTCTTGATAATATTACACCATTGATTAGCTTCACCTTCCAAATAATGGACTACTATGATAACGTTATTATTTCCAGAAAGTTGTTGAATAGAAAATATCTTTGTAGTGGTACTGATTTATTGTTCAACCACTAATATATCACAAGTCCCACTGAAAGAATGTGGACACTGCCTTATGAAAGAATCAATAAAATTATGCTCCCACCTCTACTCATTTGGATTTCATGCATGATTCATAGATAGGAAATTTTTGGGTGATCATATATACAAGATTTTTCATTATATCTTCAATATAATTTTTTTGCTCCATGGGATAATCAGTTCATTTCCAATCACATTCATCATTAACATTGTTCTTTTGTGTTCTAGTCATTAGCTAAAATGAAGAATCTTAGTGTGAGAAACACTAATAATAATTGTAAAACCTTGTAATAAAGAATAAAATATCAATTTAAGACACTTTAGGTTTTATCATAGGTCATTTTTGGTCATTTATAAAACAATGGTATTGTAACCTATACTTACACGTAGCCTTAGAGTTTTTACTAAGGCTTTCTCATCCAAATTTCCAAAGGATATCTATATCTTCCCTCTGATACCAGCAATATTGACCCATACTTTTCATACATTCATGTTAATTAAAAATTGAATAAAATGCATTACAACATATAATAATTCCACTATAAGACCATATAGAAAGAGTTTCATTAGAAATTGGTATACAAAGACATTTGGTTCCAAAAACATCTACATTTTCTATTTCTTATTTCTTCATAACTAGACTCCTTTTGACATGTCTAAATTAATAACATTATTTATAACCATGGAAAAAATATAAAGGGTGACTAAAATTATTAATAAGGGTAAAAAAGGGAAATATTAATCATATCATAATAATAATACATAAGAACATAACATTTGGAAGTCATATCCTACATGTGAAAGATCGTAATATAATGTTATGGGATAAAAGTTCATAATAAATAATGGAGATAATCCAAAAAGTCAAAAAATAAGACATGAAGTATTATGGAATTCACATAATCTTATAAAATCATTTAATTTTTGTCAGGGATCATTTCCAAGACCATCATAGTGGATAAAGTCTATTATTGGATGGGGTTTTATTATCGTCTTAGCCTTGTATTACTGAACCATATGTACATGTCATTCTAGTCTAGTCTCCCTAATGAGATATAAATATTTAACCAATGAATTATATGGAGATATAGGTCCCACCCATATCATAATTAAATCATTCTTATGTGTTCCATAAAAACATAAATCATTTATCATAGAAAAACCCAAGGAATAAATTGGGTTTCTTAAATATCATTCCATCATAATATATATAAAACAAATGGATTTCATAAATAGAATTAGATCATAATAAATAAATATATAGTAAAAATAGGTATAGAAACATAACCTCATTTAAATAATTTCATATAAGATTGAGCATAACTTAAATAAAACACTTAAAATTACTTCTAGAGGAAAATTATTCTTTCTTCATCAAAAAAAAACATTTCTTTATTAAATACATGGTGAAACTATCAATGAAGATAATTTATTTTAAAATTACATTTCAAACTTATAATAGAATCTTCATTGAAATATTGCATTATTAAATTGTAAAAATCCACTCATGATGTATAAGTTAAAAAACATTCTTCTCATACTTTTTCAAAAAAAGTCAAAAAGTACATCGTATGGAAAACGAATGATAATTCCTTCCAAACCATGTAGTAAAATTAAAAAATCGGTAAAAATGACAGTAAACATACATAGTATAATATCAAACATTATATGAAAACATTTTTTTATAAAACATGGAAAAGGATGATAAATATACCCTAGTAAATGATTACATATAAACAATCTCAGATAATAATGAGATTGAAAAATTATGCCTTACCAATTATAATTAGTCAAATCATATACCTAAAAAAATAAATAGAATTTTATGCATATGTAAATATCATAACCTTAATAATAATAATCATAAAGAATTCTTGTGAATCATAAACACCACACATAAGAAATAGGTGGTGTATAAGGCATATGTCCCACTGAAAAAAAAGTAAGATAATATAATCCATTATCTTAAGGTAAAACATCTTTCATATATATCTGAAACTTATATATAATGATTTAAATAATTTTATTAACTTATTATAGAATCATAATAATTTCTGGGATATTATATATGATTATATTATCATTTTTTGTAACATTTCATAATCACTTGTTATTCTGATATTAACTGCTTTATGTTCTTATACAAGTTTTGTCAAATAAGTTAATGTTCCACTTCTTAGGTTATAGTTATATTATTTAAATAATGATATTATTATAATATATATAATATTTATTCATTACATTCAAGTATATAATAGTGATTTAATGAATCTTCTATAAAATTAATCAAATCACATTGTGGAGACGGAAGGTGATACGTACACATGAGAGACAATATCATCGACATAATGGTTAAATGGCATGGATTTGGATGGTATATTAATTATATAGAATATTTAACATGTTATATTAATTATTTAAATAAATTATACTCATAATTATTCATATCTATATAAATAATTTTTGAATAAAAAATTACACCACAATGTGGAGACGGTAAGCCGTACGTACGCACCCATGTGATATGGTAATTCGTAGGATGGATAAAAGGAGGTATAAGGTTGTAAAATAAATATAATAAAATATCATTTTGTATAATATACTGGATTTATTACGTTATTATGGAAACAACATAAAATTAGGATGTACAATAAGATGGTTTTCTATATAGGTGATAATATTATTACCTCTTTTTCAAGTATCTCCTTTTGATTTGAATAAAAGGTATCCTTGTGATGGGTTAATTCTCAACTTGTGTCCTCTAGGATGAATTGAGGGAATTTGGGAGAGTAAATAGGAAGGGTGTGTCTAAGAAAAAGGGCTTTATATGTGAGATTAAAAGAGAAGGATATGTTCCATTTTATAAGAAAGGGGAGGGGCACCTTTGAAAATGCCAAAATAATTAAATTAATATAAATTAATTTTTAAATTAAAAATTTCTCGAAATTTAATTATTTATAATATAATATAAATATGGGTCTAAATCATCTCAACCAATAAAATTTATGCATGATTTTATTTTATTTTAAACCTTATAATTTTGGTTTATCCCTATTTAATCTATTGAAATTTAATAAGTGTAATAAAATTATAAATATTTAATTGTTATAAATATTAACATATATGGTTTCAATTGAATATAAATAGATATTTCAGAATAATTGCGCCCTTATAATTATAAATTGGTATTTTTTATTATTTTTATGATTTATAAAAAATTTACGAAAATGTTTTTTTTTATAAAATATAAATACTATCAATTTTGACACTATTCAAATCTTTGATTTTAAATAAAATCCACATAGAGGATAACTTTGATAAAAAAACATTTAATATACTTAAAACATGTCATAATAATATAAAAAATTAGCGGATAACCTTAATAAATTCAAATCATACTTCTTTCAATATTTTTATAATCATTTATTTTTTATTTTTCTATTAATAAAATAATATTGAATCCTAATTGTGTCATCTATAATGGTAATTATATAATTTTTAAAAATTATAAATAAATTTCTATGATTTAGCAATATGTTTTAATATTCAAATTTCTATGTAAAGATGATGTTATCTCCTAATTATACCTACATTAGAATTAAAATTCTTATATAAATTTAGAGTGTGACATTTTATCTTATTCATTGATTTTAATAATATTAATGTCATATTCATCTGAAAGTAACCCTTAGTAGATTCAATTTTGAATCATAGATTATAAGTGTTGAATTTTATCATCCAATATGAGTTTTATATGTCTTAAGGAAATTTTAATATATTATTTTTACCACTAATTTACTGATTTTCCCTTAACCACAGTAAATAAATAATTACTAATGTTACTATTCATAATGTCCGAAAAATAAAAGTAACCTATTAACATAATTTGGACCCATTGATTTAAAATATGTATTAAAATTTTCAAAATTTAAACCACAAAAGTTTCATTGATTAAATTAAAATTAATATTATTTGTCGAAACTAGAGAATAAGTTTTAAAGTCTAAAACAATGCAAAATATTGAATTGTTTTAACTCTTGAAATCAATGAAATATTAATTTTAATGAAATAAATTATATTTAATGATAAAAATATATTATTTTTATACATTAATACCATCCAATTTTATAATTTAATCATATAAATTATTCTTACAAAAAAAATTCACATTAAATTTAATGAATTTTTAATATTTATAAAAACCTGAAAGTTATCAAAAAAATATAAAAAATTAATCCAAAGTAAATTTTTATATCCATTTTAAAAATAAAATCTTTATACTTCGAAATAGAAATTATTAATTTGTCTAAATGTTAATTTAAAATGGGTTTTCCATTTAAAGGTGTAAAATTACCCTTTTAAAAAAATATATATAGGTTTTTATACATAAAATAGGGTTTATTATTACTCCATGAGTAAAATATCCATTCTATGAATATCAAAAATATTTTATTATTTATTTAACATATTTATATATCACTAATTTCATTACCAATAATAATTCACTAAAAAGAAATAATTTATAATTTATTTATATTTTTCATAAATAATTGATATCCAACGAATTCACAATGCCTTTTCATAAGTTAGTTATACTTATTTCTGCTAACATAGAAGCTAGGTTATAATGGATATTTTATACTATGTGAATCTCAAGGTTAGTTTATACTCATGATTTTGTGAAATGAAAGATACTAAAATATTAATATTATTTAAGTAAAATATTTCATAAAAACATTTTGGTGTTACATTAGGACTACCTAATAATTTAGAGAGAAGTTTATAAACATTTCAATAAACATTATCAAAGAATAATGAAATAATAATACATGGTATTTATAGGGAAGTGATTTCTAGTATTATCCAAAATATGCTCAAGACATCAACATTGGTTCTGGACACATGGGCATCATTCTCCTACTCGATGTAGGGTACCACCATCATTATTGTTGCACATCAGCAATATTCCCCACTATGTTTTAATCAAACAGTGATAGTCACATCTCATGTTATATGGAGAATAACCTCTAAAAATGGTAATAGCCATTATAATTTAAATAATTTCAATATATTCATTGAATGGAATCATGAGAATATATTATCATTGTATAAAAACATGTGATCATCAAGCATTTTAAAAAATACTCTAATAATATTAATGGAGAATAAATAATATAAGGGTATCGTGGAAATGCTCACAACCATAAAAACCCATCTAAAAAACCAAATATCATATCAATGTGTGAGTAATAAATACAAAAATCCAATATAGTGGATGAATATGTCTTAAAAAAAATACATCAAGGTTTTTGATGATGAAATCAAAAAAATCAAAGGATCAAAGAATGAACCCTGATGAACAACCATGGAGAATAGATCAAGAATTAAGTATATATATCTTGGGTTTTGGTTCACCAAGAAGAATATTTAGAATATATTCCCAATAAATTACATGTAAATAATGTCATTTGATAGTCATATACCATAAGAGGTCCATCAATAGAACTAAATTTGAGGTATGCCAAAAGAAGGTACTCTAAATAAATGGATCCATTGTCAAAAAATGAGTTGAAAAAGAATTAATTGTTGGTTTTATAATATATCCTCAGTTCTATCCAGAAACCATTGGACCATCATCATTTCATCAATGGAAGATTTATTAAATATGAAACATAATAATTAGAAGGTATCATGATGATCGTTGTATAATGACTTACCAAGTGACATAACCATTCTGGGTAATTCTTACTCTGGTTATTGGGGTTTTTGTTGACACATTGAACATCCTACCAATCATTTAATTTATCATAAACTGATTAATTTCTAATCATAAATCAAATGTATATTATAGGTTTAGGAGTATGATCAAATAACAAATAACTTTTTGATTTTTGTTTTCATTGGAAGATTATGATCTAATCAAGGAAAATTTTAAACACACTTGATCCACCATAAATTCATTAAAAAGGTTATAATTATTCATTATATCATGATAGAAAAAAATTATCCATCTTAGATCCATTATTATATTACAATAAGAATAATTAATTTGGATTTCATCTAATGAAATCTCACCATTCATAGTTTCACTAGATCATTCAATGGTATGTGTTCACTCCAATACCAATGTTTTGAAAAATATTATAATTAGACAAGTTAATTCATAATTTTCTGTTAAATAATGTTGTACTCTACATGGAAGTAAAATCCATGTGGTTCATTCAATGTAACTCAGTACTGGGTGCACCCATAAGCTGGTGCGCCTCAACGGTTGGCTGGTGGACCCATGAACATGTTGGCGCTTATCCACTGGTTAGATTAAGTTCTTGGTAGATATTTTGGTTTTCATCCATGACCATGAGCTGGACGGTGGATCCCAATTGGCCGACTGGTGGGTTAATAGAATAATAAATACCCACTAAAACCCCTCTATCTTTTTGTTTGGTTCTCCGAGCCAGTCAGTGATTATTTTATAGCCACCACAAGTCCATTCATTGATTAAGTCTTCAAAATTCAGTTCCCAAACCCTTAGTCACTAGAAACCATACTCTTGTCAATATTTATCATAGAAGAAAAATAAAATAGAGGAATCTATAAAACCAGAATATCTCATTCATTGAAATAAAATGAGGATCATGAATAAGAATGTTACTATAAATGGAAAAGAGGCCCAAAAATAAAAAACATTTTATATTATAGACCATATCCCATTAATTCTTTATAAGAAAATATTCTATAACATTTAATTCATTGAATAAAATATTATTAAACATAGTATACCATTAGATTAATTTTAAAACTATTGATATAACTTAATTTTACTTAAATCATGATAGTAATTTTATTCTAGTAAAACATTTTAGCACATCCATAATATGTTATATTTATCTAAAAAATAATGTATATAGTAATTTATATATATTTGATTAATTTTGAAGAATTTTAAAATCATTAATTTAAATTATCTTTTACTTCAATAATTAATGTGTCAGTATTGCATGAAAACATGAGTTCTTTATTCCATCACATAAAATTAAAAAAAACTACCATGATAAAAAAATTGATTCATGTTTAAAAGAAACAATTAGAACCAAACAAAACCTATTTTTATCCCCATGATAAAATATTAGAGATATTGAAATAAATAGAGTGACATTTTTCCTTATTCTTGAGGTAAAATTATATTAAGGTCACTATCAAAGGAAAATGGAAAGGAATTGGCACTTGATCAAAAATGGATGGTTATAGTAGAAACACACTTATCCAATAAATAATAATACTAGTTTTTTGGATAATAATAGGACTTATCACTAAGTTTTAACACTGTTTTACCCATTTTAACCATACCGAGGTGAAAATTATTTACTATAGATTCTATTAATAATGTTTAAATTTAAAAAATCATATATAAAAAATTTTAACAACATGATTGGATATATGGAATTTTTTCCATGACTTAATTTCTAAAAGTGGGAGAAGTAAATTTGAAAATGAATTCCCAAAATGAAATGAAAAACAGTTTTTATATAAATGTGTTTTTATTCCCAAAAATAAACTTATGCCAACATCTGGTATCACACTAATAACATTGTAAGTAATTAGATAATTAATAAAAACTTATTTTCCTTTAAATGATATTTTAAAAATAAATTAACTTTTAAATAAGATTTTTTAATGATAATAAATGCTAGTTTTAAAAATTGGTATGCTTCCCTATTCTATTAAAAAAATATATTTTTTGAAGTATAAAAAAATAGCCTTCTAAGATACACTTTCCATGATGATTTCCAAAATGAATTATATTTTTTCATTTTAAAATTTATAATTTGAAAATTATTCATTTTAATAATACAATATAATAAATGAAAATGAATTTTGTAAGAATAAAACTATTTCCTTTTTAAAGAGAAATTATTTAATATTGTAATAAATATAAATATATAATATAATTAAACTAATGAATAATGCTTATCACAAATTCTTAGTTATTCCCTTTAAAAGGATCGAATCATAACATCTAATGTATAAACCATATGTCACATTATCTATCAGAGTGATGATGATAAGTGTTATTGAAATTTAATTCAATTTACAATGACATTGGCAAGCCTATAAAAAAATTAGAAGTAAAACTGAGAACATTTTCAGAAATAGTAGAGAGATTAACTAAATATAATTATATTATTCCCATGATATATATTTGAGAAATATTAAGTAAATACATAGTATCTCGAATGTGATGGTAATTTGATGATTTACATAATCAATAAAAAATAACATAAAAATGCTGTATTACATCAAGATGTCTATGAAAATACCATGACAACATACATGGATCTATTTTTTACAATTTCATGATGGAATTGTAAAAGTCTACAGTATATGTTTTGATAATTGTTTTTTTACTTTAACCTATTGAAAATTTAAAAAAATCATGGTAAATCCTAAAATATAACATTTCATTTATTCTGCCTATTAATACTCCTATAGGTCACTATAAATATTAGCATTGTTAGGATTAATTAGAAAAGGTATGATTTTGAGCATCACTCAATAATTCAATTTCAAAATAGAATATTGATGGAACATGCAACATTTTTCCCAATCTCAAAACACCTACCCTGTCAATGTTAAATTTAGTTGACAAGCATTTCTTTACCAATTTAACCTTTACGTACAAATCATAGTCTTCCAGATGAGCTTTCGTAATTCTATCTAACATTGAGTAAAACACTAAAACCTAGAGCAGAATCAGATAATTCTCTATATGATTTTCTTATAGTCCATCATTCATTAAATAATTTAACAAAGGATATTGTCCTAAATATATTATCAATAATGATGCATTATATTTTTTTACTGATGTTTCCAATGACATTTACTTCTTTTCTTGGATGATAAAGGATCCTAGAATTACAATCCTTTATTAGATCAAGACATAATATCTACCTTATTTTTAAGTATTTATATGAGAATATATACATTAAACATTGTTATCAGTATATATTCCACACTTTACTTCATGATAATATTTCATTATAATTTTATTGTAAAAAATCCACATCATCTAGTTTGAGATCATGTTTTAGATAATTTAACTCATGAGGTATTAATTAACGTGAAGAATATTAAATTCTCTGGTCATTGTTCTCTAGAATAATACCAATTTCATTCAATGGAGTATCATTTAAGATGAACCATTCAATATTTCTAGATGGTATTGATAAAATGTGATCGATCACTAATATTTTTTTTAGTTCCATGAAACCTTCTTCAAACACTTTAGTGTATATGAATATAAATCATTTTTGAGTAAACATAGGGAGTGGGATAAATAACTCGAATAAAGTTTTGAAAATTTATTTTTAGTAACCCACTAATCCAAGAGAAAATACCAATCTCTATAAAAACTATAGGTCTTTCCCATTATTTAACCACATTATTTTTATAAGGATCAACAGTTTTGTTACCTTTAAAAATAATATGAATAAGAAATTTAATATACTACAACATTAATTCACATTTTATAAATTTTATATATAATTTATTATTCTTTCATGGTTTTCAAAACAATCCATAGGTGTCTATTATTATCCTATGTAATTTTAGAATATAAAAAAATTATCAATAAACACCACCATAAACTTGTCCAAATAGTCATGAAAACAATATTTATAAGATCTATGAATACAAATAGAGCATTTCATATATTAAAAGATCATATTGCCTTAATCTATTCTGAAACAATGTATTTGAAATATATTCCTCCTCCACCGTAAACTGATTGTGCCCTAACCTGAGATAAATCTTTGAAATATATGATGTTCCCTTGATCGAATCAAACAAAGCATTCTATATGAGGCCAATGATTGTTGGTTTTAATATTTACCTTATTTAATGATATATAATCAACACAGGGCCTCATTGACCCATATTTAGTTTTAATAAATAAATAAGTGAACCACATTGTGAAGTTATTGGTTTAATTAATCATTTATCATGAAAATCTTGAAACTAATTTTTCAATTCCTATAGTTATAATTTAGCCATTTGATAAGAGGTTTTTGAAATTTCATTATTATCAAGAAATAGGTGTATAGTAAATTAATCCTTCTAATAAAAAATATTACTGTTAAAATATATTGAGAATACATAGATATATTCATTCACAATTGGAACATAACTAATATGATGAATATCTTATTTTCAATAAAATATTCAATATAACATTCAGTAGCATAAATAATCACTTTCTCATATTAATTATGGGTCATAAATGGTAAAAAACATTATATATAACATTAATAGGTACAAAATATATCTTAGAATGATAATATTAAAATCCAATCCATTCCTAAAATAAAAAAAACTCATCTTTGTTTAGTTAAATTTTATTTCCAAAAAAACCATCCCATTAATAATAATTTGATGATTCTAATAAATATTAGATGCTTTAATACATCTTCCATGAATTTTTACCAACAGTGCTATCTTGGATTCATGAGGTGATATTCAAATTTTATGTGTAAATTTATTTGAAACAATGGAATTTGAATATTTAGAGTTGAACGGGTTATTGATTGAATATTGAATAAACTTCTAATTAATATATCACCACTTCATTATGTTTCCCATCCTTAACAATAGTATCAGAATATTATTCCTCCATTCCTTTTTTCATTCTATTTAGATTATTCCCTCCATAAGTAACAAAATTAGGTTGCATATTATAATAATTATCTCAACATATTGTAGTTAAAAAATCTCACCATTGACTGGCTATCTTTTACCCCATTCAATAATTGATCAGAACTTGTTTTATTTTTAGAATCACAAACTTATGAAAAAACATATCCTAGAAGTAAAACAATCGAGATCCTATGAAACATTCCTTAAAATTACATTTATTACACATGGAACATTTAGGGATCTTACATTTATGAATCTTAGTTGACTGATTCTCCATTTCATTACACCAGGTATGCTTCTTAATATTTTCATCATTTGGTAACTAAATGTCATCAAATTCATTCTCAACATTATCTATAAAAAAAACTTTCTCATAAATTTTATATTAATATAAGTATAATTATATTCATAAATATAGTTTTGAATGTTTGTAAAATATATTAATTTTTCTATCAGGTTCCCGAATAAAATTTTGTGCAAACCAAGGTAACCTTGAAAAATATTATTCATACATGTCTACGGATTTATCCACATTTTTACTCAAATCCATAAAATGTTCCCCATTATATATTGAGAATAATTTGAGAAATTTTTCTCCATTAAAATATTCTATAATGTATCCCACTATATGGAATGAATCTCTTATATCTCTATGGTATTCATACCCTATTACCACCACATATTAGATTCGCCTTCCAAATTATATATATGTAGTTACAATTTGATATTATAAAAATCCAATAACATTGAATATACATTCTAGAGAATTGATCCACCCTCTAGATACCATTAGTTCTTAGTTTCCACTAAAATAAATAGGGATGTTTTTCAAAAAATTCTCAACTATAGACATATTCCTCTTTTGTAAAAAGAGTTTCTGTCTAACATGGATTCCACCTCCATTTATATCCTACTTCAACTAATCAATATCTTTTACAAACTACCCATTTACAATTCCAACTATTCTATATTATTGATATTGAAGGATATTGTCCTCTTGATACATTCATTATTCAGCCTCATTGTTTCCTCTATGGAAAACTAATTTGAAAAGACATTGATTTGATAAAGAAACATAGTAATCTTCAAAAATTATATCATATTTAGATAAACATAATTTATGAGGTTGTTAACGGTATAATTTTTTTATTACTAGTTTATAACTCTTATATAGGACCCCATATATTAAAAAGTCAATAAATCCACTCTGTATCCACATTACCATAATATAATAATTTTAAAATCAATATATTTTTCTTTTCATGAAAAATCATTATGAATTTCAACATGAATTTTTATATGTTTCTAATCATCCTTAAACTATGTGAAAAAATTTAAAACTATTGGAAAATAATGAAATGGTTATTATGTTATATAAATAAAATAAATATAATAGTCTAGTGAAAACATGAAAACCCATAAAATGATTACTTTTTCACATTATTCTTTGATTATATAAAATAAATCATATCCACATGGAAAGAATAGTCTTATATAATCTAAAAACACTAAACCCCATAGAATTAAATAAAAACATTATAAGAATATTGGAGAATTATTATCATAACATGTGTTAACATATAGAAGAAATTATAGTATCCCAATTAAATCCATAAGATCAATCTCTCTAATTAAATCCCTTTATATTTACTTTGATGATAAGGAAAATTACCCAATGCATTGGAGGGAGATATTGAGCTCACCCATCACATGAATTATATCAGGCTCCACCAACATATAAGTTATATCAAGATCACCTATCATAATTTGTAATATCTTATTATTTTATGTTATCATCATAAATACATAGAAAATATATTCTGTAATCAAAATTAAGTCACTTTTCATTTTCTCATCCCTTTCACTGGATAAATCATTAACAATGGAAATTCCCAAAATGTTGATGAGATGATTTTATTTGAAAATAAACAAGGAAATATATATAAAAATATAGAAAAAAACGATAATTAATGACATTGTAAAATTTTATTCATATTGAAAAAGTTAAAAAAATGAGTCTTTCCACACCACTTTTGAAAGTACCAATTTCAATAAATGAAAAAAAGATTCATTTTTAAATCATGTAAAGAAATTCCGACATAATTTAAAATTATATTTTATAGTTATTGAAATTTATATAAAATATGTATTGAATATTTTAAATGAACAGTGATTTGGAGGGAAAATAAATTAATTTATTTAAATATTTTAAAATATGGATTTAATGAAAAATCCCTTACCATATATACCATCCAGAATAATATTTTTATTAAATAATAAAATAATATAATTATATCTCTTATTTAACTTTCTGAGAATATCTTCATTTTAATATTATTATTATTATCCTATTTCTTCCATTTATGGACATTTTTTGTTTAGTTAGTTAATAAGTTATGTTTAGTTCAGAGATTTTGAGGATGACCCGTTTATATACCGAAACACAACAATAATATAATTGTGTTCAAAGGGATAATTATCCCATCATCTAAAGAATATTAATGATTAAATGGTTATCTTTTTAGGCATTAATTATATTTCTATTACCATTCATGTAATTTTAACATGTAAAATAAATCACATTGCTTAATGGAGGTTGTAGTCCACATGTAAGAATAAACAAAGTTTTCATATGTCAAGGTGTTGAAATGTATAAAATTATTGATATATTACCTTTAAATGATTATTATTATGTCATTAATATCATTTATATTAATTAAATTCATCATAATAATCATCCTCATAATTTTTTTATATATACAATAATGCATCTCTTATTCGACGTAGTAATCCACACGTGTGAAAAACCAATGTTTTCATTTCCCATTGGATGGAAGAGGAGATGAAAAATAGTTGTACCATAATTATTATAAATTAAAATTATACTGAACATACTATTTTTGTTTACTTCATAATTTTTAATAATCATTTAATGGATGTGGATGAATAAATATTCCTTAAATAGGTCTGTTAAGATTTATACCTCCTCCTTAGATAATCTATTTGGTTTCAACACAATCATTATATGTTTTTATTTTGTGTAAGGATAAGACTTCTATTAACTTGGTAGGAAGGTATTGTCTGAATTATACGGCTCTTAAGGAGTGAGAATGAGATAATTGGATGTTCAATTTTATAATTGTAGGGAGGGGAACCCTTATAAATTCTTAACGAATTAAATTAAATTAAATTAATTTACATTATTAGGTGGAAAAAATAACTTATCGAAAATATAGGTTGATTATGAGTATAAATCAACTCATACAATATATTTTGGACATGATTAGGTTATGATATCACCCTTATCACATATTTTTAAGCCCTTGTTATCCCTTTGTTGATTAACATGATATCAATGTTTTTTACACTATATGAGTTAAGAATGTTAAAATAAATGTAAAAGGAACACATATAAATAAATTGGATTATATTCATTACTATATATCATTAACTTATCCAAAGAAAATATTATTATGAATTTTAAATCATAAAATAAAATACAATTTATCATAATATACCCTTAAAGTCATTTCTAGGAATACTCACATTGTATGTATTTAATGACATCAATATCGTGATGGGATTTTAAATTAATCTTTTAGCATATCACTAATATATTATATTTAACAACAAATGTTTAGGAACATAATCATTCATGAAATTTTTATTACTGTTAAAGTTTTTCAAAATCATTTTCTTAGTTTTTTATTACTTGATCAAGAACAATTTCAATGTTTAATTAAAACATAAGATAGTCATTACATCAATAAAAACTGAAATTGTTGACCCCATATATTTTATTCTATTTTCTCAATAAAGTGTGTGCTCTTTTATTTCAGTTTGTTAATGAAGAACATGAAGCAATTAAAATAATGGTTTAATTTCTCTGTGGTGAGTAAATTTCATGGAATATGTTTGTGATGAAAGTATACTAAATTGAATATAAAAGTGGAAACCAGGTTTTAGAAATTATGTGGAATAATGATTTCACCATAGTGTATTATATACTCAACGGAGATGATAAATTTTTAGGTTGTATGAAAACTAGTTTATGAGATCCCTCAGAATATCCAAGAGATTTTTTTTGAAAAATAGATAATAAATTTTTTTTGAAGAGCCAAGGAGTTTCTAAATTTGATAGAACAAACTACCATTGTTGGAGGATTAGTGTGTTATTGACCTCATTTCACTCATCCTTAAGGTAAAATTTGTTTCTGCAACTGGTTTTACACCTATAACTAAAAATGATCAAATGAAACATGTTGATAAAATATATATAGAGACTGAAAGAAGGAATATATTATATTTTTATGTCATGACCAATCCCCCGGGGCCCGTGCCATGACTACCCCTAGCCCGCCTTCAATAGGCCAGGGAATGGTGACTAGAACCAAAGGCGTAAATCCCTAAACTGGGAAGGCATTTCCTTTATAACTGAAAACAAACACAACAGAGTACACAGCTGGATACAAAAAACTATGTAAAATTGTATAACAAGATAGTACTGAAATGAAAAGGGACCAGAATTACATTCCCAACTGAATGTATAATTACAACTGAAAAGGAAAAATGTATCTCAATGGTGGAAGTAGCTCCTGGATCAACCACCATGGATCCTACCTGAAGGGTAGGTACAGATAGACTCCTCAACACTTCACATCTGAAAGTCTCCTCCAGGTACTGACTCATCGTGAGGTTCACCTCTAGGTAATTTCCATTCCTCTTAGACTCATCCTCGGTCATCATTGTTTGTCATCTGCATCCAACACAATGTGGTGCGGTCATATCCCATGAATGGTGAGTGTAATGATACTCAATAGGGACCCTGATACCCTCAAGGTCTCAAAAAAATCCACCATGGATAATCCATATGTTATGAAATCAATAGATAACCCCTACTTAGGTATATTACCATACATATACCTAAGTTATCTGATATTCCATATCAATAATGAGGAAAATACAAGAGTTACTGACTCTACAACCATAGGTATATAAATTTTGTAGTGAGATAGAGATGATCAGATGTATCCACTAAATCATCTATTCTGTTGAACCCACCCAGGATCCACGATCAGTTATTCTGTCGAACCCACATAGGATCCTGGAATAAAAGTCAAAGTTGTTTAACCCACAAATTATCCAGGAACAGTAGTCAGAGTTGATGAATCCATACAGGATCTAGGAATCGTCGGTAGTGCTTTCAAACACACACAGGATCTTGGAACAGTCATCAATGCACATCCAACCATAGGGTTCCGCACAAATCATGCTTGATTCTGGGAGGGTCTTCTCCTCAAGACGAGCTTCTATACATCTACTTCCACAAAGCCCCATGACAAATTATCTCAACGGTCTGCCTTTTCATAGGGGTCTCAACGCAATAGACGGTGCTTTAATCGGATGTCGGGTCTATGAGTTATTAGCCTTTTAGTCTTGGGAGCCCGGTTGGATTCATGTATGATCCAAACTGACTGTATCACAACTGAACCCCAAACTCTATTGGGGAATACACAAAGGGATGAATACACTACAAGATTTCTAGCATCACTGATGGATCGTCAAATAGATGTCCAGTGAAAAAGATATGGCCAAAAAAAGTAAAGGGTCATCTGTGGGCCCGGTTCTGGTCCGACCCGGTCCGACCGACCCGACCCGACTATGTCTAGGTGGACCCGGTTCGGGTCGACCTATGCTGATCTGATGGGTCTGGCCTGGCCCATTGGGTAGGTCGGCCTGTTGGGTTTTGCCCGACCCGCTTGGCCCAGCCCAGGAGTCCGCGAGAGAGGTCGGGCCTGGGATCGGGGCTGGTTCTGCCTGGTGCACCTTGAGAGTGCGTCCCAGAGTGGCTTGGTCAGGAGGGCATGGTCGAGTCCAGTTCAGCAGCTGCATTGCAAGGGGGGCGAGGACGCCGGCTCGGCTGCGAGGCCATGAGGGAGGCCGGTTCACCGGAGGCGCACGGGGCGTGCGTGGAGGCTTTTAGGTGGCCGGTTTGTGGTGGCGTGTGCGATGGACAGTACGGCATCCAGGTTGTGGTTCGGCCATGCAGGTTGCGGGTGGCCAGGTGGGGCACGACCAGGAGAGGCTCAGCTATGTGGGGCGCCTCCAGGAAGGGTTCAGTAAGGGAAGTCAGCAGTGGTGCAGGCCGAGGTAGCTCGGTCGGTTCACCGGTGGACGGCGCGGCCAGGGCTACTCGACCAGAGGGTTGTGGTTCGGCCTAGAGCACCGGAGTGTCACATGGGCGACACGGTTTGTGGTGGCGGCAAGTAGCGCGGCCTTTTTCTTCATCACCTTCTTCATTCTATCACCTCATCGTCGTGCCTAAGAAACACCCCAAAGAGATCGATGGAGGGAGTCAGTGCATGTTAGTTTCACCTGCACCCTCTATGTTTAGGGGTGATAGTAATTGGTTCATCAAAGGAGTACGATGAACAACAATTATTTACAATACGCCTCATCGATTAATTTCAAATGAATATGAGAAAAATAAAAGTAATATTACTCAAAGTAAACCCCCTACCTTTAATCGTTCATCATTGATGGTGAAGTCGCGAGAAGATGACAGTGTTATCATTCGTCGCGTCTGCCACACTCTTCCACTCCCAAATTCACATAACAGTTGTAGAGGTGCTTCCACATTGGTAGGTTTCCGAGGAAAATGATTGAACAGTAATGTTGGCATTCTTCATTCTTCGTTGGTAATATTTTTTCATTTGTGACTTCTCCCAATAATCCTTTCCTCAAAACACCCATGGTTTCCAATGTAATGAACAATTCCAACCCAACAATAATAATAGATCTATTATTTTAGGTGTTGGAACGAAATTAAAAAATGGAGAATTAATTACATGGATCCCCTTAATTAATCCACAAGAGTTGGCACAAAGAATTAATTAGGTGAGGTGAAGTGTCTCTCCCTCGTTAATGAGGGATAGTTGAGAGGATTTTCTCTCCTCTGTCAATAGAGGGTTTAGCCCCGTGTGGTCCCCACACAGTATCCTCTCATGGGAGGTCATGTTCAGGTGGGCCCCAACACCATAACCTCTCAGGGAAGGTTAAGGTGTGGTGGTCCCACCTCAAAATCCCATGAGGATGTTTTAACCACCAAACACACACATGTAGACTATAATAACATAAAGTGAAAAGTCACTTTATTTTATTAAATTCCACAAAAACCCAAAATCTATGTTGTACTCTCGACCAACTACCATTGAGGTGAAATTATACTTAAGCGAATATCGACACTGCGAGTTCTACGGTCGCCTCATATTTCAATTCTGAGTATTGGTTCAAAATTTATAAAAACTAACTCGTACGTTCACTGGACTTACCCGAACAAAACCTCAGAAATTGATTCCAGGCACACCAGGCCTCAAAATTAACTACCATAAATTTGCGTGGACATGTAAAATTCCCTTTTATTTAAGAAAAAAATCCCTAGAAAATAATGGGTCTTTACCCTCTCCCCACCTCAGGGCTTTACTTCCCCGTAAGCAACATCTCGTACTAAGGGAAAAAAATGTGGGTACTGAGCACACATCTACAACTCCAGCTCCCATGAAATCTCATGGAGGTTCTCATTCTACTAACGAATGCTCACCAGAGGTATCGACCATCCACGACGGACCCACTAATTTTGATCCTCAATCTTCACCAGAACCTCTGTAAAATTCACCCCATCATTGACGTCCAGTTTCTCATGGTTCATGATGTGTGAAGGGTCATGCACGTATCTCCTCAATTCGGATACGAGGAAGAGTTCATGAACCCGGTGCAACTAAGGTGAAAGAGCTAATAAGTAAGACATCGTTCCTACTCTACTGATAACCTAGAAGGGTCTGATGAATATCGGAGATAACATGCCACCTTGGCAAAATCACAGTAAACCTTGTCGAGGTGAGACCTGTAGAAAGATGTGGTCGCCATCCTCGAACTCTATAGGTCTTCATCTCCTATCATTATTCAACTTCTTCCGGCTTTGTGCTATCTACATCCACACCTATATGATCTGCACCTTTTCTGTGGTAGCCCGTACCATCTCTGGCCCCACTAGTGCTGACTCCCATGGGTCTGTCTAGCATAGTGGCGATATGTAATGTCGACCATACAAGTCCTAAAAAGGTTACATCCTGATGGTGGAGTGATAGTTGTTGTTGTATTCAAATTCCACTAAAGTTAAGTGATCCTCCCAGCTGCGACCGCAGTTAAGGACACAAGCATGTAGCATGTCCTCGAGAGTTTGAATGGTTTTCTCGGTCTGACCA
Organism: Viscum album; assembly: GCA_963277665.1. NCBI lineage: Eukaryota > Viridiplantae > Streptophyta > Magnoliopsida > Santalales > Viscaceae > Viscum > Viscum album. The sequence goes on along the minus strand of OY728133.1, from coordinate 1,043,323,165 downwards.
TCTATCTAAGGATGGAAGGCGGTGCTCAGATGAAGCTGTGTCCTAAAATTCTCCTCAAACCCCTTCCATATCCTTGAAATAAATTGTGTTTCACGATCAAAGGAAATAGAAGAAGGTACTCCATGTAGTCTTGCAATCTCATGCATGTATAGGCATCTCGAGCTCTTTACTAAACCCTTCTCTCTGATCGGTAGGAAGGGGGCCGACATTGTGAGTTGGTCGAAGATCACCCAGACAGGGTCATGTCCCCTAAAGGTACGTGGAAGACCCATCTTGAATTCCATGGATATCTGACCCCACTTCCACTCTGGGTCCTCTAAAGCCTGAACCTTGCCTACTGTAACATTATTCTCTACCTTCTCTTATTGAAAAGTGAGTCATCAAGAGACAAAATCCCCTACTTCCTTCTTAATACCTGGCCAACAATGCTTTCATCGAAGGTCCTGGTACATCTTCTCCACTCTTAGATGTGCCGCTAGAGGAGATGTGTGAAACACCCTCAAAAAAGTTTTCTGAAGAGACACTGGCACCGTAGTGTGTCCTCTAAAGAGGATGACATGCTCCCCACCTTCATAAAATCCATCAGGTTCCTACCCTATGTATATCTGAGCATTTCATGTCTCGAAGTCAGTGTGTCCACATTGTGCCTCCCTGACTTGCTGAAGAAGTGGAGGAGTGACTGTATGAGACTGAAAGAATGTTGCTCCATCTCTGTCCAGAAAGGATATCTGTAATGAAGCCACCTACTTGGTTGCATCTTCTAGTAGCTGTATACCATATCTCCTACTCAGTGCATATGATACAATGTTCCCCCTCCCAGGAGCATATAATCTCTCGAAGTCATAGTCCTAGAGGAACTCAAGCCAATGATGCTATCTCCGGTTCGGGTCCTTCTGAGAGAAGATATATCTCAGACTCTGGTGGTCATAGTAGACTATGAAATGCTCACCCATTAGATAGTGCTGCCAAATCATAAAGGTGAAGACCACTGCTGCTAACACCGGGTCATGGGTGGTGTAGTTCTGCTCATATTGACTCAACTAATGAGAACCATAAGCGATAACTGCTCCATCTTGTATGAGGACACACCCAAATCCATTCCTTGATGCGTCATAGTAGACTACGTACCTTACTCTCTCCTCTAGAAGCCTCATGATGGGGGCATAAGTCATCCTCTACCTCTGCTCCTGAAATATTTGTTGGCATCTCTCCAACCACACGAAGGTTTTCCCCTTCTTCATCAAGGCTGATAGTGGTGATACAACTCTGGGGAAGTCTGGTACGAACCTTCGGTAATATCCAGAAGAATCCAGTAAACTCTATACCATAGTCTCACTCCTAGGTGGCTCCAAAGAAAGTGTTGCCTCAATATTCAATAGATCTACTGCAACTCCATCCTCTGAGATGACATGCCCGAGAAAGTGAACCTCTCGGATCCAAAACTAGCACTTCGAGAGTTTACCATAAAGATGGTTCTCTTGGAGTGTGTCCAGTATTACCTAGAAATGGTAGGCATGCACCTACTCAGTATTGGAGTAGATCAGAATGTCTTCAATGAAGACTAAGAAATAGCGATCGAGGTATGGACGTAAAATCCTATTCACGAGACCCATGAACACTACTAGAGCATCGGTTATGCTGAAATTCATAACCACGTACTCGTAGTGGTCATATAGACATCTAAATTCTATATTCTGCACATCCTCATCTTGAACTCTGAGTTGGTGATAGCATAATCTGAGGTCTATATTCGAGAACCATTGTGCTTCCCTCAGCTGATCAAAGATGTCTTCAATCCTCAGGAGTGGGAACTTGTTCTTCACGGTTACCTATTTCAGGCGACGGTAGTCGACACAAAGCCTCAAGATTCTATCTGCTTTCTTGGAAAACAGTATCAGGGCTGCCCAATGAGAAACACTGGGCTGGATGAATCCCTTCCCCTATAAGTCCTCAAGTTGTACCTGTAGCTCACAAAGCTCAGTGGGACCATCCAATATGTTGGTGTAGATATCGATGTCGTCCTGGGGTATAGGTTAATGTAAATGTCCACATATTTGTGAGAAGGTAAACCTAGAATATCTTCCGAGAAGAAATCCACTTACTGGCCCACCACAATAGGATAGCTTGGACTATCCACATCTACTGCTCCGATGGTAAGGCAGGAAAACTGATGAGTGACCGGATGCACCCTCCTCTTAGTAAGTTTGTCCAGCACTGCAAAGGCTTCGTTCTCACCAGTGAAGGAGAACCTGGTCCCATTCATGCTGACACACTACACTTTGCACCTCATACAGTCGAGCTGATCATGGACTATAGATAACTATTCCATACCCATGATAATGTCATAAGGCCTCGACACTGCTACGAGGAGATTCCAACCGAAGCTCTCGCCTCCTAGAGTAATCTCACACTACTGGCACTAGTGAGTAATTTTCAAGTCTGCTCTTGTAGGAGTCTCTAGCCATAAGGATTGAGCTAATGTCTCCATCAGATTTTGTGGTCTCCGAAAAAGGGCGGTGTAAATGAAAGAGTTATTGTCACATGTGTCTATAAGAACTACAGCCAAGGTGGAGTAGACACAGATCATACATCAAATCATATCCGGAGCACCGTGACCATAATCCTCAACTGATTGGTGCTGATTTCTCCCACGTCCACTTGCTCCCTGCGGTCGGGGTGGTCCTCCTAGTGGTGGTGGGGGTAACACCTCGAAACGCCATCCACCGCCAGCTGCATGACCAGCTCCTCTACCTCATCTGCATGTGCCCTTCTGATCGCCTCAATTGAATCTATTCCTCTACCTGGGAGGTTCCTTAACTATCTACTGATCATCCGTACAGTGGTTTGGATAGTAACGAGCCATGTGACCCTTCCCACCTCATGTGAAAAACTTCATGTTCCTCGAATGACTGGCTCTGTCTCGTGTGCCTCACACAACCAAACCTGAGTCATGAGATTATCCACCAGATGGTCTGGTCATCCTTGACCTTGGCAACATCTTTCTACTGCTAGCAGCAGAAAACTCTTCTATGTGATGACATGTGGAGGGTCTCGCTGCTAGTGTCTACTCAGCAAGGAAACTCTCCACTAAGAGGTCCCACTCCAACACCCCCCGCCTGCGTCAGGATGCTGAGGGAGATCATTGAATCCTTGATCTCTTGCCTGAGCCCCTTCTTGAAGTTATGGGCCCTGAAGAATAGGTCTCTCACCATATCCGTGGAGTAGCATGAGATTTCGGTGAACCTCAATGTGTATTGAGAAACTATCATGCTACCCAACTACAGATGCAATAGCTCATGTATCTGCACTGCACGTATGGTGGCTAGGACAAACTCTCCCTAAAATAGGCCCTCAAAGTCCTCCCAAAGAAGTGTCTCCACGTAATTAACCTGGAGAATCAGGCTCCACCATCTACCTGCTACTGCCAGAAGCAGACCTGTGGCAAGGATCACCATAAGGTCTGCTGGTGTCCCTACCAGTCTGAAAACTCTCGCCACAGCCACCAGCCAGTCCTCAGCTTCCTTCAGGTCCGTCTCTAGTGCTAGAACTTCTGCATCGCGCTTAGGCGTCATTCACACCTTACTGGTGGGTATGGTGGCATTGGTGGATCAACATGTATTGGTACCACTAGAGCCTCTGCTGTAATAGTGCCCTACACCGAGGCCTCGTTGCTCGGTGGGTTGTCATCACATACTATGCCTGGAACCATGGCTGGTTGTCTACATGGGGCCATCCTGAAAAGGAATAGGTGTACCATGGTCAATATGTTATATCCGGTGAGATGAATCAAATAGATCTCTTAGAAAACTCTTGAAACATGCACAAAATTAGTGATTTCTTGAACTGAGTCAGAAATCAGAAGTCATGGTCCTGGTGTATAGATACTTCGACCACCGCACCAACACTGGACTCCCTGAACTGAAAACCACATTCACTACACCTAACATTATTACTTCACAAAAAATAAATATTAGATTCCTATGTTCTGCGGTAGAACCGACTCCTTTAATACCAATTTTCACAACCCATCCCCCGGGGCCCATGTTGTGACTACCCCAAGTCTGCCTTTCATAGGCCAGGGGCTACCGACTAACACCAAAGGTGTAAATTCCTAAACTGGAAATCCATTTCCTTTATAAATGAAAACACAAAGAATAGAGTACACAGTTGGATACAAAAAACTAAGTAAAACTATATAACAAGAGAGTACTGAAAAGTAAAGGGGCTGGAAATACAAGCTCGACTGAAATTACAAGAACAAATTAAAAAAATAGATTAAAGGTAGAATATTCTCATGGATTGTCCACCACGGATCCTACATGAAGGGTATGTACATATAGACTCCTCAAAACTCCTCATCTGAAAGTCTCTTCTAGGTACTGACTCGTCGTGAGGTCTACCTCCGGGTACAATCTAGTCCTCACACACTCAGCCTCATTTAGCATTATACATCGTCAGTATCCAACACAACGAGGTGCAGGCATAGCCCGTGCAGGGGTGAGTATAAACATACTCAGTATGGACCCTAAGACCCTCATGGTCTCACAAAAAATCCAACAAGGATAAACCACAATGTATGAAATCAAAAAATAACCCCACTTAGGTATATGCCCATACATATACCTAAGTTATCTAGTAATCCATCTCAATCGTGAGGAAAACATAGGAGTTACTTACTCAGCTCAAACAGGTATATGACTTTTGTAGTGAGATAGAGATGATCAGATGTAGCCATTGAATCATCTATTCTGTCGAACCAACACAGGATCCACGAATAGAAATCAGAACTGTTGAACCCATACAGGATCTAGGAATAGTTATTCTGTCGAACCCACATAGGATCCAGGAATAGAAGTCAGAACTGTTGAACCCACACAAGATCTAGGAACACTAGTCTGAGATGTCGAATCCATACGGGATTCAGGAATAGTTGGCAGTGTTGTCAAACACACCCAAGTTCCAGGAACAGTTCATAGTGCATAGACAGCCACAGGGTTCCACAAGAAGCATGCTTGATTCTGGGAGGGTTCGCTTCTCAAGCCGAGTTTCTATACATAATCTACCACTAACTCCTAATAAGAAGTATCTCAAAGGTCCACCATGTCATAGGGGTCTCAACGCAACAGAAAACACGTCAATTGGGTGCCTAGTCTGTGAGTTATTAGACATTTAGTACCGGGGGCCCGGTTGGATGCATGTACGATGCAACCTGACCATATCTCAACTAAACCCTGAACACCAATGGGGTATACTCAAAGGTATGACTACACTCCAAGATTTCTAGTGCCGCTAACAGATTTTTTAATGGATGTATGGTGCCAAAGATGTAGCCAAAGAAATTAAAGGGGTGGTAGTGGGCCTGGGTCCCATCCGACCCAGTCAGACTGGCCTGCCCTAACTTATACTGGGCCGACCTGGTTCTACTCGACCCGTTCTGACTCGATGGGCCTAGCCTGGCGCGTTTGGTTTGTCCTGGCCCTGGATCAGGGCCAATTCTGTATAGTGCACCACAAGAGCACGGCCCAGCGCGACTTGGTCCGATGGGCGTGACTGAGGCCAGTTCGACCAGGGCACTTTGAGGGGGGCTGGAAAGCCAGATCAGCTGAGAGGCCACGTGGGAGGCCGATCCTTCAGAGGCATGAAGGGCCCGCGCAGACGCCAACAGGTGGTCAGTACGAGGTGGCGTGCGCAGAGGCCATCATGGTGGCCAGGTAGCAGCTCGGTCATGCGGGCAGCGGGTGGTTGGGCGGAGCACGGCTAGGCGGGGAACTACCATGCGGGGCTCTACTAGGAGGGGCGCAGCCAGGCAGGGCACGGCAAGGCAAGGTGCTGCCTAGTGGGGTTCGGCCAGGTGCGGCGCGGCTAGGCAGGGTTCGGCCGGGGAAGCCGACAGCAGTTTGGGCCGGGGTAGCTCGGCCAGTTTTTCGGCGGATGGCGCAGCCAGGGAGGCTCGGCCAGAGTTCCACTGTTCAGCCTAGATCACTGGTGCATCACAGGGGTGGCGCGGTTCATAGAGTCCATGAGTAGCACCACCTATGTCATCACCTTCTTCATCGTTATGTCGCTTCATCACCATGATGAAGAAAAATCACTAAGAGATCAGTGGAGGGAGTCATGCCATGTTAGTTTGGATCTCACCCTTCGCGTTTAGTGGTGATAGCAATTGATTCATCAAATGAGTAAGATGAACAACAATTATTTACAACAGTTCGCATCAATTCCTTTCAAATGAAGATGAGAAAAATAAAATGAATTTTACTCAATGTAAACCCCCTACCTTTAATCATCGGTCGTCAATGGTGAAGTCGTGGGATGATGAAGGAGTTTTTGTTCCTCGTGTCTGTCACACTCTTCCACTCCTGAATTCTCACGACGGTTGTGGAAGTGGTTCCACATTATTAGGTGTTCGGGGAAGAATATCGAAGGGGACAATTGGCATTCTTCATTGGCGAGAGTTATTCGTTGGGGCCTTCTCCCAAAAGTTCTCTCCTCAAAACACCAATGGTTTCCACCGTAATGAACAATTCCATCCCAAGAATAATTATAGATCTATTATTTTATTTTTTGGAACAAAATTCAAAAATAAATAATTAATTAAATGGATACCAATAATTAATCCATGAGAGTTGCCTCAAAGAATTAATTAGTGGAGGTTTAGAGTCTCTCCCTTATTAATGAGGGAGATTTGAGAGGTTTTACTCTACTCCATCAGTAGTTGGTTTAGCTCGTGTGGTCCCCATGTGGTAACCTCTTGCAGGAGGTAATTTTTAGGTGGGCCCCACCACCATAACTTTTCAAGGGATGTTAAGGTGTTTTGGTCCAACCTCCAACTACCATGATGAGGTTTTAACCACCAAACACCCACATGGAGACTCTAATAAAATAAAGTGAAAACTCACTATATTTTATTACTTTCCACGAAAACCCAAAATCTATCTTCCACTCTTGATAAACTATCATTGAGTTGAAAGTCTCCTTAAGTAAATACTGGTGATGTGAGTTCAACGATGCCCTTCAATTTAAATTCTGAGCACCAGTTCAAAAGTTATAAAAACCCGCTCGTATGTTTACTGAACGTACCCAAACAAAAATTCATAAATTGATTTCCGGCATAACGGGCCTCAGAATCAATCCCTGTCAATTTTCGTGGACTCTTAAAATTCCATTGTATTTAGGAAAAAATATTTCCATGGAAATTATGGTTCTTTACATATTAATTATTTATTAATGATGTTCTACACTGGCATGTTGGGTCTCGTGACATATAATTATATTTTGGATAAATTAAAGAAAATATTTAAGTGGATTATCATTGTTAATTAATCTAAATCCCAAATTTGTAGGATTAATTTTTTGGATGGTAATATGGTGGAAGATGAATATGTACATAGTTATTTCAGGCAAATAAATGAAATAGTTAGCAATATTTAAGGATTTTGTGATAATCTTCAAACAACTACTTATGTGAAGATAATTATGTGTAACATTCTTGATTGGTTAGATCTCATGGTATTATGTTAGTATTATTGAGAAATTTCTTCAATTGATGACCTAAATAATATTCTTATTACATATGAAATAAATAAGGCATCATCCTTTATGAATAAATAAAAAGTAAAAATTCATTTGAATCTATGAAAAAAGAGGAGAGTACAAATGTTGTATATTCCTATAATTTAGAAGATAATGAATATCTCAATCAAATTATCTCTCTCTTTCCATAGATATTCATGAAAGGTAAATAGAAAGTAAAACATAAAAAATTTCATAGATGTTTTAATTGTAATGTATTGGTTGTATTAAAAATATTTTCTCAAAGAATATGGTTGATGAATATGAATTAGTTAAAGAAGAATAAATTCCTTAAAAATGGAAGAGGGATATTAAAATGGAGAAATATATAAATAAAATTAGAATATTTAAGAGTACGGATGATTGTTCATCCAAAAATTACAATAATGAATATACTCTTATTTATCATGTGGAAAACAAATTCCCTCATCTAGATGTGATGATTATTGATAAGAGACAATGGAACTTGGGTTGGAACATAATGATGAGCTGGAATATTTACTTTAGAAGGAAACACAACTCAATAATGAAAATAAAAATTTGGTGAAGATGAAAAAGGGGAAGGCTAATAAAATAAATGAGTTTGGTAAGAAAGGAAAATGGATTTTTAATGTAGAGGAATTTTTGTTGATAAAAATTTATTCATAATATGATCATTGAATCATGGAACATTAGTTAAAGATATATAAGAATGAAAATATGATATTTGATTTAAAGGGATATTAGATACTGTAGTAGAATAAACCTCCAAGGTAAAATCCATCTATTTTCAAAATCAAATAAATTGAAAAGGGATAAATAATATTTTCTAAAATCTATCGATATTGTTGGATAACATTCTCATGATATTTAAAATATTGGATCAAAGGTACAAAGTGTTCAAATTTAATCTAAGAAATATTAGATTAAAACCTCCACATGGGAGAAATAATGGAATATTCCATGAAAAACACATCCCTAGAAAAATATGGCTCAAGGAGGACAACATCAACTCCATTCTATACATTTTTGGAAACCATCAAGGTGCCCAGAATTAAAAGGTTATTGTTTGTGTTATGAAAGTTAAAAACATAAACACTTCCCATGTTGTTTAAATATGTATATTAATTGGAATTAGAAAGAAGAAATAAGTCACTTTTCTAGTAATTAATATATAAAGTCAAAAGTAAAAATTTTATGAAAAAAATTGGTCAATGCCTTTGAGAATTAATCCCAAACTAATAAGTTAAATAAGTTTGAAATTATTCAAAAAATAGGATTTTTTTAGTTTACGCTTAAATCACAAGAAATTTAATATTTATTGATTCTTTTGGGGTAAAATTAATATTCACATAATAAAAATGATGTGATTATAAGGAAAGACTGATCTAGCTTTAGTGGAATCTCTCAGCCAAAAATTTTCGCCTGATTCATAAAGTGGTACATTCTCATTCGCTATTTTATATATATGTGTGCTAACATTTAGGTGATTGAAGGATATGTTTAAGGATTTAATCAATAAGAATTAATGGATATGAGTTTTTAAAATGATTTATATTCTATGATTAATATGTGAGTGTATCCCTTATAGAATTGATAGATTTGAGAAGATGTTGTCATAAAAAATTCTTGAAAATATGTACAGCTCTATGAAATATTGAATTGAGGTACGAGAATCAAAAATTCACTCCATTTTAATGAATATATTTAATAAATTTATCTAGTAAAAGTTTTTGTTTTTTTAGAGATGAAAAATAGCAGAGTTTATGTCTTGATCAAGATTTTTGTTTCATTGATGTGTGTGTAGATGAAATTTTTTACTGATCAATTTATTTTGATAAATACCTATATTAATATTATGATATTTTATTATCACATTATTTTTTATGGGAAAATGATAAATCATTTTATTAAATATCTATTTTTTCTTCCCTGTGATTTATGATGTAGATGTAGAGTGTATTAATAAATGCCTCTTTACTAAAGAACTATGCCATAAAATCCCTCTATTTAAAATATCAAAATTGATGAATGATATATTAGGTGATTATTTTTCCAAAATATTAACATTACATTTATTTTCAAAAAATGTGAAAATAATTTTTCTTTTTGGAATACATCTTGACATATTCATCACAAGGGTATTTACAATAAATAAAATTGAAAGATTAGTGATCCTATGTTCTTAGTTGTATTTTTTCAATAAATTTAATTTCTACGTTGATGTCATTATATTGAAGAAGAACATGAATTAATTAATATGATTCAACAGTTGTTTTTTAGTTACTATATATAAGGTAATATGTTCATGATGCAAGTTTTCTAAAAATAAACTATATGAAAAACAAAATTGTATGAATGAAGAGGAAGAGAGGATTACATTGTAACATATTAACTACACTATAGATATGATTACTTTTGAAGTGAAGAAAAATCTAGTCTATAATACATCACACAATAGTGTGAATGACCACACTATACTGGATAAAAAATGAGGTATTGTTTTTTTTTGTATCATGTTATTTCATAGTGAAGGATTAGGTTGAATTTTGGTGGATCTAGACATTTGATGGCTGAAACACCTAATAATATTATCTACACCGTAGAAGATAAATCAATTAGGTTCCAAACTATAGAGTGATGGTCTACAAAACAAATAAAAATCAATTGGATTTGGGTGTCACTGGAAAATCCATGACATCCACATTGTATCCTATAGACTATGTCACCTCATACTATAACAGTTGATAAGAAACTACTGAAAACTAGATGGTTACACCATAATGATATTAATTATGATATATATCACCTTCATATGTCATATAATATCATTTAATTGCATTGAATTTTATTTATGGTCATATTATAGGAATTATATTCAACCAGTCTATCTTGGATTCAAAAGAGTTATTTTCTTGTTATTTTATCCTATTCAAACTACTATCTTTAATTATATAGTGAAGGTCAATTGATAGATAAGCGAGGGTCTATTAGATAATCCATTAAATAAATTTTATGATTTGGTTTTGAATATGAAATTCAAATTCAAACTTTAAAAATTATTTTAAAATTAATATTTTGATTTTAATATGTGTGATATTTGTGAAAAGTCAAAATAATAGGATTACACACATTATAAAAAATAACATGAAAATGATTCTAAATCCATACGATCATTCATCAAAGGATAAGATATATCATTTAAATATTATAAATATTAAGGATCCCTATCATTTAGAATCAGTTAGATGATTAATTACCAGCATGATGAGAATCGTCATCAACCATTCAATATATTAATGAAGGAGTACACATATATATCCAATGATCATTCTGGTTTTGAAGGACAATTATCATAAATATGTGGTGTGATCACCATGTGTTTTTTTCCTTATTATGTTGTCTTTTGTAGAGATATTATATATTTTAATGGATTCTATAACTAATGTGTAAACGCAATATAATCAATGTTATAAGGACAATTATGAATTACATAATTAATCTTTGTTAGGGGAATAACTAACATTAAAAGGAGAAGGTACATGTTCTAAAACATGTAAATATCATGTTTTGTTCTTTATATTATTTTTATATATGTATGGAAAGGTTTAGAGACTCTATTTTATAGATCAAAACCATCACCAGTTCAAAAGGAAGAGTTTAATGTGGAACAACTCATAAAATAAGAAGAGGAACACAGATTCATTCCCTCCCCCTCTTGAAGATCCAATAAAGTAAAATCCTAAAAATTTGTATGAGATCATTGTGGTAGGATATAATTAAAATGAAATTCACTAATGGATGGGGTTTATTGAGTCCCAATTCAAAGAATTTCATGCCCTACTAATCAAGGGTTAATGGATTCATGGTGTTATGGCATGAATAATGAGTGTCATGTCCTGACACCATTGACCTGAGGCATGTTGGTGTCTTGGAAATGGAATATAGGCCTCATGTTTTCTAGTCCCCATTAAATATAATATTAAGAATATTTAGGGAATTTAGATATGTGGTTTTTAGTGATCCCTACAAAAGAAATAAATAGTGAGGGAATGAGCCAAACTAAACACTATTTTAGTATAGAGATTTTATACCAAATTTCTCATAAAAATTGGAATGAATTCATATTTGATCACCTATGATTAATAATGTAATCATAAAAGGAGATATTTTTTATTCCCAAATTAATGTAGTATGTTCCCTATGAATCATGGTTTTCTAGTTATATGGAGTCATGGTGTGACTGGTGATCTTCACACCATGACAAATTTAAACTGAGTATTATATTACGAATGGTGGGGTTCTAGTAATTTAATACAGGTGCCAATTATTTTCCTCCACTTAAAATTTATTTTACATACAAGGTTATTTTTCCCATAAGTGGGAAATGATTCCTACTAAATAACAAAATAGTGTGGTAGTGAACCAAAAGGGATGGTATTAAGGTTACGGGACCGAATCCCCAATTGTGCCTAAACAAATACCCTGATTAAAAAATACATCACCTTTAAAACAACAATTTGAAATTTAACATAACATAATTTATACCTATGAAAAAATATTAGATATATTATAATATAAAGAGTTGTAGTTTTGTAGTTATTATTTACTTAAAATCATAATAAGGATATAATCAAAGGAATGTTTCATTAAATTGATATATTTTCAATCCTTCAATTGTTATGATTGAAAAAAATATCCAATAAAATAAATACATCTGTTAGGTTGATTTTTATTCCATATCTCATACCTTTAACCCTATTATAACCATTTTACCCTTACCAGGATGAAAAATATTTACTACAATTACTATTCATAATTCCAAAATAGAGGTTGAATTTGAAAAGATATTTATATGAAACATAATTTAGGAGATCCAATATCATATCTGGGTGGCCGATATAATCATTTTCAAGAAGAAGAATGGGAAAAATAGATTTTTCATCGACCACATGGATCTTAATCATCACTACACAAAGGATGATTTTCCAAACTCAGTCACAAAACTACTGATTGATGCAACAATAAAATATCAAGAACACTCTTTCTTGGATGGATATTTAAGATATAATCTTATCTGAATGACTTAAGAAGATTAATGATCCACCATATTTAGTGCCTCTAGGGAGTATTTTTCTAATTACCTTTATCTTGATAAATGCTGAAGCGACATACCAACTTGTCATGCATCACATCTTCAATCCCTTCCTGGTAAAGTTAGTTGAATTCTATGACGATGATATGGTTGTTGAAACATTACAATGATCTGACCACCTAGAATATCATGAAAACATATTCAACAAACTATGATAGAACATCATGAAAATAAACCCTCTGAAATGTTATTCCATCGTTACCTTAGGAAAATTTCATTCATTCTTCATATGCCATCATGTCATCTAATTATACCCTGAGAATACTAAGGTTATTCTTAGAATTTCACCTCCTCTAAAAATCATTGAGATAAGAGTAAATCAATGAATCTTAGACTAAATCCAATGCTTCATAGATAACCTTTCTAGAATGTGTTTTTCCTTTACCAGGTCAATGAAAAAGAGAGTTACATATTATTGTATTGGATATTTTTAAGAAGCATTTGACAGCCTCAATAAATATCACATAATCCCGTAAGTGATGACGCAACTTATCAAAGGAATTACACTTGTTTTGTATTGGGTATCCTCATATCAATCATTGGGTGCCTTCCTTACCCAAAATAATGGCGTTGGTAGTGAAAAATGTCTCTAGTATCTTATAAAAACCATAAATGATCTTGATACTCATTATTTAGATATCGAGAAGAGATTTTTGGCACTGAAATTTGAAGTCCAAAAACTTTGGAACTATCTGTAGAATCAGTAGGTCTATCTGGTCTCTCATATCAATCCACTAAAATAAAATCTCATTTATTCAATTTTAAGCAAACATTAGTCATGCTGGGTGGTCATCCTGAAGTAACTTGAAATTAAATTCCTCCCTTAGAAAGTTATCCAATTCCAAGAATTAGTATATTTTCTGGAATATCACCCCTCAGTGGAAATTCCTTCATTGTATATTTAAAAAAATGATTTATATGAATTTTTTATTCAATAGGAACCCCGACATTGGGATAGGTATTCTGAAAGTTCAACTAGAAGCATGACATGGAAGAGTATAGAGGACCCAGTGCACAAAAAGATATGGATTGGAGTCATTCTCATATCTACATAAAGGATGACCTGTATTAATTATTCCTAATATTAAAGGGGTGAATGAACAATTAATAAAAATATCAATATCTCTTTGTAGGGAAAGAGATGTCACTTCTATAACAATTCAATTTCTTGTAGGTAAAAGGCGATTTGGAACTATGCATCAAGTAGGATAACAAAAATTATGATAACAAAAAAGGATAGATAATCCTCATGTTAAACATTGTTCGAAGAATAATGAAGGAATTACACTTGGAAATGGTGTTCATTCATATTCCATGGTCTCAAAATTCTCATGAATAAGTCTTGGGAAATAATTCAACACCTCTTGTCGATCCATACTGAGATGAAACATTAATCAGCATTGTGGATAGTAGGATGGTTTTAGCATTTGTCCAGGACAACTGGGAAGATATTGAAGATATTTTACCCATCCCTAAACCACACACTCCTAAAACCAGCTAGATTATAACCATTTCAGAAAACCATAAAAATACAATCTCCCACCGGACATAGGTGTGTGTGATAAAATATGATGTTGAGAAGTTAAATTTGTTCTATATGATAGAACAAATCACCAAAAGGTTCTCTAAAAATGAATCCTTGATGGGGTCCTTCTCTATTTCATTGGTGTATATGAGACCATTATTGTCCTAAAAGAATTGCATGCAATATGTTTTAGAGCTCACTAGTTAGAACATAAGCCTTCCCTCTAAATCGGAAGTCTTGGGTACTACTAGAACACTCAAATGAAAGACAACACTAAATTCACCAAAAATTCCATTCCAATGTGGTTCATTTTAACATCATTCACCAAATCCGAGAGTATTTATAGAAAAAAAATTACTCCTTTCCATTTTTCATATTAGGAATAAACAACTTTGGACCATTTCCTTCCCCCAGGACCAAGAATTTGTTTCACATTCATACATCAAATGAATAATTCTCCATGAAGGTCAAAGCTATACCCCTAAAATAAGTTAGGGAAAGGAGAATTGTAAGATTTTTGTAAGCAGCATCATCACCAAATTTTTTTCCCACATAAAATGCTTATGGAAAATGGCATCAATTTATATTTTTCTAAATTGGGGTAGCTATATCATGAATATGGAATCATGTTTAACCATTCATCCCTCTACTATGTAGAGGCAAATAGATAGATAGGGGACTTCAATAAATCCCTATCAAATACACTCAAGAAGATAGTAGATATGGATAAGAATCCTTAGGGATGCATGATTTTACATGCATTTTCTACCTACTAGACCATGATTCGCCCTGCCAAATAGGTGACCCCATTTTCAGAAGTGTATGGGATAAAGTAAGTCCTTCACAACGAGTCTTAATTTACATCACTCTTCATTTCCATATGAAATCATTTATCCATGGATGAGAAATCGTTGAAATCGTTCGATGAATTGGAGGGACCGAATGAGAAACAACTTCATCCTGTGCATTATTTGTAAGCCCACCAAAATCAAATCATTTTATATTTTAATATAAAGGTCTGCCTCTAATATTTCCTCGAAGAAGAGATAACATTGGTCCTTATAAATTTGATGATACTCAAAGTGAAACATCTGAAGTTGGAACTAAAATATATAGGACCTTACGTCATAATTAAGGTGTACTATAATTGAAGTTATTTTTTGATTTCAATTGATGGAAAGCACACCACATCTCCGGCAATTGAAGGTTCCTAAATAATTATTTCATGTAATCACATTATTCATCATCCTGATCACATGATGGTAAACCAAATGATAAATTGTTCAAGTAACATGATATTAAAATACATAAAACCTATCATCCTTACATTACTATGATAAAATATGTATTCAAGTATTTTAATAGAAACATTAGAAAATGTTTAGGATTATTTTTAAATATTGGTGTGGCCCTAGGCCTCCTGACACCTCACAATCATCAGTTTTGTCACTCTATCATGTCGGAAATTCTCGTTTTGGGAAGCATACTTTCCTATGTCCGAAATCCATAACCATAAAATAGAAACCCATGTCCTAGATTCAAAACGTAAAATTGCATTCAATCATCCTCAAAAATTCTTGTTTGGTGTGTGATCCTTCTTGGTTCTTCTCCATGTAAATTTCATTATGCCACCACATCATGAATATCCATTTTTGAGTGGATAACCATTTTATCTTAACTCTATCACTTTGAACTAGGGGTTACCATCCTAATCATGTGGAAATAAATTTCTTGTTATTATTTTCCACGCTACATGACATTATATTTCATAGTCATTACTCCTCACTTGACCTAAAAAATTCTGACATCGTATTCCATATCATAGGAAAATGAACAGAATGATGCCCAAATCTCCACTACGTGACATTAAACTACACGGGAGTCATATTTTTAATCAATGATTGACAAAACATGATCTAAATTTATGTGGTAGAATGTTGAAATGCACATGTACTCATGTGAGAGTCAGTTCCATGAATGGAGAGTCTTTCTCGAGAACTATTTTTGGATTGATTCATGTAATCCTAGGATATGTAGAAATTTTTGTACCATATGTCAAGGGGATAGCATTGAAAAATAGGAAAAATTACCCCACCCTTCATAGGGGTTAGTCATGGATGGGTAATTCCCATCTTGAACAATGTGTGTTTTGATGCCTGTCAATACAGGATATGTAGTGATTCCTAGACCTCTTGTGTTATGTCCATGTGAAAATCTAACTCTATTAATAATATGATTCTCATACTATCCTTTATCCTAAATGACTCTTTTCAAGTCATGATTATGTTTCTCACTAGTGTATGGAACCATCTTTCCCCAGACTAAAAAACACAATCATCATGATTTCATAAAATAAAACTACATGGTACATGTTCTATGTTGCAAAAAAAAAATCAAAACAACAACGTCCTCATTGTATGAAATTAAACTATAAAACCCCATAACGATCTAACTAGATAATACATTTCCCCTGACATCGGCCATCTACCATTCTATATTTAAGCACTATGTGCAGCATGATAGCTTCTTACATAAGATACATAGTGACTCCAAGACTCTAAATCATAGTCCAGTCAAGCAAAGAGTAAGAAAATTCTC
Organism: Viscum album; assembly: GCA_963277665.1. Classification (NCBI taxonomy): domain Eukaryota; kingdom Viridiplantae; phylum Streptophyta; class Magnoliopsida; order Santalales; family Viscaceae; genus Viscum; species Viscum album. The sequence goes on along the minus strand of OY728133.1, from coordinate 1,043,306,336 downwards.
CATCCATGTGTATGAGTCAGGCCCATATAGGGACCGTTTCATCAAGAAATATGTGTTTCTTGATTATCATTTTAATGGATACATAGTGGCTCCCATAAATCATGTACTAGAACCAGTCATAAAAAAATGAATGTATCCATCCCTACATATAAACAAAATTAGTGTAGGGGACTCTAATGTGAATCCTATTTATAGTTCCACGTCAATATAATCACCGCCACCCTACACATGAGTCAAATTTTTGTATGGAAGCACATTTAAAACTATATATGTATTGATACCAATAATAAATTTATGCAGTGTTTTGCCCATATGTATAATAATAGGTCTATCTGCATTGAATGATATAAAAGAATAAAATTGAAAATTCCCCATCCACGTGTATAGGGTAGACCTGCACAGGGAGTCTTCTCAGAAGTACATGTGTCCTAATTCTCATTTTAGAAGATATGTAGTGATGCCCAGATTCTTCATCCTAGTCCAACTGTCACAAATGAAAAATGACCATATCCTTTGTTAAATCACATGTGTTTGTTAGAATAAAACTTCTCCACACCATGTTTCTAACACCGAGAAAATTTTAGGTGGTATTAAGAGTTTCATTAGGGGATTCCCAACATGATCAAGGTGTATCTATCCACATTATGGTTTCAATGGTTCTAGAGGAAAGACATTAAATGGAACACCAATTTCCATACAACATGATGTTAAACTACACAGATCCATGAAATCCATAATTATTCAAATCTATTGACCTACTTCCTTATGGAGATATGTTAAACTGCATTGGTTTTTTAGAATAACATTTGTCTTGACTCTATTTTTGATGATAAATATAGTGATTCCTATACCTCATGTCCTAGTCTACACCATAGGTAAAACAAATTTCTACATCTCCCATATAAAATTAGAGATATATGAAAGATATATCGAGTGGTGGTTACTCATTTGTGAATCTATCAAGGAATTATAAATTACCCACACCCATACATATGATTCAGATAAATCTAGGGAATTTCACACACCACTAATAATTGTAGTCAGAATGCTTCTTACATACCCATGCCTATTACTTCATCTCTGAATATCATACTTTGTGCCCTAATTAATTTTTTATCATAAATATCTTCCTTTAGTCATCGAAAATGGGATGGGTTAGTGTCATGAGGACACATTTTTTTGTAAATAAATAATATTCCCCAATTGGATTTGAATAATTTTTCCACCAAATAAGAATTTCAACCAATGTAAAATTCATCACTAGGAATGGCCTATTTTAACCCCATAATAATAAATTGCATTTATTCCCCTTATAATTTCTTTGGATCCAAGAACCCCCACAATCATGGTTCACACCTTCCCCTATCGTCTCCAAGTCATGTCAAAACATCATGGCCCAATAATCCTCATGTTTTTCATCATTTTAATGACATGTGGCCCCAACCACATGAACTAAAACTACAAGACCCAATTTAATCCTCATCATATAGCGTTAAACTACATGAATCCTGATAACTACATATGGATTGACTCTCATTAAATTACATATGTAATGTGACCTTGATCATCAATAACAGATCCAACCATGAGAAAGAAATGTCTCCTATTTCTTATTCCTAAGTCAGACCTAAAAGGGAATACTATGACACTAAGAATACAACCTTCCTATAACTACATGTGTCTTGATTCATGAAATCAAATTATTTTATGTGATACCTAAATATCTGGGTCCATATATAATTGAGATCATAAATTGTCTTTCCATGTGCAAAGGTTATAAGTACATAGGGTACCCCAAAAGATCTATGTACAACATGATTCTCACCTTGACTGGATACATAGTGACACCCATATCGTATACCATAATCTGACCACAATAAATAATTCCCCACATCCTTATAGGAGATCCAGATATTCATCAGATATCCTAATATGAGCCTCACCCCATTCGTGAGCTCATTTTCAAAGTAAAATTTTCCTTTCCCACACAAGATTTTGATTGACATGTGGGGGCACCCTCCCAGAACTATTAATTTCTTGATTCCTTCCCTTATGGGATATGTAGGGATGTCCACCTCTCCAATACTGGGAGTAGACACAACAAAATAATAATATACATCCCCTATTCACAGGTCAGACCTCTATAAGAAACCTTCTCATACCTGTGTAATGGAAATATTTTTATCCATTCCCAAGAATTATCAACATTATTGCTCCTTTCATTATTTGTTACATTCCATTAAAATTAATAATTCTATGTCTAGAAAGGTCTAAATCCACAAAAATCTTCCAATTAATCATAAATGGAGTGTTATTTTCTTATATACACGTTTTTTTGACTATGCACAATATTCTATAGTTGAATCAGTATAAGTGTCCCACAAAAAGGCCTACCAACCAAGGGTAAATTCATCCCCATGAGAGGATTATTCTATGTCTGTTTCCCCAATGATTTTTACACCCCACGTCACTCCTATCTTTTATAAATCCCCTATATTAGAACTTATAAACATCCCCTTCAAGAATGGAGATGACAGAACATTCTTAGAATGATTATCGTGAAGGGTGAAATTATTTTTCCCTTCTTCAAAGCTAAATTTACATAAATTGTATCCCTCGAATTTCCTAACCACAATACATTAAGCTGATAGCTCTATGTCCTAGTTAAATGATGTTAAACTACACTAGGATCCATCCCTACTTTACACAATCTAAATATGTGTATGTGTTGTTTCTCATTCATTGTTAGATCCGACACAAATTCCCTCTTAAATTCAGACATAATTCCATTGACAATAAGCCGTTTGTGGTCTTGATAAATCAGAATTTTAAAAGATTAACTAACCATAAAAAATATGGGTTGGTCCCTTTAGTACACCTTTTTTTACTATACATAATATGCCCCAATCGTCTTTGTATTGGTTTCCCACATAAAATTCCTATCAACAAATGGAAAATTCATCCCTTAGAGAGGTTTTTACATCCTTTATATTCATTAAAAACATCACTCTATAAACCATTATTAGGATTAATCTTTATGTACTATATCATTATCATTTCAAGAATTTATAAATCACAAGACTAAGGTCCACAAAAATATCTCATTCATGTATGAAATTTTTTGGTACATTTTAAATTACTAATCCCTATTGGAGACCTTTCTCCATAATTCACATTCAATGTTATTCGACTTAAAACATTTTTCATATTATACTATGTTGTAAAGATCTAAACTACCCATGAAGAGAGAAAAAAACTCAATATGTGGAAATCCCACAAAGGGATCCCTGGAGAAAAATGTGTTCTTTCTTGTTAAAAATGTACTTCACACGATGTAGGAAAAATTTAGCATTAAAAAAGAAAAGAGACACACATAACTTGTTAGGTTGAAAACCCACAAATATCATCCAATTAAAATGAATATTAATGCTCACTATGCCCATACCACATAGTACTTGGGAAAAATTAGTGTGTTAATTGAAAATAAACAATGTTTATGGGGATTTCCATGTGTAGCTAATAATAATATAAACTAAACTCATTGATCAAAAAAGCTCAGGAAAAATATAAGGAATTACAAGATGATGTCAATTTGGTTATCCTATATTATGATTAAAATTGATATCCAGTAGTGATTGTCCTTTAAAACGCAATACCAATTGTGATTTATGAACATTGCAAGAAAATATAAAGGATAAAAATTAGATGAAAAACACATTTTCATATATTTGTTGAATGAAAAGGGAAGAGCATCCATATCTTGGAGTCTCTCTATATGAGTAAGACAATGTGGTTACAAAGCCTACTCATCAGGCTCATAATGGTAGATTATTGTTTGGTCTAAATACATTATGGATTAGTGGATCTCAGAAAATGTTGTAGTCTCAGCTTCTTCATCAGGTCATACTACCTCCACCTTCTCACCTATGTCCAAAACTTACATTTCCTCCAACTCCACCAACTATTTTCCTTTGTCAAATTCTACCTCAGTGTTAGCAAATTCTTGCCTGAGCTACCCTAGTTATTTGTTAGGATACTCCACCACTTGACAATGAGATTATGATGGCGTCCTATACTCCAAAATTACTCTTTGTCACACCAATGTAATGCCATTCTTCTCCACAACTTAATTAAGAAATATCTTCTTGTAATCAAAAAAATTGGCCCATTGACTCTGCATTTAATATGAGGGAGTGTAGAATGTGTGTTCTCTCTGAAGTAGAAATCACATATTTCATGATTTCCTAGATTAAAATGATAATCACATTCAGATTCCTAATAAATGAAAATATGGGACTTAATATTTGAAATTGTTCTTTGATGTTTATAAGGGGTTCTAAAAATTTGTCTTCATATTATCCTTCCATGGAAACACGGGGGTCATTTAATTCCTCCTTGTCCACCTCAGAATAACTCTTATATGGAAGGATATATTTAGGAATAATAACCCTCATAGAGTATATTGATTCCTCATAATTTCATGTCTTGACCCCAATATAGTGTCTTCCCTTACTGTATCAATATAGGTAGACGTCATACAATAAATTATTTCCACATATAGTTGTGGTTTTAACTATAGAATTTGAATATTTATATAGTTAACACCTAATCCCAGAAAGAAAATATAATTCCTGGAGGGGAAGAGAACTCACCTCAACTTTCAAGGACATCGACATCTTGAGCCACCAATATTCCATCACCACCCAACATAACGAATGTTACATCCTTAGTCTGAAAATTGACTTTGGGTTATTCTAGATACATGCATGTCGTATGATCATTATTGGGTGTTTAAAAAATAGCACAAATTCCTTTCAAAAGTACTTTAAATTCATGAATAACCAATACATAACTAGGGATGAAAGCTAGTTCAGATCATACTTGATCGTGAATCAATCACCCTTCTATGGAAGTAATCCCAATATGGATAGGATCCATTTTCTTAAAAAGCAATTAGACCACTAAATTCAACCCTTCTACTGGGGTAGAAGTCATTTGATCAAGAAGGGTCAACTCCCTGGGGCTTCAGATCCACCCAAAATCATCATTTATTTTGGTTTCCCCATTCGGATCATCTACCTCCATTTAATTTATCATGTTCATTTCCATAGGGGCGGGATTAATATGATCATGTGAATATTCAACATTTTATGTCTCTCACACTACTAGGACATAGGATACTCGATCATGAAGAGAACCCCCCCATGTTCATTGGATCCCCATAATATCCTAGATTTTATTTTCTTTCATATCCTCTTCAGATATCACAGTTGGTATTATCACCATTATCTATTAGGAAATAAGGGCTATAGATCTCTGGGATATTGTTTCATTATTACTTGTCAAACCTAAATCAATTCAAGAGTTTAATTATTAGTTAGTGAATGAAGACACTTAACATTAAATAAAAATGAATTATTATGACAGGAAACTGTAATCCCTTCCTTTGTGTGAATCATTAACTGTGGTTTCGGTTGGCATCTTGTGTGTTCCATAATAATGATCTACTATAAAGAATACTGGGTTGTGATAGAGGTGTAAATGCTTCGGTGGGATCCAGAAGGACCACCTCCATATTCTTCCTAGTCTCAGGGGAGCTCTCTCTAGTGAATCTCACATCTAATGAGATATTCTCCCCAGAAGCAGTACCCATTGGGGTGTATTCCATGGAAAATATTTTCAATAGAATCTCCCCAATCTCCATAAAGTACCAGGTGTAGGGTTTTAAGGACATGATTATATAAAGAAATTTAGTTGGTATAAATTACCTCATTATGAATATCATCTTTCCAAATTTTGATTACTATTGTGTTCTCTAATTGGTTAGGCTAGTAATTTGTGAAATTTTAAGTATGGATGTAGGTATCTATTTATTCTAGATATATATTCAACTCTTGATGATCATTTGGATTAGAATAACTTGAAGTATTAATGATCAATACAAATCGTATAAGCTAAATGGGATGTTCCTGGAGTGTTTCCCACATTTCCTAAATAGATATACTTTCTCTCTAGGTATCACAGAATTTACAATCCTCTGGAAATGAAACAATACTATGAATGGTTAATTCATGAGTATCCTCCCTATGAAGTGGGTTGGGTTCCATATGCCATATTTTATTTCTGGGAACTTCAGTCACCCTAGATCCCTCTGGGGATAAGACCTTTCATGAGCCCATATGGGGAAGATGAATTTCCCCAACCCCAGTTTTTTAAGGGTTGAATTCATCAGAACTACTAGATTCATGTATATCATTGTCAACATCTTCATTAACCTCATATCTCTCCATGAAAAGCACTAACCAATAATATTTATGTTTCTTCTTGTATGAGTGGACTGAATCATCAAGCTCTCTAAGATAGGTTTCCACACTCTCAGAGTCATCATAATTAGACATAGAATAGGGTAAAAAAACATAGTTGTATCCATTCAATGTGATGTCATCATATTTTATAAATTACCATAGTGCACAAGCCGAATAAGAACCCCTCAAAGAGTCCCATTGTCACAAAACCATCAGAATGGAAGCATTAGGAGGGATGGACGAATGAGGAGTAGATACAACATCATGGTAGGTTGAACCCAAGGCCCTCAAAACCATCCTTGGGAGTTCAAAAATGATGTATTTATTTTTATTCCTCCTTTTATTAGAATTAATGACACATTTCTCCCTTTCATCCTATGACACTTCATCGAATTTGAAGATGGGAATCGATTTTACAAGTTGATCTTTAGGGTATGATGTGTTCCAGACTTAATCATATGATCTAGTGTGTGTAGTATAGAAACACGACTAAGGACGAATCCCAATCTAGGATCATGATTTCAATAGAGTGAACATCTGTAAGAGTTTTCTAGAAATCATCAATTTCTCCTAGAGTACCATATTGATGTTTAGAGGAAACATCATCTAAATACAGTTGAACTAACAGGAAATTCTATAGAGTGTATACCCATATAATATAATTTATATGTCTATACATTAAATGAATGTGCCTTCTATCAAAGAGATAAGATATTCTATCTTGTAAGGGTCCCCCAATCCAACATTTTCTAAAGTACAAAACGGGGTAACGTAAGGATCATATATTAAATTATCATTATAGTTAAGTCAATCCATCATTTCCCAATCACTATATTCATATGTAATAACCTACCATTTTATTTGGAGGCATGGTATGATGAAAAAATATGGGAACAAAAGAGTGTATATATTTTTAGCTCTCAATATGGGATGGTACCTAGTCTCAAATAATATGGAGGGGACCCTCTATCTAGTATAGTGTCCTCCCCTCATGATCTTTCCCAGCATGTGGTAAATATTTTCCACCACTATTATTGGATGTTTGAAGAACCTACCAGCTGAAAATTAATCCACCATCATGAATGTCTTGACTCTGAACATGGTTCTAGAGTCATGCACTAGCAGCATCCAGCCACATAGAAATATGTCTAAAAAAGATACAAATCAAAATAGTCTGTCATTATTTTGAATGATCGTATATCCCCACTCATTGAAAGTACCATCTTCTAGAATGGTCCATTATAAACACATATGCCTATTTTTTAAATATTAGGATAAGTCATCATCCTTTATTCACAATTCTATTAAAAACTTTGTGGAGAAAATTTATTGATGCCAATGAAAAATTGGACATCTATCTTCATATTAGAGTCACAATTCAAAAATTAATTTTTAATTCCAATAGTTTTATTTCTAAGATGGGTTCTAATCCACATTGTCCCTAGAGGATGTTGATGGTAGAAATTAATCATACATTTTACCTATGATGGGTACCCAAAAAATTAAAGGGACATCCCATATAATGGTACCAACCACCCCATGAACCAAATGAATATTTTTAGGTCTAGAATTTATCAACTATGTTGTTATGTAATAGTTTCTTTAGTTTTAGTACGATTAGTAATGTGATATCTAGACCACCTTGTATAAACCCACGACTAGAAACTTAGTATTAAATTCCCCACAGATATAGAAGACCTAAAATTCCACCTTTAATCCATGATGAATGAGCCCCTAGGGAGATGGTTCCATTCAATGATTGAACCAGTTTCACATTTTTCATGTCCTTCCACATGATGTTGTGATAACAATGGACTTTTTCATCTAGAACGTACATAGTTTCCTACACCAACTAAGGAGAGAAGTTCAAAAATGACTAGGTATTGTGGGTTACCTAGATGAATACCCCCTTACTGATATATTTTCTTAAGGTATATTTATATTTTCAATTATCCATGTAGCATTATGATGTTTTAGGCATGGATCTGGAATCACAACATCAGATGGAAAGCCGAATCCATAAAGGGGAAGCATATTCGAGACTATAGACGCCCTTTGAATGTTGAAAAGAAGTCCCACCAATAGTATATGACTTTTCTTGATGGTGATTTTTTATTAAAAGAATAGATTATAAAATTCCTCATTCTATCAGCAGCATGTATGGGATTAGTAATAGTAGAAGAATAAGCCTCCCGTGAGGGTTCCATCATATGATCATCAATATAGATATTTAAATTATTTTTTTATAAAATATTAAATGTGTGAATCCCCATGAACTATTATTTTGAGAACCATTTTCCACAAAAACAGTCAATTCCAAAACTAATCAGTCCATAAAAAATCTGTTCAGAAAGAACGAACCTCACAAATACTGGCATACATACCATTAATTAAAAAATGCTCAAGCTGGTGTAGAGTTATATAATGAGGCATTGGTTCATAAAACCATCATTCTATGAATATTGAAGTTGGTATATAGAAGATCAATAATTATTTTTCATGGATGATACTTTCAGTTCATAGGTAATGAATTACAGTCCATGGAAAATATCGACTGTAAAATAAGTTCTACACAAAAGAAGGAGGTGATCAGAGAGTTTTTAGTGCTAAGATCTCCAAAAAAAATATGTTAAAATAAAAATGAGTTGATACATCTATTCATAGGAATGATCCCATCTATCAGGTCTACTTGTGTACCACAAATTGGTTCAAAACAGGACCACTTTCTACATTGAAAATTCCTCTTCTTTATCCAAATTATTACCAATTCCTATTGGTCATTTGATGGGTATTAAAAATTCCACATTCAAGAAGTTAATTCTGCCAAACATGGGAAATTAAAAAACACACAAAGAAGAAAGAATAAAATTGTTCAATGAGGATGAAGATATGAATGATGAATTTATCTCATGAATTAAAAATTTATTCGTAGACTGTCACTCTGCTAGGCATTCCTCTATTTCCATTACATTCCCAGTGAATTAAATAGTTCTCAGGAGGATATGGTTCCACTGGTTCCTTAGAATGAAACAAAATTCATTTATGGGGTTAGGCGATGATTTCCACCCCTACAAATGACCATCCCCATGAACTATATATTTCATGAGATGAGGTTGTACCTATAGAGCCTGGGAATGTAGAGTTTATTTGTGGGATTGGGAAATGATTTTCATCTATGCAAATAACTTATACCTCATTAGTGGGTGGGGTATCCTCTTAGGGAACCCAAAAAATAATCCTTACGGCCCATCGTGGATAACCATTCTTTCTTGTATCTGGTCCCTCCACTTTTCTATAAAAATACACCGAGGTTGATTAAAAAATGGGAAATAATTGTATAGATTTGATGTAGATGAGATAGAGGATAGACAAAATTAATATCCTCCCAGATGAATCAATAATGATACATCAATTACTAGTGGGTAATAATCCACTGCATATTAGTAAGAAGAAAATAATAAATCATATAGTCACCTAAAAACTCAAAACCCCATTTTCATACACTGTTTATCAATGCATCAATGGATGGAATCTTTGAAAATGAGAATCCCAAATAGAAAATCTCTATGCATGTGGAACCCTACCCCATGTAGAATGTTTTGATGTGGGAGGAACTTTCCCATGTGTTGAAAAAGGCTACGTGGATGGAACCTATACCCATGTAGCTACACTCTATGCCTGTAGAACCGAGATCTGTATAGAAAAATTATACAATCATGGTACCCTCACTAGTTTTGAAATATTCTATGCATTTGAAGACCCATACCTTTTAAGAACCTACTACACAAAAGGGGAACCCTATGGTGTTCTACTCTCCACCTCCCATGAGTCTCTTCTATCATATCATCATGCCCAATATCAGGACATCTAAAAACCAAACTATTGGAGTCTGGACATGGAATTATCTACAGTCTCTTGACATATATTACTAGGTAACATGTCACATCATAATATTCATCTAGGTCTATATACCCATTGTAATTTTAATGGTGTGAGTAATCACCATAATAAGGAGGACCCTCAGAAAGTATTTAGGTCAACATTCCAATGGTAAATGGGGTTCCAAACATTGAGTAGCCACACGATCCTCTCTATTATATAAAAGGATATAGGGGATCACTCTTTCCTTTTCCTTTTATTAGGAATTAGAACCCCCCACCCCCCCCCCCCTCAGAATTAATATTAGGGAATCCCTCTGAGTAATCCCCTTTTCTTTCTTATGGGAGGTGGAACTTTTTCTCCACATCAACATAGCATAGGATATAGCTAGATAAATCTCATGACATGACTATCATAGTTACTAAAATAAAAGACCAAATGGGAATACTCAACACCCTCTCAATCCTCCTTTGGTCTTCAGAAGCTCATACACTAGTGGATAGTGTGTAATCATGTGACCTTCAGATCTATTTCCCTATTTTATTTATCTCACGTGATCTTATAGGTTAGTGTAAATAATGGAATTTACATTCTCTGAAGCCTCAAATGGTCCCCCACTCAGTATATTTCCAAACTATACCCAAAAATATAGGAATTCCTCATAGATGTAGGCCGTGACAACAATCCTAATGGGACACTTTCATGCATAAGCCCTGATCATGTCCCTTCAAATGGGTATATTCTATGAATAAGTCCCAAAACCATGCCTTAATCAGATAAGGTCCAAATCATCTATGAATAAAGGCCATATGATCCACTTCCATTCATATTCCCTGATCATACCCCCTTAAATGGGAATCTCGCATATGTAAGCTCGAACACTAACTAAACTACATGGGCCTTGATTCCCAACTAACTGTGATATTTATTAATCCTCTCTAAGGTATGAACCCATCACCCAATTCCACTGTAATGTTATATGGGCCACATCCCTTGTATGGTCATATCAACCAAGGAGACCACATCCCTTTTATGACCCTGGGTAGCCTCAGCGTGTGTCCCAAACCATCTTTGACTTGGATCCTTTTGTCTGGACATCCTTGTCGAAGATGTTAAACTGAACTATTGGGTCCTTTCCATATGACCTTAAAAGGATATGTTCCATATTAAGTGGCACAAAACAATATGGTTTTTGATTCCCAACTATGTAGGATATTTCGGAATCCTACTTGAGGTCCAAACCCTGAACCAAAATCCACCCAAATATTATCCAGTTCTCATTTTGGTAGGGTAATATACACCCATTAGAATACATATCTTCTAGGCCAGTTGAACCATCTTAGTTAAAGATTCCATCTCTGACTAAGACCCATTTGCCTAGAATTTCTTATCACATGAAATTAAATCCCTTGGTTGGGTCCTCATCACATGACCTTAAAAGGTCGTGTTCCCTAATATGTGGAACCAAAATACATGGGTTATGATTTTTATCATGAGGATACACAATAATATAATTTTTTGGGTTCAATATCAACATCAAAATAATTCTTCCCCCCCTAGATGATGGTGACCTCTAGAGGACCCCAACACATGTCTTAAAACCAGCATCTTCGAGATAAACGACCAAATAATTTCTAATATATTCCTAAAAAGGATACTATTAATGGATAACCTCGGATACATACTAATGGTTTTTGAACACTTTTTAATTATTGATTCCTCATTAACTAATGGTGATATATTTATTCACACTTGGGAATGAACAAAGGATATGTGAAATTGTCTTAACACTATAATAGAGTCTGGGTATAGGAAAGAGACCCCCTACAAAGGGTGTGATTTACCCACATTTCTATCCTCTTGACCAATTTGATTATTTAAGATTCATTTTCCATGTTATCCAACGAGTACATGGAATTAGAAAGTAGGTTCATGAGCCTCCATGGATATGAGATACATTAGGTGTTTTCAGATCCATTAGGAAAATTTGTTGGAGTCCATTCAAAGATGTTGTACCTGATGTTAGTGATTTCACACCATTAAACACCTTGAAATTAACCAGTCTAGTGGAAATGGTTGTCATTATAAATAAATGTGAACCTTATGATAGACCTTCTCAATTAAATTATCATTTGTTTCTGTCCTAGAATCTACTCATTTCACTTAACCCATGGAAATGTAGGAATCATCCTCTGGGACATCCACCTTATTGGGGGTGTACATTATCTTGTGAATATTTCAGACGATTTCCTCTTTCCTACACATTTTTTGGATAAACTCGGATAGAATCCCACTTTAACTTGAGTTATGATCTCCATTGTGAGAGATAATATGAATAAGATTTTACATGTACACTTGATTATTTCCTTCAAATACAAGATAATAATTTTTCTTTATCAAATAGGGGATTTAAAAACTATGGTAGATCCTCAATGTTACCCCTCTAAATAGGTTTTAGATAGTGTAGTATCTTATTAGGATATTATAGTGGTCAGGGTGTACAACTCATGGGGATTCTAGGAAAAACTAGACATGTAACCAAGTCTTTAGGTGGTGTTATCTTTTTCAATGATCCTAAAAAATGGATTTTTTCTATTGAAGGATCCACATCCAGGCATATTGGTTGGAAAAATTTTAATAGATGCTCAAATATTAGATAGAAACCCCTCTACAATGTAATTACAACAATTTGTTGACTCTGTTAGGATCGTTTCCTCATTTAATTGGGCAATAAAATTACCATATCCACATGCACTTCTAGTTATTATTTGCCTAGATAAGTGAAAAAATTTGGTGTTAGAGGTATAAAAATACCATTGAGATCACTTATCAACCATTATTCCCAAGGATACTAATTTTTTAGGGTTGAGGGAATACCATTATATTTCCATTAGGCTTTTAACATATTGAGAAATCATAACTTTTGTAATTCTTTACCATACCCCACACATTCTAATATGATCATTGATAATATTAGTAGATCCCATGAGGAGAAGTCATATAATGTCAATTTTTTGGGATGGGGTTCTTGTAGCTTGTGTATACAGGCAGGTCATTTGTGATTCATATACCCCATGTTGGTTTTTTCATTAGTCCTAATACACTATAAAGGATTATTCCCATCATTTTTACATAATATTATCAGATTGAAAACCTACACTTATTCATCATTTTTAGATTTCCCTGAAAGAAGAAGATAATAAGGGAAAGTTCTCCCTACAACCTATCAATGCTTCTACTTTTCAATCTCGATACTATAACCATGATGGGATGGAATCATACCCAATTGGTGTACTAAAACAGAAATGGAACTGATTCAAGACATAAAGAGACCTTCATGTTAGTTCCATCATAATGAAAAAGTATCCTCTAATTACGAGGTATAGTATTTTAAGGATAATGGAATGTCAGTACCAATAGAAGATGATGTTTTAATTAGAGGATGGATAGATTATTTTATTTGAGAATGGATAGTATCATAATTCTCTCTCCTCACCTACTCTTTGGTTAATGAGGACCTTCCTTAAAAATATATAATACATGAATGTATCCTGATAGTTACTAATCATTTGGATGGATCCTCTTGAATTTACACTAAGATTGGTATAAAATTGAGACTAATTTGGAACTACATTCTTACCATAACTATCAAGTCTACAAAGGAAGAAATTCCCGGTGAAGGGGAGCACCACCGCCAGCTATTCCATAACCTAGGGGTTGGAGGATTTAATTATTAATGATTATATTAAGTGACACTAAAGATCTTCTTGTATCGGAAAAAACCATATAACTATGTGAGAGAGCTATGATAATTTGAAAATAGATGTTTTATTCTGTAATCTACAATGGATGCCTCATAACAACTAGATCGAAAGAAACATCCAGCCTCATAGTTTCATGATCATATGAGAAACATGGATTCATAAATTGAATCACATAAAAAATTCATAGAATTCATGAAGGTAGATCTCTCAACAGATTCTATTTTATTGGAGGCCACATGAAAATAGTGTCAATACTTTTCTTCATTGATTGTTTATATTTATCCCCTATTGATAGTTGAGTAAATTGAAGGGGAAACAATTTTGTATTTAATAGAATCCTCCCTCTATTCTTTGGATAATCTGAAGAACTCATTGGGCTAAATCTTATATTATTCTTGTTTTATATCTTTGGGCTAATCATGTGAGAGACTCAAAAACATTGATATTCCTCCTTTCCATTGTACTTTATTAATTATAATATCCTTTTAAATTTTTTCCTATTAATCCATTTACCATTAATCATTTTCTTGACACTTTGGCCGTATAAAAATTAACAAATACAATAATTTTCCCAAAATGAATAGAAGCCTCCAAATATAAACTTAAATTCTAAAATCATAATTGAATATTTCTTCCAGAATATCTCATGGATGAAAATATATATATATTCACAATTATTAATTATTAGTTTTTATCCTTTCTTAATTTTCTAGATTAATGTGATAAGCTTGTGGTGGATGTGACTTAGATAGGGAGTGTGCTGTAGTTTTTTTATAGGTTGATGGACCTAGAGAGCATTGCTAAATTTCTATTAAGGCTAGATAATGGTCCCTAAAATATTTTTATATCTTGTTTCCCCCATATTTTTATTATGAAATTGAAAGATATTGTTTGTGGGCATGGAATAATATTATTTTATAACCTCCCTTTGCAGGTTTTCAACATGAAAGATTTTACAAATTTTACATTTCATAAGTTATCAGTGTTTCATGAACTACATTCCATGACTAGTGAGTAGAGACTTGAGTTTTTCCTAGGGTTCCCTTTCTAGGTTTTCAACCAAATGAGAATCATGTATCTTTCAATTCTATATTTATGGTCTTATAGGACAGTCCTATATATCTAATATTATAGGTCGAACATCATGTACCCTATATTGTTGTATTTAAGGTCATATAGCTTGGACCCTATGTTTATGTAGAATAATGTTCTATATTGTGGACATTATTTTTTTACAATTTAGTTTCATATAGCTATGAACTTATTTTATTGTATTTTAGGTTCATAGAACATAGACATTCCATTATTGGGTTTTAAGGTTGTATATATCAAACCCTAATTAGGTGTATATTATGGTCATATTTCTCAGACCTTTATTAATTTTATTTTAGGGTCATATATCGCATACCTTATATTTTTTTCATTTCTATTTGTACAGTTAAAACGTTATTTTTATATAGTTTATGTTCATATAGTTTGAATGTTCCTTTTCAATATTTTAGGTTTGTATAGATCATACCTTCTATTTATATATATTAGGGTCAAATATTTGGGACCTTATATTATTATAGTTTAGTGTAATATAGCTTGAACCTTCTATTATTTTTGTTTAGGGTTATATAGATCTATCATTTTATTAAAATATCTTAGGCTCATATATCATGGACTCTCTATTGCTATATTGTTTGGGTCATACAGCTCATACTGTGTATTATTGTATTTTTTGGTTATATATCTCAGTCCATTTTAATGGTTCTGAAGGATTTTTGTTCATGATGAGTTCTAACACCCTTAATAATTATTGAAATTATAAAATATATATATATATATATTATTTAATGGTTTAGATAGCATAAATCCTTATATGAATTATAAAGGATGAATATTCAAGATGGGTTTGGACACGCTACATCTTTACTGATAATGAGTTTGGTAAATTGATATTTAATTTGAAAGATATTAAAACCAATTGTATAATTATATTATAGGACATGAAAACCATTCCTCAAGGAAACATAATTGAATAATATGGAATTTTGTAGAGTCATTTTGGATAATTTTAAATTAAATTGAGGATTCATATACCACTCTAATGTTTCTAGGGATCAAATGGATCCAAGGCCTTTTTCTAATGAAGATAATATGCCACTGATTGATGATAAAATTACATGTGTATAGATTTAACTCATGAATGGTCAATATGAAGGTTCCTAACCCATTTATGATGAATGTGGGTGGTTTTTTAGGATTCAAACACTTTGAAAGTGATGTATGGTATGGATGAAAGAATATCCCCGCAGGGTTCTGGCACCATATAGAGTAGTTATATTAATATATGTGAGGATTAGTCCTTATACCACATGTTTTTTTTCACTTGATAGGTACCATTAAAAGGTTTAATATTAAATTACCACATTATTTATTTGAGAATACATAAATTACATATTGACTTAACATCGAGGATATCAAAACTATTGTATAGTTTATCCCTAGAAATTTTAAATGACACCCAAAGAATATCTAATTTAATGAGTTTTGAAGACTGGTGGGTTCATATTGACAATTAGTAATGGTAGAATCTCATATGAAACATAGTTAGGACAACATCTCATGGAATTTAGGGGAGAGGGCCTCTCCACCTTGATCAAAACATCCTCTATAAAGAAACACTTGGTCATTATACTATTTTTCAATTATTCCTAGTGGGGTCTTTTCTAATTTGGATGTCCTTGTTAGAAACAATCTATATGGAGGAACCAAGTAGAATAAATTAAGACTATGGGATTTCATGAGAAGTGTAAAAACTCAAGTAATTCATGGGTATTAAATAAGACTTAAAATAAATGAAGGTAAATTATGGAAAATGTAATATTCAAGAAGGGTTCAAATGCCCTAAAGGTTGTGTGACCACATACTAAACACATTATCATGGTGGGGGATGTGATTAATCATTACTAAAAATAAATCCTATACCATATGGTTCCTACCTGTATGGACTGGTTTTTCCTAGGACCATTTAGAATAAAATAAGATATTCATCACATTTTGTTTGTACAGTAGATTTTCACTATACTCCAGATAGGAAGAGCATAGTGATTGGAGACATGAGTTTTTCTCACACCTCCCTTTTCATGTTTTAATTATGATAAGTTTTATTTCTATTTCACTAGAAGCTTAGGGTCATGTGATTTGGACCATTATAGTAATATATTAAATTTGATATAACTTTGACTAAGTTTCACATAGTTTAAGATCATGGAACTTAGACCTATTATTAGGGGAGCATTAAAAACATCATAATTATAATTCCCAAGTATGCATATACTCCAACAACCTTTTGAGAAAAATATGGTGGTAAGGAAAATCATAGATAGAGGTTCCCATATCCTAGGTTATGGTATGGAACATCTATGTCGTGGATGAACTTCCATCAGCCCTATATGATGAGTTTCACAATGATGATTTTATGGACCAAAAGGAACATAAGGCCATTTTTCAATTTCAAGATTTCTATTGTAGAAAAAGAAAGGGCCCTATATAGATACAACTCATACATAGTCAGGAATATATGTCCTTTATACTTTCCAAGGGCATTTTGATATTTTAGGTAATCCAAGATGCAAAAAGAATGTAGTGTGATTTATAAATTGAGGTTATTAAAAAATTATGGAAGCACCCCATGTTTGGTTTTACCATGATCATGCATTTATGGTCCTTTGATAAGGAGGGATTATGGATGATTGTTTACAAAATTTAATATTCTTTAGTAGAGATGAACCTACCAAGTCATTGGCCATCATATAATAATGATGTAATTGTCATGCAATTTAATATCATTCCACCAGAATATTTTCCCTAAATTTTAACATCATGTGGCTAGGTCTTGCGAGAGAACTTGAAATTATGAAATCATATAAAAACATATACTAAGAATTTATTTGGGATTTTTAAATATGGGAGAAATTTCCATCCATTTAAAGGATAACAGGAAGGAAACTATTTGTTGATGCCTTTTTTTCATAGATATGACTCATGTTAAAGATTCTTATACATAGATATGAATCATACATAAGAGAAATGACTTGGTATAACATGAACATAATCAATAATTTTATTTTCATGCATGGTAAACCGGAGCTGGGGGAATATGAATAATATGTGGTAGGGATTCCATGGGTTTCCCTATGATTTTTGTAAGGGAAGGAATCATGTAATATATGTACTCACAAAGACGCCAATTTGTCCTATATGAAAAGGCATAGAATAAATTTTATTTTATGTTTTCAATTGGGATTGGATTTTATGAACATGATCATCACTATATATCCATTGAAAATAATAATGAATCTAAGCATAATACTAATATAGATCTATACATTTACCATGCTCATATATGGGAGGAAATATTTTTTTCCATACACAGTATTTATGAGGCATACTATTCATGGATTCATCTCAAATTTAGGAAATGAAAATTAATCCCCATCAAAGATAAGAGCTGTTAGTGAAGTGAAATATTGCAATAAAGATTACAACACTAATGTATGCTGATCCTTTCTTTTTTTCTTGAATTTTAGGGTTAGAACCAAAGATGGGTAATCTGAGCATCGCTTTTATCCTATAGGAATATTACTCAATCCATGGGTTTTTTGTTAAATTAGAAGGAAATTTACATGGATATGAATTTAATTTAGGTGAGAGGGGTATGTTTCTCCTCAGAAAAGTTCTCACCCTCTATCATCCTAGTAAACGATCTCTAAATCTCGATGATTCCATTTTGGAGAATAGATTTCATTTTGGGAGAGTCTTACACTTGTGGGGAATATTTGTAGTCTCATTGACCAACAAGGTTGATTGCTTTCAAAATAGATCAAGCAACAAGAATGATTTTGAATATGGAAAACCTAATGATAGGCCTATGAAAATGGATATAATAATCCCCATGTATCTTGATGGGTTGTGAATCAAGCCACATTTAGTTTATATAATTGAAGGTTCCTAACACAACCAAATATTGTGTGTAGGGACATGGGATCTCATTATTTTATATATTTTGGTAGGTCATAGAATGAATCGTTTGTGAATCCCTAAATATCATATCCTAATAGATTTCAAACCATAAATAGTTCTTATAAAGACACCCAAAATTGTTGTATCTCATATAGAGAGTGGGGTGACTTTTCATTTCCTCTTGTTCTATCTTGACAGCATAGTTAGCTAAAGGTTCCTCAAAATATATCGATCTCATACATTGGGAAAGTTCATCTATGTATCATATTCCTCTATGGGGATAGATAATTAAATCTTATCACAGCCTCATGGATATTGTCCACACATCCTTTCATAAATATTGATCTCATGTAAGCATTTGGTCTCACAATATGGCCCAATATATGAAATATTTAGTCTCTCATGATGTACAAAAAGGCTATGTCTAGATGAATGACTAACATAGGGAATTTGGTTGTCCACAAGTGATGCATACCCCAAAATGAAAGGGTATAAGAAAAGATACTATAATCTTTCTTTTATAATGAGTAAAATGTATAGACGTTTAACATCAGTGTAATATAAATCCATATAAATATTTGGGATATAGGAAGTGTAAATAAAAACCCAATAATATCTATGACAGTGGGATGTGAAGATAAGTGGGTGCAATCTAACAGTTAAAAATGTTGGAAACACATATCGCACATAGTCACGAAAAAATATCATAGATTATGGGTAACCTTTAATCAAGGACCAAAACAACCACTAGGTTTCATCTCTATGGTGTTACACTATACACCAGTGAATCAAAGTAATGTCCCTTTATATAATTATGTACCAATTAACAATATTCTATAGGGGACAACTAAAAGTACGTGTGATCAATGTTCATGGGGTTCCAAGAGAAGTGTCTCATATCAACTAATTGGTTGGTTTTAAATCATTTATGGAAGGTATAATGATGGTTTATAGATAAAGTAACATTAAAGAATGGTTAGAGAACCCTAAAGGCTAAGAAAAAACGTATTAAAAAATTTAGTGAAATGATAAATCACGTAATTATTGAGTATACAACCATGAGAGAAAACGACTTGTTCACTATAAATATCACATTCTGTGAAGTTTAACATCATGTGACATGGACCATATACCCTAATATTAAATAAAATACACATCAATATTACTTTTCAGGGTAGATTTATTGGTTCTCTAATCCCATATGTGTAACACCCCAAGTTTCTATGAACCTTATTTTTTCTTGAATAAATTTAATTTTTCTTTATTTCTTTCATTGCACTAAGTAAAACATTCCATTAGAAAGGAATTTAATTTGCATACATTACAAACAGTATAGGCTTGGTGTACATTACATGAAACATTGACATGGAGTATGTTACATGCAACAGCAATGTTTCAATGAATCATAATTTTTATTGTTATAATTATTTAAATGATATAATTATAACTTAGGAGTTCAACATAGTAATATGAATAGCAATAAATATTTTTCAAATATTTATTTATATTTATTATATTTAAATAATACATATTTATAATGAAAGATATTATTTTTTGGTAGAGTCCATATAGGTTTAAAAATACTATTTTCTCAAAGAAACTATCTTTCATATACCCCTATGAAGAAAATAATATTAATTTTATATATGTTTAAAAATTTAGTTTTATAAAATGAACATAATTTTTGAATTTTTAATATCGAAATTAGATTTGGGTGAAATTTTGGGATATTTTTGTGTAAATTAATTTTTAGATGAATAGAGAAAAATACCTGATTTTTATTCAAATATAATTTTTCATCATATTTATTTTAAGGATAAATAATATTTTAATTTTTTTTAAAAAAAATAGGTTATATTTTTTTTCGAAAAAACCAATTTGGATACATTTATCAAATTTTACATTGAAATAGGATATTAAAACACATAAAATATTTGAATGTTTTTACTTTAAGAACATACATTATAGACCTAACTACAAGATTACTTTTATATTTACATCTATCTCTTTTGTGATTGGAATTAGGAAAAATGGATTAAATATTTTGAATCAACATAAATTAAAATTTATAATAATTTATACTTATTTTTTTAACAAAAATAATAGTCAAATTAATTTTAATTAAGTAAATTAATTAATGTAAAAATAAGCTTAACTAAAGACAAATCTTTAAATTTAAGACCCATAATGACTTAGAAACTTGTATAAACCCCATTTGATGGACATTATTCGGACATCAGCCTTCTATTTTTGATTTTTTCTTGGGTTTTATGAATTTTTTTAACTAAAAATGCAGGTACACCAAACTTGTTTTAAAAATGGTAAGTGTGTCATTTTCCTTCCCTATAAAAGGCCACCACCTCTTCCTCTTCTTCACACCTCTAAAACCTCTTAGGTTTGCCTATGATCTACCAAATATACTTACCAAAATCCATTACATCATCGTAGAAGTATTCCATTTGTTAGAAAGAAATCCAATGAATATTTTTTCCGTAAACCAAATGGAGTTACACGTTTAATAGGTAATGTCTTATCTGAATATCATTTCTTTTATTTTCATTCTACACACCCTCAAATTTTTTAATTTCATGATTGTATAAAAATGTATCATAAATATAAAAGGATGTTTTTTTCTAATTTTTTGACCAACACTTACACACACCTCCTTCTAATTGGAAATGAACATACTGATTACGTGTACAGCGAACTACCGCCTCAGTAAACGATGATTATTAATTTTTCCAATACTCGCACTCATGGTGGAAATTATGATGGGAACTATAACTAAATATCATATATATTATATTTAGTTTTTATTTAATATAATTTAATTCATTTACTTCAAATATCTTTATACATTCCACTTAGTGTATATACAATAATTTCATTTGAAGAAGTGTAGACTATCACCCTCTCAACGTGATATGATTCATTCATACACTATGTGGAATCTGTTAAGAATGGTTTTTGTGTCTATATATAATGTATATGATACCATTAATATAATATAAAAATGATATATATATATATATATATTAGTTTCATTCATTCAACACGATAATTTAATGGAAACGGTGTTGATGCGAATGTACGACCTACCTTCTCTACGGACAGTGTATTTTATTTCATAATTATAGAATCATTAGATTATTATAATAAAAAAATGATGAATATAAATTATATTTAAATCATTTTTAAAATTAATTTAATAATTATATTACTTTAATGACCAAATATATAACAAATTAAGACACATGAGAAAAACAAAACGGATATTACCCGAAGTGAATCCTTAACAAAGAATTGATAACAATAGAGTAATATAAATCCATAATCAAACCATATATAGAATTAGAAGATAGAATTTTGTTTTTTTATGTATTTATAAAAAATATATATTTATTATATCAGACTTTTATATGAGTATGAAGAGATTCAAGACACATAGAAAGAGGATTCCATCTCACTTTTTATTTATTTGAGATACATGCTTTATTCACCACCAATACCATTTGTGTGGGATTTTTACATCCCTTGGATGTATTAAATGATTATTATAATTAAATATATGTGTATTTACATATTAATTCTTTGATATTTATTTCATGGGGTTTAGGTTTGAGAAGTTACTAAATCGATAAAATAGTTTAGTCTCGATTTACATTATTTGAGAATCATGTTTTGTTATGAACATAAATTCTATTTAGAGGTATACATACTTAAATATTACATTTTATATAATGAATATAATTATTTTCATGAAATTTTAAACCTCATGTAATTTATTTTTCTTACATAGATAGTATGATCCCAAGTAACCAATTGGAAAGAGTTAATTAAAACAACCTCATCGCTCTTCATGATTGTTAATGATTGTGATTATTTGATGAAATACTATGATCTATATCTCAAGAACACTCATTTGATTCATTATAATATGTTAATTAAATATAAATATCCATGTATTAGTACCATTTTCTAATCATTGGTACTTAATATAACTAATAAAAAAAATTAAGAAAAATTTGACCATAATTATCTCTGTCTAGAAGTCTATTTTATTTCAAAAAAAAATGTTTTAAAAAAAATTCAAAAATGATTTGAAATTATCCTTGAATATTATTTTCAATGAAAAATGATTTAAAATGTTCTTTTTGTATCAAATCATCCTTTATATGTTTTAGATATATTTTCAAGTAAAAAAGGTTTCCAAAGATATTCTATTTTAAGAATCATTTTTCAAAGAATAAATGATATTTTCATCAAAAAATGATTTTAAAATATCATTCCAAATTATTTCAAATTTAAGATGAAATTAATTTGTGTTAATCATGAGTTTCTTGGGAAATATTCCATATTTCAATTCATATTTATTCTTTAAAAGGGTTATGCTTTGATAAAATGATTTTTATGAAACGTGTTTATATTTGATGGGATATATTCTTTGAAACCCTCTTCTTTTCATAAGTTCAAATGAAATGATAATGAAATTTTTTTCACAATTTATGATATAATTGCATTTTTATAATATCCATTCGATTTCATGGGTTATGATATGACTATTAATGACTTATGTAACATGAATGTTTTATTTCATTATTATATGGGTGGGACCTATATATCCCTCTAATGCATTGTGTAATGATTTATATCTCATGAGATAGACATTAATGGAATAAGAAATCAACCCAGTTTTGTATTATAGGTTGGGAATGGTAAATTAACTCAGATCAATATTATATGGCCGGAATAGGGATTGAACTCATTTTCATAATAAAATGCTAGAATGGGGTGTGAACCTTATTCAATAAAAGACTTTTTCCACCAAGATGTTCTTGGAAAAAATTCCATGACTAATGTAGAAATCATTATATACATTCTTACGTGTCTTTTATAACTGCAATTTGTATTCCAATATTGTGCTTTCATGGATTATGTTCTTTATTTCCTTTTGATTGAAGTCTTATAAAGTACAATGATTCATGTTTATGGTCTTTGATATGTTGGGTAAGATCTTCTATTTTTATTATCATGTTCTCATACCCTTATTCTCATGATTATTCTTTTGAATCTCCCTTGTTTACCCTTACTGAGAATCTATGCTCACTCTTTTTTATGTTTCCTTCCCCTAGGTTATGAAGATATGTATTATGTTTTATGTGTTCTAATCATGAAGAACATAGTGGAAGATAATGTTTCTCATTTATGTACCAGTATTTATGTCTCAAATGTTCCAGTGGAACTAGAATAGAATGTTCATTGAGATTTTTTTTGTGTAATGAATTAAGTGTTACACAAAAGTTATTTAGAATTAATCTATGAAAATCAAGGGTCACTATATATAGTATCAAAGAACAGTTTTAGTTAATTTTATTAGCTGCTTTGTGAAATTTTTAGTGAGACACAAAAGGACATGTCTAAGGATATGTCTAAGGATAATGAAAATTATAATAAAATATAGTGGAATTTTTTAAAAATATATAGTGATTGGTTTCCTAGAAATACATCCTTGTATTGATATTACATGTTGATGTGGATCTAAAATATATGTATCTAGGCAAAACAAATCCGAAAAGATATTTTGTTCCTGACTCGGGTTAACTTGGTACAAGACAATGGGACTTGTTGTACGCCTGGTTTGACACTCCCAGGGGATATACATTGAGAATTTTCAAGAACTTCATGAATCATTTTTGGGTATTTAAATATATGTTGGCTATTTATAAACTATGATTAACCTAAAGTTTCATCTATAAAATAGGTTTTCATAAATTATACATTATATAAGTGACGTTTCATGATTATATTTTTCCTCACTATGATAAAAGCTACTTACTCTATGATTTTTGGATTCATACAAAGGATATATCCTGATGGAACCATGATAATGGTGATTGTGATAGTTAATGAAATGATTGTCCTGGAAAGAAATTGGATTCTATGGGAGGTGGAATAAAAAATCCTGTGTCTATGCTCACACATCTTTTTTAAGTTGTGAATCATTCTAGACATCCATATGATCAAAGGAAGAAATAACATTTTTTTGAGTCCATAATGAGAAAACATCAACCTTATCTCAGAGGGTCTTCTGATCCACTTGTTGTTGAACAATATACTAGTACGATTGAGAATATGTTTTTTATCCACCATTATTTGGATCATGATTAATGTATTCAAGTTGTTTATTGTTTAGAAGGTGATGAGAACTAGTGATGAACTATTATTAAGTTTAAGAGGAATCGATATGAAATTTAATCTGTATCCTTGGACAAGTATAAGAAATTATTTTAAATAAGTACATTCCTTATATTCCTCATACCAAGATGGATAAAAACATCCTTGATTGTAGGAAAGGGGATAAATACTTTGTCGATACCTATGAGGCTAATTTCACAAGACTTTCAAGGTACACATTAGGAATTATAATCCAACCTAAAATTAATGTTTATAGGTTCTTTAGTGTCTTAAAGACAACTTTCAGAAGGGAATTTTCCATAAGATAATTTTTTATCTACAAATTTATTGTGTGTTGTGAATTCAATATTGAAATGGAGGTTGGAGTGATGTATCAAACTCATGGTTTTGACAATAAATGGAAGATGGAGTTCAAATAAAACTCTAAAAACCCTAGAGAAAAGAAGATGGGTATTTCTTTATACTCTAAATGTGTGAATACGCATGGAATATTTTTACTTGTGGTGTCTACTAAATGTATTAAGTGCAGAAAAAAAGGTCACAGGTAAATTTATTGTCAAAATTAAATGATGAAGTTTGCTCAAAATTATAATAGAGATAAAACCGCACTGAATTCCCCTCCCATGATTCAGTTCTACAAGTGTAAGGTGAATGAGAATTATTCTAACCACTAACCAAACCTAAGGGCTGGAAATGATGATCGATGTCCACAACCTCTTATGTCGAGGTACAAGTGGAAATCTCATGCAATTGATATTTCTAACTTGGGGTGAGATAACAATGTGATGAAAGGTACACATACCATTACTCTATAACTAATAATGTCATATTTGACTTTGGATCTTCCCACTCTTTCATATCTAAATAATTTTTTAAAGGTGTCAATATTCCTCCAAAATAATTATATGTTTAATTACTAGTGGAAACCCATAATGGTATGATTATTACAACCCTTGTCTATGATTCTTCTACGATTGAAGTTTGTGGGAATGTTCTTCATGAAAGACTTTTCAATATTCCTTTGGTTGAATTTGATGTCATCTTATGAATGTATTGGATTTATCTTCATTAATTTAACGTCAACTGTCATGGAAGGGGGGTTGTGTTTGATATTTCAAACCCTAATGTGATTATCCATCGATGTGACAATAAGCATGAACTTCATGTGGAGATTGCGTCTAATGTGTGGGTTTTAATTCCCATTCAAAAGGGTTTTCTATCTCAAATGGTTTGTGAGGAAATTGAAATTTATGATATGCCTATTGTTTGAGAATTTATGGATGTCTTTCTATAAGAGTTTCTTAGTCTTCCATCTATACATGAAGTTGAGTTCTCAATAGAACTCATACGTGGTTCAATACCCATTTTAAGGAATCCTCATATAATGACCAAAATTTAGTTATAGGAATTAAAGAAACAAATCTATGAAAACCTTGATAATGGATTAGTTCAGACAATTATGTCTCCATGGGGTGCACCATTTCATTTTTGTTAAATTTAAACAAGGAACAATGAATATCTACATTTATTATTCGAAGTTGAACAAAATCATAATCAATAACAAGTATATTCTTCCCCAAATTGATGAATTATTTGATCAAATGAATGGAGATCAATACTTTTCCAAGATTAAAATTTGTTTTGGATATCATCAATTGAGGGTCAAGAAAGAGGATATATCTGAGATGAAATTCTATACAAGGTATGTACACTATAAATATATAGTGATTCCCTTTGGTATTACTAATTTCCATGATATCTTTATGGATTTAAGGAATAGAGTCTTTAGATATTACCTTGATCAGTTTTTGGAAGTCCTTATAGATGATACTCTTGTCTATTCAAAGAGTAAAGAAGAACATGAAGATCACTTGTGAATTGTACTAACTACCCTAAAGAGTAGCTATATGAAAATTTTACAAAGTGGGAATTTTGGCCACAAAAGGATACATTTTATTGGCACATAATCTCAAGATATGGTATAGAAGTATATACATCAAATAAATAATATATTGAATATTTTCTGAGACCAACCATGGTGATTAAGATCTATAACTTTCTTGGATTAGCAGGATATTATCAACATTTTGTTGAGAATATATCACAACTACCTAATCCATTGATCATGTTAACTCACATGGGTGTTAAGTTACTATGGATAGATGAAAATAAGGAAAATTTAATGCAACTAAATAGAAGTTTAGTCGGTGCACTTATCTGTAAATTACCGAGTAGTGGAGAAGGGTTTGTAATCATTAGTGATGCATCAAATATGTGGTTGGGATTTGTTTTGTAATATATAATAACATGGTTATCACTTTTGCCTCATGGTAGTTAATTATTCATCAAAAAAATTAACCAACTCATGATTTGGTGTTAGAAGTGGTAATTTTTTCATTAATGATATGGATGAATTATATTTATTCATAAAAGTTTAAAATATATACAGATCATAAAACTCTAAAATATAAATTCTCATAGAAGGAGATGAAAATTCTCTAAAGAATATGGTTAGAGTTGATAAAGAATTATAACTGCTCGATACATTCCCAACCTAGTAAAGTGAACAAGGTGGTTGATACTTAGAGTTTGAAGGATCATACTAGCTTATCCATTATGAGGATCACAAAAGATCCAATATTTCTGTATTTTTAGAGGATGGATCCAGAAATCCAAAATGAAGGAGGAAAAGTATTGTATTTATCAAATAAATGAACAACCTTATATACATGTGAATATTGAGGAGGAATTTATGGAAGATGAATATCATCAAATTAAATTGAGAAATGTTCTAGAGTTTTACCTTGATTAGGATGGAATGATAGAGTTTCAGAACTGTGTATTTGTTCCTTACATAACATATTTGAAGAAAGATTTATTAGTGGTAGCTCATGGTTCTAATTTCTTATTAATCCTATAAGTTCAAATATGAATAGGTATTTTAAATAATATTTCTATTGGGATGGAATGAATAGAAATATCTCAGAGTTTTTACCTTGATGCTTGTTATTCCATTAATTTAAAGCTAAAATAAGAAATTCTAAAGGGATGTTGCATCCATTACCCATATTGTGATGTACATCAGAGAACATCAGAAAATATTTTTTCATAAGAATACGCAAAACCTTTAAATGGGTTTAATTATATATTGGTGGTAGTCAATGTCCATACTAATATAGAACACATCTTCACTATAAGAAAAAATATACCTCTTGATCATATTTCTAGGATATACATTATAGAAGTGGTAGGGTTACAGGGAGTACCACGTTCTATTGTGTCAGATTAGGATCCAAGGTCCACCGTAATGTTTTGGTGAAGTATTCATAAATCACATAACACATAATTGTGTTTCAACACATCTTATCATCCTCATGTAGAAGTTCAGTCTAAAAGAAAAATTCAACCCCTATATGATATTTTGAGATCTTATACACTAGATTTAAAAGGAGGTAGGGATCAACACCTTCTTCAACTTGATTTTTCTTAAAAATGTAGATTTCACTCAGTAATTCATATGGAACCTTATAAAGACTTATCTGGGAAGTAAATTAGAGATCCAATTTGATGGTATAAATTTTGATAAAGAAAACTATTGGGACCTGAAATCGTTAAACGAATGGTTGATAAGTCTAGAACCATTTTGAATCACATCAAGGAAGCTTAAAGCCATCTGCAATCTTATGATGATAACTGTTAGTGTGATCAAGAATTTGATTTTGGGGAAATGTTATCTTTATGAATCTCACCCTAGAATAATGTTTTCATATTATTAAAGAAATGGATATTAATCCCTATTTATATTGGTCACATTAAAATTATTGAACATATCAGGACGGTATCATATCACTTGGAACTTCCTAAAAAATTTATAAATTCCATTATGTATTCCATGTATCACACTTAAGTAATTTAATACCTGACCCTTTAAATGTATTGAACTCCGAGGTCATAACATTAGATTAGTATCTTTCTTACCATGAAAAACCAGTTGAAATCTCGGATTTAACTGAGAATGTTCTACGAAACAGGTCCACTCACCTAGTCAATTTGTTTTGGAAAAATCAAAAGTAATATAATCTCTGTGGGAACATGAGTTTATGATTAATCATAAGTATACTAATTTTTACTCTAATTATTAATTTTTATGGTGAAATTCATTTTTAAGTGGGTATGATGTACCACCATGAGTTTTTGTAAACATTTTTTCTAGATTAAGTAAAATTATTATTTATTTCATTCAATGAACTAATTAAATAATTAATTTTTCATCAAACAGATATGGATTAAATTAAATTAAACATTTACGTGGCATACATTACATGGAATAGAGACATGGTGTATGTTACATACAGAACTGATGTTTTTATGAAACATAATTTTATTATTATAATTATTTAAATTTGATAATTATAACCTTTTTGTTAAAATTATTAAGATGAATATTAATAACTACATTTCAAATATTTTTTTATCATTTTTTCATATAAATAAAACATATTTATAATGAAATGTATGCATTTTGGTAGAGTAATTATATGTTTAAAAGTACAATTTTCTCAAAGAAACTAATTTTCATGTCCTATGAAAAAATACAATTATTATTATACTTATTTATAAATTTAATTTTTAAAATAAAATTCATTTTATAATTTATTATTTTTAAATAATATTAGGGATAAAATTTGGGATTTTATTTAGAAACTTCTTTTTTGGATGAATACTAAAAAATACAAGATTTTAATTCAAAACTAAATTTTCATCTAATTTAATTATAAAGATAAATTATATTTTAATTTTAATTAAAAGATATATTAGATTATATTTTTATCAATAAATTGAATTTGGGTTTTTGAAACTAATTCCACATTGATATTGGATATGAAAACATTGCAATATTTGGAATGTTTTTTCATTAAAAACCTGCATTGTCGACCCAACTGCGAGATTAATTTTACATTAAATTCTTCCACTTATATTATTGGTATTTAAATAAATTTATTAAATATTTTTAATAATTATAATTACTAATTTCTAAAAATATTAACTTATTTTTGACCAAAAATATTAGTAAAGAAAATAAAAATTAATTAAATAAATAAAGGTAAATTTAAGCTTAAGTCTAGACTAAACCTCAATGTTTGGAGCCAAAAATATTAATAAAATTGTCCAATACCATTTTATAGCCATTATTATTCCATTATTGAGTTTTTTGGTTTTTTATGACTTTTGTTAGGTAAAAAAGTGGGTATACCTTACATGTTTTGAAAAATGCCACGTGTGTCCTTTCCCTTCCTTATAAAAGGGTACCAACTCTCCCCCTTCATAACACCTCTCTAATCTCTTATGTTCAGACATGATATGCCCAATATAACATCCAAAATCCCTACGTTCCATATAATCCTTCCCTTTTGTGGAAGGTTATCCAAGGAGGCCTTTTGGTACAAACCAAAAGGAGTTACTCGATTAAGAGGTAATGTCTTCCCTCAAACTCCTTTCTTTTATTTTTTTCTCCACCCACTAAAATCTATTTATTCAATAATTTTGTAACAAAATAAGTATAAATAATATACTAGAATTTTTTTCTTCTATGTTTTTACCAACACTTACACACACCCCCATCTAATGGGTACTGAACATACGGTTTACTCGCATTTTGAACTACCGCCTCATTAAACGATGATTATTAATTTTTCACTTTATCGCTTCTTGTTGTAAAATTTTTGAAGTAAAAACAATTTATATAAGTTATATGTTATATTTAATATTTATTTTAACTTATTTAATCCCTTTACATCAATTATATTTTTACATTCCATTTTATGTAAATAAAATAAGTTCATTCGAGGAAGTGTGGACTACCGCCCCCTCAACACGATATGATTCATTCCTACACTACATGGAATGTACTAAGAATGGTTTTATTAAATATATATGATATATATGATATAATAAATATACTATAATATTTATATATATATACTTATATTCTGTTTTACTTTCTTTTTTTCCACACAATAATAAAATAGAAATAACATTCATGTATATGTATGATGTACTGTCTCTTGGAATGGTATATTCCATTCCATACTTCAATAATATATGAATTATTATAATACACATAAAATTAAAATATATTGTATTTAAATCATGTTAAAAATTCTCTAAAACATTATATATGTATGATGAGAAAATATATAACAAATTAAGACACATGTGAAAATAAAGTGGATATTATCTGAAGTGAAACCTTAACATATAATTGTTAACAAGTTGGTACTATAAAATCATAATAAAACAATATATGTTATTATAATTAAGAATATGGTGCATTTATAGATGTATAATAAATTTATATTTATTATATATGATGATTGTATGAGTACAAAAAGTATCAAGACATAAGGTAAAGAGATTTCATCTAACATTTTATTTCTATGAGATATATTATTTATTCACCATCCATTAATTTTTTCTAATGTATATACATAAAATTGATGTCTTCAAAAATTATTCAACTTAAATATATGTCTATTTAAATATTTATTCAACGATATTTATTTCATGGGGCTTAAGTCTCAAAAGTTTTCAAAACGATAAAAAAAATTTGTCTCAATTTTCCATATTTGAGACTCATGTATGGTTATTAACCTAAATAATTCTTCTATGTGTATATAAATCCATTTTAATAGATATACCATGAATATTATACTTTTAATAAAATTTAATGTTTCATGT
This sequence comes from Viscum album, assembly GCA_963277665.1. Lineage (NCBI taxonomy): Eukaryota > Viridiplantae > Streptophyta > Magnoliopsida > Santalales > Viscaceae > Viscum > Viscum album. Next base: position 1,043,274,445 of record OY728133.1, on the reverse strand, counting down.
AATTTCTTTTTTTTTCTTGGATATTATGATTCCAAGTATCCAAGTGTTAAGAGTTTATTGAAATAAGCTCATCATTTTTTGAGATTATTAATGATTTTGATTATTTGAGGAAATATTATGAATAATTATTTAATAACACTCATGAAATTACTTATCCTATGTTTAATCAAGATATATCCAAGTATTAGTTCCATTTTCCACTATTTGGTACACAATATAATTTGGAAAATTCTCTAAAAAATCTAACCATAATTATCTATTAGGTTAGAAATTTATTTTATTTAAAAAACCATTTTTTAAAAATGTTTTCATATAATACATGAATATTAATTTCCATGAAAAAATATTTTAATTTATCTTTGTTATTTTAATATATTATTTTATAATATTTCAAATCTATTTTCCAGTAAAAGGGTTTTTAAATGGTTGTCTGCTTTAAAAAAAATAATTTTTAAAGAGAAAGGATATTTTCCTCAAGAAATGTTTTTAAAGATATTTCAAATTTATTTTTCATATAAGATAACATTTGTGGTTTTTAATCATTTCTTTCTAGGTAAATTATTAAATGTTTCCATTCATATTAATTATTTGAATGGATTATGGTTTCATTGCATGATTTTTATGAAACTCATTTCTATTTCACGTGTTATATGCTTTTGAAACCCAGTTCCTTTCATGGGTTCTGATGAAATGATTATGAGACCTATATTTTTCATAGGTTATGATATGGTTAAATTTTTACAATATAAATTTAATTTAATGGGTTATGATATGATTATTTATGAACATTGGTGAAATGTACTAATGATTTCATTATTAGATTGGTTGGACTAATATCTCCCACCAATCCATATTCTAATGATTCATATCTCTTGAGATATACATGGATGGAATGGGAAATGAACTCAGTTTAGTATTATAGTGCTGAAATAGGAAATTAATATAGTATTTTATAATAGGTATGGAATGGGGAGTGATCTCAGTTAAGTAATACAAAGCTAGAATTGGGTGTGAACTCCAGAAATTCCTGGATAACTATGGAAATCATTATATATAATCTTATGTTACTAGAGAAACTCCATGTTTATTCCTACACATTGATTTCATGGATTATAATCTTTATATATTTATAATTTATGTCTCATAAACATCCAATCCATATTCAGTTATACATGTTTATGATCATTGATATATAGGGTATGGTTATCTATTTTCCTTTTCATGATATCATACCCTTATGATCTTGTTTATACTTATGTATATCTCATGTTTACTCTTATAGTGATTCTGAGATCACACTTTTTATGTTTCCATCCCCTAGGTTGTTAATATACGTATTATGTATTTTGTGTCTAAGAAGGGTTCTAGTCAAGAAAAACCTAGTGGGAGATGATGTAGCTCATTTATGTACTAGTTCTTATATTTTATATGATTCTAAAGAACTATACTAGTACAGTCATTGGGTGTTTGATTCTATAATGTATTAAGTATTCAGATAAAGTGATGAAAAATTAAATAATGAAACTCTAAGGTTGACATAACATGTGTCATTATTGGTGTGAGAAATAAGAGATGACAGGGAAGTCATTTGTTAAATGTGAAAGTGCATGACTAGGAATATGTACGGGTATTTAGATTTCAATATAACATGGAATCCCCACTGAAATATGGATATCATCAAGGAACATTTTTAAAAATTTATGAGGATTAGTATTTGGTTCTATAGTATATGATCCAATAGTTACTACATATCCCAACAATAGGAGAATAAATCCATGCATAATTATTAAATATAAAACTCTAGGAACTTGTATGAATAATATATAATGAGGGGGAAGCTTTTCATCAGAGTTGGGCCTAGGGTTTGGGAGATGGGTGTCATTACATATCCTACAACAATAAGAATCATGCCCCATGTTGTGCTTGTATCTAGATCCATATGCATATCTAACTCTCATATAAGCAAGGGGGAAGGGGGTCTTATATTCTATATATAACTATATCATTCATAGTAATTTTTCACTGGATGGATATACCGGCTTAAAACATATTGAAACCTAATGTGGGCCAGGTTTTGGTTTCATGATAATGATTGGAATGGTTTATCTTAGTGATGATTTATTAGAGAAAACCTATTATGATTTGCCAAACCCATATAAAGGAATAATTTTTCATGGGTATAGATCATACATAGTAGGGGTTATGTAATACAAGATAAACACATATTGCATAGTATAATTTCTTGTGACAAGGACCACTATGCAGTTTATAATTTTGTATTGTTGAATTAAGATTTCAAATAGTTTAATGTCTTGTGACTGGGATTTATTATGTGTAATTGAACATCATGTGGTTAGGAAATATTCCTTGAAATTTAAATTATCATGGTGAGGAACTCTTATATGTAGTTTAACATCATGAGGTGATTTTATAGATCTCCTTGAGTTTAGGTTCATGCAAGTATGACATGTTTTATAATGTTTATTTTCTTATATTAATGAAGTATTCTTTGAATTTTAACATCATGTTCTAAGGATTTTTTTTCCATTTAATTTCTCACTGTAAGAAATTATATTTTCTAATGTTTAAGTTCATTAAACTAGTACATATAATTCATATAGTTTGAGGTCATGCATTGTGCACCTTGGATGATGTGTTGTTTAATGTCATTTTTCAATGACTTACTGGAAGTTAAATAAATTATTTCTATTAAAACCTCATGTTACTGGGGAGTGTGATGTGTTCCCCATTAATTATTTCCAATGATTAGGAATCACTAAAATATACATTATGTATGTTGTAATAACCTATCCACTTGGGTTCCAACTTTGGGTGTTTCCTTCCATAAATCATTGGGGTTCTAAGAACTAATATCATTTCTCCATGGGAGAAAAATCTTATGAAACCCTTGTTGGAACCACTTTGAGTATAAGTTTTTATTTGTTGTCAATAGTTGTCAATGATGATAAAAATGAAAGAGATCAAGAAGTACTCCAATGAAATGGAGGAATGGATATTCAGATGATTGTTGTACTGATCGAAAGTTAAAAAAACATGTGTCAAAGGTGATATATTGTTTACAACAATGAATAAAGTGAGGTGTAATCCATCTGAGGATGATTAAAGAAGAATGGGGTTTTTGGATGAAGTCCATGCAATTACTCAAGATTGCATGAGAACCATGCAAGAGACTTCATGATGAATAGAATCACATGGTTTTCATGAGGTAGATCATGACGGTTTATAAATAAGACAATGTGCCAATGATTGGAATTCTAAGAAGGTCATGCAATGATTGGAATTCTACGATAGCCATGCACATCACATTGTCATAGAAGATTATTATTCTGAATCTATGACTTCAAAGAATACATATCACAGTAGTGGAGTTTGTGATAAAAGCATAAGAGTTCCTGAACAATACATATCACCCAGAAGAAGTGTTGTTGAGGTGATCGTGCTTGTTGACAAAGCAAACAGATGACAAACAAATTTGTTGACAAAGGAGATTCCATGGTGGCATGTCCATTTCGAGGACTGTGGATAATGATCCATGTTTTATTCAAAGAACATCGACAAAGGAATAGATGATCTGGAGGCGGCCAAAAAGAGCAGATACATGGTGGCGTCGTTTTCCAGTGTTTCCCAAATGTTTGGGGTCCAAAATTTGAAGTTTGATGAGCATCGCGAAAAGTGGATTTCCATGAAGGTCATAATTTAATATGGAAAAGGCATGAGTTTCGCGAAGATGGGATGCATGGATTGGATTTCGCGAAGACCAAAACAATGGAGGCGGTGATTCTTCACAATTACGTCAAGCTTCGCGAATGGCAGAGGCTGGGGAGCATCGCGGTGATGAAGGGCTTTGCAAGGGAGCTTCGCGGCGATGAAGGACTTTGCGAGGGAGCTTCGAGGCAAAGGTGAAAAGGAATTGAAAGGATTCTCCATGATTATGACGAGCTCTACGAACTGAAATGTTTCCGTAGTGCTTCGCGATTTTGAGAGAATTCCGGCGGGAACTTCGGAGCTTCGCGATTTGAGCTGATGTGGCGTTGACTTCACACGGAAGGGTCGATGGTCGGTGGAATCTCTTATAAATATAGGCTGACCCCCTCAAGAGAAGTAGAGAGAATTTCAGAGAAAATCATTTGCTCTCAGTTCGCAAAGGTCTCTCGCGAAGGCAGTGTCCTTCGCAAAAGAGGAGCTTTGCAATGACTATTTTTGCTCCATGAAAGTCATGCGCCCCGCGTCGGCTCAGTGAGCTTCACGAAGAGGCATGAGCTCTGCGATATCCAAGCATTTCGAAGGCTGGAGAATTGCGAGAGTGCTTCGCGATTGAGCTTCGCGAAAAGGCAGGGTCTCTACGAAGACTTGTTTGAGCTTTCCAAAATTGGGAGCCTTGCGAAGTAGGGTACTTTTCAAAGGTCCTTTCAAAGTTTGTTCGCCCAGTGGAAAGGGGAATAGGGGTATTCATCAGTGGATGAAATTTGGACATCAACAAGGAATAATTTATTGAGAAATCACACAAGTGATTGTTATTCACTAAAATGAAGACAAGGGGATCTAGTGCATTCAGTCATTGCACTAAAGAAGAAGGATTGAACTAAAAATAGCATCAACTTAGGAATCTGATGCAAGCAAAGTCCCATGTTGAACAGGAGACAAAGACCTTCATCTCTATCTATTGAAGAGACCTTCACGTCTATAAACTGAGTGAGACTTCACCAACGGCAGTGAGCCAGGGGGAGTCAATGGGAGTGACCCGAGGGAAGCAGTGAGCTATCCCTGATCCTTTGTAAAGGCAGTGAGCCTGGGATAGAGTGACTGTACCCGAACCATTGTAATCTACAGCTAGTGAAGCATGGTGGATTTAGGTATGACCGACAACCTGTCGGTGTATGCTCCTTGGACTTATCCCTTAGTGGTGAACCAAGTAAAAATAGTTGTGTCATCTCTCTACATGTGAATGTTTCATTGCTAATAATATCCATCATATAGGATTAAGTAGTTCCTACAAATGCGGGAACAAGATCCACATCATTATGAAGAAAAATTTGACACCCTGATTCACCCCTCCCCTCTCAGGGTGTCCCGGGGTCCTACAACCCTTTATATTGAATGCTTGATCAATCCAATTCTAATGGACTTTTAGGTCATGTAGTTTCCACTTTATTTTCTCATCATGCTTTTCTAACTCATATTGATTATAATATGGTTTTTTATTATATGAGAGTGATCCAAGAATAGAAATTCAGAGTGAAGGAAACTAGAATTTGATGGTTAACATAGACTCTATCGCAAAGACTGATTTATTTGGAGACTATTTTATAGAAGTGTGGGTTGTGTTATAGTAGGACTATAACGCATGTTTCAACTTATACATCCAATATGTACAACATTTTTCCATTATTTGTTTATTATGTTTGAACTAATATAATTAAATGAATCTATATTTTAAATTTTCATAGCTTGATAGCGGGAAGACTGATGAAACTCAATGTTAAAATCCAAAAACATCCTATTTAACTTGGATTAATATGATATGGTCTAATTTTCTATCTATATCATGTGAGGGAAATCGAATCTGGCGAGGATATTGGACTTCATGAACTTGATTATACTATTTGTCCTAAATTTTATGATACATATAGAATTGTCTAATTTAGGAAAGAAATCATTATAAATATCATTGTAAATAAACAATATAGCTAAAATAGGAAGATATGAACCAATGACATATATTCCCCGTATGTAAAATGTCCAAAAATATATATCTATACACTATAACTCTTGGGTTTGACAGATGATTTTTTTATGAATATTCCATGTGTAAAAACACCTCAACCCAGAAACTCATATTGATGAAGCAAGGATGACCCACCTTATTCCCGTAATCATTTGTGTATTGTATTTTTTCTAATAATGTCTGGAATTGAAAGTGAAGCATGCTCTCTGGGGGAGAACCTAAGAAGTAGTGAATGCTATCAACTCTTGATAGCCAAGCTAAAGAATTTTCCATACTTATTAGATTTTCAATTGATATTAAAAGATTATTATGATGAAGGATCACTCTTGATAAAGATGATGAGGAGTGTTCCCCTTAAGGGGGAGAAAAATGAAGAAGATTCCAGGATCACTGTCTTTATCAATATCAACTCCAACTGGACTCAAAAGCAGTTACTCTGTGAATTTCATCAACAACAGGTCAATGGAGAAGGTATGACATTTCTCAATATCTATCCCTTGGTTACTCAGATCAAAGATCATTCTACAAAGGGGGAGTAACTGAATTGATCAGCGACATAAAAATAATGGAAGTGCCCCAAGGTCACTTATCCTGTCGATATCACTTGAATGTTTTTGATCTATTTGCTGATGTGATGCAGGAGTTTTAGGTTGATTATTCCCTATCACATTTTTTTTATTCTACCTGAAATAAAAGTGGTAAACCCTTGAATACAATATACATGAGTTATCATCTCATGTTGGTATCGTGATCTATGAATAATGGAAAGCCTTGTTGACTAAATCAAATCCTCTTGTTTTCTACATCGAGAATTGCTCAAGTAGACATAGAGTGAAATGATTAATGAAACATTTCTTAAGAGTGGATTGATACCCTCCCTACCAATCGCTTTGTATTTCTTGTCAATAATTTGGAGAGAAACAGAAATTATAGTTTGAAAAGAAAAGTTGATTGAAGAGAAGATTCTCATTTTGACATTGACGAATTCATTTCAAGAGATGTATAAGGTATTGACAAAAAAATACAAAGGGAAAGATTGTTGGAACCACTTTGTGTATAAGTTTTTATTTGTTGCCAATAGTTGTCAATGATTATCAAAATGAAGGAGATCAATAAGTACTCTAATGAAATGGAGTAATGGAGATTCAGAAGATTGTTGTACTGATCGCAAGTTCAAATAACATGTGTCAAAGGTGATATATTGTTTACAAAAATGAAGAATGTGAGGTGTAATCCATCTGAGGATGATTAAAGAATAATGGGGTTTTTGGATGAAGTCCATGCAATTACTCATGATTGCATGAGAACCATGCAAGAGACTTCTTGATGAATAGAATCACATGGTTTGCATGAAGTAGATCATGACGGTTGATGAATAAAGCAATGTGCCAATGATTGGATGTATCATCCCAGGTAATTGAAAAATAAATAATTTTCATATTAATTAATATTTACGAATTAAATATTAATTTTAACTAAAAGGGGTTTCTACATTCGATAGCGTACTCGATACGCAACGATGAGTTTCATTGAAATCTTACGTTGCACACTAGTAATATAATAATATTATTTTAAATGGTAGTTAACATGTAGTCGTTGTACTAGCGGGAATGCATAGAAATAACTAAAATATGATTATATATGTTTTTAAATGTTTTTATATTTACCCAATAAAAGATAAAGTCTTACAATACGAAAAGAATTCAATTTTAGGCATTTATACCGTAATGTTCACTAAGGGTTCACTTATCACCTTTTGACGGCAAACCGTCATTAAATATAGTTTTGATCAATCTTATAAATTCTATTGGACCAAAAATAACTCTTCATTAGAATCGGGACATCAAAATTTACCTTGTGTAAATTTTTGGTACCTTTCCGATGAAGTTCAATTTTTTAATGAATAGTGTAAAATGTTGTATTTTAATTCAAAACCTCGTTTTAATCTAATTTATTTATATGATTAGATTATTTTTTGAATTGGTTTTAATGTGAAATTAGAAAATATTTTTACCATTAAATCCAATAGTGGTCATTGGAATTAATTTCACTTTGAAATCAGACTTAAACTAGTGTCAATCTTTTGATACTTATTGTTTCATAAAAACACGCTATTTGCACTGACAGCGGGAATTAATTATTAAATTAATTAATGTGACTTATATATTTTGAATTTTTTAAAATATAATTCATTTTTGAATTCGTAATATCAAATATAGCTTAGGGTGAATTTTTGGTAATTTTCTAAAAAACTTCAATTTTTTATGAATAGTGAAACCACTAAGTGGTACTTATAAAAACTGATTTTTCCATTTAAATGAAATTTTGCCATCATTGTGTTTTGATTTTCAAAAATCTGACATATTTGGTTGTCATTAAGAAGTAAAATGTGGTTCAATGAGATTAAAATAATTTTTTGGGGAATAGTAACTTATTAAGTTTTTAATCGTGATTAGTGGTAATTAGTGTAGTTTAAGGTAAAAATAATGTTTTAATAATATGAGATGACCTAGACACATGTCCGACACTCATTGGATGTGTCATTTCCGACCAATACAAGCCAAGGGTCAACTTGGGGACCCCATGGAGCCACTTTGGTTTGAAAATGACATAAATACCTTTTATTTAATGTTAATGTAAAAAATGTCACAAACATGATATGTTTTACAAAAACAATTTTTACATGGGGTTATAAAGATCAGTTTTTTTATTATAAATAGTTATTGGAAAGATAAAAAGATTTCATACATCATAGTATTTGTTTTATAATTTTTAGACATTAAATAAATTAAATTATTTATGACATAATAATGATGTAGCGATGAAATCATTATTTGACGATTTAAATAAAATCGAAGGATAATGTAAAATCTATGAAATTCACATGTCCAAAACTTATTGGATGGGTGGATTTCGAACCCTTATCACCTTATCCACGAATTATATCAATGTGGGACCTTTTAAAACCGAAACACATTTTCAAATAAAGTAATATTTCTTTACATTCCAAAAGTGCCCATCCTCTCCTCTTATAAAAGGCCCCCACCTCTACCACCTTACACACACTCCTCAAGCCTTTGGATCGGCCAACCCCTGCCCATTTACTCTCTGCAAATCCATCTCCTCATCCTAGAGGATTCTCTTTGGGGATAATCCTTTCAAAGTAAGCCTTTAGGATCAAATAAAAAGGAGTTACACTTTTAAAGGTAATTCATTCTCTCTTGTTAATTTGTTTTATTTTTCTCCTCCAACCCCCTAAACTCTTTTTATTTACTTCTTTTGTAACAACACCAGTATATTCAATATACTAGGATGTTGTTATAAGATTTATTCTAGCTACACTCTCACACAACTACATCAAATGGTTAAAGAACATATGGTTTCCACGGATGGCGAAATTATGCCTCCCGAAACGATGATTGTTCAATACTCATTTAACACCTTCAAAGGTGGCCATTATGATGTCACTATTTTTATATATGATATATAATATGTTTATTATTTCTTTAAGCTTCTTTATTTTTCATTTATGGCATACCTTTATGGTTTCCATTATGGGTAAACACGATATCTTCATTTAAGGAAGTACGAACTACCACCCCCTCAAAGTGATGTGATTCGTTAATGCCATATGTGGGACGTGTAAAGGAAGGATTTAAAGTTATTATATATGATGTTATATAGGAATTAAAATATAACTCTATATCATTATTATTTCTTTCCATTAAAGTATGAGATAGAAATGAAAGTAGCGTTCATGCGTACGTACGGCTTACCGTATCCATGAACGGTGCATTTCATTTCTTATCCCCAAATGTAATGTACTATTAAAAGTACATGTATATAATGGATCTATATAATTAATGATATATCTAAATTATTAATATAATTATAGAATTAAAATATACATACCTATCATTTAGTTTTAATTCCATTAATATGACAAATAATTGAAAGTAGTGTTCATGCGTACGTACGGCTTACCGTCTCCATGAACGGTGCATTTCATTTCTTACCTCTAAAGGATTATGTAATATTATAAATACAAGTATATGCTGGATATATATGATATATATGATATCCAAAATGTCACGACCCGTCCCCGGGGCCCGTGCCGTGACTACCCCAAGCCCGCCTTCCATAGGCCAGGGGCTGGCGACTAGCACCAAGGCGTAAAATCCCAGTAAACAGGGAAGGCATTGCCTTTGTAAGTAACAACCACACAGAGTCAGCAAGCGGAAAGTAAAGTGCAGAAAAGTAAAGGGGGCCGGAAATACAAGCTCAACTGTAAAGTACAACTGAAAAGTAAAGTACAGTAACTGTAGAAAAGACGGCGGCCTCGTGTCGTCCACTGGCAATCCCACCTGAAGGGTGGGTACAGATAGCCTCCAGGCTCCTCGGGTCCCACGTCCGCTCCGAGCACGTCCCGCCCAGTGGTCCACCTCCAGGTACCGTCCTGCTCCACGCCCCAACCGTGATCAGCGCTGTCCGTCGTCTGCAACCAACACAACAAGGTGCGGGCATAGCCCGTGCAGGGGTGAGTACAACTACTCAGTAAGGACCCCGAGACCCCCGAAGGTCTCCCGAAATCCACAAAGGATATAGCACAAAAGAAAGATGCAATCACGAAGTAACATCTGACTCGACTTAGGTATATGCCCATACATATACCTAAGTCCCCAATTCTAGCTCTGCTCACGAGCTCAAGAACAACTCAATCCACAAAGGAAGCAAGACTCAAATCCACAAGGAGAGTAACAGTAAATCCACATAGGATAGTTCAACACAATCCACAAAGGAGAGTAACAGTAAATCCACATAGGATAGTTCAACACAATCCACAAAGGAGAGTAACATAAGATTCAGCTCACACAGGTTCGGTATCACTGTTCCACGTAGGATCGCTGAGTGCAGTAGTCGACGCAGTCCACGGAGGATCTCTGCACAGTCGTCGCCGCAGTCCACGAAGGATCTCTGCTCTGCCGTCGTCGCAGTCCACGGAGGATCTCTGCTCTGCCGTCGTCGCAGTCCACGGAGGATCTCTGCTCTGCCGTCGAAGTCACAGCCAGCACTAGGGTTCCCGCACATAGCGAGCTCGTTAGGAGGGTCCGCTCCACGAGCCGAGAGGCTGATACATCAACTGACACGTAGTCCGAAGTTGATGTATCCAAAAGTTCCGTATCGACAACAGGATCTCAACGCAACAGACGGCGCGTCAATCGGACGCCCGGTCTGAGAGTTATTGGCATTTTCGTCCCAGGGGCCCGGTTGGTTTTTAGGGAAAAACCAACCTGACCATACTCCTCCTGTGTCCGATCCTCGGGTGGGGTATGCCAAAAGTTCCGTCTCACTTAGAGGAAACTACCACAGCTGACGGTACGTCGTTCGGACGTCCGTAGCTCAAGTTATGAGCGTTTCCGCTCCGAGGGCCCGGTTGGTTTCGTGTACGAACCAACCCGGCCGAACCCAAAGTCTTCCGAAACCTTGAGTATAATATACCGAAACGACTGTCTCGATCCAAGGATCACGTAGCCGCTGACGGTTCGTCAAATGGAGGTCCCAGACCCAAGATATGGGCGAAAGACCGAAGAGGGCCTGAAACGGGGGTTCCGGGCCCGGGGCGACCCGGCCCGAACCCCCCCTGGGGTCGGCCGAACCGGGTCGGCCCGAACCGGGCCGACCCGAACCGGCTCGGCCGGGTCCGGTCCAGCCTGGGCGCGGCCCGGCCGACCGGACCGGCCGGCTCGGCTTCGGCCGAGCGGCCGAGCAGGCCGCCGCCGCGGGTTTGACCCGCGGCATTTGGAGAAACGCGGCCCCCGCGGGGGACCGCCTGTCACGCGGACGCGGCCGGGCCGCCGCGTCCGTTCCCGGTTCCGCGCGGCCGCGGAACCGGCCGTCGCCGCCGCGGCTTCAGCCGCGGCGGGAGATCTCCACGGCGGCGCGCCGGGCGCCGCCGCCTCCTTCCGCGGGCCGCCGGAGTTGCTCCGGTGGCCCGTTTTGCCTCCCGTCTGCGCCATTGTTCCTCCCGGGACGCGTCCTCCACTGCGGAATCAACAAATGGCCCTTGCGTCATGCCTTTGCCGTCGCCCGCCAAATCCGCACAAAAAGGAAGATCGGCGGAGGGTTTTCGGGTCTTGTTCGTTAGACCCGCTCCCTCCGCGTTAATCATAAACAACGGGAGAAAAGAATAAGATGATCAACACATGATCCAACAATTTTATTTAAAGATAAAATTGTTCGCTTGAAACCGGCTTTTTAAATTTTCAAGAACGATCATGAGAAAATTTAAAAGGGGTAACTTTTCCAAAATAAATCCCTACCTCGAAGTCGTCGTCAGACGAGAGGTCGTCGCGGAATCGCTCGTCGCGGAAGAAGGAGATCGTCGCGTCGTCGCGGTATCCGGCGTCGCGTCGCCAATCTCCGGATCAAGAACAAACGGATTTAATTAATTAAATCCGTTGTTATTGAAATTAAGAAGGGAGAATTTAGAAGTTTCGATTCTCACCTTTAACCGTCGATCGCAGGTTCGCCGCGGAAGAAGAGGCACCGAAGAAGAAGAAGGTCGCGGAAAAGCTGTTGACGTCGCGGATCGTGCGTCGTCGGATTCCGGTTCCGGCGTTCTTCGCGTTCTTCGCGTTCTTCGCGTTCTTCGCGTTCTTCGCGGAGAGGGTGGAGGAACGAAGATTCTCTCAAATCCTTTCCAAGGATTTTTAGGTTGGTCTTATTTTATAAACATGCCAACACGAAACCGGTTAAGAAACGATCCATCAATTCGAAAGAAACGACCCATTTAATTCACGAAGAAACAGTCCATTTAATTTACGAAATAAACCGCCCAATTAAATGGTCTGTTAAGAATTAAAGAAAACGCGTCGGTTGACTTTTCAGTTACTTTGACGGGTTTTTGCGGGTGCGTTACTTAGCGAAAGAAACGGTGGGGCTCGTGCGGGTCCCACCGCACAAATATCCTACCAAGGGGTAGGATATTTCTGGATAGCATCCTATCCAGTTCAACTCAGTTCAAGCCGCCTTTATGTGACTTTAAGTGGCTTCCAAGCAGTTTAAGTGAAATAAAATAAAGTTGTCGCACAACTTTATTTTATTCTGACTTAAAGCCGCAAAATTTAAAAACCACGTCTTGAGCAAACGCAACTCCGGAAGAGGCGTTTCTAAGCAAATACCGGCGCTGCGATTTCATCGGTGCCCTCAGAATTCGATTCCGGGTACCGGTTCAAAAGATAGAAAAACCCGCTCGTCCGTTCACTGAACGTACCCGAGCCAAACTTCGGAAATTGATTCCGGGCACACCGGGCCTCGGAATCAGGTGCCGTCTGAAGCTGCGCTCTTGTAAAATTCCAAAGAAAATTAAGAAAAAAATTTCCTTGAAATTTGCGGGTCTTTACATTACTCCCACCTCAGGGCTTTACGTACCCATAAAGATACATCAAAAACTAGGGGAACAAATGGGGGTACTGAGCACGCATCTGAGCCTCCCGCTCCCAAGTGCTCTCCTGGAGGTTCCCGTGCTGCCATCTGACGCGCACAAGAGGAATCGACCGCCCACGTAGGACCCGCTCCTGTCGATCCTCGATCTCCACTGGGACCTCCGCAAAAGTCGCCCCATCGTCCACGTCCAGCTCCCCAAAGTTGATGATGTGCGTCGGGTCGTGCACGTATCTCCTCAGCTGAGACACGTGAAAGACATCGTGCACCCGGTGCAACTGAGGTGGTAGAGCCAGGCGATAAGCCACCTCTCCTATCCTGCTGAGGACTTGGAAAGGCCCATCGAACTTCGGAGATAACCTGCCGCCTCGGCCACATCTCCGAAACCTCATCGGGTTGAGACCGTATAAGAACGTGTTCGTCCCCCTCGAATTCAAGAGGTTTCCCTTTTTAGGTTAGAACTGAAACTCAAAACTCCTGCTGCCACAAGGGTAGGGTTGACCAACTCAAGAGTGATCGGCCACACCCTCTTATGCCTGAGTTTAACATGTGCTGCCCAGGGTTTCCTTTTCGCCGACCAAGGAAAACCCATTCCGATGTTTGCCTCAAACAGTCAACCGGGGTATGATTTGTGAATCATACCCAGATCAACGTCGTAAGGCCTCTACGTTGCCACCAAGAGATTCCAACCGAAACTCTCGCCTCGAGGTCAAATCACACCGTCGGCGTAAGTGTGATTATCGAGTCTCCTCCCAAAGGTATCTCCAGACGTGAGGGTCAAGTCTACGGCTTACCCGGAACCTCTAGGTCTGGGACATGATTCGTGGAAGGGTTGAATGATCGGTTCCTATGTCTATAGATATGGCAGCTCGTAGTATACATAATTCTTACCCCGAATCATTCTTAGAGTTCCTGGGTCACACTCCTTGACCGCAATGCAGCTACTCTCCTCCCCAGCCCTCCTGCTCCCTGAGCCTGGCGGGGACTACTAAGTCGGGTGGTCGTAAAATGTCGAAATGTACACCACCACATGCTGCTCTCTAAGCTCCGCTTCCACGTCTGCTACCCTGCAGATTCATCTGTCCTTAGCACTTCCTCCTCCTGAAACATTTTACACGCCCGAGTCTCTGAGACTGGCGCTAGTTTCCTGCCTTTCACTGCTAACGTTCACAACCACAAAGGTTCTCTCTAGCATCCTAACATAGGTAGAAATGCATAGAGGAAAAGTAATGGTTCGGATTTCCCTTAGACACACTTCGCTCAGAAGTTCGAGTCTAAGGAACTGATCACAACGTAACCAACGAGTACTACGATTGATTGGTAAGCCACGATGAGTGCTCTGCTTCCGACATGTCGTACTGTCGAAGCTGTATTAGCTCCAGAAAACTCACAACCACCTCCTCAAGCCAGTCCTCAGCCGCCTACGAGTCAGGCTCACCTCGAAACTTGAGGGATATCTGGTGCTAAAACATATGTAAGGCACTAAGCCTGTGATTCTCTGCTACCGGTACCGCCGGTAGTGTCTACTGACCAACAGGTAGTGACATAGCTGGCGCACTACCCGTAGGTACTATCCCAGGTATCGGTTCGCGTACCGACGCCTTATTACTATAAGAACCAACCTCATGGTCACTCACTGGAAACAACAGAAGCTAAGATCATCATCCGCTCTACTAGTATCCAAGCTAGGCGTAGAACTCTAGCAACCGCCTCCATCCAGTCCACTGCTGCCTGGGAAAACTGTCTCGCCTCGTATCCTCAGAGGCCTCTACTGCTGGAACTCGTGCATCGCGCTCTGCTAGCGTGCATTGTCAGCTAGTGGCATCCTCTGCCTAACGGGTGGTGGTGCTGCTGGTACACCACCCGAAGGTGCCAACACTGAAAAAGGGCCCTGCACCGGAGTCTCGCTGCTCGGTGGGCCATCATCGAGAACTCTCTCGGAACTCCAGCTAACTATCTGCATGGTGACATCCTGAACAGTTGTGTCACGGTCAACGATTTATACCTGGTGAGCTGACCTGGTTTGAGCTGACTTTAAACCTTTTGGGAAACACACACGCAATCAGTGTTTTCGTGCATTAAGTTGGAAATCAGAAGTCAGGGTCCTGGTGTACGGATACGTCGGCCGCCGCACCAACACTGGGCTCCCTGAACTGATAACCACACTCAATACACTAAACACTATTCCTTCACATAGAAAGAAAGGACGATCAGAGTCCGCGGTAGAACTGACCACCTCTGATACCAATTTGTCACGACCCGTCCTCGGGGCCCGTGCCGTGACTACCCCAAGCCCGCCTTCCATAGGCCAGGGGCTGGCGACTAGCACCAAGGCGTAAAATCCCAGTAAACAGGGAAGGCATTGCCTTTGTAAGTAACAACCACACAGAGTCAGCAAGCGGAAAGTAAAGTGCAGAAAAGTAAAGGGGGCCGGAAATACAAGCTCAACTGTAAAGTACAACTGAAAAGTAAAGTACAGTAACTGTAGAAAAGACGGCGGCCTCGTGTCGTCCACTGGCAATCCCACCTGAAGGGTGGGTACAGATAGCCTCCAGGCTCCTCGGGTCCCACGTCCGCTCCGAGCACGTCCCGCCCAGTGGTCCACCTCCAGGTACCGTCCTGCTCCACGCCCCAACCGTGATCAGCGCTGTCCGTCGTCTGCAACCAACACAACAAGGTGCGGGCATAGCCCGTGCAGGGGTGAGTACAACTACTCAGTAAGGACCCCGAGACCCCCGAAGGTCTCCCGAAATCCACAAAGGATATAGCACAAAAGAAAGATGCAATCACGAAGTAACATCTGACTCGACTTAGGTATATGCCCATACATATACCTAAGTCCCCAATTCTAGCTCTGCTCACGAGCTCAAGAACAACTCAATCCACAAAGGAAGCAAGACTCAAATCTACAAGGAGAGTAACAGTAAATCCACATAGGATAGTTCAACACAATCCACAAAGGAGAGTAACAGTAAATCCACATAGGATAGTTCAACACAATCCACAAAGGAGAGTAACATAAGATTCAGCTCACACAGGTTCGGTAGCACTGTTCCACGTAGGATCGCTGAGTGCAGTAGTCGACGCAGTCCACGGAGGATCTCTGCACAGTCGTCGCCGCAGTCCACGAAGGATCTCTGCTCTGCCGTCGTCGCAGTCCAGGGAGGATCTCTGCTCTGCCGTCGTCGCAGTCCACGGAGGATCTCTGCTCTGCCGTCGAAGTCACAGCCAGCACTAGGGTTCCCGCACATAGCGAGCTCGTTAGGAGGGTCCGCTCCATGAGCCGAGAGGCTGATACATCAACTGACACGTAGTCCGAAGTTGATGTATCCAAAAGTTCCGTATCGACAACAGGATCTCAACGCAACAGACGGCGCGTCAATCGGACGCCCGGTCTGAGAGTTATTGGCATTTTCGTCCCAGGGGCCCGGTTGGTTTTTAGGGCAAAACCAACCTGACCGTACTCCGCCTGTGTCCGATCCTCGGGCGGGGTATGCCAAAAGTTCCGTCTCACTTAGAGGAAACTACCATAGCTGACGGTACGTCGTTCGGACGTCCGTAGCTCAAGTTATGAGCGTTTCCGCTCCGAGGGCCCGGTTGGTTTCGTGTACGAACCAACCCGGCCGAACCCAAAGTCTTCCGAAACCTTGAGTATAATATACCGAAACGACCGTCTCGATCCAAGGATCGCGTAGCCGCTGACGGTTCTTCAAACGGAGGTCCCAGACCCAAGATATGGGCGAAAGACCGAAGAGGGCCCGAAACGGGGGTTCCGGGCCCGGGGCGACCCGGCCCGAACCCCCCCCTGGGGTCGGCCGAACCGGGTCGGCCCGAACCGGGCCGACCCGAACCGGCTCGGCCGGGTCCGGTCCGGCCTGGGCGCGGCCCGGCCGACCGGACCGGCCGGCTCGGCTTCGGCCGAGCGGCCGAGCAGGCCGCCGCCGCGGGTTTGACCCGCGGCATTTGGAGAAACGCGGCCCCCGCGGGGGGCCGCCTGTCACGCGGACGCGGCTGGGCCGCCGCGTCCGTTCCCGGTTCCGCGCGGCCGCGGAACCGGCCGTCGCCGCCGCGGCTTCAGCCGCTGCGGGAGATCTCCACGGCGGCGCGCCGGGCGCCGCCGCCTCCTTCCGCGGGCCGCCGGAGTTGCTCCGGTGGCCCGTTTTGCCTCCCGTCTGCGCCATTGTTCCTCCCGGGACGCGTCCTCCACTGCGGAATCAACAAATGGCCCTTGCGTCGTGCCTTTGCCGTCGCCCGCCAAATCCGCACAAAAAGGAAGATCGGCGGAGGGTTGCCGGGTCTTGTTCGTTAGACCCGCTCCCTCCGCGTTAATCATAAACAACGGGAGAAAAGAATAAGATGATCAACACATGATCCAACAATTTTATTTAAAGATAAAATTGTTCGCTTGAAACCGGCTTTTTAAATTTTCAAGAACGATCACGAGAAAATTTAAAAGGGGTAACTTTTCCAAAATAAATCCCTACCTCGAAGTCGTCGTCGGACGAGAGGTCGTCGCGGAATCGCTCGTCGCGGAAGAAGGAGATCGTCGCGTCGTCGCGGTATCCGGCGTCGCGTCGCCAATCTCCGGATCAAGAACAAACGGATTTAATTAATTAAATCCGTTGTTATTGAAATTAAGAAGGGAGAATTTAGAAGTTTCGATTCTCACCTTTAACCGCCGATCGCAGGTTCGCCGTGGAAGAAGAGGCACCGAAGAAGAAGAAGGTCGCGGAAAAGCTGTTGACGTCGCGGATCGTGCGTCGTCGGATTCCGGTTCCGGCTTTCTTCGCGTTCTTCGCGTTCTTCGCGTTCTTCGCGTTCTTCGCGTTCTTCGCGGAGAGGGTGGAGGAACGAAGATTCTCTCAAATCCTTTCCAAGGATTTTTAGGTTGGTCTTATTTTATAAACATGCCAACACGAAACCGGTTAAGAAACGATCCATCAATTCGAAAGAAACGACCCATTTAATTCACGAAGAAACAGTCCATTTAATTTACGAAATAAACCACCCAATTAAATGGTCTGTTAAGAATTAAAGAAAACGCGTCGGTTGACTTTTCAGTTACTTTGACGGGTTTTCGCGGGTGCGTTACTTAGCGAAAGAAACGGCGGGGCTCGTGCGGGTCCCACCGCACAAATATCCTACCAAGGGGTAGGATATTTCTGGATAGCATCCTATCCAGTTCAACTCAGTTCAAGCCGCCTTTAAGTGACTTTAAGTGGCTTCCAAGCAGTTTAAGTGAAATAAAATAAAGTTGTCGCACAACTTTATTTTATTCTGACTTAAAGCCGCAAAATTTAAAAACCACGTCTTGAGCAAACGCAACTCCGGAAGAGGCGTTTCTAAGCAAATACCGGCGCTGCGATTTCATCGGTGCCCTCAGAATTCGATTCCGGGCACCGGTTCAAAAGATAGAAAAACCCGCTCGTCCGTTCACTGAACGTACCCGAGCCAAACTTCGGAAATTGATTCCGGGCACACCGGGCCTCGGAATCAGGTGCCGTCTGAAGCTGCGCTCTTGTAAAATTCCAAAGAAAATTAAGAAAAAAATTTCCTTGAAATTTGCGGGTCTTTACACAAAATCAGGAATGTCATTCTGGATATAAAGAACCTTTGACCACACGAACAACATGTAATTGTAAGAAGTCCACTTTCGACTTAAGAACCAAATATCGACAAAACAAACATTATTAACTTAAATGGTTACATAATGTTTATAACATGGCAATAAGTGATATAAAAAGAATAATGAACTTTAAAAAGGTTCTTAATCAAGTATAAATTAACTCAAGTTTATTATTCAGGACGTTAAAGAACGATCGAGTCAAGTCAGACCCAAGGTAAGGGACTTCGTCTCAATCTCCTTTCATTGAGGCATATTTTGTTTTATACAAAACTTTCTTTTATAAGGTGTATAAACTCCTTTGAATTTTACTTTTATACAAAAGGAATCTTTTTCTACGAAGCGTTTTACTAAACGACAAAAAGGAATGTTTTTTTAACGTACGCGGTGACAACGACCTTTTCCGCCGCCGCGGGTATTATTTGGTCTTTGGCTTCCTCAACAAGCCGTTATGTTTTTAAAATTAAATAAGTACCATATACTCTTTTATGTATTTTGGTATTGAAAATGGTTTTGATAAAGGATTCTATTATGATATATTGTGATTGAAATGTGGAAATGTTATCATTCATTTATATTGGTTTTATATTTTATGATTTTATATTGGTACTTGGACATTTGATGGGTGGTTACGTGATAAACCATATGACGGGTGGTGCCGTGAATAACAGGACGGGTGGTTACGTTATAACCTCCAATTCATTGGGTATGGAAGTCGGACGTATGGCAATTCCATTAAGTATGTATGGAAATTGGTCGTATGGCTATTCCATTTAAGTGATATGTGTGGAAGTCGACCGTATGGTTATTCCACTTAAGTATGTTTATGTCCCAAGTTACCTTTATATATGTTATGTGTTCTATATATGGGTTTTATGGTAATCCTTTGGTTACAAAAAGGTAAGTAATGATACTTTATTCAGTGAAGAGTTTTTACTACTTCATGAAGGTGAAGGTATTACTATGATAGATTATACATGGTTTACTTGGTGTTTGAAAAACTAACAGTTTTCATTCTTTTTGTATCCCTTACTGAGCTTTTTATGCTCACCCCAAGTTTTTTTGAAATGTTTTTCACAGGACTTAATGTGGAATAAGGTCAAGAATGGGATCAAGGGAATGTCATGCTATATAAAACATGGAACTAGACATGTTTCTTTTAAGAGATTTTTTTTATTATGGAAACTTAGTAGAAGTGACTACTTTGTAACCTTTTGATATGTAATAGTTGTGTTATAATTCTCTAAAACACTAAACCTGAAATGATCCTCAACGTGAATTATTAATTTAATTCAATATTAAGTAAGGTTTAAGGCTGGGGCCATATAGTTGGTATCAAAGGTCGGTTTAGACAACTTTAGGAGTTAGAAAATCGTTAAATTATATGTTAATTTATGGTATGACTGAAATGATATAGCATTTAAAGATTACCATGTTGCTTCACAAAAGGTATTTCAGTGTTTAGAATGGTTTCTCAAAGAGGAAACAAGGAATTTGTGCTAGGAATGTATACAGATGGAAGTGACCTTCTAAATCGGCATCCCGAGATGGTCATAATCAGAACTAAACTATTTTTTACAGTGATGGCTCAGTTGACTCAGGTGATAAATCGGGGTTCTGTTTACTGAAGATATTTTGGTGTTTTCTAAAAGTAAAGAGGAGCATGAAAGTCATTTAAGGGTTATCTTGCAAACCTTAAAAGAAAAAAACTATATGGAAAATTCAGCAAGTGTGAGTTTTGGTTACAACAAATTTTTTTCCTAGGTCACATTGTTTCAAAAGATGGCATAACTGTTGATCCTACTAAAACAAAATTTTTTGAAGAATGGCCAAGACGCACAAATGTAACCGAGATCCGTAGTTTTCTTGGTTTTGCAGGTTACTACCGAAGGTTTGTTGAAAATTTTTCATGGTTATCTAGTCCAATGACTAAGATAACTCGTAAGGGTGTTATGTTCATATGGACAAAAGAATGTGATGATTATTTTCAGGAGTTGAAGAGAAGATTGGTGAATGATCCAGTTTTGGAACTTCCTTCTAGGAATGGTGAGTTTGTTATATACAGTGATGCTTAGTTGAAGGGACTTGGTTGTGTCCTTATGCAGAATGATCAGGTAATTTCTTATGCTTCATGACAGTTGAAAACTCATGAGGTAAATTACCCTACACATGATTTGGAATTAGCTACTGTTGTTTTTGCTTTAAAAATTTGCAGGCATCATTTGTATGGAGTAAAGTGTGAAATATATACCGATGACAAAAGTTTAAAGTATATATTCACTCAGAAATAATTGAACATGATACAAAGGATATGGTTAGAATTAATCAAATATTATTATTGCACAATTCATTACCATCCGGGAAATGAAAATAAAGTGGATGATTCTTTGAGTCGAAAAGGTAATGCTTCATTAGAAATGTTGCATTTGGAACATGATCCTTTGGATAAAGATTTGATGAACTTTGGCATAGATGTTGTTGGTACAGGATGTTCTTCTATTTTGTTTCAGGTATCAGTGAAATCTTTTCTATCAGACAGAATCAAGCAAGCACAGAAGAGAGACAGTGAGTTGAAGAAAAAGGTAGAGCTGGTTCAGAAAGGTAAGTTGCCTGAATTCAACACTGATAATGATTGTGTTTTGAGGTATGGGAAGATGTTATGTGTGCCTTGTGATTCACAGTTGAAGAATGAGTTGTTATGTGAGGCTCATAGTTCCCCATTTTCAGTTCATCCTGGCAGTAATAAGATGTACAGAGATCTGCGAGAGTATTATTGGTGGGATGGAATGAAAAGAGATATTACTGATTTTACTGTGAAGTGCCTAACTTGTCAGCAGGTTAAAGCAGAGCGGCAGTAATCTAAGGGATGCTTCAGCCTTTACCAGTGCCAGAGTGGAAATGGGAAAACATATCCATGGACTTTGTGGTGGGATTACCGAGGACATCTCGAGGTAATAATGCAATCTGGGTTATTGTTGATCGCTTGACTAAATCTGCTCATTTCCATGCTATACGAGATACTTTTTCCCTAGATCAACTTTCCCGTTTGTATATTAAATAGATAGTCAGGTTACATGGAGTTCCCCTCTCCATTGTATCTGATCGTGATCCCAGGTTCACATCTATCTTTTGAAAAGGCCTTCAGATGTCGTTGGGTACTAAATTAAATTTTAGTACAACTTTTCATCCTCAATCCGATGGGCAGTTAGAATGAACAATTCAGACCTTGGAGGATATTCTACGAGCTTGTTCGATAGATTATTAGGGAAGTTGGGACCAACATCTTTCTTTGGTTGAGTTTTCTTATAATAACAGCTTTCATTCTAGTATACAGATGGCACCATTTGGGGCATTATATGGGAAGCGGTGTCGAACTCCAGCATTTTGGGATGAAGTGGGTGAAAGGAAGCTGATGGGACCATAATTGGTAGAAGAGATGGCAGAAAAAGTTCAGTTGATTCAGAAGCACATGAGAACAGCTCAGTGCAGGCAGAAGAGTTATGCGGATAACCGGAGGAAAGATCTATCTTTCGAGGTAGGTGATTATGTTTTTCTCAAGGTTTCTCCTTGGAAAAGTGTGATGAGATTTGGTAAGAAAGGAAAGGTGAGTCCAAGGTTTATAGGACCATATGAAATTCTAGAGAAAGTTGGATCAGTTGCTTACCGAGTGGCTTTACCTCCGAGTTTATCTCAGGTACACAATGTTTTTCATGTTTCAATGTTGAGGAAGTATATGCCAGATCCATCTCATGTTTTTAGTCCAGAGGTAGTTCAGCTGGGGGAGAACCTATCTTATAAAGAACAACGAGTCCAGATTCTTGACCACAGGGATCAGGTGTTACGGAATAAGGTGATTCATCAAGTAAAGGTTTTGCGGAAAAACCATGTGATTAAAGAGGCAACGTGGGAATCTGAAAATGCTATGAGGGATAAATACCACCACTAATTTTGATAAGTGAATAAAATTGCGAGGAAGCAATTCCCAAAAGGGGGGAAGGATGTAACATTCCAGGTAATTAAAGAATAAATAATTTTCATATTAATTAATATTTATGAATTAAATATTAATTTTAATTAAAAGGGGAATCTACATTCAATAGCGTACTCGATATGCAATGATGAGTTTCATTGAAATCTTACATTGCACCCTAGTAATATAATAATATTATTTTAAATGGTAGTTAACATGTAGCTGTTGTACTGGCGGGAATGGATAGAAATAACTAAAATATGATTATATATGTTTTTAAATGTTTTTATATTTACCCAATAAAAGATACAGGCTTAAAATATGGAAAGAATTCAATTTTAGGCATTTATACCCTAATTTTCCCTAAGGGTTCACTTATCACCTTTTGACGGCGAACCGTCATTAAATATAGTTTTGATCAATATTATAAATTCTATTGGACCAAAAATAACTCTTCTTTATAATCGGGACATCAAAATTTACCTTGTGTAAATTTTTGGTACCTTTCCGATAAAGTTCATTTTTTTAATTAATAGTGTAAAATGTTGTATTTTAATTAAAAACCTCTTTTTAATCTAATTTATTTATATGATTAGATTATTTTTTGAATTGGTTTTAAAGTTAAATTAGAAAATATGTTTACCATTAAATCCAATAGTGGTCGTTGAATTTAATTTCACTTTGAAATCGGACTTAAACTAGTGTCAATCTTTTGATACTTATTGTTTCATAAAAACACGTTATTTGCTCTGAAAGCAGGAATTAATTATTAAATTAATTAATGTGACTTATATATTTTTTATTTTTTAAAATAGACTTCATATTTGAATTCGTAATATCAAATATAGCTTAGGGGGAATATTTGTTAATTTTCTGAAAAACATCAATTTTTTTTAATAGTGAAACCACTAAGTGGTACTTATAAAAACTGATTTTTCCGTTTAAATGAAATTTTTCCATAATTGTGTTTTGATTTTCAAAAATCCGACATAAATGGTTTTCATTAAGATGTAAAATGTGGTTCAATGAGATTAAAATAATTTTTTAGTGAATAGTAACTTATTAAGTTTTTAATCGTGATTAGTGGTAATTAGTGTAGTTTAAGGTAAAAATAATGTTTTAATAATTTGAGATGACCTAGACACATGTCCTACTCTCATTGGATGTTTCATGGCCGACCAAGACAATCCAAGGGTCAACTTGGGGACCCCATGGAGCCACTTTTCTTGGAAAATCACATAAATACCTTTTATTTAATTTTAATGTAAATAATGGCGAAAACATGATATGTTTTACTAAAACAATTTTTATATGGGTTTACAAAGATCATATTTTTGATTATAAATAGTCATTGGAAAGATAAAAATATTTCATACATCATAGTATTTTTTTATAATTTTTAGACATTAAATAAATTAAATTATTTATGACATAATAATGATGCAGCGATGACATCATTATTTGACGATTTAAATAAAATGGAATGATAATGTAAACACTATGAACTAAACATGTCCAAAACTTATTTTATGGGTGTATTTCGAACCCTTATCACCTTATCCACTAATTATATCAATGTGGGACCTTTTAAAACCGAAACACATTTTCAAATATTTTAATATTTCTTTACTTTCCAAAAGTGCCCCTCCTCTCCTCTTATAAAAGGCTCCCACCTCTACCACCTTACACACACTCCTCAAGCCTTTGGATCGGCCAACCCCTGCCCATTTACTCTCTCCACATCCCTCTCCTCATCATAGAGGATTCCCTTTTGGCATAATCCTTTCAAAGGAAGCCTTTAGTCTCAAATCAAAAGGAGTTACACTTTTAAAGGTAATTCATTCTCTCTTGTTTATTTGTTTTATTTTTCTCCTCCAACCCCCCAAACTCTTTTTATTTACTTATTTTGTAACAACACCAGTATCTTCAATATACTAGGATGTTGTTATAAGATTTATTCGAGCTACACTCTCACAAAACTACATCAAATGGTTAAAGAACATACGGTTTCCGTGGATGGCGAAATTCTGCCTCCCGAAACGATGATTGTTCAATACTCATTTAACACCTTCAAAGGTGGCCATTATGATGTCACTATTTTTATATGTGATATATAATATTTTTATTCTTTCCTTAAGCTTCTGTATTTTTCATTTATGGCATACCTTTATGGTTTCCATTATGGGTAAACACGATATCTTCATTTAAGGAAGTGCGGACTACCGCCCCCTCAAAGTGATGTGATTCGTTAATGCCATATGTGGGACGTGTAAAGGATGTATTTAAAGTTATTATATATGATTTTATACTGGAATTATAATATACCTATATATCATTATTATTTCTTTCCATTAAAGTATGAGATAGAAATGAAAGTAGCATTCATGTGTACGTACGGCTTACCGTCTCCATGAACGGTGCATTTCATTTCTTATCCCCAAATGTAATGTACTATTAAAAGTACATGTATATAATGGATATATATAATGAATGATATATCTAAATGAGGAATATAATTCTGGAATTAAAATATACATACCTATAATTTAGTTTTAATTCCATTAATATGACAAAGAAATGAAAGTAGCGTTCATGCGTACGTACGGCTTACCGTCTCCATGAACGGTGCATTTCATTTCTTACCTATAAATGATTATGTAATATTATAACTATATTTATATGCTGGATATATATGATATATATGATATCCAAAATCAGTAATGTCATTCTGTATATAAAGAACCTTTGACCACATGAACAACATGTAATTGTAAGAAGTCCACTTTCGACTTAAGAACCAAATATCGACAAAACAAACATTATTAACTTAAATGGTTACATAATGTTTATAACATGTAAATAAGTGATATAAAAGGAATAATGAACTTTAAAAATGTTCTTAATCAAGTATAAATTAACTCAAGTTTATTATTCAGGACGTTAAAGAACGATCGAGTCTAGTCGGACCCGAGGTAAGGGACTTCGTCTCAATCTCCTTTCATTGAGGCATATTTCATTTTATACACAACTTTCTTTTATACGGTGTATAAACCCCTTTGAATTTAACTTTTATACAAAAGGAATCTTTTTCTACGAAGCATTTTACTAAACGACAAAAAGGAATGTTTTTTTAACGTACACGGTGACAACGACCTTTTCCGCCGCTGCGGGTATTATTTGGCCTTTGGCTTCCTCAACAAGCCATTATGTTTTTAAAATGAAATAAATACCATATACTCTTTTATGTATTTTGGTATTGAAAATGGTTTTGATAAAGGATTCTATTATGATATATTGTGATTGAAATGTGTAAATGTTATCATTCCTTTATATTGGTTTTATGTTTTATGATTTAATGTTGGTACATGGACATTTGACGGGTGGTTATGTGATAAACCATATGACGGGTGGTGCTGTGAATACCAGGACGGGTGGTTACATTATAACCTCCAATGCATTGGGTATGGAAGTCGGCCGTATGGCTATTCCATTAAGTATGTATGGAAATTGGCCGTATGGCTATTCCATTTAAGTCATATGTGTGGAAGTCGACCGTATGGTTATTCCACTTAAGTATGTTTATGTCCCAAGTTACCTTTATATATGTTATGTGTTCTTTATATGGGTTTTATGGTAATCCTTTGGTTAAAAAAAGATAAGTAATGATACATTATTCAGTTAAGAGTTTTTACTACTTCATGAAGGTGAATGTATTACTTTGATAGAGTATACATGGTTTACTTGATGTTTGAAAAACTAACAGTTTTCATTCTTTGTGTATCCCTTACTATGCTTTTTATGCTCACCCCACGTTTTTTTGAAATGTTTTTCACAGGACTTAATGTGGAATGAGGTCAAGAATGGGATCAAGGGAATGTCAAGCTATATAAAACATGGAACTAGACATGTTTCTTTTAAGAGTTTTTATTATTATGGAAACTTAGTTGAAGTGACTACTTTGTAATCTTTTGAGATGTAATAGTTATGTTCTAATTCTCTAAAACTCTAAACCTGAAAAGATCCTCAACCTGAATTATTCATTTAATTCAATATTAAGTAAGGTTTAAGGTCGGGGCCTTATATTGGAATTCTAATAAGTCCGTGCAATGATTGGAATTCAGAAATAGCCACTCACATCACATTGTCATAGAAAATGATGATGCTGAAGCTATGCCTTCAAAGAATACATATCACAATAGTGGAGATTGTAATAAAAGTAGAAGAGTTGTTGAACGATACATATCACCAAGAAGATGTGTTGTTGAGGTGATCATGCTTATTGACAAAGAAAACAGACGACATACAAATTTGTTGACAAATGAGATTCCATGCTGGCATGTTGATTTCGAGGACTATGGATAATGACAAATGTATTATTCAAAGAACAACGAAAAAGGAATGGATGATCTGGAGGCGGCCAAAAAGAGCAGATACAAGGTGGCTCCGTTTTTCCAATTTTTGCCAAATTTTTGGGGTGCAAAATTTGGAGGTTGGTGAGCATCGCGAAAAGTGGATTTCCATGAAGGTCATAATTTAATATGAAAAAGTCATGAGTTTTGCGAATATGGGATGCATGGATTGGATTTCGTGAAGACCATAAGAATGGAGGAAGTGATTCTTCACGTTTACGTCAAGCTTCGCGAACGGAAGAGGCTGGGGAGGTTCGCGGCGATGAAGGGATTTGCAAGGGAGCTTCACGGTGATAAAGGGCTTTGCGAGGGAGCTTCACGGCGAAGGTGAAAAGGATGTTACGGGATGCTCCGCGATTACGACGAGCTCCGCGAACGGAAAATTTCCGTAGTGCTTCGCAATTTTGAGAGAATTACGGTGGGAACTTCAGAGCTTCGCGATTTGAGCTGACGTGGCGCTGACTTCGCGTGGAAGGGTCCAGGGTTGGTGGAATTGCCTATAAATTGAGGTCGACCCCTCAAGAGAAGTAGAGAGAATTTTAGAGAAAATCCTTTGCTCTCAGTTCGCAAAGGTCTCTCACGAGGGCAGTGTGCTTCGTGAAAGAGGAGCTTCGTAGCGGCTATTCTAGATCCGTGAATGTCGTGTGCACCGCGTTGGCTCCCTGAGCTTCGCGAAGAGGCAGGAGCTCCGCGATAACCAAGCATTGCGATGGTCGGAGCATCGCGATAGTGCTTCGCGATTGAGCTTCGCCAAAAGGCAGGGGCTCTGCGAAGACTTGTTTGAGTTTTCCAAAATTGGGATCCTTGCAAAGAAGGGTACTTTGTGAAGGCCCTTTCAAAGGTTGTTCGCCCAGTGGGTAGGGGAAAAGGTGTATTCATCAGTGGATCAAATTTGGACATCAACATAGAATCATTTATTGATCAATCACACAAGTGATTGTGATTCAGGAAAATGAAGACAAGGGGATCCAGGGCATTTAGTCATTTCACTAAAGAATAAGGATTGAACTAAAAAGAGCATCAACTCCGGACTCTGATGCAAGCAAAGTCTCATACTGAACAGGAGACAAAGACCTTCATGTCTATCTATTGAAGAGACCTTCACGTCTATAAACTGAGTGAGACTTCACCAACGGAAGTGAGCCAGGGGGAGTCAACAGGAGTGACCTGAGGGAAGCAGTGAGCTATCCCTGACCTTTGTAAAGGAAGTGAGCCTGGGACAGAGTGACTATACCTGAACCTTTGTAATCTACAGCTAGTGAAGCATAGTGGATTTAGGTACGATCGACAACCTATCGGCATATGCTCCTTAGACGTAGCCCTTAGTGGTGAACCAAGTAAAAATTGTTGTGTCATCTATCTGAATGTGATTGTTTCATTGTTTATCATATCCATCATACAGGTTTAAGTAGTTACTACCAATGTGGGAACAAGTTCCACAAATTTAAGAAGAAAAAGATGACACCATGATTCACCCCTCCCCTCTCAAGGTATATCGGGGTCCTACAAGTGGTATCAAAGGGAAAGGTTAACGTATGTTGGATATTATCCAGTAATTCTATAGAGAAGAGGATTTGAGTTTCTTTCTTAAAGTCAAAAATGAAGAGCAATCTTGATAATGACACAGTCATTTCTGAGCAGAATTCTACATCTTGAAAAACCATGACAAAGAGGAAAAAGAAAGATAAGAAGAAGCTGAAGAAGTCCCTCATATCCAAATAAGATGCACTGTCTTGTTCTCCACGCCATTCCAATAATGAAGAAACATCAGGCTTGGAAAGTATCAAGCTGGTGGCTCAGGATGTTTCTAGAGGAAAGGATGCCACCCCTAATTCAAGCTTTCAGGAAATACTCAAAACATATCTGCATGATATTCCTGAAGAAAGGGTTGCGATTATTTGTAGCCTATTCCAATCTATGCAGGTTGAGATCACTCGATTAGAAAGGTAAGATGAAAATATGGAAAAGGGGTTGGAAAGAAAAGTTCTAGAAATTATGAAGCTCACCAAAGAGGTGAAAGTCTTTGAAGAAAAAGAGGAAGTAAATAAGACTCTAAAAGAAAAGATGCATGCACTTGAAGCTGAGTTGAAGAAGAGAAATTATTAGTAAACATGTGATAAAAGGTTATATTTAACTCATATATGATAATATAAATATTATGTTGGTTCTAAATTTATCTATAAAAATTTTTACTTATTCTATTTTGATTTTTGATACATATGATGGAATTCGAACAAAAGGTAATGGATTCCAACCCTATTTTAAATTGTTGAGGCATATATAATTTTTAAGAACATAATTTCTTTTATATGGTGTATATAAGGCCATTTTACATTTTCTATCAATAATAATTCATTATTTTTGATATTTTCTCTTTTAAATTAAATTTATTACATCCCTGGGTATTTTCCATGAGCATTTCCAACTGGAGAGGGGTTTCATAACTCAATTTCTTTTCATTTGGATATATTACTTCTTCTTTTTATTTAGTATTATAAGACTATGAGTGTAATTAAATTTGATTATTTAATTTTATATTTACTATTTTTAAATTGGATTTAAAATTGAAACATGTAATCATTTCATTGATTAATTATCACTATAAGAGTACGATCATTTTATGTGATTTCATCCTAATTTCCACTCCATTGAGACATATTTGGTATTACACACATATTTATATTATATAATGTGTATAAAAATCCCATTTTAAATGTTATATAATGAATAAATTTATATTCATGTTATTTTATTTTTCATTTGAATTCATTTATTTCATGGGTTTATGATTCAAAATTTTCCAAAGTGCTAAGGGTTTATTTTTTAATTTCATAATTATTCTAGATTTTTATGTTTAAGTATCTAATGAGAGTATTATATAATATTTATATATATATATATTCACTTATTACGGTTACACATGACCTTTTAAATTATTAGTACTACTTTCCCCACTTTGTTACTTAAATTTATTTAGAAAAATGTTTCTAAGAATAATTGACTTTAATTATCTATTCAGTCGAATACCCCTTTTCATCCATATCCATGCTTTATAAAAAAATTCAAGACAATTTTTGACATTATATAATTACTATTTAAATTTATTTTTATAAATTATTACCATTCAAAAAATTAATATAAGTATTCCTGTCATATTCCAAACAAGGTTTATTTTTAATTAGCTTTAAAAATGTGAATATATTCTTTATTTTAGCATACTCTAAATAAATTGAAATTTTCCAACAAAATTTCCACTCAATTATTCTAATATTACATTAAAATTTTACAATTTTCTTTTCAGATAAAATATTTTCTATATTATTTTTGAAATTTATGGTTTTCAAAAATTATTTTTAATGTGAGATGGTTATTTTCCACAATAATATTTTTAATAATATGTTTGATGTATTTATATTAATCAATGAAAATAACCATTATTGTTTTTATACTCCACTAGAAATATACTGTAATGATATTATCCTTATTCGTTTTCAAGATGATTTATGATTATTTTGACATGGGCTAATATTTTTTTACGTATTCTTTTTCACCATATATAGAAATTTATTTAATAAAGCATATGGATTATCTATGTTATTAATTTATATAATGAATTCATTATTATTATTATGTTAGATGAAGGTCATAAAATATCCCCTCGACACATCAGTAGGTCTTATGATAAAAACATGTCTGGGTGTGTTCGTGAGGCCATATCATTTATGTATGATGTCTAGGAATGACACCTAGATAGGATGTTTTTGATGTCCAACATTACGCATTAAATCATAATTAAACTAGTTTTTATTAATAAATCTGATTATTTATATTTTTATGTTATCCATGAATTTAATGCCATCACTTATGGATTTATTTTTGTGGAATATTTTATTTTTTTATATCGGCGGTATTTATCAAGATTTATTTACATTGTACAGGATTCAACTATAATCATTCCCTTATAGAGCATGTTAGATCACCCCTTTCTTATTATTCATTTCCACGGGATGATAATAAGGCTGTCGTTATTAATATATAGGGATGTTCTACTTGAAATAATTGTGTTCCCAAATAAAATACAATGTTGTATTTTATGTTTTAAAATGTAATTTTTATTTCAAATATGTATCCATTTTTCCAAAACTACTAAACTATTCAGTCCTTTGGGATGTGATTCTGGTATTTGGTGCTAATATAATATAGTAACCACCTACTCTAAGATACATGGATCAGGGTGTTTATATTTGGTATTAGAAAAAATTTAGTGGAACCCTTAGGATCTAAATTTAGTAAAACATATATTTGTAAACATAGCCATATGCCTTACTTGGTGGACAATTCGACGAATAGTTTAATATCATAAAATTTCTTTAAGGTGGATATCATGTGTCTTTCATAGAAATAAATCTCTATATATAAACTAAAAGTGGATATGGTTATGGAAAAAATACATTTAGGGGTAATTACATTGAACATAGTCAGTTGAGTACATCTTTTACACCATTCTAGTGCATGTTTAGTGTCCCCTTACAGAACACCTTGTTTGACACTCTTGGGGGATATGTTAGGGTTAATTCACATTCTATTAATGAACCATCACAAATAATTTGAATAGGTGATGAAAATGGATGACTAATGGTAATACTATGTTATAATTAGATGGAAATAAATTTTCGTGATTTATAAATCCTATAAAGTATTTTTTTTTCATTTTGATTAATATTTCTCACTTCATGATTTTAGGATTTAGTAAATGGTTGTATCCATGAATAATGATGTTAATGCTAAATTTTATGGTAGATTATTTAATTATATGAATCCAATTTGGATTATACTTAAGTAAAATATATATTTATTATTCCCAATTAATTAACCTAAAATATGGTGAATTAAATATACCTTAAAAACATTAAAACTCAATAAAGAATACAATAATAGAACTAACTAAGAGATTTAGTTCTAGAGAAAATAGAGAAAAGAAGACTCAATTTTAATCTTGCTATTAATTTTGACAGACACACCCTAGATAATGTATCAAATGAATTATATTATTTTTATTTGAGAAAATAAGGGCATGGAGCAATTACTTCTTGATGAAAACTGAGTAATTCAATGAAGAGAAATAAATATATTACGAAAGATCCATTTTTAAATTGTTACCACACATTTGGGGAACATGGTAATTGACTTTTTCAATTACCTATATTAATGTTAAACTCATTGTCTAAGGAAGTTCTGATCTTATAAAAAGCATTGAAGTAAAAGGGTTAATGTATTTATGTATTGGTATTAATTAATCAAGTCATAAAAGTATTTTTATCAATGGAATTTTGGTTATAACAATTATAAAACATTTAAGGATTTTTCTTTTTTGAATCATATATGACTTTATCTAATATTAACATAGAAATTATGGTTACTGTCTTGGGTTTAGGATAAATTTAATGTAATAGACACTCCTTTTGAGGTTTTAACTGATATTATTTTTATGTGATTTTTAATATTTTGGGAGACATTTTATTATATTGAGTTATATATAACCCTTTGTTTCAACATGAAGTAATATTTAGGGAATAATTATTTTGCCATTAGTTAAAAGGTATTAACATCCATTATGGTTAATATGATCATTGATGCTAAGGTAATAATAGTTAATTAATATTACATGATTTTATTGAAAAAAAAATATTTATATAAAATATTATTTGATAAGAATTTATTTGTTGATTAATGATATTTTTAATTATTTTTATTATATTTTCTAAAAAATTATATAAATTATAATAATATAGTTTTAAAAAAATGAGAAATGGTATATTGATCGTTAAACTATCACTTTTGGTAAGGTCATGGGGCTTGAACCCACAACAAAAGGGTAACAAGGGTACAATGATTGCAACCTCCCTACATGATTTTCTTTTTACTATTTAATTGTTTTTACTATAATGATTTGATTGATAAATATTAAGTTGAAATATTTGAATTAACGTGGAGATTTATAGATTAATGTATTATATTGTAATACTTGTGCTAACAATTTTGATTTTTGGTAAATATTTAGAGAAATATGAAAGGAAGTTTCACTAATTTATTGATATTATGATCTTTAAATTCTATTTTTAGTTCCAATAAAATATAAATTTCATCTGGGATATTCATTTCTTGAAGTTATAAATGATGTGTATAGTTATTGAATCAAAACTAAAGGATGATATTATTATTATGAAATAAAAATATATCAACTTTTTATATTCTCGTGTGTCCTCTATCATGATAATAAAATAATCCATAGAATATACGAATAATATTTTGAAATAAATTTTTTTTACAATTACCATCATTTTTTGGGAAACAATAGTCTTTTTCACAATTCATCAATTTATGTTTTTGTGATAAATTATTTTTACTTGATCATTAAATTTCTTATGATTAATAATATCTATTAGCCTCAATAATTATTTGGCTATTTATATTTGCTTACATGTATCTATTCACAATTCCGACTTAATTTTTCCTACTTTGAAACCTGGTTATGGTTTATTATATATTACCTTTCTACTTCCCTACCACTCTTATCCCAAAGATGTTTTATTAGCCCTTTATATTATTTGGGATTTTATATAACAAATTTTCAAATTTTAAACCATTCATTTCTAAAAACAATATAAAATTGTGAGAATGAAATTTATTGAAAGTGGGAAGAATGTAACACCCTAAGGTTTTATGATATATTCCTTTTGAAATAATTTTGAAGACTTTGAAAACTTGTAATACAAACAAAACCAAATATAAATAAACCATATTATTTTATATTGTTATAACCTATCCATTAAATTGGTTTGTATGTATAGAATTAACTAAATTATAAAAATTATATAGTTTACACATTTATAAATAAATTCAATTGGTTATAAATTTATTATAAATAAAAAATAAAATCATTTCAAAGTAAAATAAATATTTTCCTAAAAAAATATTTTAATGTGCAACGTAATTTTATCATATTAAATTAAATTAATAACTACCGGTGAATGATTATTATGAAACTTATATATTATACATTCAATAAAAAAATTTATCATTTATTTAATATATTTTATAGCTTTGTGATAAAAAATCTTGTTTTATTCTAATTTATTATCTAAAAACTATTTTATCACATTTTTCACACATAATTTTAATTAATTTTTACAAATTATATAAAATTTATTTGAAAAAATAAACATTATTTTTAAAATAATAATTTCTAAATGATCTTATTGTTAATTTTTGATAATTTTTTTTGGAAATATTATCTTTTTTTATTAATAGTAAAATACATTAATTTTTATTAAAAACTATCTTTTCTGATAAGAAATTTACAAAGATATATTTTTTGAAATTATTTTAATAGTAACATTAGTTCAATTTTATTATTATTATAAATAAATTTTACTTTATATAAATAAATTTTATGTTTCCTTTTGATAAAAAAACTTGTTATACTTTAAAGTAGCATTTTTTTTAATCTTCTTTACTTCCCACTTGTGGGTTTGATTTTAATTTAATTAAACCACATATATCAATTGAATATAATAAAATTGTATATATATTTTTAAATATAATAATTAACTTAAGTTAACAAGTTCAACATTCATTACAATTAATAGTAAAAGCATCAAAAAATAAATATTGTGGTTATGGTTAAAATAGGTTTTCCTGGGAATTAAGCCCCAAGATAAGGTAATTATGTAAAATTAAATAGATATAAATCCTATTTTATGGAAACATTTAATCATTATAAAATCATAAATTCTTATACATATATATTTTTAGACATTTTTATTGGAAGTGAAATTATCATTTTCTTTTCTTTTAGAAAAATTCCAAATTGGTCCCCTCCCCTACTTATAATAGGTCACATCCTCTCTTCTCTTATACCCAATTAATGTTTTTATGGTTCAATAAATACTTACCCAAGTCCATTACATAAATCCATCACCATGAAATAGATTCCCTAGTTGGATCATAAAACAATCCTAGTAAGTCTTTAGATATAACCCAATAATGGTTTTCAAAAAAAGATGTATAGTTCATATCCATAAATCTTCATTTTATTTATTCCTCTACCACATTAAAATATTATCAAAATATTATAATTTAGTTACCTATGTATATTACATATAATTAGATTTTATTATATAAATTTACCAACCTATATCAACATATATCATGTCTTCTGGTCAGTGAGGCATTTGGGCCACCTCAAGGCCTTCGGGCCACCTTAACTACTGATGAAAGCCAAACAACCACCAAGGAACAAGCTTCAGAAGGAGGATGATCAAGAATCCTTCACTATAGAAGAAGCTAAATGAATTGAAATAATGAGAGAGTATGAAACCTACCATCAAGACAATCTTGTGCATGCACATGAAAGCCTAGCCGAACAGCCATGCAAAGGTTGAGAGTTGATTTCATGATGAAGACGCTGGGGAGGAGCAGTTCCAAGTAGTTAGTCTAGGTTGTATGTAATTTTTGAATCCAATGGGAAATGAATTCCTCTTTGTCCTATGATCCATGTAATACTTATTCATACGGTCCTTTTAAGGGTTCCACCTAACCCCTTGAAAGGTGTATTATCAAAAAATCAATAAAAATGAAGGCCTGCATGCCATTGGAAGAGTATAGTGAACTACCGCCTCACAAACCCATGTAATTCGTTTTATATCACTTCCTATCACTGATAGATATAATGAATAATTTAATGTACATATATTGTATTTATGAAAATATTATTCTTATTTAATTATAATATCACATCTACTTTCCTACATTCCATTACCATGGAAAATGATGATGCCACTCTTGTGCATGTGTGGACTATCACCTCCACGAAGTGATGTGATATGTTGTTCATTTTATATTGACCTATATTGTAATAAGAAAATATTTAATGAATATATATGATATATATGATATATATGATATAATAATTACTATTAATATGTGAATTATTGTGTACCTTTCTTTAATTCCATCCATCAAAAAAATGGATGCATTATTCATGTGTACGAATGTCCTATGATCCTAATGAATGGGGTAATTCATTTTTCTATGACTGGATTTTATGGAATACAATAAATACATATATAATGAATATAAATGAAATTTATTTCACGATTATTATTATTTATTTCATGGAAAAATGATCAGAATACTAGTATGGAAACTACTATAACCAAGCATATATCAAAAACGTAGTGGTTACCATCTGAAATAAATTTTCTATAAATGATTGTTAAAAAACTGGTGATAAAAGGTTATAAGTTAATAAAATATGGTATTATATATATTATTTTGTTTTTTCAATAGACATATAATCAATATATTTATTATTTTGGAGTTTTGGGAACATAAAAAAAAAAGATGTTAAACCTGAGGTAAGGGATTTTATCTCAATTTTCCTTCATTATGTAATATTTTATAATTATGCATATAATTTCCATTATATTGTATATATACTTCCCCAATTATTGAAATATCATTAATATTTAATATTTAATTTTATTTTATGTTCAAATTCATAAATTATTTATCCAAGGTTATTTGAAATGAAATTTACAAAGTTGTAAGGGGTTTTATAGCTCAATTTCTTTTCATTGGGTGATATTACTTATTCATTGTCTTTAATAATATAAGATTATGTGTTTAATGAATTTTTATTATTTTATAATTTATTTGTATTTTTTTATTTGTATTTTCATTTTATTCATATAATAAAATCATTTACTAATTCTCATATCAATGGTATGATCATTGTAGGAGATTTTCTCTCAATTTCAACTTCATTGAGACATATTTGGTATTATGGACCTATTTCATTATATAAGTTATATATAGTACCCATTTGATATTTTATATACTAAATAAATTTGTATTAATTTTATTTATTATTTCATTTTAATTTCTTTATTTCATGGGGGTCATAATTAAAATGCTTCCAATTTGGAAAATTTTTATATCCCGGTCTAATAATTATTTAAGATTATTATGTTAAATTATATAGTATAAATATTATTTTACATTTATATCTAAAACCCAATATATTTTCCTCTCCTAGGGTTATTCATGAACTTTTTTGGTAATATTAATACTTTTCTCTGTTTGGTAATTAAGAAGATATAGAAAAATTATTATCTTAAGTTGACTTTAGTTCTCTATTTGGTTGGAAATTTATTTTCTTCCACATCTATGTTTTAAAAGAATGTTTTGAAAAAAAATTAATATTTATATATGAAATTTTAATGTCATTATTACCTATGATTGGATATTTAAAAAATATTTTATAAGTAATCATTCTTCTTTTAGAATAAGTTAACTTTTAGTTTTTATTTCAAAGATGGGAAAAATATTTTTTAATATACATTCACGAAATATATATTTCCCTCCATCATGAAAACCAATTGTTTTAAATATTCATTTAAATGTTTAAAATTTTATTTTTGAAAAAAAAATCGTCGTAAGATTCTTGAAATTTTCTATTTTTAAAAGTTATTTTCAAAGTGAAAATGGTATTTTCCTCAAGAATGTTTTTAAAAATATTTTCTGGTATTTATAATCATAAATAATAATACATTTGTTTTCTTATAATACACTACAAATATGATGTAGTGTCCCATTTTTGTTATTTATTTTGATTTTATATGATCAGTTCGACTTGGGAAATTATTTTCATCTCATATGATAGTTCATCCTATATAGGAAATTTTTGAATAAGGAATGTTGATTAAGTTATATTATATACTCATATATTGAATGCATTGGACTAATTAAGTGATATATGAGGCCCTATATAGCTTATAGATGCATCAATGGGTATCATGATACAAACTAATTTTGGTATTTGGCCCAGGACATACCCATTTATGTATGATGTCTTGGCACAAGGCCTTAATGGAATGATTGTGATGTCAAACATTAAAATTTCAATCCTTATGAAACTAGTTATTATTATCCATGTTATTATTTGTGTTTTAATGTTATCCTTGGATTTATTTGCCTCTAATATGGTATTAGTTACGTGTAATATTCGATTATTTTATATCTCATACATATTATTCATGTTTTATTTAATTGGTGATATCTTCTACTATATGCATACCATTAATGAAAATAAAATATCACACCTTTTATATGTTTCCTCTAACTATGTTACTAATAAATATTAGGATTTATATTAAATGAAAAACTAATATTGACACTAATGTTCTCAAAGAAAATAATATATTGTATTTTTTGTTTTTAAATGTTATGTGATATTTAAGTATGTGTTTAGTTTTACAAAACCACTATACAATTCATCATGTTTTGATGAAATCCTTATTTCTAGTGCCTTTTTAATAATGTAATAACCATATCCAGGATGATGTGGTTGTATATTGGAGTTAGGTTGATCAATGAGGAAAACCTCAATATGTTTTCTAAAATCTTGTAGATTGAAGAGTTTGTTGTCTATAGATTCAAATAAATAACCAGGAACATTTTCATTTCTATTGGAATGTTTTTTTCATCCATTACCCACATAGTGGGTTACCCTTGATTCTCTTTACCTCTGTTTGAGGGAATGTACTCTTCTAATTCAACATGGTTAGAGGCACCCGTCCATTTTGGTCATGCCTCAGTGTTATAGGTACATCATTATTAGTTTTAGTGAAACAATGGTAGTATCTAATATTCAAAAACTTTTTCCATGTTTCATGGGCATGGGATGAGAGTGGAACCTAATTCACTGAATGGGGACATAAAAACATTGTTCCATTTTTTTACTCGTTAAATCCACCATGTTACATCATCATTAAAAAATTTGAATGAATCTCATCACATTGGTTCTCATCATATAGCTGCAACAACTGTTCAAGAAATAGTATAAAGTAGAGTGAGGGTGTTAGACACCAAGTGATAAAGTTATAGAGTCCCTAATTTTTACATTTTTTTGATTTTTTAGGTCTAAGATTGATTTTTTCTTAAAATGGAGATAAATTGATATATTTATTGAATATAAAGGTATTCCCATCCTCTGAGGGACCATGCTATAAGTATTTTATGCCAAATCAATGTTGGATCATCTAGAGAATATTCAAAAAAATATTAGTCTTTTCCACTCTTTCTGGTATTGAGGGCCCATTAAAATGAAACATCAGGACATTAATTCTATAATATTTATTTATAGATCCCTATTTCACTTAAATGTTTAAAATATATGGTTTTTAATATTGGGTAGTGACAAAGATTTATGCACACATTCAGCATATGGATTCCTCTCAAGAAATACAGGATAATATTGTCCCTCTATAAATTTTATTTAAGTATCTAGATTGGAGAACAAGTTGAATATTTCTGCAGGATATATTTTTTGAACTACCATATATGAATGGGTATTAAGATAGGTTTGGTTTTGATATTTTGATTTCATATCCAGCATATTTTCAATTTATTTAGGGGATAAATGATCACCAGAATAACTAGTATCTTTTCATCATAATACAGTAAAATCGTAGTCAACCTCAATTTATACATTTATATCAAATGTTTTTATGGATCTAGATCCAAACCTATGCTCAAATTTCACCCTCATAGGTGGAGTATCTCCACCATAATGGGTGGTAGTAGGAACATATGTTTTGGAATGACTATCTTATCCAGAGATAATATTTATATAGAGTAATTAATATCTAAGACATTTAAGGAAGTATATATCCCTCTATAATGGTGTTATTCATTCCTCCATGGAGGATATTTTATCTCTTCTGGGTGTAGAGTGGTAAATAGCTATGTATTTCCTTTATCCAGGGTAAAATGTCATCATAGAAGTGGTAACTCATCTTCTGAAGGTTTCAGGTTCTGGTTCCTCCTCTGATTTCACAAGCATGTATCATAACTTTGGACATCGATATTACCCACCCATTTAGATACAATTTATACATTTCACCCCTTGGTTTCCATGTTTTTATTTTTCAAAATCTAATGTATTTATGATGATTATATTCACTAAGGCATACCGGATGACAATTGTCACCTTGTCACTCTCTAGGTAGTATGGTTTTTCTGTACAACTCGATCATCCATCGAGTATTATGTAATGTTCTTCCATATATCCCCTTGAACATAAAAACTTATGGGGTTTTATTTTCCATTGAAAATAATCCATTATATTTTTTGATAGTAGTAACATCGAGGAAGAATCCAACCATAATTATTAAGAAACCCTCCAGTTCCAGGGGTATGTCAGATGGTGAGAAGCTATATTATGGTTCCCAATATTTGTATTCATTAAATATTATAGAGATAAACTATCTCCTTATTATAGATGATAAAAATACCCACATAGATACTATATACTATTGTTCTCAGTCTATCTTTGGAACTCTTTGGTCCTATTTTGAAGGATCTGACAACTCCTGGTATATTGATTGTGAAAAAAATGTGCCACATTCCTATGGTGTGGGGTTTTTTTATAGTCACAATGTAATTATCTTGTACCATTATGAGATTTTATAAACATGGGGGAGGCAGTGGTCGTAAAAAATCCGCCACCCCCATGGGCTAGGTTTTATCTTGAATGGTTTCCATCACGACTTCCATCTTTCTCTTATTTATTTGGAATATTTTTACTCATGAATGGGTAGGGTTAAATTCATTTTCATGATCAGAGTCCCTTTCCATGAGGATCTCTAGAGAAATACGATTCTCTGGATACATTGTTTGGGTAATATTCCCTTTTTAGGTCATATATTATGAGCTAATTAGTGTCCCTATCCATTATCTCATGACTCTTTCTATTTTTTAATAGGGGAGATTAATTTTCTTGAACAAGATTCTCACACATCATTTTATCCCATGATATCTTCTTTTTTTGTGAAACAATAAGTCATTATGTTCATGGATCATTTTTTTCATTTAAGGGATGATGTATAATTCTCCTTAATTTCTAGATCCTTGTGTATTTATGTATCATATGGATTCAGTGATTATTCATTAGAAATTCATCCTGATATGGGGGAAAGAATGATGTAGTAGTTTACTGTTACTTTTAAATTTTGAGTCTAAGTCCCATGAAGAAGGAATTTGGGTTTATCTAATAGCATAGTGTGTTAAATCCAAAATATGACACTCATATTCTTGATAATGGAGGTTTATATCCATTACTCACATAAATTTCACTCACATGGTTGGTTATAAATATGCGATGAACACCATATTTAATTCATTGGGTACTTCTTAATTGAATGTGGTGATAGGTAAAAACATGGTTGGAATGTTGTTTCTATCCTTCTCCATCCATATATCCAAGTCATCCTATTCTTCATAAGAAAAATATTCCTCCACCTAGTCAGACCAAAGAGATCACTTCTCTAGGTCTACATCTAACTGAGGTGAGGTGTTTCTAGTGGTTAATGGGGCACTATATATAGTTAACACCAATTTTTCAAGAACCTATCTATATAAGGTTTTCTATACAAGGAGATAATTTCCTTATTTGGGAAACAAATCATCGTGGTGAGTTTATCCATGGATGGATTTATGGTTATGATCTGCACAATCCATCTCTATACTATTGTGAGGAGAAAAATAAGGGTAGTCATCACCTTTTTCTCATATAAGGAGTCAGTGGACACTTGTTTTGTTATAGATATGGGTTTTATATCATAAATAAAAACATGTATAATGAAAATTAGGATTATGAGCCTCATCTTGTGTCATAGCAAAATATGTCGATGCACATTTTGGGATCGAATGGAAAAATGGGCCTTCTAAGTCACGGTCATCATAGTATGTTGATGATTTTATACTGATATGGGAATATTGCCCCACTATTAAGAGGTTATTTGGGTATTCTGGGGAGATTTTTTATTTTATTAATAAAGATGAGTTTACCTTTGTGTGTTTTATAGTATATTACATCCAACCCTTGTTGAAGAAAGGGTATGATCCTGATTCAAATATACATTCTCTACCATAATATGATGAAAAACATCAGAAATTGGAGAATTAATATGGGACTTATTCTAATGGTCCTTAAACGATACTAGAATATTATTTCCTTATAAGGATCAAAAATATATGTATGGATTCTGTATGTAACTGTAGTAAACAGGGTAACATTATAGGTAGGGAAATGTGTTTTCAACAAGGTGATTTCCAAACTAGTTTGAAAAACCTGGATTAGAGTTAGGATATAGTAATGTTTTTTATTGGAAATTGGAATATAATATTTTCCATGTTTTATAGTATTATGAACCTTTGAAAATGTGATATAAATGTAAGGTTGAAAAACCCAAATTGAAACAGGAAAATGAGACTGGTCATGTGCCTCATCCGTTACCAAAATATACTGGTAATTCTTTGGGGAGGGAGAATAAATATGTGCTTACTCTAAAGTTTCCATATATTCATGTAGACCAAGGAAATGTTTTTCACTTTCCATTGGGATATGAATATGTTATTCTCATTTTATTGTTATCATAATATGATGGAAAACATTGTCCATCACTTTTAGAACGTAGTAGAATTTTTTTAGGATGTATTCATTTATATAGGTCTATACGTTCTCATCATCTTGGACATATCGGCAAACATATTTGATTTAATTGGGGATATATGACCTCTATTTTCCTTTTCTGTTCCATTAAAATATTCCAATGGGTTTTGTTCTTGTGGAAATAATATTTACCCCAATCATGATTTCTGTCGAGATATGTGGGTAGACTTTGTTTGGGAAAGCAAGGATATGATCTTACTACCTGGCTGCCTTAAGAATAATTTGTAATAATTATTTAGAAGATAGAGGGATATATTTTGTAACAAATCGATATTTTTTTATTAAGATTCCATTTATATTAAAATCCTATAGACAACATATGAACTTTTTTTATTCTTTTTATTATTATTTGGTTTAGATGACCATTATGTTTCTTTACCGTTGATAATATAGCCATTGAAAAATGATCATACTTCTGTTATAAATATAGGTTTTTTAAAAGGAATCCTTTTCAAAGAGACAAAAGAGAGTATGTCTTCATCCAGTATACTCAGGCCTTACAAAGTACATTTTTTGGAGCTCAGAAAGAAGATAGTGTTAATGGGATTCTCTCTTGACCAAGCCCAAGCCGATCTTCAACATGTTAAGCTTGAACGTAATTGCCTATGGGAGAAGTTCATGTTAATAGACATTACCACTAAGGTTATGTTATCAGATCCACCCTAAGATTCTTTCATAATTGCACACCTTACCCATAGGTAT
Organism: Viscum album; assembly: GCA_963277665.1. Classification (NCBI taxonomy): domain Eukaryota; kingdom Viridiplantae; phylum Streptophyta; class Magnoliopsida; order Santalales; family Viscaceae; genus Viscum; species Viscum album. The sequence continues at coordinate 1,043,230,975 of OY728133.1, read as the reverse complement.
TACACGAGTGTTATAAGGGGTAATTTATTTAGGTATTAGGTACTTATTGTGTAATAACTTTTTTATAAATAAAAATCATATTCTATCAATTCTTTTATGAAAGGTGTCTTTATTAAAATGTGATGACTTTGATTAATTGAATTTTTGGATAAAAATTGTACAGCTGGGAAATATATACATTATATTATACTATTATTATTATTAATAATATTATAAAAACAATTATTATAAATGATGTTTATATAAGTTCCCTTTCTTTAAATAATTAGTTAATCAGTTTGATAAGAGTTATATTTTTTATTTGATAAAACAAAAAATGTATTTTAATGAATTTTTTAAATAAATAATGAACTTTTTACATAATTAATATTTTTAAAATATATTATTATCAAATTAATTTTATGAATAATTTATTAGTATATAATTTTTGTTAAGTCAAATGCAATTTGTTTTAATGTTTGAAAATTGTTTCTGTCAAAACCCGTGAATTTTTAAAAAATGTCAGTTTTCATTTTAAAAGTGAAAATTCACATATTTATAAAATTATTTAGATAAAATTAATATTATTTTTGAAATCATGAATTTGAAATTATCTAATTGTGAAATTTTCAATATTTAATGAGAGTTTATTTTTTTTGGTAAAAACTTAATACCTTATAAATATAATATGTGTTTCATGACATAATAATGACCCCAAAATGATGTAATAAATAATATAATCAATATTCTTGGCCCAATAAATTTTTTTTAAAAAATGAATGTGATTTTATAATTTTTTAATTATTTTATAAAGCCTTAGTTAATCCTCTAAAATGTATAATATACTTTAATATTAAAAATTCATTTCATTAATAATGTGACTCACCTCCACATAATCAACGATAATATTTTAATATAATAGGCCATTGGCCTTAAAAAATAATTTTATCCACTCCAAATTTGAAAAAACCATGGGAAAAACCATGGGAATATTTTTGTTTTTGAATATTTTATTATATAGATTCCAAAACCTAAGTTTGTTAATTATTAATGAATTCCCCTCTCATTACCTATATAAACCCACCAAAGCTCCAATTTAGCGTCACTAAAAAACCTCAAAGCACAACATTACTCTTCCCTCCTCTATCTAGAATCCTCCCACGGAACCAAATGCTCACAAAATGGCCCTCTTCATGTTTTTTAAGTCACACACTCGAGTAAGGGAATCCATTATTTCTCATTTTTATCCGAGTTTCGTTTTGTTGTAATACCCTATTACATTCAATTAAAAATTTTAGGGTATTATTTATAACCTCCCCCATACTACCCTTACAATTTTTTAATTATGATATATCACTTTCCCTCTCATAAATGCAATCTGTGTACACCTGTTACCATGCCAAAATTCCATAAAGGATTTCTCTCTTCTTATTTCCATTCATGTATTTATCACATATTATGCATCTAAATTCCATTTTGTATGTTTTTATATTATGTTTCATGATCCACTTATGGTCTATTTATTTTATAAATTATTATTGACCCCTTTATCTCTCATCAACCAAACTTATGTATTTACGTATGAGGATGTTTTGCTGCAGAAATTGCACAACAATTTTCTAAACCAAAAAACATTGTGTAGTGAATAACATACCCATTTCTCTATCAAGAGTATTCAAATTTTTGAACATATAAATATTTAATGGTACTAAAATATATGTATTCCACATTTCTTAATCATGGAATAACTTATGATTTGGCTTTATTCCATGTTATATGGTCTATGAGGCACACATATGCATGAAATGAAATGTTTATAAAGGATGTGCCTTGATAACACTCCAATGCATTAGGTAATGTTTGGTTTCATGATATTCCATGTGAAATAATGGTTTAATTGTGTTAATCCATTTTAAATTATTATTTACTCAGGATAAATAATGTGAAATTATGTTTTACTCATGCTAATTCATGTGTGATGGTCCTTGGCTCATGCTAACCTCATGTTGTATGTCATTGCAACATTTCCATGTTATGATAATCATGATATATTATGATTTTATGTACATGTTTCTGTTATGATCCATTGATATGAATATTTCTTAATATGTATTGTATTTTCTTTACTCTCTTACTAAGTTTTATAGCTCATCCATTTCTTATGTATGTCCTTGGGTTATCCCATGCAGTGTTAAGTACGAAGGAATTAGTTTTTCATGTCAATGGAGTTTGGAATAATGATGTTGTATTTCATTTTTTTTGTTATTTAATGTCCCTCATTTCCCAAGAAACTAGACCTCACAATCCTCATATTTTTCATAAGTAAAACTTTGCGTAATAAATCAGGATAAAGTGTGTAATAAATATTAGGGTTGTTATAGTTTTTATCAGCGGATAGGTTTAGTTATTTTTGAGATTATGGTTATAAAACTCAAGTGAAAGCCTTGATGATAAGACTTATTATAAGAAAATAATCCCTAAATTTGGGTAGTATATAGTAAGTGGTTTATCAAACAATTAAATCCTTTTCTGGATATGAACAAATATAGGTGTCTCTGGCACAGATTTACCTAGGGGTAAAACCCAGAAACACCACTTTGAGCTAGACTCGAATAAGAATGGGTACACAACACCAGGACCTATTGCACTCTTGGTTCGACACTCTCGGGGGATATTCATTAGTGAATTCATAATCATATCACAAAACATTTTTAAGGTAATACAAAAAATTATCTAATGAATATATGTTGGGAAGTATATCATGGGTAATATAGATTTAATTCTATAAATTCATAAGTTAAGGAAATCAATGTAATTTATAAGTTATCCCATTTGGTCATTGTAATACCATCTATGTGTTCAATATACATACCCCTAAATTTTCTTTTATTCTATCCCGTGGTCTGTAATAGAAGGACTCGGGATAACAACGATTGTGAAGATTAATGTGATAACTATAATAACGAGATTTCTAATACAATGGAAGCAGGAATCATAAACATAGTCACAATACTCTCTCAGTTAACAAATGTTTTGAATTGAAACACGGGTCAAGAGGAATGCCAACCCCTCCCCCCAATAATAAATAACAAGACACCATCAATAACTTTATGTGACAAGGGCCTCCTGCTTTCAATGGATCATCTAATCCCACAATCGTCGAATAATTAATCAACTCTATTGATAAGATCATCTCCATCCTTAAATGTTTCGAACAAGAAAATTTTCTTATGGATTATTATCATATGGAGGGTAAAGATTATAAGTTGTGTACATTGATAAAAAAATATGAAGAATGAGGCAAAGATTGAGGCATTTGAATAGAATGATTTTCACACAAAAAATCAATAAATATTTTCCTCGCATCTTTCGAAGATTAAAATTGACTTCCTTGCACTCAAGAATATAGAAAATGAATCCATCATAGCCTAAAAGGAAAGCATCAGAAGTGTTTCATGATACACCTTATACATTGTTATTACCCCCAAATTCAAGGTTGACCACTTCTTTTATGGGCTAAAAAACTATCCTATGAAATCCCTAGAGATCCATGGCATTGGTAGTTATGAGTAAATTGCACAATGTCCCTCATAGAAATAAATAGATATTGGTGAATCTCAGGGGTATCATGGGGATAAAAAGTGAAAAGTAAACTTTAATTCTAGAATTCTGATGGATAAATCCAATGGTTCTAAGAAATTCCCAAACCCCACATAACAAAGGTGATGAAATAAGAACTCTAGAAATTGAGTAAAGGGGGTGAGGAAACGCTTTTTTTGTTGATGTGAATGGAACTTGAACATTAACTGTCAATAATTAAAACCTTCTATTACGACAAAGGAATGAAATGCTTTATTCTACCCTTAATAAATTGTTCATTTCTAAAACTAAAATGAACTAGGGAAATTTGTGAACTAGTTCCCTAATCCAAGGGTAATTTGAGGAAAACAACAACCTCTAAGATAGAAAGGGAATGATTTTTCCATCACTACTACTGAATTGAATCCTAAAAATGAAGTAGTGATAGATATTCTAGTTATTCATCAGATGATAAAAAAAAGTACAATTTGATTCTTGTTTTATGCATTCTTTAATATCCCAAAAGATTAGTAGAATATTCCAAAAACCACCAAAAATCATGGAGGTGTAGATGTTGATGAGAATAACAAATGGATAAATTATTGCATCCTGTGAATATAACTACTCCCATAACATAATTTTTGGATTGAAATCCCCAAAAAACCTCTCCATACTCCCTATAGTTTAATTTCATGCAATTTTTGGAATAGATTCCCTTTTCCTATATAGATCCCACGTAAATTGTTGTGAGAGAGAAATCACTCTTCGTATAGAGAATCAACACACTATTATGTACAAGTTCAAGGAGAAGGATGGATCTTAATTAGCAAGATCCTCTCAAGAGTGGATATTAATCCCCTATGAGCATGTGTATCTATATCCGATGATTGAGTCTAAGGATGGAACCATCTTCAATGAAATTCCTTTTGTGAGGGAATTCACAGATGTGTTTCTTGTGGAATTTTCTATTCTTCCTCCTAGAAGATATGTTGAATTATCAACTAATATCATACCTAGGGAATTTCCAATATCCATGACTCTGTATAGAAGGTATATTGTATAGCTTGAGGAGCTAAAGAAACAATAACACGAAAATTTGGATAAAGGTTTGATATGCCCATGTGCTTCACCATTGGGTGAACCAGTCCTCTTCATCCAGATTAAGGATGTGTAAAAGCTATTTTTCATTGATTATTGTGAGCCCAAAAAAATCATGATAAATAAAAAATATCCTTTACCATGAATAAATGAATTTTTCTATCATCTATGTGGAAAAAAATACTTATTCAAGGTGGACCTACATTCGAGATATTACTAAATAGGTGTAAAGATTAAGGATATCCCCAACACAACTTTTTGTACAAGTTCAAGGCACTATGAATTCATATTAATGCCTTTAAAAATAAGTAATGATCCAGAAATCTTCATGGGTTTGATAAATAAAGTCAAGATATTACCAAAACAAATTTTTGGGAGTCAATATAGATGATATTATAATATAATCCAAAACCATGGATGAGCATGAGAAGCATCTAGACACTGTACTACATACCTTTTGAAAGATCTATTCAAATTATATTAAGTGTGAGTAATGGTTAAAGGAAGTCTCATCATTGGGGAATATCATATTAAGAAATGAGATATTTATGCATCCCTCCAATACAAATGTAATTGAGATATGGTCGAGGCCAACATCTATGACAAATATATGTACCTTCTATGGGTTAGAAGGATATTATCACTGATTGGTGAGAAAGTTTTCACGATTTTCAAACCCTTTTACCAAGATAACACAGAAGGGAGTCAAGTTTTCCTTGAATGATGAAGGTGAAGATATCTTCAAGGATTTTAGAAGGAAGCTTATCACTGCACCCGTGCTCACAATGCCCATTAGTGGAGAACTTTTCTGGGTATTAATTGATGCTTTAAATAAGGGAATGGGTTTTGTGTTGATGAATAATGAAATATTCACTACCTTTGATTCAAGGTAATTGATATTTCCTTAGACAAACTATCAAACACCTGATTTGGATTTGGTTTTAATAATCTTCTCTTTTAAAATTTGGAAGAATTACCTCTTTGTGGAGAAGTGTGAAATATAAATGGAACAGAAAAGACTCAAATATATATTCACATAGGAAGAGGTGAATATGCACCAATGAAGATGGTTAGATATGATCAAATACTATAACTGCTCAATCCATTACCACCCCGGGAAGCGAACGAGGTGGAGCATGTCCAAAGTACAAAGGACCCATCTATTCTGTCATTGATGACAATTAAAATGGATACAATATTCTTAGATATTATGATTATGGACATGGGAATAATAAATAAGGGAACATAATCAATACATTCAAAAATGATTTCTCAACTATCTCTTTTAGAATGGTAAAAGGATGATCAGAAGAATGATGTGGGAAATTAGAAGAAAGTGGAAACTATCTGAAAAGGTAAATCAACAGAGTTCAATTTTAATGAAGAATGATTTTTGTTATTTTTGTCAAGACTATGTGTTCCATCAAATTTGGTGGGTCAATGGATGAGCGCGAGATGAAACCCTTGTCGGGCGGCGACTGGGTAGACCTATCCATCCCAAGAGGATTGAATATCTTCTCGTAAGATGCTCGACATAGATTCCCTCCCTGGATTCTGAAGGGCACAAATAAGGTTCGGGATCTTGAAGAACATATCAGTATCTTCTCCTCTTATGGTATTCCTACTGGTTCCTTCGTATTTCCGGAAAATCACATCTCGCAACATGTTATTCGAAAGGGTTCTACTGCTCATGTCTCTGCTTCGGATGGTGCAATCACGCAAAGGTTAGAACTCTGCAATAATTCCTTCATCTATCGCATTTCCCTTACCAAAGGAATGAACCCTTGGAAAATTTCTGAGCTTGTGGTCTGTCTTTCTATGATTTGGGGATTTAGTGACTTTAAATGTATCTCGATGGGGAACGGTTTCTTCCATGTTTTATTTCTTTCCTCAGAATTGAAAGGTCGTTCTTGGGGATTTCGGTTGGTAAACCTCAAACCAGTGACACTTAGGATCTACAAATGGAAACCGAACATTAGTCTTTATGACTTTAAGGACACTTTTTCACAAGTTTGTATTAAGATATATGGTTTAAATTGGTATTTAAGGCATTCTGAAATTCTATTTGACATTGCCTCTGCAATAGGCATCCTGATCCATAAGGATCATGCCACTGAGAAAGCTTCCTTTGGCCATTTTTCCATAATTTTAGTTGAGGTTGATCTAAGATCTACCTTGATTGACAAAGTTCTTCTCTCCACCCCTAAAGATGAAATCAGTCTGAGAATTATGTATGAAAAATTACCTATGTTCTGTGAAATCTGTTGCATGATAGGAAACTCCAAATCCAACTGTCGAGAAGGTACTAAATGTACCAAATGCATGCTGAGAGGACATGATGACTCTCAATGAAAAGGTAAGGAGGATCTCAAGACCTCCCAAGAGAGTTCTGCTCTTCTGAATCAACTCCAAGGTGCACATCCAATTCCTGCTGGTCAAATATCTACCTCTTAGAATGTCAAGACTGGGCAGCTTGTTGCCCCTCGTTTAGATGGAGCGAAGAAAGACATTTGGGCTGATATAGTATAAGGAACTCGAAAACATGAAGTAGGTCTCTCATTTAATGATACTCTTGGAACACACAATGGATGATGACTGAGTACGTTAAGAGATGCATGCTCTAAAATGGAGAAAGGGTAAGATTGTTCTGGATGCTACAAGCTCAGAGAAGGTTAAGCTCAATCAACAAAGGGTAAAAATAAGGCCCACTTTAGATAATGAAGTTGGTATGCCATCTTCCCATTCCAATTATCAAATACAAACTAAAGACCATGTTTGTCCAGAACATGGAAAAGCCTCATTTTGTTATGATTTGACACATATTACTGGAGATACATCATTACCACAGGCTTCGGTTGTATAGACTGATTTTGCACCCGAAACCTTGCACTGTTCTGCAATCTCCTCTCCCATTCAGATGGATACCATACTTCCTACACCCCTTGCGGGGCTACTGGATAGTGATGTTATGCAGCATGATAATTCCACCAGCCATGAAGCGGAACCTAGGAATGACTCCATCATCAAGGAAAAGGTGGATCAGTCCACTGCCATGCTGAAGCTGGATAAGCCCAATGACAAAGGACTAATGAAAATGAAGAACATTGCATCCCCATGTGAGAAGGTACACTGTAATGTTAACATTTATAACACTTTTGATGTGATCACTGCAAATTATGAAAATGCTGGATCAATGACTGATGATCCCTCTGTGTATACTCCCATTGCTGTGGAGGGTGATAAAGGTGGTGTGGGGACTCAAGCACGGACTGGGAAGAGAGGCGTGCAGCCTCGTGGAAAGGGTGGGTGACTGCCTTATCACAGCATGAGTACCAGCTCGAGGCATGGGTGAACTCTTTTTATATTTTTTGATGTTTCTTTTCAGTTCTTATTTGTATCCCGGACATTTAACTTTTCTTTTTTCTTTTCAATAAAGAGGTCAGCAACTCAACCAATTAAAAAAAATTATTCCATCAAATTCAAAGTTAAAGAATGAAATTTTGGACGATGAACATAGTTTTAATTAATCCATTCACACAAGAAACACCAAGATGTTTCAGGATCTCTAAGAGAATTATTAGTGTGATAACATGAAGAAGGATATTGTTAAGTAAACATTAAAGTGTTGGATATGTTATCATTTGAAGGATGAGAGGAAAAATTATAAGAGGATGATGAAACTATTACTCATACCAATGAGTAAATGGTAGAACATCAACCAAGGAATATGTTACCAGACTTCCGAAGACATCCAAAGGAAACAATTCTATCTGGGTTGTTGTGCATCATCTTAGAAATACTGGACACTTTATTTCAATTAGATTGTATTTCTCATTGGGTCTACTAGCATGGATATATATCAGATAAGTGTTTATGATACATAGAGTACCACTATCGATTGTATCTTATTGATATCCAAGATTCACCTCAATGTTCTGGAAGAGTCTCCAACATGCTATAAATACTGATCTAAACATCATTACGGTTAATCATCCCCAAACTAATGGAATATTTGAGCAGACTAACCAAACACTTTTAGACATGTTGAGAGAATACTCAATGGACTTCAAAAGAGGATGGGATCAACATCTTCTTCTGGTTGAGTTCTCTCACAACAATAGTTTACACTCAAAAATCTAAATGGATCCTTATGAATACCTTTATGAGAATATTTGAAGAACAAAATATTGTTGGGATGAAGTTTGGGAGAAGAAAAATCTAGGTCCATAAATGTTCAAAAAAATGGTGGAGATGGTTAAGACTATCTCACAGCACATTAGAGTTGCTCAGAGTCGATATAAGATATATGATGACAATCGTCAATGAGACCTATAGTTTGATATTTGAGACATGGTATTCCAAGATATATCACTATGGAAGAGAGTTATGTTATTTTAGAAGAAATGAAGGCTTATTCAAAGGTACATTTTCCCTTTTGAGATCCTTGATCACATTAGAGAAGTGGCCTATAGACTAAAACGTCCACCGAACCTATCTCAGGTACATGATGTATTCTATGTGTCACTCATAAAGAAGTAAATACATTACCCGTCACATGTACTCAGTCCAGATGTGGTACCACTGGAGAATGAACAATACTATGAAGAGAAGCTGGTGAAGATCATAGATTATAGAGAATAAGTTCTACAAAATAAGATGATGCCCCTTACCAAGTAGTTGTGGTGAAACAACAAGTTTGAAGAAGTGATGTAGCAAACAGAGGATGTGATGAGGCAGAGTTACCCTCAACTATTTTAGTGGCAGAAAATAAAATTTTGAGGGTGATATTTATTAAGGGGGAATGTTGTAAAGACCTGGTATTTTATGAATAAAATTCCATTTCTTTTAATGTATTGTAGAAAACACATGGCATTTTTTTATTCTTTTTATTATTATTGGGTGTAAATGACCTTTAAGTATCATTACCATTGATAATATAGCTGGTGAACAGTGATCACATGATTGTTATATATATAATGTATTTAAAAAGGAATCCTTTCAACATAGACAAAAGACATGATGTCCTCATCTAGTAGACTTGGGCTATACGAAGATCTATTTTCGGAGCTCAGAAAGTAGTTATAATTAATGGGATTCACTCTTTACAAATACTAATCTAAGCTTCAACACATTAATCATGAATAGAATATCCTATGATAGAAGTTTAATTTAATAGAGATTACCACAATGGCAATGTTATCTGAGCCTCCCCAATAGTTTTCCACGATCACAGAACTTACCCATAGATCATATACTAGTGATATAAGGGGTTATGTAATAAGGTATTAGTTACTTATTATGTAATTCATTTTTATAAATAAAAGTATTATTCCATAAATTCATTTATCCAAATACTCTATCCTAAAGTGACGAATTTGGTAAATTGTCTTTTTGGGAAAAAATGGTACTCTTGAGAAATATATACATTATATTAAGCTATATTTTTTATTAATACAATTATATAAACATTTCTTATAAATTATGATTATATCAGTTCCTAATTTAAAATGATTAAGTAATCAGTTTTATTAGAGTAATAATTTTTATAAAATAAAAAATGTATTTTTAAATAATTTATTTTAAGGAATTAATGAATTTTATAAATAATTATTATTTTATAATATATTATTATCAAATTTATTTAATGAATAATAAATGAGTACATAATTTTTATGAAGTCAAATTCAATTTTTATTAAGGTTTGAAAACTGTTTCTGTCAAAACCATTGAATTTTCAATAATTGTCTATTACCATATTAAAAAAAATTAAAATATACAGAAAATTACTTAGAAAAAATTAATATTACTTTTTGAATTAGGGAATTGAATTTGTCCAAAGGTGATTGTTTCTTAATTTTCTGAGACAGTCTAATATTTGGGTAATAGTTACAAATTATACAAATAAAAAATATGTTTTATGACATCATGGTGACTCCAAATTGATTTAATAAATACTATAATGGGTATTATCATCCCAATACATGTTTTAACCTTAAAATAATGTGATTTTAAATTTGTTTTAATTATTTTATAAATACTTATTGAATCCTCCAAAATGAAAAATATACTTTGTTATTTTAAATTCATTTTTTTAATAATGTGATTCACCTCCACATAAGAAAGGATAAGATTTTAAAATGTTCTGAAAAAAGCCTTTTAAAATAATTTTTTACACTCCAATTTGGAAAAAACCATGTGCAAAATCCATGGGAAGGTTTTTGGTTTTGAATATTTAACTATATACATTCCAAAACCAAAGAATGTGAAATATTGAAGAATTCCCCTCTCATTCCCTATAAAAACACACCCAATATTCCACTTCTCTTCACTAAAAATACATGGATCACGTCACTAATCTACTGTAATCTCCTTATAATCTTCACAAGGTGCCACAATCTCTTAATCATCCCCTCTTCGATATCTTGAAGTCACACACTCAAGTATGGGATTCCTTGCTTTCTCATTTTTATCTTGAATTTCTTTATGTTGTAATACCCTTTTACGTTTAATTAAAAATGTTGGGGTATGATTTCACACCTCACCCATACTAGAATCCTTATTTTCTAACATTGATATATCACTTTATCTCCCATTAATTCCTTCTGTGTACACCAATTACCATGATGATATTCGATAAGGTATTTCTCTCTTCTTACTTCCCTTCAAGTATTTCTCCTGTATTATGCATCTATATTACATTTTATATATTGGGATATTATGTTACATGATCCCCTTACAATATATTTAATGTATAAATAATTAGAAACCAATTTATTTGTCATCAAACCAGCTTTTGAATTTCTATAGGATGATGTTATGTTGCAGAAATTGTGCAACAATTTTCCATACCAAAATCATTGTGTAGTGAATACCATAGCCATTTTTCTATCAAGGGTATTATCCATTATGCACATATACATATTTAATGGTACTTACATATATGTATTCTACAGTCCTTAATCATGAAATAACTTATGATTTTGAATGATTCCATTTTATATAATCCATATGGCACACACTTATGGATGAAATGAAATGTTTATCAAGGTTGTTCACTAATAATAATCCAATGCATTCAGTAATGTTTAATATCATGATACTCCATGTGAAATGAGGGTTTAATAATGCTAATACATGTGAAATGAGGGTTTTCTCATGCTAATTCGTTTTCAATTAGGATTTACTGATGCTAATCTATGTGCAATGGTTCTTAGTTCAGGCCAATATCATGTTGTATGTTGTTTCCAGATTTACAGGTTATGATAATCATTCTATATCATGATTTTATGTTCATTTTTCTCTTATAATCCACTAATATTACTATTTATTATCATTTATTATATTCTTATTTACTCCCATACTAGGATTTATATCTCACCCCTTTCTAATGTATGTCTTTGTGTTATCCCATGCAGTGTTAAGTACGATAGAATGTGTTGGTCAGGTCAAAGGATTTTGAAATAATTATGTTGTATTTCATGTTTTACGTTTTTGTGTAATGTTCCTAATTTCAAAATACATTATACCTCTCAATCCTCAATGTTGTATTAATTAAAAGTTTCATTAATAAATCATTTTTATGTGTGTAATGAAGAGCAGGGTTGTTATATATTTAATCTCTATTTGGGCTATAGGATTCCACCGCTAATGATACATCCTTATGCCCAGGTTTGAGCATCTAGTGTGGTGACCTATTAGGTAGTTTTCTCAAAAATAAACTGAAGGAATCATAGGGATGATACTAGAGGTAGTGATTGAAAATAACTCACATGGGTGGATCATAGAATAGTATCGATCTATATTAGACTCACTAATCTTTCTTCAGAATTTAAGGAATATTTTGATTGTCATGCTCATGGGAAATGAAACCTATATAGTTGGAAGTGGAAAAAGGATTCACTAGTTTCATTATACCCTTCCTTGAGTGAGGTAGTCTAGCGAGATCTAATTCATAGAGAATATTGTGTGGCAACTTTGGGGTTGTGATCATACAAATTTTGTGGTACTCCATGACCATTTATTTTCCTACCTGATTCTAAAGGGATAAGGTGGGAGATGTTTTTTCATTGTGCATGAAGGTGGGTGTCTTTTTTGAGGTTTCAAAATATTTGATTGATGATTCCACATCTTTATGTCAATGTGAATTTTCTGATTAGGTTAAATATAATTTGAAGAACAATAATAAATAAGTTCATTTATAAGTTGAACATTTTTTAAAGAAATTGTGCATTAACAAATGGGAAATCCTCCATTATTGGATAAAAAGTAAATCACAGATGTTTGAAATATGGTTTTTTATTGAATTACAATTTCCACAAAGAAAACAATCTCATCAGGAATATCACAGAGCCTGGTAATATCAAAAAAATATATCCCTTTTTTCAAAAGACAATCTTCCAGATAATTTTCCTCCTGGAAAAAATGACTAATAATGTAGTTAACTTATGGAATGGAGGGTATATTGTTTCTCTATTGAGCATTAGGCTTCTAGGAAAGATGAATAATTTCATTTTTGATTTCATTCAAAATTGTGGTGGAAACCCACTCAAGACAAAAATTAAGATATCCTCATTGATTTTAAATTTTTTATGCATTAATAATGACAAGAATTTCCATATCAAGAGATGTGGTGAAACCATAAGAAAAATAACAACATATGAGATCTACACGTTTTTTCATTTCTAAAAAACCACACCATAACTAGTTGTAACTATATTACCTCTTGAAGTAGAATCTATATTGAATATAATTAAGCCTAGAAATGTATAATTCCAAATAAAATTAAGGGTTATTAAAGGTGGATGATAATTACCTATAATTATAAATAACGTATGAATAGTAAATTCATGAATTGTTTTATCACAATACCACTTTTGAGAACCATTTTCTTTCTTTATTGTAGAAATAACTCCCTCCCTAGAATATTTTAGGGAGATAGATTTATAGCCTTGTATCATTTTGTTCCTTTTGTAATAAATAATATGGATGAATTTAGAACATGCCACCAGAAAAAGGTTCCTCATATCATTTGAAAGAGGAAAATCAACATGCAATAATAGATGTTCACGTATACTGGCTGTACATAGAAGAAGAATTTAAAAAATATCTATAATGGAAGTCCAAAATTTTGTAGTTATAACACATCTATAAAATGATCAATTTCTTCCTTATGATGATTCAATTAAACAAAATTAGAGTAATGACTAATTAAATATCCTATAAAAATCATCAAAAGGTATTTTAGAGTATATAATAATCCAATAAAGGGTGAATCTAGAGTGGATAATTTGTTCCATATATAAATTAATAGTCCAAGTTGATGTATTCCCCTCAAAATGATCGTGATAAAATGCCTTTGATTAAAACCTTCATTTTTAAAAGTTTCCCAAACAAGAGTATCATTACAATTAATGAAATTATAATTCAAAAAAACCTCTTTATTTTCAACAAGTAACCAATCCAATGAATTTGAGAACTTCTCTCTAATTGAGATGTCTTTTCCAAAATAATAACTAGTGAAATTAAGAGAACTGATAAGAAGAAAACATGTCCAATTATCCAATAAAAATTTTAATGATGAATTTTTGATGTCCAACCAGCAACAATCCATTGAAATTCTGATGTAATAAATCTTCATTGTATGCAAAATAGAGGAATCCACATTATATAAATTTTTTATTTTGAGAATGCTTAAGAATATAGATCTCCAAAAATCATGATCCTTTGACTCCTCATTTAAGAGCCTCCCCATGAAGCTATCCTATAAATAAAGATTGAATATAAATATAATTTTTATGCCAATCCAACAAAATTCAATTTCTTTACTGTATTTATTCCATGAGACAGTAAGAAGCCTCCACTATAGAATTCTTGTTTATCCTCATTTTCTATTTGGCCATTTTTTTTGTATAGAATATAAATAAAAATGGCATGTCACATGGAAAACCTAATCATGTTAAATTATTAAATGATTCATGTAGTGTTTACCATTTTTTTGTTGACCAAATCATTGGTCTCACACTCAATTGTTAGTGGCTTAGTGCAGTTTTATAGACAATCACATTGGTAGGGTTTGTCCATAGAAACATCAAATGGATTCCATATCCATAACAATATATGGGCCTTACTTTCAATGGTTTGTGGTGGTTAAGGATTCTTTTCGAATGATTCATTGAAACTCAAATTGGTCAATAGGATTGGGTGTAATCTCATCAGCCCCTTTGGGGGGAATTATTTTCTACTCCAGAACTCTCTTATATATTTGGGATATGTTCATGAATCTTTCCAAAATCCTGGTATGAGACTAGTTAACCTAAAAAATGATCTAGTGTTTTCTTTCAGTCGTATTATTTTCAGCATATGTGAGTGGGTATCCTATCAATTACACCATCTGTATGAATCAAAGGTTTTCCATATTAACACCAATTAATAAATAGTGATAATTTATTGAAATATTGATTATTTTCAAAATCTTCATGACTATTAACTATAGTTTTTATTTCTTTCTAGGTGGTGATTGGTGTTTTGGAATTGGTATTGAACCTCCATGATGTGTCCCATGTATCCTATGAAGATGTGAATAAAAACCCATATAATTAATATAAGACCACAGAGTTCAATTTAACATCATTAGACACGGAAATTTAGATTGGTTATTTGAACATATGAAATAGATATCAGATCTTATGAAGGCATCTTAAGTTTCCTTCTTACTACCTGAATAAAATTTATCATAGTTTAATATGTTTTTCCCTTTAATGGGTATGGAATAATTATTACTCTTAATTGGATTACTACCCCATAGTTTTAGGAAATCTCTATACATATAAAAAGGTGGATAATAATGTTTTAAGAATTTTTTTCATTATATTTCCATGATAATTATTGATCTATAAGACCATTTTATTCACGCTTAGTAGGAGAAATATTAGATTGAACAACATCAAACATGTTGTGATGAATAAAAAATTTAGTTTTTATAGATCTCAGACAATATGGTTTCCCTAAATGAAAAGTAACTACAAGTCTTTTGGGAAAAATAGTCCCACAAGAAAATAGTCTAGTTATTCAATAAGGTATGTTATGATGTGGAATCAACATTTTATTTTTTTGGGTAATCAATGGTATATAATTTCAAAAGTCATACTCCCACTAATGGGAAACGATTTATGGTGGGTGTAACAGAGATCTTGGACTAGAGCTATGAGTTATAGTGTTATAGAGGATATTTAATTGTAAAATAAACTTTACGAGGGGATATGGGATTTAAATAGAATTAGTGAAACCCATGAGAAGGTTATGTGGTCTTACTAGTGTCATTAGGTCATGTGATTCATGTGATCCCTTTGGAGTCACATGTTGGGAGTGACCTTGTTGGAGTTATGTAAACTGATAAGGGTGTGGAAAGAAACATGTTGTGTGAGGTTTTTGATCCATGATGGTGAATCAAGTCATAGGTTATAAAATCATTCCAATGAGTTTCAATCATATTCTTTATGTAAATGATGGGTTTCCATGAACATCATGTGTATAATGGGTTGGCTTTCACTTCACGTGCTATTTTTGGAGTCAGACGGATGGAAAAGTATATGACGGTTTCATAATTTCATGACTGATGGAGGGATTATTAAAATCTCTTCCCCTGTATTTATGATTTTATTTACAAGGATCAATCCATGTACCTAATCTTGAGTTGTTGGAAGATTTTTACACATTATTCCACAATTTCATAAAATATTTTTGTGACTTATTCACATGTCACCAGTGACATCTTCCATTTATCAGATTACAAGAAATGATCTCATGATGGGCTCATCATTACAATACTCCTTGAAACCACAGAATGCTTAGAATTGCACACATGACAAAGGGTGCATAACCAAGGTTTCAAGTTGTATGTCCAAGACTATCCACAAGCATTGTGTGACCAAGTCGACATATCCAGGGGCATTCATGTGATCAGGCTGACATGAATAAATACATTCATGTCATCAAGACATCAAATCAAGGAGCCTTCACAAGATTAGAATGAAATGTCCATGGGCCTTCACATGATCAAGCTTAAATGTCATGGGGCCTTCATATGATCATGTTTTCATGAATAGATTCCTTCACATGATCAGGATGTCATGACCTGGGGACTTCATATGATCAGATCAACAATTATAGGGGCACTATTGTTATTATAATGACATGTTCATGGGACATTTCGTAAAGATATCAACATTTACAAGGGTCATCACATGATCTAGATGAGATGTAATGGAGATTTCACAATATTAGACCTATATGTATAAGGGAATTTATGTGATTATGTTGAATTTTATAGGGGCCTTTTCATTATCAAGTCTTCAAATCTAGGTGCCTTCAGGTGATCTATGAATTTTTCTTGTGATTCACATTATCCCGTCACATGAAGAATATCATAACTTCCATGTCATAAAGATCCCATTATTTATATACTTTATCATGTGCATTTTCAATGGTTGAAAAGAATTTTTACACTAAGGAATATTATGATCAATGCAGATGTGTCCAAGTTCCTTCATGTGATCAGAACAACTTGTTTGAGGGCCTTCACATAATTAATGAGTTGATAACAAGAAATGTGTAATCTGTTCAAAAGAAACATTACATAAGTTATTCTACTAATTACTATAGTGACTTGTTATGTAGTTTTATTCATGGAAAGTGATGTGTTGATTTTAATAAGGCTTATGAAAATTGTTTTCAAGTTAAATTTCTTTATCCCCTTCATATAGTCTAAAAAATTAAGACATCACTTTCCCCTTGAAAATACCAATGTCCCAATAATGGAATGAACCTAGTTTTGAAATTGAATAAGGGCAATGAGTTGTAATTTTTTTTGTAAAATGTGTAAAAGGAATAATTTTATATATTTTAGTACAAACATTAAATTTATGTTTCTTATATTTTAAGGGATATGAATTGGGAATAGATTATCGGGTTATCCAACTAAGTTCTAATACTCATACCAATATTTCTTTTCTAGTTCTATTCCTTCTGCATATTGCTACGTGAGTTTTATTGCCGTAGGAGAGAGTTAATCTTTGTTTTGGAGTGAGAACCATGGGGTCACGTGGAGATATTGTGGTCTTCATATTTTGTTGGTATAGTTGTGATATTTTGTTTCACTTTTCAGTTTCTTGAATAAATGATATTCTGTTTAGTTTAATTTATATATTTGGTTTCTTGTTCATTTTCTGTTGTTGATTTTTCATTATTTATTTAATCCAAGAAATAATTCCCTTATTGTACTCTATTGATTCCGATAACTAGTTTTCTACCCGTGGGTATTAGTAATGTCTTTTGGTCCATGCCATGGATCAGCTTGGGTGATCAGTTTAGGGTCGACCCGGGTTAGTTCATGAAAAAATGGTATCAGAGTAAGTTGTCTCCAAGTGGACCTCACTTTTCAGAGTGCTAGTTGTTACCTGGTTATTTCTCGGTAGATGGAGTTGGATTGTCGAGACCCGTGGGATTGGATTATTAAGTGTTTCACAAACTCTTTCTCATTCCAATCCTTGAGTTTCCATGGGAATTTTATTTTTGTTATTTTCTTGTTCTTCAGGTATTTCTTGGGGATTGTGATATGAAAAAGGAGTTATTCTAATGGTCTCCATGAGCTCGTGGGGCCTTTCAAGCCATGTGGAAAAGGGGGTATGGTTCTAGAAGGATCTTTATGTTGATGGTGTGTTTGAAATGTGTCCTCAAACCATATGGTCATATCTCCCACTGACCCTAGTTCCCTTTTGTGATTTTTTTTGGGTCTCCATTGAATTATACAAATTGTTTCGAAAAATATTTTGTTGGATTTGTGAAAATGGTGTTTTAGTTTCAATGGTGGGTTTTGGGAATGTGGGCTAGGTTATTTTTTGAATTAATTTTGTTAAAGGCTTTCGAAAAAAGGTTTTATCTAACGTAACCTCTTGGGGGTAAAATTGAAATGGTTTAAAATAATTGGAACTTATTAATAAAAACATGTGATTTATGGAAATATTATGTTTGTTTTGGAAGTTGTTTTAAATACAAAGGATTTATTTTTAAAAAATTGGTTTTTATGAAATGATGTTTGTTCAATTTCTTGAAAATTGTTTCATAGAAACGAAAAAAAAAATTGATGGAGGTATGTGGGTTTTCATTTTTAGCAGGATAAGATAGTTTGATGCTTGGGAATATAAAAATGATTTTTGACATGGTGGTTAGTGTTCCTTTGGGACATGAATGATTTTTGAAATGGGATGGATGATTTTCTTTCGAAAATTATGACGCTTTATTTTACCCTTGGTGTTCATATGGGTTCTTGAATACCTGTTGGTATATGAGAATGTGAGTGGATGATGGATATGTCATGGTGGACGGATTCCTAGAATGGAAGAAAAACATTCATGTGAGTTAGACTTTATAGAATACTAATGGAACAGAACAACCCACCAATTTTGTTTTAAATTATGGATGTTTTCAAAAAAATGTATTTTCTTCTTATAATGGATTGTTTTCCTATTTTCAATGGTTTTAACCATTGCAATGGTTGTTCTTGATGATTTTTTTTGTTAATTTGGCATTGATTTACTTCATGAATATTATTTTTCCAATGTTTTCCCCCATGGTGATTAAATGGGTGATCATAGTGAAAATTTGGGTGATTCTCTAATAAATGGATTTTTGTTTTTTCAACCTAAGGATTATGTTCTTATGTTTTGGAAACTAGATCCACCTCTACATTATGGACAAGAGGATCCTCCTAAGTTGGGGGAGTGGATGCAAGAAATCAAATGTAACTCTTCCCTCATTGAGATTCATGAGTTGTTTAAGGTTAATTTTGAAACATTTATGCTTAATGGTTCACTATGTTTGTGTTGGAAGTTGGTGTCTCGAAACAAGCCCCTTGATGATCTTACTTTAGAGTTCTTCAAGGCTTTTTTCATTTTTCAGTATTTCTCTTAGAAAGAAAGGGTGAGAAAGGGGATGGATATGGGTTTTTTGCAATAGGTTGATGGATTAGTGTTGGAGTAATTATATAAATTTTTAGATTCGGTCCCTTATTATCCATGTTATACTAAAAATGATTATATAAAGGATAAAAATTTAGAGGTTGGGCTTTATCCCAACCTCCATTTGATGGTTTTAGAACTCAATCTAATTTTGTTTGTTGATGTGGTGAGGAAATATTTTCATGTTGATTCCATGATAGTTGGATTGCATGAGATATACATCCCTCCTTAAATCACTGGGATTAGAGTAGATGATCATAGTAAAGAGATAAGGATGTGGTTGAATGTTGATGGTATAGGTTGTGGAATCAAAAGGCCCCTGGAACATTCTTATACCACTTAGGAGTTAGAGATCCTAGTATGTTATCAATGTGGAAAGATGGGCCACAATAATACATCGTGTCAAAAATTCCCCAAAGCCCTTAATGAACTGTGGTTTCTTGGGTCACCTAAGGAGATTCTGTCAAGGAATTTCAAGATAGCATCATGGAGGCCATCCTCCTAAGTGATGTGGTATTGAAACGTATTTCAATGTTTATTGTATGTATCCTTCATGTTTAGGGGATATTTTTTCAGGGAGGCTATACCTATGGTGCTTTAATTTTTGAAATGGAAGGGTTGTTATGGGTATTTTGATGAACTCATGTTTTATTGAAAATGTGGATTCTATTCCATATATTCTAGTTTTCTTGTATCCTATAGGATGATGTATATTCCTTGTTGGAGTTATCATAAACTGACTATGAAGTAAGAAATTATTTATCCACAAGAGCGCCATCCATAGGTCCTAGAGTGAATCTGACATGTAGTTAGGAATTATTGGAGTGTTGAATGTTTGTCTAAGATTGTCCTTCTACCATTGGGTGAGGCAGTTTTTATTATTATTTTATGGTTTATCTATCAATAAATGATTCAAATCAGTGTCCTTGCATAGACTTCCCAGGTATTTTGGGTGTGGCTTCGGTTGTGGTCATATATGTTATGATTTTTCAGTAGCATTGGTCATAATTTTAGTGGTCCAATCATTGGGAACCTTCCTTCTCCTCATTGTGTGATGGGGGATTTTTTTTGGGTAGGAAGTTTTGGATTAGTTCTTAACCCCTCCGTTCAAGTGTGGGTAGTTAAAATGTCCTTGTGGAATTCTTCTTGGCCTGAGATGATAGTCCAATGTCATGGATTTTTTGGATGGACTATGTAAAAAATATTTGGTTTTGGATCATGTTGAATTCTTTTTTTGTTGTCGCGTGTTGGTTCTTAATTGTGGGGATACCCACTGTAGGTCTCATTGAGTTTCCATTTAAGAATTTTTCAGATGTTAGTTGTGCTTTAATGGTGGGAGTTCATTCCAACCTCCCTTGAAATTTCTGGCCTTTGTGAGTGCTCTTGTTATAGGTGATAATTAGGGTTATTGGGAGAAGTCCCAACTGTCAAGTTATTGTTATGGTTTTATATGTGGTGGCATGGATTTTTTCACATTGGGTAGTAGTTTTAGTTTGTGGGTCCTTTTCTTGAAAAAAACATATGTTCTAATTATAGTGGGAGATGTATTCCTAGTTTTGAGGTTATATCATACTGATGTAGCATCTTTTGGCATTTATCTATGATCTGTAAAGTTTTATGGATTTCTGAGTGTGGAAAGAATTAATAGTGGGTTGAAATGTCACAACTAGAATTTCAAGTGTGGTTTTTGATCCAGCTCATTGGAAATATTAGTCTTCTTCTCAGGTGCCAAATGCGGCTGGTGTTGAATTTCAAGGTGTTCTTTTATCTATATTTTGTTCTGTGTTTGGTCCTTGGTTAATTTGGTACCTCTTGAAGAGAACATGAAAATTTTGGATTGAAAATTCCCTAAGAACGATTTGGATCATGATTTGAAAAACCATGCAACCAAACCCAAGTAACCATGAGGCATGTATAAAACATATTGTATGACTAGTGAATGGCCCTACGAATAATAAGTGGTGACCATACAGTCGTTCCCCATGGGAACTACATGATTTCTTCATGGTTTAATAAATTGTGTGGCCTCACCGTGTGGCACTACCCAAAAAAATGTGTTTCCCCTAAATTACCCCCTTGGTATTTTAGTCCAAAATCCAACCAAATTGGATTCTCTAAATGAATCCACACCCTGTAAGTTATCTGCAATAATCTCTAATCCCTTCTTCTTTCCCCTTTGATGTAGATCTATGAAACCCTCAAGGTGGGGCATGATTTTCAAGGTATTTTTCTTCTCTTTTCTCCTCCCTCTTCATTCATATTCAATTTTTTATTGATTTTCTCTTTTCCCCTGGCCATGATCGACCTAGGGTTATGTTTTTATCATGATTTTTATGGGGGTTTTTTGTTTTTTAGGGTTTTTCTTCATAAAAATAGTGTTTTGGAACCCTAGTGGAGTGATTTCAGTTGTGTTTTTCTATTCCTCCATAAATTTAAGGTAGGTTTCCCTTTTCACTTTCCCTTATAATTTATGATTTACGTGTTTCATTATTTCATCACCTATAAAAATTTAAGAATACTGATATATGAAAAAGGTATTAATTTTTTAGTGTGAAATGTAGTAGTTTATTCCTTGTTTTGTAAATATATGTCTTGTTTTGGGTAATGTGTAGACACAAAGTATTTGATAAAATGTTATGTTATCTTTCACTTGTGGTTTATGATATTTAAAACATTTTTTAGTAAATTAAATTAATTTATGGCATGAAAATTGGTTTTTTATACCATGTTTGGTGATAATTATAATTGTTTTGTTAAATATTAAACTGAAAATGTTTGATTAATTTCCAAGATAGTTTTTATGGGTTAATTATGATATATAATGCTTGGTTTGGAGTTATAAATGTATTAGTAGTAGGTGAAATGATATTTCGGTTTCCCTATATGGTTTGGAAAGTGTTTTTTTAAAATAAATGAGTATGGGTTTTAAATTTGTTATGGCATGTGTTGCTGGTGAGAGGCCCATTTGAACTTTCTATGAAAATGTATTTGTTTAAAATGTGTAACCTGAATATTTTAGGAAGATTATGTAAATTTATTTATCTGGAAAATTTTGTGTTTACACCCCATTATGAAATGTGGATTTTTTTATATTTAATAAATTCTAGTTTTTTGAAATTCTTAATGGAATGCTTGGAAACATTGTGATTACGGGGAATGTGTTTTTTATTAAAAAAAATAATTTGGATGTTTATTATCCCTTGTATGTGTATAATGGATGGGATTCCCTTGATGTGGAATCCTTAGGATCCATTATCATATTTCCTTGGTTTTTACCATTTTTGGTCTATTATTTCTTTGGCATGAGATCAATAGTGACACAAGATTGACTTACACAGACATTGCACTTCTTTGGCAGAATACGTTTTTCATTACCCAAATATATTCCCAAATACTATAATAGTTTAGTGTATTCTGAAATATGGAATATAATCTACTAACTTAGTGGTAGATATTCAACATCTCCCATAATTACATTCCCCTATAGTTTTCCTACCTAAAACCTTTCTTTAAATCCGTGGTAAAAGAAGACATAAAAAGGGTGATCTCAAATGCTCAGTATGGGTAAAAATGAATAACGTCAAACAATACATAAAAACAAAAATGTGAAAAAAAATGAACATAAATTTGGAATACAAAAATCGTGAGTCATTAAATACATCATGGTAGTGCGTAAGGCATAGATCATAAATGAACATTAACCATGATAAAATAACATTGGCATAAAACATGGAATTATGGAAATTAAATATGCACATAATATGATTTCAATAGTAGCCAAGGAATTTTTGAAAATACCATCATAATGGAAAACTTCAATTACTGAAATAGGTTTACTTTTCATTCTAGCCATTTATTACTAAACTGGATTTATTTTTCATTACATCCAAGTATTGCTGAACCAAATTTATTTTCCATTCCACCCATGTATTAATGAACCCGATTAACTTGTTATTCTAGTCATGTCTATCTCATGAGATATAAATTTTTACCCAATGTATTGAAGGGAGATATAAGTTCCACCCGTATCATAATGAAATCATTCTTACATGTGCGAGAAAAAACACAAATCATTCATCATAGCATAACCTGATAAATAAAATGGGTTTCTAAAACATCATTCCATCATAACATATTCTATAGTAGAAAAATAGATTTCAAAAAAATAATTTTATCATAAACACTATAAAATAAAAGTAATAATAGGGATAACCTTATGTCATATTATATGGAAAATAATTATGATAAAACACATGAACATAATTCTTAAGGAAAATATCGTTTCTTCTCCAAAAATAATTTTTTTTCTCAAAAAATCGTGCAATTTTAAAAGAAAGTAATTTAGTTGAAAATTATCTTGAAATTTTATAGATGAAGAATCATTGAAAAAAAAATAAAGAATATGTAAAAATCTATTCATGTTCTCTAAGTAAAAAAACATTCTCCTCATACTATTACTGAAAAGGTCAAAAAGTACCTCATATTTTAAACAAAAGAAAGATTCCTTCCACAACATGTATTAAAAGTAAAAAAAATGTTTAAAATGACTTTAAAAATACATATAATATTATTAACTATTTTATGAAAAAAAAATCTAAATCATAGACATGGATGATAAATATATCCTTAGTAAATACTTACATATAAACAATCTCAGATAAAAATGAGACTGAAAAATTATCCCTTGGTAAATTATAATCAGTCGATATGCATGACACATAAAATAAATAAAATTATATTAATATTTAAATATCATAGTATTAATAATTAGAATAAAAAATCATGGTAAATATAATCAATACACAAAATAAATAGATGGTGTATAAGGCATATATCCCACAGAAATAAAAGTGAGACAAGATAATCCATTAAATTAGTTCTGATATGATTAAAACATGTATAAACCTCTTGTATAATGATTTAGATACATTTATTAACGTTTTCTAGATTCATGGTAATATTATATGGTCATATAACCCTTTTTTGTTTGTAACAATTCATTGTTACTCATTATTGGGGTCTTAACTGCTTTATGATTATATGCATGTTTTTTTAAATAAGTTATGGTTTTCTTAATTCGGACATATTTTTATCATTATAAAATTATTTTAACATAATATAAACCATATTTATTCACTCTTTACATTTATATAACAATTATTTAGTGGTTCTTTTGTATAATGAATCACATCACATCGTGGAGATGGTTGGTCGTGTGTACACACGAGCGACGTTATCATTCCTATAATTGTTGAATGGTATTGATTAGCACGGTTAAATGTATGTAAGAATAAATTTCCTTTTTTAACAATCAAATATAGTAATCACATAAATTTTTATACTGATACAAGTAATGTGGTGGTGACTAACATATTACACCATGGTAAAGACTCGGTAATTCATACGTACGCACCGGTGATTACTTCATCATTCGTAGGATGGATAGAAAGTTGAATATTGTAGTTTAATTTTTATAATAACGTCTCAGTATATAATTTATATTCGATTTATTATTCTATAATGAAAAAAAATCATGATGTAATAGTAGAAGTAGGATGAAATTTGAAAGAATCTGTAGAGGAGATTACAAATTCATTAACGTGCTCTCTTTAGATCTCCTCTTAATGGAAGTATAGTTGGTCGTTGGAGGAGACCAAAACCAATAGAATGTATCTATAGAAGTTGATAATATAAATTGTTTTGGTATGGGTGAACTTGAAGGCATAATGAGTTGTATAGAAATGAGGGATGAGGTTCCCTTTTATAATTGAGGCGAGGGGCACTTTTTCAAACCTCAAAAATATTAATTTATAATAAAATAAAACCCCCTAAAAACAACAAAAATGTCCCAATTTATAATATGATATGAGATAGGATTTTAATAGAATCTACCAATAAATTTCAAATAAGCTTCTATGTCCATTAAAACCTTATCTTTTAAATTTAACACTTAGTTATTCTATTTCATTTTAACTTGGGTAACAAATATTTAAATATTCAAAGGGTAAAATATATACTTATTTTATGTAAATTAGATCATAAATAAATTATAAATTTTTTTACCATATAATAATTGTTATATATATTTTTAATAATGTTTTACTATTTTTATATAGTTTAATAAAACACTATTTTGATCAATAATCAATAGTATCAATTTTGACACTATTCAAATTATTGACTTTTAAAAATATTATGATGACAAGTTAACTTCAAAAAAACTATTTTATTATATTCCCAAGTGGTCAATGGTATATATAATATTGAGTAGACATATTAATTAACAGAAATATATTTATTTTAATATTTTTAATAACAATTATTTGATATCCCCATTAATAAAATAATTACTACAACAATTTAGGATAATTATTTAGTATACCTATTTGTTGATAGAAAATTAAAAATAATATATTATAATGGGGATAAATTTAATATATTTTATGGGTATATATGTATTTGAGTATATCTTCTATAAAATAAAAAATTAAAAATTTTATACATATTGAGATATGAATGTGGAAACTTTAACATTATATTAAATAAAATAATATAAAAGTTATAATATATTTTATAAGGCTCCAACTTGTCACTATCTTGACCATTGTATGATTATAGTCAATATTAAATCGACCAATAAGATTTGGTCATGTTTTTGGTCCTTTTTATGGTTATTAGGATTTTAATAAAAATTGATTATTGATTTCTCATCAATTAATTAATTTTTACATCATCAAAGAATAAGACTTTAAGGTAGTTCTTTATTTTCTAATAATTATAAATAAATTTACATGGTGTAGTTAATTCCTTTATATTTACATGGAATATTTATTTTTGATGATATCACATGGTTATATCTATATTAAAATTATTATACTTATAATAAATGTTTGTTTGACATTTTTTCACTTTCATTAGTTTTATTAATATTTATTTCATTTTCATTGTCAAGTGGACATTAAATGACTACGTTTTTAACCTAAGATGTTATGGGTAGAAATTTATTCCTAAAATTTGATTTTGGCATGTCTTAGGGTAATTTTATTATCTTTATCATATTATTTGATTCCATAATTTACATGATTTACCTTTAACCGTGGTAAATAAAAATTAACATAGTTACTATTCAAAATATCAAACAAAATATAACCTATTAAAATAATTTGGACCCAATGATTCCAAATATGGAATCCATTTTTCAAAACTCTAAAAACATAATTTTCAGAAATTAATTTAAAATTAACTTCCTTTTTCAAATCCAGAAATCAGGTTTTTAAAAAGTAAAAACTATCAAAAGATCAACTTGTGCTTATCTCCAATTTAAATGTGAAATTACATCTAGTGATACAAAATGGATTAAATAATAAAAAAATAATCTAATTACACATTAAAATATGTTTAAAATATAATATAAAAATGTAAATCAATTTGATGAAAAGACAGTTTTGAAATAAAATTCAGTATTTATCACTATTCATTAAAACATGAATTTTTCAGGAAAATACAAAAATTTCAATAAAAGTAAATTTTTATATCTCTATATCAAAGAGTTTTTTTATTTTTTCAAATATAAAATATAAAATTATTTAAAACTATATTTAAAAATGGTATTCCATTAAAAGGTAGAAAAACTGCATTGTTTGAAAAATACTTCTTTTATCAAAAAAATTGAATTTATTATTATATAATGTTCGATAAAATAAATAAAATGAATTTTAATGTTTTAAAATAAAAAATTTGCTTAACAAAATTCATAAAATCTAGTTTACATCCTATTAAATAATAATATTTTAATAATATATCATTGTTTAGTGAAACTCGGTATTGAGTACAATGCAATCTCTCTAGGAAGATCCCTCTTTTGGGTAACGCAATCAAGGTCAGTGTTTTTTTAGTGAATTATTGTTTTGGTGTTAAGTATAACATAATACCAATATATTTATTTTATATATTAAACAAAATATATAATCAGTGTTTCATGAAATCAATTTTATTAAAAAACCTGAAATTTTGTGTAACATAAGCCAGGAAATAGTGTTGTGTATACTTCAAGCTAATACGGTGTGTGTATAGTTCAAGCCAATCATGGTGTAGCGTAAAAAAATATATCCAAGAAAAAAATGAATCTATGTCATAAAATCTTAGGGCATTACGTTCTACCCCACTTAAAATGAATTTCAACCACGAAATTTGCCATGGTTATAAATGGTTTACTACATGAATGTATCATTCATAGAAAACCAAATAATAAAAAGGAATACTAAAACATAATTTTAAAAAAGGAAATTTAGAAACATAATGATTACCCAAAGTAACTCATCATGGGGTTTCCACATAGGATAACATAGGTGGTAAGTGAAAACATGGATAAAGAAGAAAACTCTAACCATCATGTTCTGGTGGATAGTGATAGAGAACAAGGGTTGAAGAAAGATAAAAACTAGAAATCCAAAAATATACGATGATTTAAGGGACCATCTCATTCATCGTATAGGAAGGTACTATGATAATATTTTTGGTTTTCAATATCCTTTTCCTAATGTTGATGAATGTGATAAGAAATACTAAATTGATTCCAGTACAATCTCGTCATTGGTTGTGCCTTAAAAAATTTCTATTTCATGTATTATTCAATGAAATGTAGCTGAATTTTTCATTCCTAAAGTGTTATAAGATCATGTGATCCATAAATGTAATGGTAGTTCATTCCATCTCTCTTTATCACAAAAATTTTAGAACGAGTTATCAAAAATACATAAGTATATCTTTGTTGAGATTAATCATATATGGTTCCAAAAATGGACTTATACATCATCTATTATACTATTTAAATAAAATAAAAGTAGTTTATACAAACCATGGACACCCCGTATGATAGTGTTAGGTGATAAAGGCTTATTTCACTTTGTATGTGGGTTCGATTTCCTGATGCCTTGTCCTAGGCGACGGGTTATCACCCGTCTAGTGGGTTGTCCTTTTTCTAAAACTATACATTTATTACATTCCAGAAATAATATAAAAACAGTTTTATCCTTACACAATACTATATAATGTCCAACTTAATCCATTATAACCTTTACTATTATCTGAAATACTTCATTCCGAACTCACATTAATAAACAATTACAAGAATGGTCATATAACAAGCATGTGAATACCTTCATTTATCCCTCATATATCATAAGATATATCCTGTGGGTCACATTCCAACAATTTGAATGACTTAATCATGCATTCTCTTGAGTCATGGTAATAACATAAATTACCATATATCCTTATTAAAAACATGAATATTTCTATTAGGTCCACTTGGTCGAATACCCTAATAGGGGGTGAATCAGGGTATCATAGATTAAAACCTTCTCCCTTTTGGATCTTGATTCGTTGTTAGACAGAAATAAATTTTCACATCCTCTCATGGAAACATACAGTTCGATATGAAATCATGCACTTGACAGAACAATTTTTACTTGGTTCACCCTCATTGGGCTTGGTCCAAGAAGCATACAATGACTATGTATCGATGTAAAAAATTCACTAAGGCTCACAACCAATAATGAGTAAAATGTTTGAAATAGATCTTCTAAGCCCAGGCCCACTTCAATTACAAGGATTAGGGTATGATCACTACATTATCAAGGGCCACTATGTATTCCCCTTTCTCTTGATCATTTATAGTGGAAATGGGAAGCATCTTCCGCTTACTTCGCTCACTACTCTTGCATGGAATCCATTCTTAGTTTATGGAATGGTAGGTCAAACACAG
The DNA here is from genome assembly GCA_963277665.1 of Viscum album. Taxonomy (NCBI): domain Eukaryota; kingdom Viridiplantae; phylum Streptophyta; class Magnoliopsida; order Santalales; family Viscaceae; genus Viscum; species Viscum album. Next base: position 1,043,201,539 of record OY728133.1, on the reverse strand, counting down.
TTTATAGACATATAGATCCCCTCATTTTCATGAATTAATGCATCCTCATCTTTAGGAAGATGATCTATTGATGTTACTTTTTCACTAGTAGATGAAGTCCATCTTCCCAGGTACTTTCGGGTACCAGAAAATACTTCCCCAAATTGATTTGAAGCTCTCACAAGATTCCTTGTGCAAATCACGAACCAACTCATTCCACCATGTACCGTGTAGAGGGTTTGGTATGCGGGACACCATCTTCACGTATCGTTACTGTTGTTGCAAACCTCCCTTAATCTGTAGTGTACCTATACCTTCGTGATCGTTTACCGCTACCACGTACTGAATTTGCAAACCTCCTCTACAAATCACCCTCTGTCTGTGAGTTTTTCATTGTTTGCAGACAGCCTTCACTTCTGCATACCAAAGCTCACCCTCTGCATACTGCTTGCGGAATTCACTCTCTCTCATACAAGAGATTCCTCCTCCATGTATCAAGACATAAGTAGATACAACATTTATCATTAATCCTTTAGAGTAAATTCTTCTGTGCAAACCACTATTGCCTTCTTGGGATTATCCCTCACAAACCACCTTCAAACTTTACCAAAATCCTAAATCAAAAATATGTTCTAATGACATTATATCTCTAAAATAATCGATGGGATTATCTATTCTTATATTGTCAATGATATTCGAAAAATACACTATATTGAGATTTAACAGATCCTCAATTTAGCCTCCACCGCTTATTAATTCTTCAGCCACCGTGAACTGCTCCCATTCCACGAACCGTTTTCCCCACATTGTGTATGTATCGCCTTTTCACCAATGTGGTCCATATCCACTTACATGGTCAATTTATCTGCGTAACACACTATCTTCCATAGATAAACATTTTCAGTTTCGCAAACCTCACTTGCATACCATTTCTGTCGCCCGCGTACTGTTCCTGGAACAGGGTATGCGACCCATGTATTATGGTACGCAATTCCCACACATTCCCAGTTTTATTCAACTTTTTTTATATCATTAACTCTTATGAATAAATACGTCCTTTTCCAACATCAAACTCTACATTTTTAGGCCCAAAATTTTGGAAAACACAGGTAAACTGTGACACCTTAAAAACCTATCTTCAGAAAAAATGAATCATACTCACTTGCAGTCATCTTGCGTTATCAACAAACACAACCATACCGAAAACATATCGAGAGTAATCCTTGAGGTATGCTTTCCCAAAAATATCCACCATTGGGTTTGTTGAAAAATCTTCTTATAATAATGCCTTCACACTTTGATACATCACTAAAACTTCTTTCATCTTCAACCACCATTCACTTCACGTGATCCGGACAGCGATCAAGGATTTACTCAAAACATTCTGTAAGACCACATGATCCATGATCAAAAAGAGAAACAGTAGTATAATGAAAATTTCATCAATTAATCACTTCATTTATAATCACAAAGGGATGATACCATACTAATAAGAATGAAATTCTTTCATCACGAACCTTAGATTTCGTGATATCAAGTTATTCATCGATAACTTCTACCATCGTCATATTTAATGCTCCCCCTATCTTATAGCTCTTCCAAACATCTTAAAATCAACTTCAACTCCCCTTTTCTCAGCTCATCCTCAACTAACCCTATCTTGTTTCACCACTTAACAGCTTCTCCCCATGTCTTTTCTCCCCTGGGAAGCCAAACTTTCTCCCCCTTCGTCAACGAACCGGAAGGGCACTTCAAGGTTGTCTGCAACAGGGTAAAGAACACATATCTATAGACTAGGGAATGGAATATCATACCTTGGGGAAAGGGGAACCCACATCCATATTTTTTCAAGTGTTTCAAGTCACTACACTCCTTGATCTAGTTGATGAATTTCAAATGCTTCTTTGGGTAAGGCATTTGTTATAATGTTATCAACCTACGGTTCTTTAGGCACATACTCCAACTTCACAAGCCCTTTATCCACCTTCTCCTTCATAATATGATATTTTATTTCAATTTTCAATTCCCTTGAGTGATGGAAGAGATTTTTCTTAGCTTTATACCACTTGAATTATCACAATGAATTGTAATCAGATATTTCACTACAATTCCCAAATCATCTTGTTTCTTCATCAACAATAGTTGTGTGAAAGCTTTTTTAGGAGATAAGTATTCATCTTTTATGGTACTTAATGAAATAAAGTCTTATATATTTATTATCTGAGAAATATACAACCTTATAAGACAAAAGGAGCCTCCTGATGTTGATTTTTTATCATATGTTAAACCAGCCTAATCTGCATCTATGTATCCCAATAACTCTGGATGAGATTTTTCATTATTCATTAAGCCAAAATCCATTGTTCCCTTGATATTCTGAAAATTTATTTTATACTAAAATCATGTGGCTCTGCTAGGTAATGCTTCGATATCTTTCTTCATGGCATGCGGAAAATACAATATCAGGACTTTTCACTATTAGATACAGTAGACTTCCATTCATTTTCTTATTTTCGGAAATATTAACTGACTTTCATTAATCACCTCGTTACAATTTCAATTGGGTAGAAACTAGCATCTTCATCTATTTATAATTATCCATTATAAACCTTATAAAATCCTTCTTGACATATTTAGATTAATAAATTGAAGTGTGATTCCTTCCTTGTGTCACCTGTAATCCAAGGAAAGATGTCAGCTCTCCAATCATCAGTATTTTGAACTCACTTTTCATGAATTAAGAAAATTATCTACATTTTGCTTCATCTGTTCCACCAAATATTATGTCAATGACATAAACCAGTACCATCATCCTTTGACTATTTCCGTTATTGTAATACAAATTTTTATCAACTCCCCCACGTTGAAAACTGAGTTTCATTAGAAACTTATCAATCCTTGAATACCATTCTATTGGTGATTTCTCCAAACCATATAAAGCCTTCTTCAATAAAAAAACACTATTCTCAGCTTCATGGATGATAAAACAATTTGGTTTCTCAATTTAGACTTCTTATTCTAGAACTCCATTCCGAAATTCTGATTTGACATCCATCTGGAAAATGTAAGACTTTCGTTGCACGACTATAACCAAGAATAATATAATTGTCTCCAGCCTTACAACAGATGATAATGTTTCATCGACATCTATAGCATTTATTTGGTAGTATCCTTTGCACACTTTTCATGCTTTTTTTAATCACAACACCATATTCGTTCATTTTTTTGTGAAAGAACCATTTTGGCCCAATGAAATTCTTGCCTTCTGGTCTTATGAAAATTTCCAAAGTTTAATTCTTCTCAATTTGGTCAATCTCTTCATTCATTTCTTGAACCCATTTCTCATCTCTAGCTACTTCATCAACACATTTAGGCTATACTTGTGATAATTATCATTCTTGTTGTAGAGACTACATACTTCTTATCTTCACTGGTGATGTTTGATCACTAATTATGTTCTACCTATCAACATTCGATCTTCTTTCCAGTCTTTAGGAATACACAAATTTATTCTCATCATCTGATTCTTCTACTAAATCAATCTCTAGAGTTGGAGAATCTCCAGATCTGCTCATCTCTTCATCACAATCCTCCTCAGTCTGGTCTTGTATTTGATGAAGATTCAGTTCATTTTATACAATATTCACATCATGACATTCAACTACCTTTACCCACTACTTATTGAATAATTTTTATGCTTTTAGTTTCTTTGAGTATCTATTAAATATCCCTTCATCCCCATGGGATTGAAACATATTATGTTTCTCCTTATTGAGAATGAAACATTTACTTCTGAATATCATAAAGTACTTTAATGAAAGATTCATTCCTTTCCATAAATTTTTTGGAGTCTTATCGTCTTTTGGAAAAAGTGAAACTCGATTTAAAGTGTATCCTAATATCATCACTACTTGTTTCGAAATGTTTTTTGTAAGGCCTTTCTTAAAGAGCATTGTTTTGGCCATGTTGTTATCAACCCAATTTCTTCTCTCAACTATTCCATTATAATGTGGAGTCCTTAATACTGAAACATGATGCCTTATCACAATTTTTTCTAGATAATCTTCCACTTGGATATTCGTAAACTCAGTTCCATTATATTTTCGTATCTTTCAGATTTTTTGACCAATCATCCTTTCACATTCCTGTCGATATCTTGTAATGCAATTAGACACTTCATATTTGTGGGTGATTTTTGAAACCCATGTCGTTCTAATATATTCATCAATGAATAGAATATAATATCTCATCCCATCAATATAACTTGTGTAAATTGGCCCACACACATCAATATGTGCCATCTTAAGAAATTTTGTTGATTTTTATTCCATTTTTTATCTATCTTTTGAAAGATCTTCCCATGTTGGATGGCATCACCAATATGATTACGATCACATGATTATCTAGGGAGATTTCGAGCTGCATCATATTTTTCCAGATCTTACATGGAACCTTGGATAATGTGCTCAATAATCGTATGCCATAACTTGTTTTCTTCATTCATGGATAGAAATAACATATCTTCTTATCCACTTACAAGGTAGAGATTCCATTTCTCATGCTTTCCTTGAAACACAACAACACCATCCTTTTCGATGATGATACATAATTTCTTAGAAAAGCTTATGGATCGTACTGAGTCACATAATTGACTAACACTAAGAAAATTGTGACTAAACCCCTCAAAAACCAAGACATTTGCTTGTATATTGTTATTTCTGCCAAACATGGCTTTTCTTGAACAAATAATGTTCATGCCTTCATCATTACCGAATATTATAATACCTTATTTATAATACCATATTCCAGTTAATATATTCTTATTTCTCATCATATGGAATGTGCATCTACTGTAAATTATACATACCTTTATGAGAACTTATGGCATGAATGTAATTTATTCAACCATGGCCAGTTCGTCCCATTTCTTTTTGACCCAATCCTTTGAATTCATAACCGACATGGAATGATAATCTTGATCTTCCTTGATATATTATCAGTCAGCTTCAACCTGTAGATCTGCAAATTGATTTTTAATTTTCATCTAACATGAATACACTTTTGGTTTCTTCAGAGAAAAAAATTCAATTTGTATCGGCACATTCATCTGCATTGTTGATGTGAAACATCTTTCCATTTGTCTGAGACCTTTACACCTGAAACAATGACAGTAGAATGATGACCTACAATTTTGAACTCTGTACGACCACATCAGTTGGTCTTGTTCCCTTAGGTACCTCTTTTTTATGGGACATACATTTTGGGAGTGTCCCATCTTACCACAACAATAGCATATTCCATGAGGTACATTCCTATTGGGTAATGATGCACCTTTAATTGTTCCTTGGTTTCTCTAAATCTTTTTATTCTGATTTGTACCCAAATCAGTCTTCAATCATGGATTGGTTTCTTGTTTTCTAACATGAACCATAACTTCTTCCTTTATTATATCAATACCCTTTTGTTCTGATGGACCATTCCACTTAAATATCATCTTATCTGTTTCCTGTATGATATTCTTTTCTAATTTTAAAATTAGAGTTATCATTTTCTCCTGATCATCAATTTTTCATTGCAGAGTGACAGCCTATTCTTCAAGATTCTTGATATGTTTTATATGATCATTTCTAGTTTCCATCAAACTATCAATTTTAATTTCATGTTCTTTAATTTTGAGTTTGTACCCAACCACATTTTTAGAGCTTTTCGGCATTGAAGACCACATATTTTCAATTTATTCATTCAACTCAGAAATCTCTTTTTCTTCCGTTTCATAAGAAGTATGGATTAATGAACAAATTTATTATCTTTCTACGTTTTCACTCTCAAAATGTCTACCTCTTCAATGGAATCATCTAATTCAGCCTGAAGATCAACTCTTCCTTCAATTTCACCTTCTTCTTTATCACATTATTCTCTTGATAAATAATTTCTAGATACATCCACAAAAGCATCTACTTTATAATCTATTCAGTCCTCCAACTATTCTACCTCAAATTCATTGGAACTTCCATCCTCTCTTGAAAGCAGATTCTTTTTTTGAATAACTTTCTCTTAGTACTCCTCCTCCCTTTCTCATTTTTTAATAATTCCTTGGGAGAATTTCATCATTTTCATCATCAATATTTTTTAGAAACATTGATGAAAATTTCCCAATCTTTTTGCATTGAAATCATTTAAATGGAAGATTACCTTTGAACTTTTCTTTCTCTCTTTTCAGATTAGAGGATAAAAATGACATGACATCATCCATATTTTCTTCCATCAGACTATCTTCAATGGAGATATTCTTCATGGCCTTGAAATCCACTTACCTGGACTTCCCCTTTTCTACTGCATTTTTTTCATCATTTCACATTTCATATGCAACAAGGTTACTATGAAGTTTATCTAGTGTCATTGGTTTACGATATTTGTCTTCTGACAATGAAACTTTCAGATTGAACCACAGTAGAAGATTCCTCAAGAGTTGTTTCAAAAACAGTATATCTTCAATGACTTCTCCAAGACTATGCATGTATTTAAAAATAATTTTTATCCTGTCTAAAAATGCATAAATAGTCTCCTTTAGATTGAATCTGAGATTCTTATACATGTTCCATAGAAACTTCTTCTTTACTACTCAAACATTTGTGTTTCCCTTGTAAATGTTTAAATTTTTTTCCCACATTTCATGTGATGTTTTACAGGACATCACCTTCATGTAAATTGCATTTGATAGGGCTCACCCTTTAGTGTTTATCCTTTTTGAATCATCATCCAATTCCCTTTCTTCAGCTTCCAATAAAGAACCACTATTAATGTCTGATGATATTCCATGCATATCTGATGTGAAGACATTCATCCCAACTGATTTGAAGTATTGGTTCATTTTATTCTTCCATATTTGAAAATTATTTCCATCAAATATTATAGTTCTTTTATGATTGAACACCTCTATTTATTCTTCTGAGAGAGAACTACTGAGTTTCAACTCTTCCCTCTGATACCTATTGTTAGGTCCACTAGTTCGAATACACTTAGAGGGGGTTGAATAAGGGTATAATAGATTAAAACTTCATTCCTTTTGGATCATGTTTAATTTTTATAAAAAACTCAATTCTCTATTACGCTGTTGTAATATACAGACTGATATAAAATCATGCTCAAGACACAGAAAGTTTTACTTAGTTCACCTTCACTAAGGTACATCCAAGGAGCATACAATATCAATGTGTCGATGTACCAAATTTTCTAAGGCTCGCGGCCAATAATGAGTAAATTTTTCGGGATAGAACTTCTATTCCAAGGCTCACTACCTTTACATATTTTAGGACCTTCTCACTACATTCTCAAGGGTCACTCCCTTTGCAACTTTCTTTGGCTCACTGCTGGTGGAAAGGGTCATTTTCATCCTCTTCCCTTACTCACTACACTTATAATTGAATCCACTAATCGTTTATGGACATGTAGGTCAAACATACTTTATTTACATGTATTTCCCTTCATTTTCATAAATTCATGCATCCCAAACTATTGGTAGATGCTCTGTTGATGTTCCATTTTCACCCGTTGATGATGTACACCTTCTAGGTCCTGTTCGTTACCAGAAAATAATTTCACAAACTGATTTGAAGCTCTCACAAGCTTCCTTGTTCAAATCACAAACAACCTCATTACACCACATACTATGTAGTGGGTTTGGTACGTAGGACACCTTCTTAGTGTACCACTTCTTCTGCCACGAACCTCCCTTCATCTGCGGACTGCCTCAGCCTTTACGATCACGTACTGCTTCCACATATTGATTCTATGAACCTCCTCTGCAAATCACCCTCTATCAACAAACTATTCATTATTCGTAAACTACCTTTGCTTCTGCGTACCGAAGCTTACCCTCCATATACCACATACGGAATTCACCATCTAGTGTACAGGATATTTTTCTTCCTTGTACCAAGATTTAAGTTGATACAATGTTCCACATAATTACTTCGGTATAAATTCTACCATGCGAACCACTCTAGCCTTCGTGGGATTATCCATCACGAACCACCTTCAAACTTTACCAAAATCCTGGATCAAGAAGATGTTCTAATGATATTTGATCTCCATTGTAATCAGTGGGATTAGATATTCTTATATATGAAAATATATCCGCTAATTCTAGATTTAACAAATCTTCAATTCAGTATCCACTGCTTGCCAATTCTTTTGCCACTGCGAACTTCTCCCATTCCACGAACCGTTATTGTTGGTGTCATCTGCATACCGCCTTGGCTCCAATGTTGTTGATCTCTTATCAAATCATCATGTTATCCACATACCACACCACCTTCCACCGCTAATGGTTTTTGTATTCAAAAAATTCACTGAAATAATGTTTCTACCGCTCTATGTACCATTCCCAATACATGGTACACATTCATTGAATTATGGTACACAATTCTCACCCTTTTCCAGTTTTCTTCAACATTCTTCATAATGTTCACTCCTATGAATAACTCCTTCATTTTCCAACATCAAACTCTTGATTTTGAGGCCCAAAAATTTGTCAAATATTAGGAAACTTCACCACCTTAAAAAACCCATCTTTGGAAAAAACAAATCATACACACTTGCGGTCATCTAGAATTATCAACAAACACAACCATACCCAAAACATACCGAGATGATGCTTTGAGAGATTTTTTCCTAGAAATTTCTATATTCCAAACCATATTGGATATATTACATAAATTTTGAAAAGTTGTATACATCATTCAGGACAACATAAACTAGATCTCAATATATCTTTAACAAGTTTCAAGGTAACTAATCTCATTCAATTTACTTAATCATATCGAACATATCCTTATCAAAGTATCATTACCCCAAAATAATGCTCATATTAAGGGTTATGCTTCCCTTAATCTTGTGTTAATTTTTAATATCGCCTTCTCATTAAATCACTTTTTTTAACCATTATAACTATTCAACATATTCAAGAAAACCCTTAGCGAAAAATAGAAACTGGTAATCCTTATATAATTCACAATTCATCATTTTTTGATTCAAATACATAAATAATTCAATACCACAACTTTAATGGAAGATATGGAATAGGCCATTCCTTGTCTTAGAAGTATATTCTTGTGGCTGGGCATTGAGTTGCATAATTCTTATGTTTTTCATAGATTAGACATTAAACTCAATAACAATTTGTCACTATATGACCCTTTACCCACAATGATAACATCTTCCCCTACATTTGAGTTATTCCTCAAGGTTCTTCTTCCCTTATTATTGACATGTAGGAAGGGGAATATTCCTTCCTCTGTGCTTCAAAAATTTCATCTTATTATTATTAAATGTGTTATGAATGTTAGAAAATCTCAAATTTTTAATCATATATCGTGATAGCTGATTTAGAATAATCGTAATATATTTCTCTCTAGTCATTAAAAAAATTTCATTGCATATAATCACATAATTTATCATCAGACTCAATGTTAATCTAATTCATTTTGGGTTACTCTATTAACTAAAACCAAAAATCATAGGGTGAGAAACACATCTCATTGAAGAAAACAACATAATCAAGGGGGAGTACTTTCAATATCTAAAATCATAGCTTTAATCCTAGTTTATTCATGATCATTACCATAATTATAGGATTTTACATATTAATATACTTATACATATGTACATCTTTAGTTGTATCCTTAGAAATATCTCTAGGGATCTCACTAATGTTTTCACATCCTAGTTTCCAAAGGTAAATTAACCATCACTCTGATACCAAATTTGGTGACCAGAGCTTAACGTACATGGACATTACACTTATTTTGCATAATACTTAATACATTACACATATATACACCCAAATACCATATTATGTTAGTTTCATTGGAATCTTGGAACATAATCTTCTAATATTTTGAAAGATCTTCAATAACTCCCATAATGATCTTCCCCTTTAGTTTTCCCACCAAAAACCTTTCTTTATATCCTAGAGAAAATAAAACATAAATAGGGTAATATCAAATGCTTAGTAAGGGTAGACAAGAAGAACATAAAATAAAACATAAAAATAAGAATGTGAAAACATGAACATAAATTTTTAATATTAAAATTGTGAGTAATGAAATAAATATTTACAGTACGTAAGGAATAGATCATAAAGGAACATTAACCATGATAAAATTACATTTGAATGAAACATGGTATTGTGAAAAATAATTAGTACCATAATATGATTTCAATAGTAGATAAGGAATTTCTTCCAATACCATCACAGTGGGAAAAGTCCATTAATGAACCAGATTTACATGCAATTCCATCCATGTATTATTGAACCATATTTATTTGTCATTTCAACCCTATATAACTGAACGATATTTATTTTTCATTCTAGACCTGTATTAAATAAACAAGTTTACTTTCCATTCCAGTCATATCTATCTAATGAGATATAAATCTTTACCCAATGAATTGGAGGAAGACATAGGTACCATCCATCTCATAATGAATTCATTCTTACAAGTTCCATAAAAACACAAATCTTTCATCATAGCATTACCCAGGAAATAAAATTGGGTTCTTAAACATCCTTCCAGGATAACTTATTCCATACAAGAAAAATGTATTTCATAAATATAATTCTATCATTAAAAAATCAAATCAAAGTACTAAATGGGATAACCCTATTTCATCTTAGATGGAAAATAATTCTCATAAAACACTTGAACTTAATTCTTGATGAAAATATCATTCCTTCTCAAAAATGTTTTATTTTCTCAAAATTCCAATAAATTTGTTATGAAAAGAATTTAGTTGAAAATACACTAAAAACATATAGAGGATGATTCATGGAAATAAGGGATTATTATGATTTAAAAATCTATTCATGTTGTATGAGTTAAAAAAACATTCTCATCATACAATTACCAAAAAATTAAACAAGTACCTGGTTTGGTAATCAAAAGAAATATTCCATCTATAACATGTTGTTAGTGTAAAAAATCGGTAAAAATGAATTTGAATATACATATGAAAGTAGTAATAATTTTAGGAATTTTTTTATAAATCATTGACATTGATGATAAATATATCAATAGTAAATACTTACATATAAACTATCTTAGAGAAAAATGTGATTGAAAATTTATACCTTACCTATTTATAATCAGTTGAATCACATGAAACATAAAATGAAGAAAATAATATTCATATTTAAATATCATAACCTTCATAATAAGAATAATAAAAACATTCATGGGGAATATAAATACCACATAAAATAATTAGATGGTCTATAAGGCATATGTCCGATACAAATAAAAGTGAGATAAGATAATCCCTTACCATATGTACGATGTACTTGCATTGTTTCATAACCAACTGTAAAATGGTTTAGATAATGTAATAAACTTTTTCAAGAATCATGGCCATCATTTATGGTCATATACTCCATCATTTGTTTGTAACAATTCATTGTTACTTGTTATTCATGTTTTAACTTCTTTATGATCAAATGCTTATTATTTCGAATAAATTCTGGTTCTCCTTCTTATGTAATATTTATATCATTATTAAATGATATTACCATAATAAATATGATATTTATTCATTTTTAAAATTTATTAAATCATTCTTTTGTGGTAATTATGTATAACGAATCACATCACACTGTGGATACCCAAGGTCGTATGTATACATGAGCGACGATATCATTCCCATAAATTGTTGAATGGTATGAATTTTCATTATGTACTCTATTTTAGAATAATGATAATTTTGTAATAACAATATGTTGTTATTATATCTATTTTATACCCATCCAAGAAAGTTGGTGGTGAATAAATGATTACACTATGATGTGGAGTCGGTAAGTCGTACATACACATGCATGGGGATTTCATCTTTTGTAGGATGGGGAGAAAGTTTAATATGGTAGTTCAATAATTACAATAACATTTAAATATATAATTTCTATAGGAGTTATTATTCTATAATGAAACACCTCTTGAACTATAATTAGAAGTCGAAAAAAATATGAAATAATTTGTAGGCATGATTACCTCTTCTTTGATATGCTCTCTTTAGATCTCTTATTAATTGAACTAGAGGTGTAATTTTAAGAATTCCATCACCACTATAATTTTTCTAGGGAAGTTTTGATGAGAAATGGGTAGGTATGGTCCAAATTTAATTCTTAATGAGTTGTAGAGAAATGATTGAGGAGGTTTCGTTTTATAATTGATGTAGGGGCACTTTTGGAAACCTCAAAAATATTAATTAATAATAAAATAAAACCCCACCCAAAACCACCAGAAACTCTCCATTTCAAAGATGAGATGATATATGGTTTTAATCCGATCAAACAATAAATTTTTTATAAGTTTTTATGTTCCTTAGAACCTTATCCTTTTAATTTAACAATTAGTTATTCAATTTCATTTTAACTAGGGTAACCAATATTTAAATATTAAATTGGTAAAATATTTAACTATTTTATGTAAATAATATAATAAATAAATTAGAACATTTTATAACATATAATAATTAATCTATATTTTTTATAAATAATTTATTATTTTTAATTAATTTAATAAACCATGATTTTGATAAAGAATCAATAGTGTCAATTTTTACACTATTCAATTTATTGATTTAAAAAAAAATTAAAATAAACAAATTAACTTCAAAAGAACAATTTAACTATATTTCTAAGTGCTCAAGGGTATCTATAAAATTAATTGGACATATTAAGTATAAGAAATAAATTTATTTAAATAATTTTAATAACATTTTTTTGATATATCCATTAATAAAATAACTATTACAATGATTTTAGGTAATTACATAAGATAATTATTGGTCGATTAAAAATTAAAAAAAATACTATAAAGAGTAAAACATTAATATCATTAATGAGGATATATGTAGTTGAATTTATCTACAATAAAATGAAACATTAAAAATACTATACTTATTAATGTATGAATGTGACAACTTTAATATTACTTTAAATAAAATATTACAATTGTCATAATCTATTTTTTAAGTCTCCAAATGGTCACTAGATTGACCTTTGGATGATTATGGTCGATATATAATCACCCAAGAAGATTTTTTTCATGTGTTTGGTCCTTTTTATTGTTATTATGATTTAATAAAAAAATTTTGAATGATTTATCATCAATTGATTAATTTTTACATCATCAAAGAATAAAAATTTAAAGGTATTTATTTATTTCCTTAAAATTATAAATAAGTTACCATGATTTAAGTAATTAGTGTATATTTCCATGGACTATTTATTTTCTAATATATCACCTGGCCATATCTATATTAAAATTATTATTCTTATAAGAAACTGGAGTTTGACATTTTGTCACTTTCATTGGTTTTGTTAATATTTATGTTATTTTCATTGTCAATTAGACATTAAATGACAATGTTTAGAACCTAAGATGTTGAGGGTGGAATTTTATTCATAAAATATGATTTTGGTAGGTGTTAGGGTAATTTTATTATCTATATCATATTGTGTGTTACCTTAATTTACCTGATTTACCTTTTACTCTGGGGAATTAAAAATTATCACAGTTACTATTCATAATAGAAAAAAATGTAACCTATTGACATACTTTTTACCCCATTAGAGCAAATATGGAACCAATTTTTCAAAATTTTAAACAAAAAAGTTGTAGTAGTTAATTTAAAATCAATTCACTTTATCAAAACTAGAAATCATGTTTTTAAGAAGTAAAAACAATCAAAAGATTAACATGTGTTTTTGTCCAATTTAAAAGCGAAATTACATCCAATGATAAAAAATTATATTAAATAATAAAAACATAATCCAATTACATGTTAAATCGGATTAAAAGTATTATATATCCTTAAAAATAAATTATATGAAAGGCATTTTTTAATTAAAATTCCGTATTTTTACTATTCATTAAATTTTAAATGTCATCATAAAAATACCAAAATTTCAACCAAGGTAAATTTTTATGTCCAAATTTAAAATAAGAAGTTTATTTTGTCTAATATAATATATAAATTTGTTAAAAAAATATTTAAAATTTGTGTTCCATTAAAAGGTGGAAAACTGCATTGTTTGAAAAATAATTCTTTTATCAGAAAAATTGAATTTGTTATTATTCCATGTTCTAGAAAATATATAATATGTATTTTAATGTCATAGAATTAAAATTATTGTTTATAATATTCATAATGGCCAGTTTATAACCCATTAAATATTAGTATTTTAATAATATGTCATTGTTTAGTGAAACTCGATATTGCGTACAACGCAAGATATCGAAAATAGTCGCTTTTGTGTGTAATGAAAGCCAAGTAAGTGTGGAGTTTAGTGAAATCTTCTTTTGGTATTGAGTATAACATAATAAAACCATAGTTATTTTATACATTGAACAAAATGTATACTCTGTGTTTCATGAAATGAATTCCATCCAAAGAACAAGAAATTGTGTGTAAGATAAGCAGAGAATTGTGTTGTGTATACTGCAAGATAATTCGGTGTTGTGTATAGTATAATATAATAATGGAGTAATGTACAACAAAATAAATCAAAAAAAAAAGAATCTATCTCATAAAATCTCAGGGTGTTACGAGATCTGTCTATGGGGTGGCTAGGATGATGCATTTTGTTGATTATTATTATATATACTTGTTAATGGATACTTAGTTTCCATAAATTGACTTACCCCCTTTATATAAATGAGACATGGAAACCTGGAATATTGATATAATTTATAATAATGATTGTTTCACTAGTAGTTGAAGTACTGACCAGTGGCCTATAGATGGTGAATTTATTTATGTTTATTACTATGGGATTTTCCCTCAACCTATCTGGAGTGATGGTGGACGAGCCTATTGACCATTTTTATTTCTTCATGTGTGGAATGATATCAAGAATGGGTTCTCATGTATTATTATCTTCTTTATTATTAATAATCTAATAGGTTTACCCATGTTATTGAATCATAGCTTCTTACAGTAACGATTATGATACCTATATGTTTATTTCCACTGCCCTTGTTGTGGGATTACTATAGTGGCTTCTTATGTAATGTTTTACATAGAAATTGATGTTGTGATTTTAATAAGGATTACAAAAACTGTTTTCAAAGAAAATATTTTTATCCCCTTGGTATAATATGAAAAATTTATACATCATTTCTACTTGAAAAAATTAATGTTTCACTAATTGAATGAACATGGGTTTGGATGTTAATAAGGGAAATGAGTTATATTTTTTGAAATTAAAAGGTGTAAAAAATATAAATCTTAAATATTGTATTACAAACATGAAATTTATGTTTCTTATATTTTAATGGATGTGTATTGGTAATAGATTATCAGTCCAGCCTACTATGTTTTAATAATAACGTTTATAATTCATTTCTATTTTAACCCTTCTGTGGGTTACAACATGAGTTTTTTATCCTTGGTCAAAAATTGATCTTCGTGTTCAAGAGTGACCCACAGGGTCACAAGGTGAAAGTGTTGTTGATAGGTTCAGTTGGTCTATTTATGCTATTTTTTGTACTTTTATGTTTCTTGTGTAAATGATATTCAGTTTGGTTGTATTTATGTATTGGTCTTCTTGTGCAACTTTTATTATTGAGTTTTCATTATTTATTTAATGGGAGAAAGTTTTCCATGGTTTTACTTTGTGGATTCCAACCACTAGTGGTTAGCACATAGGAATTAGGAATGCCTATAGGGCCAGGCCACATATCGGCTTGGGTGACTAGTTTAGGGTTGACCAATGTTGGTTCATGACAAATATGATATTCTTACTGATAATAATATGGGAGTAAATAAAGGGGGTATTTATCTTAATTATCAATTATATATATAATAGTTTATAATCTGGTTAAAATTTTAGGGGGATCCTCTATATCTTTTATTATACTAGTTTATTCTCCAAGTACGTTTTAACTATAATTTTATTATGAATATTTTTATGGGGAGATCATATTAATTTTTTATTTATACTATAGAATGTTGTTTATTATGATTAAATTTATTTATCTTGAGATTATTGAGATTCGTTTTTCCAATTTTATTTATAATTTCATATAGCTATTTAGAATGAATTATTTTCAAAATATGAAATTATTATTGAAATATTTGGTTTCAAACATTTTTATTCTTAAAAATAGGGAGTTATTTTTTTAATTTTTAAAATTATATTTCTAATTATAAAAAATAGAGACATTATTAGGGTGTATCACTTCCGTCTTATTTTTTTACAATTTTATAACACTTTAATATTTATTTATAATTTTATATTTATTTTTTTATAATGTTGTTGGCTCTAATGGATTTCAAATTCAAATTTTTTTTAATATTTTTGTTCTTATCTTTTGGTGTTTTGATTAATATTATTCCATTTCTCTTTTTTTTGTTTAATTTTATAATGTAAAATATTTTATCTCTTGTTTTTTTTGTTCTAATATATTACATATCAATAATTATTAAAATAAATTAACATATTATATATGAACCTTATTCTTATTTTAAAAGTATTATGAATTTATTTAATAGTCTTAAATTATTATATGTTCTGAATTTTTTGATAAATTATAGTGAATTACACTATGGATTAGAAGGCTTATGAAATTTAGATTACATCTTACATCCATGAAGAATAAAAGACCAATTTTTAAATTAGTATTAAAAAATTAAGACCTAAAAATCCACATAATTTAGATCTCTTATGAACATAAGTAAATCCGTATGATAACCAAATATAATTATTATTATATATAGCAAATTATTTAAAACTAATGAAATTATTACTAAATTTAGATTTAATGTCTTGTGTATTTATAGATATTTAAAATAAACTAATTATTTATGTCTTATGAGATTTACATTTACTCTTAGTAAATTTTAATACTCAAAATTTCGTTAAGTGAGGAAGGACTTTTATATTTTTATTCTATGAACCATATATTTTTGATATTTTTTAATCATGTGTTTTTGGATTATAAATTTTATCTAGTTATTGAACTAATTATATTAACTCTTATAAAATGTTTGGGATTTTGGTTTTTATTAATATAATTACTTTAATTATGTTGATCATCACATTTTAATGTTTGAATATAATTTCTTATTTTAAAGTGATATGGGAACTATATTTTTAATAGATCTGGTGTAGATTACATGCACATAAATTATATAAATCATTGAGTAACCATTTGAAGAATTTTAATGGAGTTGTTTTCAACTCTGGAAAAGTGCATTATCATTTCATGGAGAATATCAAAATTAATATTCATGGAATGAATAATAAAAGGACTCGGGCTTAAACATTATAGAATCTTGTAAATTCTTCGATAATTCACTTATTTACATTCCCAAAGATATTTTTAGTTTAATGATTTTACAAATGTGATAAATAATTCATACCTATCAACCCACAAGCATGAAAATTGGGTACCACTAAAATTAT
Source organism: Viscum album (assembly GCA_963277665.1). Taxonomy (NCBI): domain Eukaryota; kingdom Viridiplantae; phylum Streptophyta; class Magnoliopsida; order Santalales; family Viscaceae; genus Viscum; species Viscum album. The sequence continues at coordinate 1,043,184,096 of OY728133.1, read as the reverse complement.
GTCTATTTTTTCATAATAAAAAAGTTTATAATAAAAAACATGAAATAATAAATAATATTCGCAACATTTATCATGGTTTAACCTTTTCAATTACCCATACTTGAACCATGTAAAAACATTTTAAAACATGGTATGAGAACAAAAATATCAGTAAGGGATTTAAAAAAATGATAGAAACCATTAGTCTATGAATACTTATAAACATATGAAATCATTTTCACAAAGATATTCTTCTCACCCATAAAGTATTATCTACATACTTTGTGAAACATGAGATTTAAATAAATCAATGAAATAACAAATAAACCATATCTGTTTATTGGGGAATTACATACTTAATGATGTGACCATCCCCGCAACCTTATGATTTGTAACCCTCATGGATACCTTACAATGTTACCCTTGAGAATACCTTATGGTGTAACCATCGTAGTTACACTTGGAGTAACCATAGGACTAAACTCCAATGTAAAAATACTCAATCCATTGGAGGTATATATAATTCCAACCATTAATAATAAATAATTCCCAAGAACCATAATGTAATCCTAAAATAAAAATACTTTCCAAAAAAATCCCTTTTTAGTTTCATAAAAATAGAAGTTTTAAAATGGATTTTAAAAGAAAAGACACTTAAAAATATCAAATAAATAAAGTGGAAAATAATAAAACAAGAGGAATATTTATATAAAGTTTAAATACACCAAATACAACATAATATATTAAACATTATTATCACAAATAATATTAATGTAACAAAATCAATGAAGTAGTAGGTTAACCCAAATAATGGAATTTGGGTTAATAATTCCATTGTCTCGGGTTTATCATACATTAAACGTGTTTAAACCTCCATTATAATGGTTAAAAGAATGTTATTAATATTTCAAAGAAACATATTCACCTTATATAAACTTATATAAAATCATTTCACTCATTTATTAATAATATTTTGTTATTTCCATTGTTTTGGGTGCATTTTTTACATGGTTTCCACAGCCATTTCGTAATGGATTTTCTTATCGAAGAGAAGAGAGACTCTAAAAGTAGAATTAAATTGTTTAAATTTGTTTACAAAATATTAAATGATACCATAAATCAATTATTTTTCAGATATTATGATCAATCATTACATGAAACATTAATGATATTTGTTCAGATAATTTTTGTGGTTCTTCAATAATCACAAACTGGTTTCATTATATAATTTAATATTATGAATATATGTTAATTAAAGAATATAAAAGAGGTTATAAATTACACATTAAAATCTATTACAACCATTAAATTGTTTTTATGACCATCCATGATGGTGGTAATGGAAATTTAAAACATGTCATCCACTATGTGGGTAACTCAACACATCACAAACGATGTTTACAATTTGTATAATAAAATGGAGAGGAGAAGAATTAAGATGATGATTTTTTACATAAACATGGTAACATTATAGTATATATAATATAATGGATTATTTATTCCCCTTGGATAAGGGTAGATGATGATACTAGGAAAAAACAAAAGGAATTGAAAATAAAATTAAACCGGATTTTTACCTCTTGAATTCTCTCCCTTGAGAACCTCTTTAAGGACCTTAGTTTTGGCCTTTTGGTGAGACCAGAAGATCATAGACATGGGTAAGAGTCTTGGGAAGTGATTTGGGTAGAAATTAAGAAATATACAAGTCTTTGGGTTTTTGGAGAAGAGGTGGTGAGGGGAGGTTTTATAGTGCATGAGAGGAGGGTTTTTTTATTTTTCTAATTAGTTTATAATTTTTTTAGTGAATATGATTTTCTTGATAATTATCAACAAATATATTAAAATACAGAAAGAGAGTTCTATATTTTAGGCTTTCATCATCATTACATCATCTATGACTTAATAAATCTGTATTTATCTAATATCATAAATTACTATATTTTACTATTTAGAAAAAAAATAATTTATTTCAGAAAACTCTTGAAAATTTACCCCAACCATATTTTAATGTGCATAATTAAAAAAATTTGTTTATTCAAAATAATTTTTAAAATATTATAAATTTATTTGTTAAATAAAATCCCAATTTATTCTAGAAATAAAAATTTTAAAAATATAACTAATTTTATAACATATTGATAAATTAATTAAATTATCATAAAATTATATTATAATCATAAGAAAACAAAAATAATAATTTATGAATCTATTTTATGAAAATAGATTATATTTTAAATCATTTTTGTTAATTATAAAAATGAATTTTAATATTATTACATAGAAAAATTCTAACACTTAATTTATAATTTTAAAAAAAATTATGTACTTGTTCAATGATATAGATATATCATATTTTAACTTATAGGACGGATAAATTTTATTTATTCCTTATTAGTTGAGGTTACTATTTTATTGGCTAGATTAAAATTCATATGGTCCTATTACTATTTCATCGGTATAAATTCCTTAATTTCTAAAAATATCACTAATTTCATTATGCATTTATAAATAATTTGACAATTTAATTCCAGAGTGAAAATAAATTATATTATAAGAACCTAGGTTGTTAAATTCTTCCTGCCTTCTGTAAATTGTTTCCTCGCAAAATTTATTTACTTATTAAACAAGTGAGGGAACCTTTATCGCATAGAATATTTAAATTCTCATGTTCCTTCTTCAACCATATGGTTTATCTGTAAAACATTATCCTTGTGGATTTCCATATTCAGCAAAACATTCTCTCAACGATCAAAAATCAGAATAGGTTTCTCTCAATAAGAAAGGATCTCTTCCAAATAAACTACTTCTCAGCTCAAAACATTCTATAGATCTGGAAAATAGTTTCTCCACATTGAAACATGAAAAACATTGTGTACCTGAGAGAAACTAGTAAGCAAATCTACTTAGTAGGAAACTGGTCCAACTTTCTTCAGGATATCATAAGGTCCAAAGAATGGTGGACTTAGCTTTCCATTCTTACCAAAATACATAACACTTTTCTCTGGTGAGATTTTAATTAAATTAATATCACTTACTAAAAAAGAAAATTATTTCCTCTTATTATCTGCATAACTTTTCTAACTTCCCTAAGCTATTCTCATGTGTTGCTGAATTATCTTCACTTTCTCAGCCACATCCTCTTTAAATTATGGTCTCATCAACTTCTTTTCATAGAATTAATCACAAAAAACTTGAGTTTGACACCACTTTCCATATAATTTCCCAAAATGTGTATTCTTTATAATGGAATAAAAACAATTATTATAAGAAAATTCAACTAAATAAATATGTTGAAACCAAATTCCCTATTAATCCATTGAATAATATCAAAGAATATCTTCCAATATCTGAAGTGTTCAATCAATGTTTCCATCAGATTGATGATAAATGTATGTGTCGAAATTTAATTTTGTCTCCAATGACATATAAAGGCCTTTCCAAAAGTTACAAGTAAACAAGGGATCATAGTTAGATACAATGCAAAGAGGAACTCTATGTAACCTAATAACCTCTTCGATGTACAATTGATAAATCTAGTCCAAATATATATTATATTAAATATGAAGTAAATGTACAGATTTAATTAGCTGATCAATAATAACTCAAATATCATTATTACCTCTGAGAACTATTCGGTAGTCTCACCATGAAGTACATGGATATATTTTTTTCACTTTGGAACTAGAAAAGGCTGAAGCATCCCCTTTGGTAATTATCACTCTACATTAACCTGTTTAAATGTCAAACATTTCATAGTATAACCTACAATATGTCTATTCATTTAATCCAACCAATATTAATCATGAATGTATCTGTACATCATAGTACTTCCATGATGAACAGAAAACAGAGAACTATGAGGTTCACTTCACAACTCATTCATTAACTATGAAACATATGGCACCCAAAATCTCTTCCCAAATCTCATAACATAATATTTATCAACATTAAATTGTTGAAACCAAACCTTTTAAAAAATTCTGCCTTTTTTGGTAACTCATGGTTTTTCTTTTACACATTCAATATTCTATCAGAGATATATGGATACACACACACCATAAAAAAAAGGAGTTTTTTCCACCAATAACTTCTATGCCGAAATTCATCAAATCGGGAATCAAGGGTTCATATTTTAAATGTAACATTCTTAATGTAGCCTAATGTTTTCAACTCAAGGAATCATCTACTTTTTTTTATTTTTAATGATAGTAATTGATTGTGCAATAATAATCTTTTATCATTTCAAGCCATGTTATCTACCTCGTGTTTAATTCCTTCTAAGTGAATTTAATCTTCAAACTTTTACAGTCATTATATATTTTACATTTGGATCCATATAAATGATTCCTACAAATTTTCAAAGAAAAAAACCTCAAATGCTAATTAAAAATCATCTATGGGCCAATTTTACTCATGAGGTTTCAGTTTTCTTGATTCATAATCAATTACCTAGTCATTATGTATCATAACACAACCAGGTCCCTTCAATAAATCATCATTGTAGATTACAAATTCACCATTTCTTGAAGGCATGCCCAAAACTGGGGAATTAAAAAATATCTTCTTAATTTCTTGGAAACAAACATCACATTCTTCTATCCAAATAAATTTAACCCATTTTCATGTTAACTTAGTTAGTGGGATATTTAATCATGCAATGATTTTACCAAACTATGGGTAATATTCTTTTAATCCATGAAATCATTGAATCTCTAAAACATTTGTCAGTCTTTTCCATCCATCAACTACATTGGTTTTGGAGGGATCAACTCTTATTTCATCCTTATTTACAATATTCCCTAGAAAAGAAATCTTTTGCAACCAAAAATCAAATTTTCTAAATTTTTCATGTAAATTATTTTCTTTTAGAGTTTTCAATGTTTTTCACGATCCTCATAAATTTTTTAAAAGGCCAAAATATCATATATAAAAACAATAACAAACATATCTAAATATTAATGGATTGTTCTATTCATAAGATCAATGAATACATAAGGCGAATTATTCAACCCAAATGAAATAATAGCAAACTCATTTCTCTCATATCTAGAACAAAAAAGTTGTTTTCGGGATTTCTCCTCCTTCACCATCAAATGTAGGTACCCAAATCACAAGTCAATTATGGAGAAATTTTGAGTTCCCAACAACTGATTAAAAAGGTCATAAATATGAGGTAGAGGATAATTATTCATTATAGTAATTTTATTCAAAACTCAATAATCAATGCAAAACCTCATGTAACCATCAATATTTTTATCAATAAAATTGGACCCCCCCCCCATAGTGAAATTCAAGGAAAAATAAATCTTTTATGAAGAAAATCATGTAACTGATTTTTAAATTAAATAATTTTCACTTGAGCCACTCAATACGGGGGTTTTTAAATTTTCCTGGAATCAGTAACCAGGTTAATAGTAAATACAACATTCTGGTTAGGTATAACATGGTGTAACTCATCAGGGAAAAATCTAAGAATTCATTTACCACAGGAACATCATTAATCTAAATAGTTCCATTTTTAAATAATATAACCAAGATAACATTCAATTCCATCTTTTAAGAGTTTCTCATCTTCCTAACATGTTATACATTATTTGAGTTCATTCATGTATAAAATCTAAACCTCTTTATGAAAAATAAATTCTTTATCTCTACAATCTATCACATCATGATAAAAGGAAATCCAATCCATACTCAAAATAACATAAAAACTCTACAAGGGGGAAAAATGTTTTCTAGAAATTACTTTCCACAGACTATAATATAAAGAATCATATAATTCCTTTTTGCTGTAATATTTCTGCATGGGGTTTTAAAATATATTTCTTATCACACTTGTTGAGGTGAAATTTTTAATTTACCAGAAAATTTCATGGAAATAAAATAATGTGTAGAACTCGTATAATGAAATAAATAAGGAAAATCATAGTAAACATACAAATTACCTGATACCACTTAATTGGTGTAATGTCTTGCCCTGGAAGCCACTATACTCGTTTTTCAAACTAGAGGGTTACAAGGCCTCAAGCATGCCTCCCCGTATACCAGATCATATTGAATAGTCGTGGGGGCATAGGGTGTGATAGTGGGGAAACTATTCCCTCTTATCAGAGTGTACACTAGTAGAAAACTATCTTAGTATCATGCACATCATAAAATAAAAACTGTGCAGAAGCAGTAGAAAAACTAAAATAGAACATGTTGTGACAATAAATTAAATTCTCTAAATGGCTGAACTGCTATACAATACAATAAAACACTAGTCACCCACTAGGCCGGCCATACAGATACAGGATACAAAAGTAACTTAATGTAAAAGTGTAGGGATCTACTATTACCTCCAACCCAACCCACGTACCTGATCTCTAGACACTATAAAACTACACCATCCCAATAAGTAAAACCTCTCAAGCAACTTTTCTCGATCATAGAACATTAGACCTCAGCCCTATCCACTATGAAACTGGTTCTCAACATGAAAATAAGACATATGGTATGCACATACACTGTGGTGCGCATATAGTGGTGTGGAAAAATCTATCTAGGCCACCTCCACAAGAATCATGTAATTGTGCTACTAAAATTTTATGCAAACGAAGTGTTCTCAGCCTTGTAGAGACACTACCAAATTAAGTAAACCGAACATTCAACCACCATTGAACCCAGGGTCTGTAATCCTTCTCTATTGGGCAAGTACCACCATGGGTTTCCATAACTATATATTTAAACATGTATAGTCCCATGCCTATACATATATAAAAACATATAAGTATTCAATTATATATGAATCAATAACGTAAAACCAAAATATCAGTAAAACCACAAGTCCATAATCCTGGTCTACTAGGAATCCTGTGTAAGGGTATTGATCTAGACATATTTCCCCTCAACTTGTGTACCATTAATTTGATCTTTGGACCTGTAATCCCAATTGATATATTCCTTCTTTTGATAAAGTTGGAAAAGTATCTGAGAAAGGTATATAACCACATAATGATAAATGTCTTACCCTGGGTTCTCACATACTTGCCTCTAATCATTAAAACATGGATACCATAAAACGACAGCCAACCCAATATCAAATTATTTCAAGAAAACCTATCCAAACATCCAGGGAGGTGTCGTGCTAGCCCTCAAGTCAAGTAACTGATCCAGAAGATCATTGTCATTATAATCATATAAAATCCAACATATTATCCCATACAAGTAGTTATTGTAGTGGTAATCAAAGTTTCATTCAAGGAGAATAATTCCTCAGACCTTTGAGCCCTTCATAGGCATTCCAACAATGAGAATAGTTTTATTTTTCAAGGATTAATCACAAAATACCTTTGACTCCATCCCTGGAATCCCTAAACTAGATCCAGGAGTAACTCAAGTTATTAAAGTCATAAATCCATTGATCCCATCAAGTAATCCCTTATGAGGATCCATGAGTCACTCAAGGATTAATTAAACTTCCTCTGAGCCCATCCAAGGCATATTTCAATTAGAACTAAGTATCATTCAAAGTGGAAACACCAACCCAATTAGTCCATTCAATGAATTATTCAACCAGATTCAAGTATCACTATGGGTAACATATCCAACCATTGTGTCCATCCTCAGTATCCCTCAAGTGGATCTAGTTTTCACTGAAGGTTTAATTATAATCCCATGTAGGGTAACATATCCATCAAACGCGTCAAGAGATCTACAACAATACCTCTCTTCCCTTCCCCCTTACTCTATTTATCCCTCCCTCTTTTCTCAATTAATTGAGTGGTATAGGAGGATACAAACAAGAGGCATGCTCAAGGAAGAGTAAGAAATAAGATAAATGAAATAAAAGAAGAAAATGGAAAGAAAAGAAAAAGGGGATTTGGCCAGCCCCAGTACCTAACTTAATTTTATGCCTCACCTAGGTGAAAATCCTTATTTCAAACTCAAAGGTGAATAAAGAATCTCAATATGACACTCCTTTCAAAAGATATAGCTAAAATAACCTACAAGAATAAATTAATATTTAAATGAATAATATTAATTATTAATTATTCAGCTAAAATTTAAACATCTCATATTTCTATTGAAATTATGTACTGGTGTAAAAATCCTATTATGAGACTAAATAAAAATATTCTGATATCATCCTATATTAGAAAAGATAATTTTACCCCTACCGAGCATCTAAAAGCAAAAAAATTCAAATTTATCTAAAAAATGCAGTATTGAAAGACACGGGTTCTTACAAACCCTCCACTATAAATATTCTTGTCCTAGATAAGCATAGTGAAAAGGCAATAATCCATAATACCAAACCAAGAATCTGCACAACCAATCTATTTGGATTGTCCAATGACTAGTTTAATATCGTTTGCGATCATCTCCTACATTGAAGACATTTAACAGCAACTGATCTAGTACTCCCCATCGTAGGAATACCCTTATTATTGTATTAAACACAACTCCACACAACAAGGATCATGGGAAATGACAATGTTCAACTGAAAATAAGTGTCACCACCCTCAAATGGCCAATGGTGCACTCCCCGCCATATGGATTACCTTACACATATCCTCGAGTGGAACCTCAATAGGTTCCCTTACTCAACAGGGAAGAACATTTAGAACGAAAAATGAACTCAGCGTCGAGCTGACATTCTCTTAATATACTCAAGAAGAATCGTGATAGTTCATGATAATCTATAATAGGATTACACTAAGTGTAACACCCCGACCCCAGTTTCCCAGAGTCGGTGCATTATTTCTAAAAATTGGCATGATCACAAATGATCATGTCTCGAAAGACCGATTAGTTTAGTAGCCTTAGAAACACTAGATAAATTCATAAGTCTTTCATTACATCATAAAGTAAAAAAACTATAATAACATGGTCTTCATAGTCCACACTCATATCCCTTTCAGACTATCCCTGCAGGTCATTCATAAAATACTTCTTCACATCCCGTAAAATATTAAAACATTGAAAGGGGTGAGCTCATATGCTCAGTAAGGATAACAATATTGCAGAAGCTTTTGAAAATAAACATTAACATTTAAGGCAATGTATAACTAAAACAAAAGCCTTTTTAAACTTTAACTTCAGCATAAAATGGAAAAAACTAAATTAAATAATGCCATTTACTTACTCACATGGATATTCTACTAGTCGAATAATCACATGGAATATCAATAACCACTTTCATAATGATGGAATGCATAATTCCAGACTATCATAACCACGTAGCCAAGGCCTCGTGCCAAGACCACAAATAAGATTTTGTCAAGGCCTCGTGCCAAGACACTAGTTTGTCTCATGAGACCTACCGATGCATCGAGGAGCTATAGCGGGCTCCACCCGTCACATATTAAGTCCAATGCATTCCTCATATGAATAGGTTTAAACATATCATATAACATAATCGTATCACATAAAACATGCATAAAGGAAACATAACATTTCCACATTTCAGTCACAAGATATCAATACAACACATTGATATAATAAAAACACTTTCAAAACCATTTTCAATACCAAAATAAAAGAAAATTAAAACTTGTATTTATTTTTCATTTTAAAAAAAAGTTATGGCTTGTAGCGGAAGTCGAAACTCAAATATTGGTCATGGCGGCGGAGAAGTCATTGTCGTCGCATACGTATGAAAAAAATTCATTTTTGTCATTTAGTAAAAAAGCTTCGTATAAAAAGATTCCTTTTGAAGAAAACATAAAATTCAAAGGGGTTTATACACCGTAGAAAAGAAAGTTGTGTATAAAACAAATTATGCCTCAATGAAAGGAGATTGAGACGAAGTCCCTTACAAAGATAATTTTTTAATTAAAATAGATCTATTATGTGTATTCACTACATTTACACATAAAGAAAGTTTAAATACCAGATAGGACATAATAATATCATGACATAATTTTAAAGTAAGAGATTAACCCAAAGAACAGAAATTGGGTTAAGAAGTTCCCTTACCTCGTGCCTGAATTCACTCAACCGTTCTTTGATCTCCTGAATAATAAACTAGATTTAATCTCTACCTTCTTAATAACCTTTTTAAAGTTAATTATTCCTTTTATATCACTTATTACCATGTCATGAACATTATGTAATTATTTAGGTTTATAACGGTCGTTTTTTCGATCTTAGGTACTTGAGTCAAAAATAAACTTCTTATAATTACACTTTGTTCATGTGGTAAAATATCCATTATATCCATAATTATATTAATGATTTATATATCATATACATCATATATATCCAGTATATACATTCATTTATAATATTACATAACATTGAGAGGTATGAAATGAAATGCACCGTTCATGGAGACGGTAAGCTGTACGTACGCATGAAGACTACTTTCATTTCCATTGAATATTTAGTGGAATGAAGCTATAATTATATAAAGTTATAATATAATTCTAGTATAATATAATTTATTATACCATTTACTCCATCCTTTATACATCCCACATATGGCATTAACGATTCAAATCACTTTGAGGGGGCGGTAGTCCGCACTTCCTAAAATGAAATTATCGCATTTACCCATAATGGAAATAATAAAGTATGCCATAAATGAAAAATACAGAATAATAAGAAAAACATAAACATAATATATATATCATATAAGAAAATAGTCTCATCAAAATGGCCACCATTAGAGGTGTTAAAAGAATATTGAACAATCATCGTTTCGTGAGGCAGTATTCCGCCACCCACAGAAACAGTATGTTCTTTAACCATTAGATGAAGGTGTGTGTAAGTGTAAACCAAATAATTATCATAAAAACATCCTAGTATATTTTAGATACTGGCTGTTTTACAAAATAAAGAAATAAAAAGAGTTTAAGGGGTTGGAGAAGCAAAATAAAACAAAACAACATTAGAGAAGACATTACCGTAAAATCGGGTAACTCCTTTTGATTTGAGCCAAAGGCTTCCTTGGGAAGACTTCTGCCCAAAGTGAGGCTTCTAAGAGTAAGGTATGGAAGTTGAGAGAGTATTTGGACAGAGTTTGGCCAAGCCAAAAGGCATTGAAGGTGTGAGTAAGGTGGTAGTGGTGGGGGCCTTTTATAAGAGGAGAGAATGGGCACTCTTGGAACGATTGAAATGTTACATTATTATGAAATGATTTTTCAGATTATAAAGGTCCCAAACATATATATTTCTAGGATAAGGTGATAAGGGTTCTAAATATACTCATCCAATAGGTTTTTGACAAGTTTAAGTCTTATATTTTATATTATCTTTTCATTTTATTTAAATTGTTAACTAATGAGGTAATTGCTGCATCATCATTGTGTCATAAATATTTTAATTTATTTCATGTCTAAAAATTATAAAAATAATATAATGGTGTAGGAAATCTTTTTATCTTTATAATTAATATTTATAGTAAAAAACATGACTTAAATAACCCCATTTCAAAATTGATTTAGAAAAACAACTCTTGTTTGTGACCTTTTTATTTTAACATTAAATAAGAAGTTATTTATGTCATTTTCCTACCAAAGTGGCTCCATGGGGTACCAAAGTTGACCCATGGATTTTCCTGGTCGTCCATGACACATCCAATATTGTTAAGACAAGTGTAAAGGTCATTCCATATTTTTATAATACCATTTTTACCTTAAATTTCACTAATTACCTTTAATCGCGATTAATTAAACTTAAAAGTTACTATTCACCAAAAAAGATTTATCCCATTGAACCACAGTTTACTTACTAATGAAAACCATGTATGTTGGATTTTTGAAAATCAAAACACAGAAGTGGTAATGTTTCATTTAAACAAACAACCAGTTTTTTAACTACCACTTAGTGGTTTCACTATTCATCAAAAATTGATGTTTTTCAGAACAATGCCAAAATTTCACCCTAAGATATAATTGATATTCCGAATTCAACAATGATGTCTATTTTAAAAAAATCCAAACCTAAAATTGTCATTAATTAATTTCATAATTAATTCTCGTTGCCACAACAAATAGCATGTTTTTAAGAAACAATCTATATCAAAAGATTGACAATTGTTTATGTCCAATTTCAAAGTGAAATTAATTCTAATGACCACCATTGGATATAATGGTAAAAATATATTCTAATTATACATTAAAACCACTCAATAGTATAATTTATCAATATAAAATATTTTCATTAAAAAATATATTTTTAAGTATTTTTTACTGTTCATAAAAATTGGAAGTTCTCAGAAAATTACAAAAAATTCAACTTTGGATAATTTAGATATTCTAAATACAAAAAAGAAGTCCATTTTGAAATATAAAATTTATATAATTTCAAAAAGTGGGTATTACTATTCATAACTACTACTTTGATTGGTCGCGGTGTGTTAGAATCTCGAACTTGCGTACAATGCAAGCTATTGCATTATTGAAAGAGAAGCGTATCGTGAAATATTGGGGTGTTAGATTCTCCCCTACATCAATAAATTGTGTCCTCGCAATTTGAAAATGTTCTTCGAAAATAAAAGGTTGAAAATAGAAAATACATTTGTGGAAAACCCACATCGAAAATTGGGTTAATAAGAATATAACATTAAAATAAAGAAAGAGAAGTAAGAAGTTCACCCGAGATAGCTCATACTAGGATTCAATGAAAATATGGATATGGAGGAGAAACAAACCATCAATGTCTAATGGAGAGTTGTAGAAAATATTATTAGGAGAAAGTTAACCACAAGAAAATCACAAACTTGTGATTGGTTAAACGGTCATTGAATCCCCAGTTAGAAAAGTTAATCGACAACGTTTTTGTTTTGAGTCACATTTTATAAAGTTGCGGAATTTATTTAAGATATTTTCTATGAATGTAATGGAATATACATACTTGTAATGTAGACTTTCATTCTTTAATAAATTTTTACCATAAACCCATCTTTCACTCCAAATGGTAACAGAACTCAAAAAATTTCTATTTATCCTAATTGTATAAGGTTATAAATATTACCACATAACATTTAGACTAGGAAAAATATTTTGTAATAACCAGGGACTTCCTGTAGGCTAGTGGTAGGTAATAAAGATCTGTCGCACTATGGTTATGGGTTTGATTCCTACGGCTTTGTCCGACGCGAAGGGTTATCCCCCAACCTGCATGTTGCCATTTTCCTAAAACTATAGTATTATAATATTCCAAAAATAATATTCAGATGTTTTTTAACCTTAAATAATACTATCCAAGGTTCAACTTAATCCATTCCAACCTATATAGTTTTCCAAAATACCTCTATCCAGACTTTCTCTAAAAGGTCTCTAAATTCCAAAATCAATTGTAACATCAGATTCCCAAAACAAGGAAAAGTTTCTCTTATTTTCAAAACTAGAAATATGATTACCTTCATCATATTAAAACCTTAATGGAAAAAAAAGTATTGCAGTACAATCCTTATATATATCACATTATTATTATAACCAGAATATACTCCTTGAGTCCAAAAGTACCAATACATTAATTATTCCACTTCTACTGTAGTAATAGCATAAGATTGTCCTTGATCACTTGGCCTTTTCTGAGGTAAGTTTCCCGGATGCTTAGGACATTCATTTGCATAATGCCCCATTTCCCTACAATTCTAGAATTCAACATTGATAGCCTCTTTCTTTCCCTTACAATCACATGCATGGTGACCTTTTTCTCCACATTTGTAACAAACTCCAATTCCCTTTAGGAAAGTACCAGGGTGATTCTTACCACAATTATCGCATAATGGAAAATCCTTCTTTACCTTTTTCCCATTATCTGTCTCTTGTTCCATCGTTCTCTTCTTCTCTTGCTTTACATTGTTATCATAAGACTTAGAGACTTCATTTTCTGTGTTGATAGAAAACGAGACTATATCTTTGTACGTTGAGAAGGATTGTGATACTAATGCTCGATGGAGAAACGGTTTTAACCCATCAAAGAAATGGTCGATCATACTTCTTGGGTTACGTATATAATCTGTAGCATGCCTCACTAAACTTTTAAATTTGGCCTCATACTTTGCGACATTCTCATCCTCCTTTTGTCTCAGACTCAAAAATTGTCTTTCCATATCTACTCGATGGTCGCAGGGATAGTATTTTTCTAGGAAAAGATCTTTCAACTCCCTCCATTCCTTATTTGATACTTCATCATCTTCCTTTGTGTTTTGAATCAACGACCACCATTGATCGGCATCTCCAGTGAGCCAGTAGACTGCCATGACATCCTTCTACCTTTCGCTACTCCCCAAGGAATGGAATATTTTCTCTAAGGAGTTTATCCATTTCTCAGCTACTAATGGATTTGTACCCCCACTAAATGATGGTGGTTGTTTCCTCATGAAGTGGTCTAACATTGATCCTCCACGTTGCGGATCAGGGTGCTCCATACGAGTAAGGTTATTATTCATAACATAAGTGAGTTGTCCCAGTATGGTAATAAGTTGATCAGCACCTGTTGTATCTCTAGATCCACAATAATCATCTTGAGCAGGAGGTCAATCCCTACATGGAGTGCGTGCATTGATACGGTTTCCATTCCTTCCACTAGGCGCCATTTCTAAACAATGGAATAAACTAGATTAGTTTATGAATCAATATACATAATTCCATACTTGTAAAATACTTAACACAAATTGAACTATTTATGGATATAATCCATAAAAATGTTTTCTTTGAGGAAGTATATACTCATAACCCTTCATAGTGGTTTGTAAAGAAAATTAGAATTATCCTAAGAATATCCCCCAGGAGTGTCGTAACCAAGAGTGCAGCAAGGCCTATTTTTGTGCACCAGTTCCCATTCGAGTCTAGCTCAAAGCGGTGTTTTCAGGTTTTACCCCTAGTTACATCTGTTCCAGAGCCACCTCTACCTGCTCGTATCCAGACAGGGATGTATTGCTCGGAAAACTCAAAAAATCTCTACAACAACAAAATTCTAGGAAGTTCTTCTATACTAATCCTCAAAGTCTATCTCTGGGCTATGTGCTCTAATCAGAGTTTATCTAAATCTAGCTTCCAAGGTTAGTACTAAACTGCCTCTGATACCAACTGTAATGCCCCGACCCCAGTTGCCCAGAGTCGGTGTATTACTTTGTAACATTGGCATGATCACAAATGATCAAGTCTTGAAAGACCGATTAGTTTAGTTGCCTTGGAAACACTAGATACATTCATAAGTCTTTCATTACATCATAAAGTAAAAAACTACAATAACATGGTCTTCATAGTCCACACTCATATCCCTTTCGGACTATCCCTACAGGTCATTCATAAAATACTTCTTCACATCCTGGAAAATATTAAAACATTGGAAGGGGTGAGCTCAGATTCTCAGTAAGGATAAAAATATTGTGGAAGCTTTAGAAAATAAACATTAACATATAAGGAAATGTATAACTAAAAAAATCCTTTTTAAACTTTAACTTCAGCATAATATGGAAAAAATAAAATTAAATAATGCCATTTACTTACTCACATGGATATTCTACTAGTCGAATAATCACATGCATTATCAATAACCACTTTCATAATGATGGAATGCATAATGCCAGACTATCATAACCACGTAGCCAAGGCCTCGTGCCCAGACCACAAATAATATTTTGTCAAGGCCTTGTGCCAGGACACTAGTTTGTCTTATGAGACCTACGAATACCTTGAGGATCTATAGTGGGCTCTACCCGTCACTTATTAAGTCCAATGCATTCCTCATAAAAATAGGTTTAAACATATCATATAACATAATCGTATCACATAAAACATTCATAAAAGAAACATAACATTTCCACATTTCAATCACAAGATATCAATATAACACATTGATATAATAAAAACACTTTCAAAACCATTTTCAATACCAAAATAAAAGAAAATTAAAACTTGTATTTATTTTCCATTTTAAAAAAATGTTCTGGCTTGTAGAGGAAGCCGAAACTCAAATAATGGTCACTGCAGTAGAGAAGTCGTTGTCGCCGCATATGTAAGAAAAGTATTCATTTTTGTTGTTTAGTAAAAATGCTTCGTATAAAAATATTTCTTTTGAAAAAAACATAAAAGTCAAAGGCGTTTATACACCGTATAAAAGAAAGTTGTGTATAAAACAAATTATGCCTCAATGAAAGGAGATTGAGATGAAGTCCCATACAAAGATCATTTTTTAAATAAAATAGATCTATTATGTGTATTCACTATATTTACACATAAAGAAAGTATAAATACCAGATAGGACATAATAATATCATGACATAATTTGAAAGTAAGAGATTAACCCAAAGAACAGAAATTGGGTTAAGAAGTTCCCTTACCTCGTGTCCGAATTCACTCGACCGTTCTTTGATCTCTTGAATAATAAACTAGAGTTAATCACTACCTTCTTAAGAACCTTTTTCTAGTTCATTATTCCTTTTATATCACTTATTACCATGTCATGAACATTATGTAATTATTTAAGTTTATAACGGTCGTTTTGTCGATCTTAGGTACTTGAGTCAAAAATAAACTTCTTATAATTACACTTTGTTCATGTGGTAAAATATGCATTATATCCATAATTATATTCATTAAGTATATATCATATACATCATATATATCCAGTATATACATTCATTAATAATAATGCATAACTTTTAGAGGTAAGAAATGAAATGCACTGTTCATGGAGACGGTAAGCCGTACGTACGCATGAACGCTACTTTCATTTCCATTTCATATTTAATGGAATAAAGTTATAATTATATAAAGGTATAATATAATTCCAGTATAATATAATGTATAATACCATTTAATCCATCCTTTATACATCCCATATATGGAATTAACGATTCAAATCACTTTGAGGGGGCGGTAGTCCGCACTTCCTAAAATGAAATTATTGTATTTACCCATTATGGAAATCATAAAGTATGCCATAAATTAGAAATACAGAAGCATAAGTAAAACATAAAAATAATATATATATATCATATATGAAAATAGTTTCATCAAAATGGCCACCATTAGAGGTGTTAAAAGAATATTGAACAATCATCGTTTCGTGAGGCAGTATTTCGCCACCCACAGTAACATTATGTTCTTTAACCATTAGTCGAAGGTGTGTGTAAGTGTAAAAAAAATACTTATCATAAAAACATCCTATTATATTTTAGATACTGGTGTTGTTACAAAATAAAGGAATAAAAAGATTTTAAGGGGTTGGAGGATCAAAATAAAACAAAACAACATTAGAGAAGACATTACCTTAAAATCAGGTAACTCTTTTTGATTTGAGCCAAAGGATTCCTTGGTAAGACTTCTGCCCAAAGTGAGGCTTCTAAGAGTAAGGGAGGGAAGTTTAGAGAGTATTTGGTAAGAGTTTGTCCGAGCCAAAAGGCTTTTAATGTGTGAGTAAGGTGGTAGTGGTGGGGGCCTTTTATAAGAGGGGAGAATGGGCACTCTTGGAAAGATTGAAATGTTACATTATTATGAAATGCTTTTTCGGATTCTAAAGGTCCCACACTTATATATTTCAAGGATAAGGTGATAAGGGTTCTAAATCTACTCATCCAAAAGGTTTTTGATGAGTTTAAGTCTTAGAGTTTACATTATCTTTTCATTTTATTTAAATCGTTAATTAATGTGGTAATCACGGCATCATCATGGTGTCATAAATAATTTAATTAATTTAATGGGTAAAATTTATAAAAAAAATATCTTTATGTAGGAAATATTTTTATATTTCTAATGAATATTTATAGTCAAAAATATAACTTTTATAACCCCATTTAAACATTGTTTTAGTAAAACAACTCTTGTTTGTGACCTTTTTATTTTAACATTAAATAAAAAGTTATTTATGTCATTTTCCAACCAAAGTGGCTCCATGGGGTCCCCAAGTTGACCCATGGATTTTCTTGGTCGTCCATGACACATCAAAAATTATTAGGTCAAATATAAAGGTCATTCCATATTTTTATAATACCATTTTTACCTTAAATTTCACTAATTACCTTTAATCGCGATTAATTAAACATTAATGTTACTATTCACCAAAAATTATTTTTATCCCATTGAACCACATTTCACATACTAATGACAACCATGTATGTCGGATTTTTGAAAATCAAAACACAGAACTGGCAATGTTTCATTTAAATGAAAAATCAATTTTTTAACTATCACTTAGTGGTTTCACTATTCATCAAAAATTGAAGTTTTTCAGAACAATCCCAAAATTTCACCATAAGGTATAATTGATATTCCGAATTCAACAATGATGTCTATTTTAAAAAATTCCAAACATATAAGTTGCATTAATTAATTTCATAATTAATTCCCTCTGTCACAACAAATAGCGTGTTTTTAAGAAACAATATATATCAAAAGATTGACAATTGTTTATGTCCAATTTCAAAGTGAAATTAATTCTAATGACCACCATTGGATATAATGGTAAAAATATATTCTAATTATACATTAAAACCACTCAATAGTATAATTTATCACTATAAAATGTTTTGATTAAAAAGCTGTTTTTAAGTATTTTTCACTATTCATAAAAAATTTGAATTTCTCGGAAAATTACAAAAAATTCAACATTGGATAATTTAGATATTCCGAATAAAAAAATGAAGTCCATTTTGAAATATAAAATTTATATAATTTCAAAAAATGGGTAATACTATTCATAACTACTACTTTGATTGGTCACGGTGTGTTAGAATCTCGAACTAGCGTACAATGCAAACTATTGCATTATTGAAAGAGAAGCGTATCGTGAAAGCTTGGGGTGTTACACTAAGATTCCACCAAGGCGTATACAACTCCCTTTAAGCTGGGTTCAAATCCTATCAAACCCTATCCATGATTTAGAAATGGTTCAACCATCTCACAGTACCCCCATAATTTTGTGATGTCACCTTTGTCCCAAAGTGATATTCCAACACATCATTCAGGGTCCAACCCCACGAAATGTCTTGAAACATCAATCCTTAACTTGCCCCGTCCACTCAGCAAATTAGATTCAAACATTACCAATCCTAGTCATCATGTATCTTTATCACCCAACATGAACACACAGTGTCGTTCCAATCATGAGCATCTACCCATAATCAAACTATATTGGAAACAGTAGAAACACTAGTCGATCATTCCAAGAACCCGAACAGTCTTTCTGATCACACTAGTCTCTAAACACACACCTACAAGGTGCTTCATTAAAACTAAAGCTCTAAAAATACCTATAATCTAAAACATGAGCACATATCATGCCTTGATTGAAAAGCACGCATAAAACCAATAAAAAATCTAAGAAGTCATCAGAAAAACATGGTCCAACCTCTCACGTTGGTTTCCCTCTAAATAAATTGGCATCAACTTATAAGGGTTCGATTCACACTAAGGATCATTAGGTCTCTCACCTAGCCCTACCAAATTAGTCTCACAACTAGGTCACAAGTTCCAACAACCTAGCATCAAAAAATAGTCCTCTCAAAAGCAAGTAAAGATCAAAACATGAAATGTGGTTCAAAGATAAAAACACATCCTACAAGGTCCCGGATCCTCACTGTGCATCCTGATAACGAACTGCTCCTTCGAGGTCATAAAACCAACATAGAAGATAAACTGAACTGACACACATAGAGAATCAGTATACAACAATACCCCTTAAGGTCTAGTTCACAAGAAGAGTCCTATTATATATCAGCATCCTACTTATAATTCCAACTATAAAACCATATAAGAGATAAATAATACCCAAATGGGTCATAAAAAAAGGGAATAACATGACATGATGACCAACTTGGGAAACTACACCTCATGTGCATGAGGACTGAGTCATCAAACTCATAACAAAACACATCAAATTGGATCCATATATCCTTCCATGAGAGTGAAATATATGTGTAAGTAGGCCCAAAGACCTCAATCATCAGTAAATTCTCACACTAGTGGGCCTATATGATGTGAATCCTACATACTAAAAATGACGCATGAGATGCCTTTTCCATTTTCTTTTCTAGAGTCAAAATACATCCCTAGCATCTTTCCAGGGTCATATAGGAATATATTCATAATGAATTATAACATCCACACACAAAACGTGTGTCACTCAAGGAAAAAATCATATAAAACTGTAACATTTAAAATCAGAACAACAACCCCAAACCCTGGAAACCCAGAATTCCTACCGGAACAAGTGTTATCGACACACCAGTCCGGTATCCATCACATTTTCCAAATCATTCCTAATAATTTTGTATTCCATATCCTAAATAGTAATGACCCGAAAAAGAACACCTCATATACCACTTTCTAACATCTGATCATGGATTCCACTAAACCAGTGCTTTGAGTCGGTGGGTTATGAGGACTCAAGTGCGCCTCCCTATATGCCATAGGCTACTGACTAACAGTGATGGCTTGGAATGTGAGAGTGGGGAGACTATTCAATCAAATTAGAATAATACATACTTTAAAGATAAATAATTATCAAAAAAAATGATAAATTAACAAAGTTCAGAAGGAGTAACAAAATACAATCGAACATGATGAAATAATAAATAAAATGATATAAAATCCGAAACTGTTATGAAATAAAATACAACACATATCATCCCTTAGAATTACCATACATAAACATGAGTTCACAAAAATTATTGGGATCTACTACTAACTTTGAGCCAACCCATGTAATCGATCTCAAGAAATAGTCAAACTACACTAGCCTGATCAGTATAAACAATCGATTTTTTTCACTCAATCATGCAACACAAGGCATCAACCTTATCCACCATTCAACTCATGATCAACCTGAAAATTAGACATAAGGTATAAACATACATCTAAGTTCATGTGTAGGGATGAGAAATAATCTTAGTAGGACACCCAAAAAAGAAACCTCTAACTATGTTGCTAAAATTTTATGCAAAAGAAAAGTGCTCATCCTCCCTAAGACAGAGTGAAAGTAAGTAAACCCAACGTGCAACCAATGTTGAACCAAGGGTCCGTAATCTATGTAAATTGGTAAAGTAACACTATGTTTTTCCATAAAAATATACGTACACATTTATAGTAACATACATATATATATATATATAAAGATATTAATTTTCATTGGTATGTGAATCAATAACATGAAACCACAACAATAGTTGAACCATAGGTCTATAATCCTGATCAATCAGACATCCAGTGAAAGGGAATTAATATGGACATCGTGCCACACATGATGTATACCATTAATTCAATCTCGAGGTTCATAATACCAATAAGAATATACCTACTTTGGCCAATTCCAGAAAAGTCTATGAGCAAGGTATGTAACCACAAGAGGATACACATCCTTCCCTAGGTTCTCACATACTTTCCTCCCTTCACCAAAACAAATATTCTGTATACTCATGTTCAATCCTATAAAGAAATATTTCTTTAAAACCCACTCAGACATCTATGGAGACACCATGCTACCCCTCAAGTCATGTAACTTATCTAAAAGTGAACCGTCATTCTGATCCTATGACATCTATCATATGATCCCATAAAGTCATTCATAATGCATAATCACAAACAACCATTGAGTCTGTCCCTAGAATCCCTCAACTGGTTCTAGGTGTCATAAAAGTTTTAACAGTAATCAATACACTGGTACTATTTTGGAATCCCTCAATAAGATCCATGAGTCTCATTAAGATTAATTAATCGGCCACAATGTCCATCAAATACATCCATAAACCATATTAGAGTATCACCCAGGGTAGAAACACCAACCCATTGAGCCATTTCAAGGAATTTGTCAACTAAATTCAACTATCACTTATGGTAACATATCACACCATTGAGTTCATCCATATAATACATCAATTGGATATAGGTGTTTCTTAAGTTGTAATTATCATCCCACACATAGATATTAATCAACAGCCTATTTAACTCATACAAGGCATTCCTAAAGCAGGCATATAAGTATCACTCCGTGAAAAACAATGCATAAGGCTCCACAGCCAGATGCTTGGAATCACCTCTATACATCCCCAATATATATATATATATCATAATATATATTCATTCCGGATAAATATCCATGTCCCGGGTAGTACCTCTGGGCATACAAAATATATCATAGAAAACATGGCTCAGAAGTAGGATCCTAGGAAATCATGTCTATGTATCCCAATAAGCAATATGGATCCCAAGGAAAACATCTAGTCATCCCAAAATAAATAAAGAAGCCTTGTGTTAGGATAAATATCCACCAACCAAGAAGCACCTTTGGTAACCATCACTACTTTAGTAATAACCATTTCAGATATAAAAAAATAAGTGAGGGTGTCTCAAATGTCCAACCCAACACTCCATCCATAGTCTTAACAGCTTACAAGTTTGGCATGGGTTCTATGTGACACCCAAACACTATCTCTACCCAAACCTGATGTCACAACTCTGGTTCATTCAAACAACTAGAACCCACTCGATCCCTCAAGTCATACACTAAGATGACTCCTATTCCGGATCCTCTAGGTAAACATGAGTGAAGGAATCCTACATAAAATCATGAGATATAATGGAAAGGGACGATTCTTACATGGGATCCTGAAATGATAAAAATGATGGAATACTACAAGGGATCCTCAAAAAGATGCATTGGTTCAAGGATCCTACAAGGGACTCCCTATATTAGTACATATGTAAAGTCATACATTAGGAGACCATTATAAGCATCGTGTCTTGTGGCCTCATAGGATAGAAAGACATATCTCATAAGGGGAACATCCTTAAAGCATAGGTCATAGGAGATGGCTCATACTTCATTTCAGATAAAGAACTCAACTAGGTTGGTCCGAACACCCAAACTATGATTCATTCCAAGTATCACTTTAGAAGAAAATATGATTAGATAACAGAAGGAAGAACCTTTTGATTTAGATAAAAAACAAAAACAACCATCATGAGTCCTCTTATCACTCCACAAGTCTCAACATCCTGATATACATGGAAAAAAATTCAGAATGGACTACTCTTGGGTCCATGTCTGAAACGAAGGTGAAACGATATGAAAACTGTCAAAGGGATGAGAAGGGAAGTACGCAGCATGTAACCTCGGTACATGGAGTGTACTCCCATCAGGCCACATGGGAATGTACTTCCACTGGCTTGGGCATGTAAACAAACCAGGTACATGGCATGTGAAATCAGTACACAACATCTGTCGGACACATAGTACATTCATCTGTCCCTTGACTAGACTAGTCATTTACATGGCCAATCCATTCAGGTCTACAAAGCTTGTTGGTCACATGGGGTTTGGTTGTGCACTACACACATCCAGGTTCCCATACATGGGTAGACATGCCCAGGTACTCAGCTACACGACTAAGTAACAGTACATGGTGTGTACAAACCTGTACATGGAGTGTACCCCCAAAAGACCATCTTCCCCAAATCGAAAGAACACACGGTGTGTCACCCTAGACTACATGCCATGTCACTATGTTTCCCTTAATATAAAACCATTGGATCACCCAAATAGCTCATATACACCCATAAAACTACATATCGGGCCTTAAGAGGCTACCAACAAGACATATACAAAATTAAAACATTACGAAACCAATATAAAGGGTAAAAGTGCTGAAAATATAAATAGGCCTATATTTATGAAAAAACCACTAAAGCTTCTATTGATTAAATCATTTAGGGATGTCGCACATCAAACTAGCGCATCAAGAGCTCCACAATAGTTCCTACCCTACCTTCCCTATCTCTCTACTTCTCCCTCTCTCTCTCTCTACTACCTTGGTTGAGCGGCATAAGAGGATACACATAAGTGGCATGTGCAAGGTGGATAGGTAAAGAATAAAAAAAGAAAAAAAGGAGTGAAAAAGGAAAAGGGGGCTCAGGTCAGCCCTAGTCCCCAACGCGAGTTCATGCCTTGATTAGGCTAAACTCGCCATTCCAGACTAAACATCGGAGATTGAATCTCAATACAAAACACCATTTAAAATATATATCTTAATGAACCTACGTGAATAAATTAATATTTCATTTAATAATATTAATTATTAATTACTCTTCTAAAATTCAAATAGATTGGATTTCTTACAAACTCTTGTTCTATGGTAAACACCAAATTCTCGGACCAACAGAGTGGTTAGATAATATTTCTCTGATAATCTTCTAGAGGAAAAATACCAGTTTACCCATTTTGATATTCTGAAAGAAAAAAATAAATTTTTTTCACAAAACCACAGTCCATAAAGACACATTTTCTTACAATTGGATGGCATGACATCAACTGATGTAGTTGAAAATAATCTCACTACACCTTTATGCTTATAATCTAGTTGATTTCTATCATTCAGATAATTCTTTGGGTGGGTATTTTCATAATGACCCATCTCACCAAAGTGAAACATATTACATTTTACTTATCAGAATTAGTCTTATGATCTTTTTCATTATAATATTTGGTTATGTGTCCAAAGTTACCACCTTGAAATAATTTCCCAGATTTTCTAAGGAATTACCTAGGATTATTTTTATCCCACAAACAAGAAACTATACTTTCATACCTTCATATTTATTTGGTTGATTCTTACCCATTTCTTGTCATGTGGATAATTTATCCTACTTACTATCAATGTGAAATTTATCATCAGTGAATTCTATTTCTACAATCTCATCACATCGAACGAGTTTGACAAAAAAATTCAATTTGTGGGTGTATAATTTACTTCAGTATCTTGGCTTTAATAAAAATTAAAAATGATTTATTTTATTATCAATTTCTTTAATAATATTTGGAATTTACATTACCAATAAGGTGAAGTTTCCTTTATTCAAATCAACTAAATAATCCTTGTTTTGATTAAATTTAGAGAATTACTTTTCCATCCAAATTTGATTCACCTAAGGAAAATATTTTTCAAGTAAAAGGTTCTTATATTTATTCCATTACATGGCAATGATCTCACCTCTATCCCTGGTATTCTTAATCATTGACCACCTCTTCTTAGCTTTTCCTTTAATATAATAAATTGAAAGACTATCCTTTTGATTATTTCAACACCCCATGACATAGAATATCCTTTCAAGGGATTTAATCCACCATTTATCTACTATTGGGTTGGAGGATACACTAAAAGTGGGAGTGGGTTTCCCCATAAAATGTTCCACTATAATCTTTCCCCTTTGTGCAAGTTATTTTTGTTCCCTAATATGGATTCTCATACCATTTATTTTCTAAATTATTTTATCCATTACTATAACAATCTACTCAGTTCCAATACCTACCATTCCAGGCTATATATTTGGAGAGGTATCATCCTCTTGGTGCCTTCAAACTTTAGATTCCTTGTTTCAATAGTAGAAACTGATTCTTAACAGACATATCCTATATAAATCAACATCATATTATTGAAATGATATGTAATTTTAATATAAAAATAAGATAATTATAAATTATAGTATTATATTAACATCTTCCTAACCCCCCCCCCCCCCAAGTAATATAAATTGTGATCTGATATCGACTGTAAGCTCTCATCCTTAAATATTACATAATCTGGTAAATTCCTTCAGAATTCACTTCTTTACATTCCCAATGATATGTTCTGTTTACATTTTTACAAATATAGGATAAAATTCATACATATAATCCCACAAGCATACAAAGTGGGTATAAATAAAACAATATCCATTTTTTTATAATATCGATGTTTATAATAAAAATATGAAATGTTTTCATAAAAATTCCACATAACATTAAACTTGGGTTTTCATTTTCTCTTATCCATCCTCAAAACCTGTGAAAATCATTTCAAAACATGGGATGAGAACAAAAATCTCAGAAATTGGTATAAAAAAGTATAGAAACGATTATTCCCTAGAAACTTATAAACATGTGAAATCATTTTCACAAAGACTTACATCTCAACACAATAGCATCATGCACTAGCTTTGTAAAATAAAAAATATCCATAAAACATTGAAAACAGAAATGTAACTTGTGGAATTACCTACTTAATATTATAACCCTCATTTCTACTTTATGCTTTGTAACCCTCTTGGTTACCTTACATTGTAACCCACATGGATACCATGTGGTGTAACCATCATCATTACACATCGAGTAGCCATATGTCTGGCCTCCAACTTAAACATAACCAATGAATTGGAGGGGGATATATATCCACCCTTCATCATAAAAATTCCCAACAACTATAACATAATAATAATATAATAATACTCGCATAAAATTACCCATTTTTTATTTTATAAAAATATAAGTTGAATAGAGGATTTTTAAATGAAAATAAACATAAAAATATCATATAATTTAAGTGAGAATTAATTGAAAAAAAATAAATATTTTTTACACTCTAGAAAAATAATAAAACATAATATACAAAACATTCATATCAAAAAAATAATTGCATGAGAAAATCAATGAAGTCGATGGTTAACCGAGAGAATGGAAATGGGGTTTAGAATTCCCATACTTTGAGTTCACCTTACATAAAACATGTTTAAACCTCAGGTATAATGGTTAAAAGAGTATTATTAATATTTTCAATAAATTGATTCACCTTATATGATAATTTTATAACATCATTTCATTCATTTATTCATAATATTTTGTTATTTCAATTCTTTTGAGTGTGTTCTTTACATGAATTCCATGGTCGGTTCGTAATGGATTTTACTATCGAATAGAAGAGTGACTCCAAAATGGGAATGAAGTTATATTAATATGTTTAAATAATATTAAATTATACAATAAATCATTTAGTTTTCAGATATTAAGATCAATAATTAGATAAAACATTAATGATATTCGTTTAGATCATTTTGGCGGTTCTTCAATAATCATGAACTAGTTCCATTATATTATTTAATATTATGAATATATGCTTATTATGGAACATAAAATTGTTTATATAATAAAATATATAAAAAACATCAACCATTGAATTGTTTTTATGACCATCCATGAATGAGCTAAGTGAAATTATGAACATATCGTTGACAATGTCGATAAATCGACACATCAGAGACAATGTTTTTATTTTTTAAAAATAAAAGAGAGAGAAGAAGAAGTATGATGATGAATTTTTACATAAAAAAAGATAATGTTATAGTATATATAATATAATATATTTTTCATGCTTCTTGGAAAATGGTTAGTTTATAGAGTATAATAAGAGAAAAAGAATCGAAAATAAAATAAAAGAAAATGAAAGAGGATTTTTACCTCAGGAATTCTCTCCTTAAAAACCTCCTTAACGCCCATGCTTTTGGACTTTTGGTGATATGATCAGGTATTGAATGTGATGAATAGTATTTTAATGGTATTTGGATAAAAATTAAGAATTATACGAGGCTTTGAGTTGTGAGGAGAAGTGGTGGTGAGGGGAGGTATTTATAATGGGGGACAGGATGGGTTTTTGATTTTTTATTCATTAATTTATTACTTTGGATCCAGACTATGAATAGTTTCAGGATTATCATCAAATAAACTGAAATATTACATAAAAGTTCTATATTTCGGTCTTACATCATCCTTACATCATTTATGACTGAATAAATAATCTATTTATCTTATATTGTAAATTATTGTATTTCCCTATTCATATAAAATTCATGTATTTATGAAAAATCCCAAAAAGTCACTACATCAATTTTTGATGTGTATTATTAAAAAATGAAATCCAATTTATCAAAATAATTTTTTATACAAGAGAAATTTAATTTTTAAATAAAATCATAATTTTTTTGAAAAATAAAAATTTTAAAACTATAACGGGTTTTATAACAATTTGAAAAATTAATTAAATTATCATAAAATTATATTATAATCCTATGAAAAATAATAATAAATTATAAATCTATTTTACATAATATATTGTAAAAAAACATTAAATTAATTATAAAATTTTAATTAAATATTTATTATTTAAAAAAATTCTAACACTTAATTTATAATCTAAAAAATATATTTACTTGTTCAATGATTTAAATATATCAAATTTTCCCTTATAAGATGGATAAAATTTATTTATACTTTATTAGGTGAGTTTTCTATTCTACTTCTCATATTACTATTCCTAATTTCATGTTATTATTGCATCAGTATAAATTATTTAATTTCTATAAATATAACTTATTTCAATATACGTTTCTATTGAATTTGACTCTTTAATTCTATAATAAAAAATAAACTATTCTATAAGTATCTGGGTTATTACAAATGATGTTATTTATTGAAATATTTAGATGTAATAAAGATGATGAAATATCTATAAATAGAGTTTGATTGAACAAAAATACTTATTATAATAACAAAATTGATGAACATTAAAACTTTTAAATATCACCGCTATTGTGATTATTTTATTGGACTTCATCATTCTACATTGCATTATTGAAACTGAATGAATTTTTTTATGAAATTATAAATATTGAATATTCTTTACTTTGGTATTATTATGATATTTCTTTTAATTTTTTTCATTTGATTTATTTTCATTTTTTATTATGCTTTTACATTCAGAAGTAAGAAGTATTTTGGTGATACTTATATAAAATGAGTGTCCGGGTCATAATGATATAAACCAAAAAATTAGGGTCATTGGTTGTTTATTTGGTCTAGTAAATGTAATGGGGGTTTAGGTTGTGCATTAGTCCTATTAAAAGAAATTTTGGTTCTTCATAAACTTCAAAAGGAAGGTTTTGGGTTTGTACCTCTGCATCCAAAAAATGTGGAGTTTTGAGTTTGTGCATCCATGTAAGAAAAATGCATTTTTTTTAAATTTTATGACTATCCTTAAAATTATAGGTCAATTTATAGGTTTTTCATTTCTCTCACAAGTTATAGAGATATAAAAATTAAACATTGGATTCCTTTTATCCAAACTACATGAAAAATATTGGTGAAATTGCATCTTTTGTTTTTCCACTACATTATCCTTACATAATTGAATTTTTTATTCGTTAATCCATTGAATATCTCCATAATTGTTTAAGTTGTGGAAATAATTTTAAAGAGAGAATTAACCCACCCAACAACATTTTCTCTTATCACTTGTCATCAATATTAGGAATCCTACAAATCTATCTACATGGGACCTGTTTTCATGGTCATAATGCCACCCAATAATATCTTTATTATGGAAACAAAAAGGACCATGAAACATACAGTGAAAATAATGATGTAAGAATGATGAAACTATCTGA
The DNA here is from genome assembly GCA_963277665.1 of Viscum album. Lineage (NCBI taxonomy): Eukaryota > Viridiplantae > Streptophyta > Magnoliopsida > Santalales > Viscaceae > Viscum > Viscum album. Next base: position 1,043,154,930 of record OY728133.1, on the reverse strand, counting down.
ATTTTGTGTTCTTATAACTCTAAAACATTTGGTCAAATTCAAGATAAAAATATAGTATATATTCACAACTTGGATAGTCTCAAAATATTAAAACAAAGGGATATCAGGAAATTGATTTATAGATAATAACTACGGAAGTGAAAAAAAAACAATAAATGTTTTAGAAAATAAATCTACAAAAAGATCCTAGTCACATCCTCTAAAATGGATGTTCAAGATTGTGGATACTGAAGGAACAGCTTATATACATTAAATTCACCCTCTTTGAAGCTCATAAGGTTTTAATTTCTCTCCCAAAAAAATTCAATGAGGGTATTGGCACAGCATAGAACCAAGTTTAAATAAATATCCCCAACTATAAAAACATGAAATTCGACACTTTTTAGGCTTTTTTTCTTAATATGTGTCCAATTTTTAATTTATCCATAATTTAAAAAAACATAAGCTAATTTAAACACGTTTTGAAACATGAATATATTTTATTTTATATTTTCTCCTTAAAAAAGGCCAATTTTTTATCTTTATTAAAGAAACATTTTAAAACATGTATAATTTTATATTTAAGAGTGTTTCAGGACATGAAAAAAATAATTATGAAATTATAGGTATTTATTTAATATATATATACACACATACACATATATAGATATATACAAAATAAATAAACATACATACATACATACATACATAAACACTAATAAACACAGACAGAAATGTTAAAACATAATTGTAGTAAATTAATAATTACTATCATAAATAAAAATATATAAATAAATAAATTTGTAGGTGAATTTATATAAACATATATATAAAAAATAATTTATAATATTACATGTAATACACTATTACATAATATTAAAAATAAATGATGTTTTTGTAAAATTAATATATATATATATATACATACATATCTAGACACACATGTACAGATATATATAAACACATACATACATAAATACATACCTATAAACTTGCAATCAAAATGATATAACAAAGTTATAATTAATTTTTAATAAGTAAATTAATTATCATAAATATTTATATATATATATATGAATTTATAATTATATATAACTATGAATATATTAATTTATATATATATCTGTGTAAATATATATTAATAATCATTAAATAAATTATCATTAATATATAATTTATTATATATATATAATCAAAAATTATATATAAAGTCATAATTAATATAAATTTTAATCCAAAGATTAATTTAAATAATGATTGGTTTATAAAAGAAGTAATTTATATTACATTATTAATATTATCATATATGTTATAATTTATAAAAAATGAATAATAGTATTATATAATATTTATATTAATAATAATAATATTATAATTTTATATAATAGTATAACCAAATAAATGTACCACTATATTATGTACTAATAATTATATTACATAATAGTATCAGTAATAATATATTAATAGTTAATATAATTAATAAATAATAGTTCTATTATTATAATATTAATAATTAATGATAATATTAATAATTACTAAATAATATAATTACTAAATAAATGAATTATATTATCACACAATAATTATTATATTACATAATAGTGTTAATAATATTATATTAATAAGTAATATAATTAAAACATAAAAAAAAATTAATTAAATATTAATAATTATATTACTCATTATATCGCATAATAGTATTGATTATATTACATAATAATGAATTTATTTTTGAATTTATAAGTATTTTATAAAAATTCATTTATAAATAGATTTTGACATTCAAGGTTAGGAGACTCTCTCAGAAATGTGGTATAGGAGATCCTTCTGATATATGAGGTCATGGGATTAATTCCCAAGTGTATATACTTCTTATAAACATAGTGTTTGGGGTGTTTTCTATGACTTGTGTATGGCTTTCATGGGTGTGTAAGGGTATTTCCTTCTCATACCCTTTGTGATTTTCTAGATTTTAGAGGGGTCGAGTGTTAGTTTAGAGGAATTTCAGAGATAGAGAGTTGTTTTTTGGATCTATGGGGTCCAAAACTAATGTGGTATATGTCTTCATGAAGTTTATTTTACAATTGTTTCTGGGGGAATATTTTTGGTTCTTGGGGAATCTGGGGTGTTATACCCCCATTTTTTGGAGTGACCATGTCACGATAGATCTTTAAGATATATTCTATTTATTTTCAACGACTGTGGTGGGTAGTCATGTTTGGTGAGTATCCCTGAAAGAAATGGGGAGGGTGAGATGTATTTTCTAGTGTTCGTGGTAGTGATACGAGGATATGGGGTAGATCATGAGCATTAGAGATGGAAGAGGTGATCTAGGATTCTTCATTTCACGGTCTATGCCATGGTGGGTCTGGAATGGTGAGGTAACAGTAGTCAGTGAATTGAAACAAGATGAAATAGAAATATTCACCATCATAGAAATCAGATCCATTTAATCGAGAATATATTTCATCCATAGGAATACATAAAGATTTTGTAAGATGGACAGAGGGATGAGGTAGATTAAAAAACTAGCATAGAAATGAAAACCACAAAGATTAGTGTGATAGTCCCTATAATGTTTTTTGTGAATAAAGTATATTTTTATTGAAATATGTTCCAATCATATAGACACCTGGACATAAAAATCCAAATAAAAGAATATTCTTAGTAAAATAAAGTTAATATTTTTCATTTAAATAATAGAGATAATTATACATGGTATTAAAAATATTTAACATGTAAAATTTTTACAAACTAAAATGAAAATTTTAATTTATAATAATGCATGATTAATTTCCTAAATATCTATCTTATAAATAAATTTATAGAACATTTAACATTCTTGCAACATAACCTATCTATTGGTTTAGATAGTGTTTAAATGTAATAGAAAACTCATATTCCCAACATTACCAGCTCTAGTCGGAAATATTTTTGATCAATTACTTAGCATGTATCACCATGATACATGGATACTATGGATACATTACCTATTAAGATAACTAATACAAAAAAATACTAAAAAAATTATATCATAACTTTTATAAAATAAAAACATAGCTTACTCATCACATGTTATAGTCATCACATGTGAGGATTCCATTAAAGTCGATAGAAAAGTCCACTAGTACCATAAAAGTAAACTAAATATTGAGTAGAATCATTTTATTATAAAAAATATATCTCAAAAACACATATATGAATATCTCAAATTCAACCAATGTAAACAAAGGATACTCTTAATACACCACTAAAAAATTGACATAGAAATAACACACACACTCTACCAGAATCTAACAAACCAAGAACCTTCACCAAGGAGACAGTACATCACATCCCCTTCCCAAGAACTCTCTCTTATAACCATATCCCTCTACATTTCAATGCTGAGTAAATCCTAGGAACCTAGATGGATGAAATAAATTCACACCCAAAATTTACTCTAATAGGTTACACATGTTTATAAGAAATCCACATCGTTAAACACATGTTTTATAACATTATAAAAGCATCCAATATTACATTAATTCATTTTTATCTTGATATTTTTAATTAATTTGACTGGTTATCCTATAATGATAACATTTCATGCCCAACAACCAACTTTCATATTTCTAATGGTTACCATAGTTTTCAATATCAATTATTTTATTCATTAATTATCAATTATACCTTGTAACCCTAGAATATACCTTCAAACTATTGTTTTGAATATCCTTGTATAGTAACAAAAATATTATCACTATAAGCTTAATAGGATCTCCATCATACATAATTAAACCCAATAAAGTTTAATATGAGTCATCAAAAGATTATATCAATATGATAGTGAGTCGTCGTCTTCTTATTTAACATCTATATTAGAAATATCTAATTGAACATTTTAAAATTTATCTTTGTGAATTCATGATTCAGGTTTTTTAATAATATTTGTAGTTAAAAGTCTTAACTTATAAGAAATCCTACCAAATAAGAACATTTTCATATTATGTCATTAAATCTTTCATCAGATTTTTGATACAATGGACCCATAAGCTACAACACATAAGACATTATATATTAGAAAAAAACTATGGAATTTTGCAAGAATATTCGATGGAATAACAACATAATAGATTATAATCTATCAATTTGAATATATATATAGGTGAGATAATTTTTAATATTCCTTAAAGTAGGAACAAACCTATTATGGATAATAAGTTCATGCATCATCATTCCCCCAATGTTTAATATTTTTATATATCAAAATTATCTATTTTAAACATTGTACAAAACATTATCAATCTCAATAACAGATTAGATATTAATTTTTTTTGGAATTAGTCACTAAATATTGTATGGCCACTAGAGTATAGGCCTATCTATGTTGATTTTAATAATTTTATAATTTTTTTATCTATGGAAACAATAAAACCATTTGAATATAATGAAATGTATAGAGAAACAATTTTATAGTGAGTTGAATAAAAAAGGAAGGGTTCTGAAAAATGAGTAACACCAAAGATTATACATATTTCTATTGACCTGGACTAAATTTTATGGAATGAAAATTATCCCACTGTATATTTCTTTTGAAAAAAATGAATAGGAAAATAAAAATATGAAATAAGGACCCCTAAAAAAGAAATGGTTATATGTTAAATATATTGAAACTCTATGACTTATGATCGATTTCTAAATAAGGATTCTAAAATTAATCATAGTTTGTATGGACTCACATTACACACACATAGTATGATAGTATAATGTATTTTATAAATAGAACTAGAGAAAAAGAAGTAATCAATGAAGGCACTTATAGAATCACAAAAATAAAAATAATTTGGTTTTATCCTCTTTAATAGATGATTGAAATTTTTAATTTCATTGGAAATTCCAATATATATCATTTTCATCATCTTTAATTATTATAATGATAAAAAATATTCACAAAAATTGATCATAGAGGGCATATATGCACCGTATTAACAAGAACGATTCAATATCTACATTTCTAGCACTACTAGTATTTTTCTCCAAAATGTAGATTAAAATTGGAAGATAAAATAACTATTTGAGGCATTGATAGGAAAATTTCAAAATAAAAAAAATTAAGAAATCATAGTACATCAACCTAACAGAAATAAGAAGATAGTGTAACAAGTGATGCAGTTATCTCAGTAAATGATTTTTAATGTGAAAATCTATGATCGGAATAAGAATACAAAAATTTTATTGGATAACATATTTTTAACAAACACATAGTTATGTGGAATACCAAAATTTTACTACAAGACAAATACTTGAATCATAGGAAAAATTAATGGGTGAATAATCAAAAAAACAAGCACAAAGATCCAACATCAGTGCCATCTGATCTACATTTTTAATGGTCATGAAAACCGAGGGCAAAATTGATGGATTTCATGAAATAGATAGGATTAAAGGGATAAGAATAATACTGCAAAAAAAATTCTAAACAGTAAACTCAAAAGAGTATTCCCATGTAACATCAGACATTGATGCTGCAACCCAATAATGAAATATGGCCTTAAGCTGACTGAGGACCACATAGAACAAGTTGAAAAAAATCATAAAAAATTAAATTGTAATATTTTTTCCTTAATATTTATATGCATAATTATAAATGGATATAGATAAATTTAGCAGAAAAACATAGGCAAAATAAATTGAAAATTCTAATTTATTAAAATTCATGCCCCATTTCCATGAATAATTTTATCATTTTTCAGATTCATTACACACATTAAATATATGTAAAAGAAAATAAATGTAATTATATAATATAAAAATTTAATTTTCATTCATTGTAACTTATAATGAATTTTAGAATATGGTATCCTTTATTATTAAATTTGAACTGTCACTAAGGAAAAATCTTTTTTAAAAGTTTGAGATGAACATTAATAGAGTAATTGAGATCAAAGAATATATTGGCTTATTATTCATATGGGTTTTCATTAAGCGGATACATAAAAAATATATTTTCTACTTATAACCATTATTGGTAAACATATAAAAGAGTTTTCTAGTTTGGTGGTTTATCGAGTGTGGAATAGAATTCAATATTTGTTAGTAAAAACAATCTAATGGAGATAAAAGATATTCAAATTATGTTTATTACTTAGTTGACTCATTGAATGCCTTTTATTTATTTAAACTTACTAACACACTAGTTAATCATCTTAATTATATGTTTTATTATCCATATTATCTTTATGTGGGTATTTTAAAGTCTTGGTATTTTATAGACATTAATTTTCTTATCACTCACCTCAAACAAATTCTATGATTTATGTTTTGGTGTCACTGTTTATTTATGAAAAATTGTTGGATATGATATAATGGATAGTTTTTTTATGGAGATGGAGATATCCTTTAATGTGAACCATGGATTTATGTGGTGGTCGATGGGTATCAGTTACTTGATATTAATATCATATTTGATTATTCAACTTATTTTGATCATATTCTTTGTTATTTTTTGTGATGAAACGTACTTTTGGTGAATCATTTGTTTAAAAATCAGAATCATGACATTATTCATTAAATTCTTATTTATCAGTGGCCATATTGGAATTAGTTATTATGTATGTATTCAAATCGGGGGTATATACATTTAATAAGGGGTATTTTTGTAAATATATGGTTTTCATCTTCCAAAGGATAACTTTCAGACAGTTCTGTTGATTGTGTGTCTCCTACCAAATGTTTACCTATTTCTATGGAATATGTTTTCGGATATTTTACCCATGAAAATATTTTTCATCGAAGGCATATCATATTGAATAAATTTTTTCTACTAAATTACAAACACTTGGATTTAGTAGTGCATTATTTATATTCGTGCAATTTTTTGAGGTCGCTATAAAAAGAAATTTAGGAAAATCACCCATATATTTTTCACAAATCAGTGATGAAATCCCATTTTCTTCAAACATTAGTGACATCCTTACCATTAAATGTGTTTTTTAGGCTTGATACATTTTATATTGGTTTTTCATACACCATAATGATTTTATTTTATTCAGAATCTGATGTATGATGATATTTGGATTTAGAAAAACACAATTTATTAGATATTTGGGATTCTATTAAAATATATTTTTCTATTTAATGGGATATGTTGATGAATATTTTTAGTATGTTAGAAGACATCCTTTGAATTTTTTTCTTAATATCACTACAGACACTTCATTTTTTTTGTTTTATATAAACTGTCTTGGTTCATGTTCATATACACTAATTTGGGAAGGCAGATGCTTCAATGAATAAGTCTATTATTGAAAGTAATATTTCATGAATGGATTAGGGTCACGCAATTTATGAAGAATTGAATATTTCATTGAGTAAAAGGCCGTAAAAATTGTAATTGGATTAGTCATTCATTATATAATTAATTATATTATTTTCAAATAGTTGTCCCTTACCTTATTTGGTCCCCTTTTGTATAAAATTTGGAAGGTTGTTATAATTTTAAATTATTCATGGTTTTATTTTTTGTTAAAAATTGAGAATCAGGTTTATCATTCATTATATGACTTTATAAAAACTCAAATAATCATATTTTTTTGGAATTTGGTCCAATTTTTTGTAGTTATCTTGTATTTGGTATATTAATAAACAATTTTATAATGGGTTGGTTTTGATAAAGCACAATTTTGTATAAATTTTTTACAGTATTTAGAGAATTAAAATTAATATGTCTGTGTTTTTTTTGGATGTAATCATGTGTGTGTATTCATGTATGGATGGAAACAAATAGTAAAACTACATTAATGAAGATATCCAGAAAAAGAGGCATATGTTCCTATTATAATTGGTTGACTGCCAAATGGATTTCAATAGGTTGTTACTCAAAAACCAACAAAAATTACACAAATTTACTCTTTTTCATTGCACGTGTTACCATATCCTTCCCTATTATCCCCTTTTTAATCATCTCTACCAATGTTATCCCCCCCTTATATTCTCACCCATATGATATCCACTCCACTAGTGTGCCTTGGCACCTCACCAATCATTTCTCTCTTTATTATGGTGCATCACCCCCCCCCCTCCTTTTACCTCATCTCCCCTTTACCATAGAATACCTCCCCTCCCCACTCCATACCATTACTTTCATATCTATATCATTCATATCTAATAGATCCCCTCCCTTCCTCACATCCCTCTATATCATGGCTCACTAACTACTAGTGTCTGCAAAAACACCCCAAATCATGGTAATAAATCTTCTCTTGAATCCTTGTTTTGATAAATATATATTTGTAATTAACTTTTGGAAAATATATTTAGGTGTAAAATTTTAAATTTAGGGTTCTTATATTCCCCTCATGTTTTTGTATGATATGTTCAATTCATATAGTTAAAAAAACATTATTATAACTACCATACATAATTATATATAAATATTTATTATAGATGAGTGTTAATAATTAATTCAAATTAAACTTTAACATATATAATTTTTATATTATTACTTCAATATATCTAATATTTAATATTATGTGAAATAAAATTCTATTAAATTTTTCTATATTTTTATAATTTGGAAAAACATTTAGTGTTGAATTAGTTACTTTTTTCTTATTTTGAAATGGGAAAGTAATTTTGATGATTATTATATACTATTTTATATTTGAATAAATTAAAAAGCGGTATATTTTCTAGTGAAATGTATTTAATTTAAAATATATATTTTTAAATTTCAAAATATTTTAGTAAAATACATATTGGTATAATATTTATAATTAAAAATAATTTATATAAAATCATTAAAAATATATATATTTAATAATATAATTGATTAAAATATGTAACATCCAATGATCTTAAGGTTTTCCTCTTTAAAAAAATATAATATATATGATACCTCACATTGCATGGAAAACAGAGTTTAAATGAACTCTAAAATATTATAGTTCTAACTCAACCATTATAAACTAGTTGTTAAATTTGTTTATGTGATTAGGATTAAATATATTATTAAATATATATGAATTTTATTATAGATACATATTCATTTATTCTTATTATATAAACACATAATTTTTAGGGAAGTAGTTTTATTCTTTAAATATATGTTTTCTTCAAAAATATATTTTTATTGATTTCTCTGAGAAAATAAATATAATTTATTTTTGAAACATTAAGAAAATTTATTTGATAAATTTAATATAATATTTGGATTCAATGTGATAAAATATATTATGATTAATTTTTGATAATTTAATATGAAGTTTAATGTTTCTGTGAATAGTAATAAAAATACAGATTTTTATAAAACTCAATTTTTGTTTACATAAATTTAATTCTATGATTTTAATATCACATCATATTAAAATTAATAAATTTTATCTATATTTAATCTATTTAATTACATTTAAATATTATGTATACCTTTTTTATTATAAGTACATTTTTTTGCGTAAAACCTACTTTTTTCAAAAAACAATTTTTAATTCCATTTTGACTTTTTACTTTTTAATGTAAATTTTAAAATTATACATTATGAATTTTAAAAGGAGAATTACATATTTGGAATCAATAATTCAAAATTATTTTATTAGGTAATTTTCATTTTTATATATAAAAAATTTGTTGTGGTAAAAAAAATATTTACTATAGAATAGGTAAAATAATGTAGTGGGTAAAATATAAAAGGTAAAGGCTTAGAATACCCAAAACCTATAAGATTAAATCGGTAGTTTATTTGTTTATATACCATAACCATCCATTATAAAATTTATTATCTTCCAATTCATTTGGATTTAAATATAAAATAATCATTTTTTTGGTCACATAATACTAACCTCCTCTAGTAAAAATACCTCCCCTCACTACCCTATTTCTCATAGAAAACCATAATGTTCTTCAAATATCTAACAAACCATATCCTCCACACTCTCCCCAAGTCTAATTTATTCTATTATAACTGATGAATAATTCCATGTTCTTTAATTGTTCTTTCAAGGAGTTGATATTCCATAGGAGGTTAATCAAAACTAAGTGGAGTGTTATGTAAGGGTTTCTTGTCTCACATTTACTTTTATGAGATATATGTATTATTCAGAAATTTTTCATGTATGTGGTGGTTATATTTCTATTTATTATATCATATCATTAATCTCATTATATTAATGTTCTTTAATGTTTTATTTGGTAATAATTACATTTATGGTGCATACAATTTAACTGATTACAAACCAATAAGTGATTTTTTTACTCAATTTTCATTCATTGGGTTAACCTTAAAAATCATTTTTTTCATGATAAGATTATCTTTGTGATGAATTATTATTATCTTATATTTTATTTCAACTATTTTTTAATATATATAACTAATACACATAATTGATTTATTTGATTAATGCTCACATAAATTATATGATATTTCTAAGGGGAATTATTTTCAAAGTTATCCATTAAAATATTTTATTAAATCTCTCTTTTTCTTTATATATTTATTTTCAAAAAAAATTTACAAAATTTTTTACTATTCTTTTTTGATTTTTTAAAGTCATGTTTACTCATGTATACCTTTTTTAAAATGTTTTGAAAAGTTTATTTTTTCTATCTTCTAAATGAGGTTATTTATGACCTTTTTGAAAAAAATACTGAATGATTTTTTTTAACTTCAGTGGCATGATCATATTTTACCACCATCATGAAACCAAAATTAATATTTTCAATTTCCAATTTATAAGGTTATTTTCAAATAAAATTTTTTAATTTATAATTTTTCATCTCTATAAAAATATGATTAAAAAATAGAAAAGATATTTTTTAAAAAAATAATTTCAAGTGGTCTTAAAAAAATTTCATCTAAGATAACATTATTTTATGTTAGGTATTCTTTACAATAGATATTATTCAAGGATAATATTCTTATTATTTTATGGTTGGTCGATGTTTATGATGTTAGTGTATGAAGAAATTTTATTCTCAACAGATTATTCGATGAATAAATGTTTGTTAAACACCATTTCTTTTCACGGGTTTTGATATGATTTGTGTAACACATATGTATGGTTTTTCTTATGTGATGGGTGGGTGGTATATCTCCCTCAATTTCATTGGTTCATGATATAATATCTCAATAGAATGATAAGTGGAATGATATTAAAATATTATTATTTAATATGATGGTTATCACTTACCTATTTTAATGGAGGGGATAAATAATCATAACTAAATTATGAAAATATATGGTTTTCAAATGTATATATAATTATTTATTTGGTGAAAAATTAAATATAAATAAAAATAAAAACAATTTGAAAATAAAGGGAATGTTTTTATGAAAAACTATTTTTATATACACAAATATGATTTATCAAAATATAATAAATAAATCAATTTTGGTGAATGGTTTTAAATAAATTTATATGTTGTATATTTTTTAAATTTTTTAACAGTTATCTTAATTTTTTATATTCATGAGATAATGATAAATGTAATTTCACACATTACAATGTATTTTCTAAAAAAATAGTCTTCTGTCCTTTTTGTGCACATATTTTAAAATAAATGTTTCCACTTATAAAAACTTATTTGATAAAATTTATTTCATTTTTTAAATCATCATTTAAAATTTAACTTAGGGTGATGTTTTTATAATTTTCCAAGAAGATAAATTCATTAATTAATTGTGAATAATACTAGTTTTCATAAATAATTCTATTTCCTTTTAAAGCATTTAAAAACTAGCAAATTATTTTATGATGGGTTTAATGGTAAAAATAGTTCTATAATATATTTAATAATATAATTTATATCAATGGGTTCAATTTCATAGTGAATTTTTGTATATTACCATTTTAATTTGGGAACATTTTTCTCCATGGAAACCCACTTTCTTATCGCCTCTATGGAATTAATATTAAATTAAAATTTTCCACTTTTGTGAATGTAATTTTTAAATATTTGTTAAATATTAGGAATAGTAATAGTTTGTATCATCTTATAAGTTTATTTTATTTTTTAACCATAATTAATTATAAAAATAGTAAAAAATAGTAACCATGGTTATGGTAAAAATATGTTTACCATGGGGTTGAACAAAAATGATAAGGGTTAAAAATGACTCAAAATATTTCTAAAGCCCAATGGATGAAAATATTTCAATATTATATCATATATTATATATAATTTCCCATTAATTATCCTTTTTAATTTCAAAAACTCAGGTACATATTTTTCATTTCAGAAGATACAAGAGAGCCACTCACAATACTTATAAAAGGCCAACAACTCTCTTATACTCTTTACACATTGAAATCCAATTGGTTAAAAAAACTACCCAAATAAATTAATTAATTTCATACAATAATCCTAACATCCTTACTTTTTCACATATACTACCTAGGAATCATTTTGGTGAAAACCTAACAGGTTGCTAATAGAAGAGGTAATGTTCCTCAACGAGCATTGTTTTTCATTTCTCCCTAAAAATAATTAAATTATTCTCAAAACATAATGATATATTAAAATTATTATATTACATATTCCTATATGTTTTTTTTGTTGGATTAATGACCCAAAACCATCTTTACATCCATCAAATGGGTAAAAAAATCAGCATTCAAGTGTACGGTAGACTACAACCTCCTAAACCAATGTCATTCATTTTTCAATTATCACAATTAAAAAATGTATATAATGATGTATTTATTGTTTATATATTATATTTATTATATTATTATTCTTCAATAATCATGAAATAACATTTTCCTTTTTATTTTAAATTCCATTGGAATATGATAATGTTGTTCGTGTGTACGGTGGACTACTGCCACGCGAAGCAAGCTAATTCATTCACCCTTTTCAGAAAAGGTAATAAGGATGGGTTTAATGGAAATATGTGATATATACTGAATATAAATTATCTTTTAATATTAATATATTATTTAATTTTATTTCGTTCAATCATTCAACAAAATATAAACAACGTTCATGCGTACACACGACAAACCTTCTCTATTAATGGTGTATTTAATTTTCTACATCTAAAATTTATGAACTAATGTAAATAAATATATACTTAATATATATAGGAAATTATATAATTTTTAAGATTATTTATATTATTTATCCATTCTTAAATTTATAGTACCAAAAAATAACAAATTATAACTTACACAAAAAATAGAGTTTTCATTTCCCAAAACATGACATTAACATGGAATTGTTAATAAATGGGTAATAAAATTTTATAAGTTAATAATATATGTTATGATAATTATGATAATGGTTATTTAATAGAATTATAATAAACATATATTTATTATAAATGAGGTTTTTATGTGTATGAAGGATGTCAGGACTTAAGGTAAGGGATTTCTAGTATGTCTTTTATTTAGTTGAGATAAATGTAAATTCAACACTTAGTTATTTTTTTGGTGTATATACTACCAAATTGATATGTTTTACCATGAATCATATTATTTCAATGATATTTAAATTTTCATTTTATTTTATTATTTATTATGGATTAAGATCCAAAATATTATTAATGTGGTAGTTGGTTTTCATCTCACTTTTATTTTTTGTGAGATAAAACCCATATTCACCACATGTTTCTTTTTATATGGTGTTTGAAATTCACATTAATGTAATATATTTTTATTTTCCTTAAAATTATGGGGATTTATATAACAAAGTTATTTTCTCAATTTTCTATTGTGTATGATTCAAAATACACCAAAGCGGTAAGGGATTTGGGTCTCATTTTTTCTTCCTTGAGACATATCTTATTTTATGCACATATCTTCTTTTATTTAGTGTATATACATAATATTTGATATTTAATATCATTAATTTATTTATTATCATTTTATTTTATGTTTAATAAATTGTTATTATTTCATGGTTCTTACAATATAAAGTTACCAAAGGGGAAAATATTTTATGTTACAATCTAATCATCTATCAGGCTTGTTTATGATTATGTTTAAAATGATAAAATATTATGTTCCATACCTCCAGAAACTCATGAATTTTTTTATACAATATTTATGTCATTAAAATACATTTTTAAACTTCATTTTCTACTCTTAAAGTATTCAATATTTCAAAATAACTTTTTTAAGAAAAATAATCTTTATTTATCTCTTTAGTCAAAAAATATTTTAATTCCTAAGCCAAGTTTTATAAAAAAAATTTAAATTTTTTTTATCCTTATGAAAATGATTTATCAACATCATTTTTAACCATATTTTACTTGTTACAAAAATTTTTGAAAGTAATATTTAGGTCTTTTGGAAAACAATCTCTATTTTTCTTCTATAAAAAATGTGAAAAAAACATTATTTAATGTGTAAAAAATGAACAAAATATCCTTTTATCATGACCATTATTTTATATAAAGATTCCTTTATATGTTTTCAAGGTTAATTTTGAATAAAATTATTTTCAAAATATTTTATGCTTTAAAAATTTATTTTCAAAGTTAAAATTATATTTTCATCAAGAAATGTTTTAATTGATTTTTAAATCAACCAGTATATGTTTTTAAGGTTATTTTGTATCAAATACATTTACAAAATATTTTAATAATTTATGTTTTAAAAATAAATTTTCAATGAAATTTTATTGTCCTCATGAAATCCATTAAATTATCTTTCAAAATAATTTTCCATCTATGATGACATCCTTTTATGATACCAATACATTATTGGGGATATTATCTAAGGATACCATTCTTATTCTTTCTCTGTATAGTTCATTTAAATGATGAAAATATATTTATAAAACCAATTTCTCTTCCATATGTTATACCCTAATAAAATTCCTATGAAACCCACTTATTTTCAGCGGTAATTCTATGATTAAATGGGGAAATGATTGTAAAACATATCTCTTATCCACAGGTTATGATAAGATGAAGTTTTTATGAAACTGATTTCTTTTTTTGGGTTATGATATGATAAGTGTGTTATGATATTGTGGCATAAAAATATATGATGTAACACCCCATGATTTCACAGTACGTTATCTCTTCAAAGTAATTCAATAACATGCGTTACATGCAACACCGAGTTCGAGCGCATCATGGCTTACCAAATTAGATGTTAAAAAAGTTTTTATGAATAGTATTAATTTAATTTTTAATTTTATGTAATTTATATAATTTTAGAATCTATATTATTTATTTATTATACAAAATATAAGAACAAATTCATTTTTTCAGATAAAAGAAGTATATTTTAAAAAATGCAACTTTACTACCTTTAAATGGTGATGCCTTTTTAAAAATAATAATTGACACTTTTAGATATTTAATTTAATCAAATTAAATTATTTCTTAGAAGCAGGACATAAAAATTTAGTTTGGATAAATTTTTTTATTGTTTTGATAAATTTCATATTTTGATGAATAGTGAAATATACTGTGTTTTAATTAAAAACAAATTTTTTAATTGAAATAATTTATAGTGTTAAATTATTAATTTTAATGATTTAGAAGTATATTTAGATTATATTTTTATCATTTAACACAATGTAGTTCATTATAAGTAATTTCACATTTAAATTTGACATAAACACATATCAATCTTTTGACAGTTTTTTCTTTTTTAAAACCTGCTTTTTGGTTTTTACAGTGGGAATTAATTTACAATTAATTAATTAATCTTCTATGTTTTTAGTTGGATAAAATAGAATTCATTTTTGAATTCAGAATATTAATATTATCTTACGTGTAAATTTTGATATTTTTCTGAAAACATTCAATTTTTTATGAATAGATAAAACCACTATGTTATTGTTTAAACCTGATTTATTTATTTAAATAACTATATATTTTATTTAAAATTATTTTAATTAAAAATATATATATAATACCTATATATGTTCAATGTAATTCATTGGAGTTATTTTATAAAAAAATTAGATGCCTAAAATTTTATCGAAGATTTTAACGTCTTTTAACGACCTTCTAGGCACATTTGAAAATTTGCATAAAATGTAATTTTCTTGATTCTATGAATTTAATTTAAAAACCTTGAGAGACACAGTTTACATAAGTATGTAAAATGTGGTTCAATTAGATGAAAATCATTTATGGTGAATAGTAACTTTTGAATTATATTTACAATGGTTAAAAGTAAATAGGGTAATTAAATTTAAATTATATTATAATAACCCTAACACTTGTCATAATTTTATTGGATAAGTTTATTTCAACCAAAATCGACCTTATTAATAAAATATGATCCTTTTTTGTGCAATTGGTTTAAATTATGATATTTATTATAATTTTCATCAAAAAAGAGTTAAAAGTGATAAATTCAAATTTTAATAACTAAAACATTTTTAGTATATGGTTATACATAAGATAATTTGGACTATAAATATTATATAGAAAGATAAATATATTTAATACATCATTTTATTTTATTTATAATTTTTAGACATTAAATAATTAAATTTATTTATGAAACAATGATGATGTACTAATTACCTTATTAATGAATGATTAAATTAACAGATATTATATATATCCACAATAATGTAAATTAAGACTTTTGATTAATTAAAATAATTTTATATGTTAATATGAAATGTTATAGTAGAATAAATAATTTTTTACAATGTGATAAAGTTGTTATGATTTTCCCAAAAACTAAATACCAAATAGTGTCAAAATTGGCATAATTGTGTTTTTAAAACAAATAAGATATTATTAATTGATATAATATTCCTAAAAAAATAATATTCTACAAAAGGAATTAGATAAGGTTAGATATATCAATAATGAACCAATTTATGTTCTATTGGATTTTTATAGCATGTTTATTAACCATTTATTATAATAATACAATAATACATTGTTAAAGTTAAACTATTTAACTAAGAGTTAAATCTAAAAGATAAGTTTAATATGGTGACCTAAACCTATATAAAACCTATTTGATGAGTGTTTTTCGACCTATGCCCACCTTATCCAAAAAATAAATCTTTTTGGAGCCATTATAAACCTAATATGATTGTATAATAATATAATATTTCAATATTTTTTCTAAAGTGACCCCCACCTCTCTTATAAAAGGGTACTTTCCTTTTCTCAAAATCACACCTACAAATTCATTTGGCTCGAAAAACCCCTGATCATATATCCTTCCAACTACCCTCACATACACTTAGGGGCCCTAATTTTATCATAAATCCATATCAAGGATCCCTTTTGATCAACTCAAAAGGAAACACCCGAAGAAGAGGTAATAATTTCACCACCACTTTCAAATTTTTCTTCTTTTTACACTTCTTCTTACTTTGTTGTTTCTATAAAAAAGTAATAACTATAATACCATATACATACTATGATGTTATTATATATATTTTACAACTATATTCATTATTCTATCCATCCTATGAATGATAAGTCACCATATGTGTGTATGCACGACTTACCGTCTCCACGTCGCGGTGTAGTTGTTTATTCAAACACTTCACTATTTGGATGGGTATAATAATGTGTATAAATGATATAAATAATAAATATAAAATTTTAAAGATTATTCATATATAATATACCATCCAATTACATATGATTTCACCATCAATGGAATGATATTGTCGCTTGTGCGTATGTACGGATTACCGTATCCACGAACGCGATGAAATTCATTCCCCATCATAATCATTCAAGAACAATTTTCAATTTATGATTAAAAATACTTTTTAATAACTTAATATAATTATTTATTTGAATAAAATACATCCTAGCCCTTAAAAACATGTCTTATATAACCAATCATATAAAGGAAAACGAATCAATTAACATCTAAAACAATGATACTAGTGAAATATTATTAACAAAGCAATATTAAAAGATCATATATGATATCATATTTAGGTATGTAGTTATTTAATAATTTAATAACCTTTTTTTTACTATTATACAGAAGTTTAATGAACCCTCGACCAAGGAAAAGTACTTGGTAAGGGGTTTTTATCTCACTTCTTATTCGCATGAGATCCAAGCTATATTGCCACTATTTAATTTTCTGTTGTGTATGTACTTCCCATGATTGTATTATTTTTGTAATATACATTAATTAATAGGAATTGTCATATTAATTGTATGATCCTTCTTTCTTGGGGTGTATGTTTCTTAATTTTCCAAATTAGTAAGGGAATTTTTAATTTGTATTTCCACTCATTGGGTTTTATGTAAACTTCATTGATTATTTTAATCCAAGATTATGTGTGAAATCAATATTTATTTATTTATGTAGTAATTTTCCCACCCCTTTGTGTAGATATACTTTTGATACACATAATCACTCCATTTATAAATTCACAAGTCATCGATATTAAATTAATAAGAGTAATCTTAACTCAATTTCCATTCATTGTGTTAAACATAAAATTCATTGTTGTTGTTGTAACAAGAATATGTGTGAATGACCTATGATTGATTTACCCTGAATATCCTATCACATTGAGTGTATTTATATTTTTCACACATAATTATGTCATTTATTGATCCTTAACCTAATGATATATCCTTTATAAAGGGTTTTGTCTCAATTTGCATTCTATTGAGAATAATTTGTTATTATGCACCAATTCACTTTTATATAGTGTATATAATATACTTCGACATAGTATATAATGAATCCATTTATTAACATGATATTATAATGTTTTGATTACCTCAGTTACTTATTTCCAATATCCTCCATTTTTTTGGAATGCATATTAAAATATCATTTTAAATTTCTTAAACATTTATTATTATATGTCTTTCTCAACAATGTCAATATTTTAAAAATGGATTTAAGGATTTATTTATATGGAAATGAATGTTTTAAAAATTAAACTTCCTTCTAAAAGTTCCAAAGAGTTATGGTACATATTGATTTAAAAATCTATTTTTCACAGCTTTTGGATAAATAGTGATATTTTTAAATGTTTTCAAGAAAAAGGGGATATTTATCTCAAATAGATTTTTTGATTATTTTCATCTATGTCAATATCCTTAATTATTCTTGATTGAGGTTGATACAATCTTCCATATTGTATTTATTGAGTTATGGTTGACTTTGGATGTGCTATTTGTATACCATTCATGTTTTTTGGTTAAAATATTGGTGTTTCGTATGCTAGTTCAAATATGAATGTTTAGATTATGTTTCTACCTTTTCATATGAGGAATTCATTGAAATTAGTAAGTTAAAGGTGGTGTTCTCTATAGCTCTTCTATGCATTGGTAGTTCTCCTAAGACAAACTAGTGTCTCTGAACAAGGCCTTGACAAAATCCTATTTGTTGTCTTGGCATAAGGCCTTGACTATTGGGTTATGTTGTATGGAATTATCCATTCCATCATTATGAAATTTTCTATTGATATTACATGTGATTATTCGACTAGTAGAATATCTATGTGAATATGTAAATGTAACTATTTAATTTATCTTTTCCATATTATGCTGAACTTTAAGTTTAATAGTCTTGTTTTTTAGTCATATACATTGCCTTAAATTTTTATGCTTATTTATGAATGTTTCATATATATTGTTATCCTTACTAAGAATCTGAGATAACCCCATTCTATATTTTATTTTCCCCAAGATGTGAAGTAGTATATCATGATTAACCTGCAGTAATTGGCTTAGGGATATGAGTGTATTCAAAGGGGACACAATGTTGTTTTTCTTTATTTCATTATGTAAAGTAAAACTTATGTAAGTATTGATTAATTAAAATGATACTAACTTAATTGTTCATTCGGTACATGACCTCTTGTGATCATGAAAATGATATGTAATAATGCACTGACTCTGGGTAACTAGGGTCAGGGAATGACAGTTAGAATCAGATGAAGTTTAGTACAAACCTTGGAAGCTAGATTTAGAGAAACTATGATTTGGGAACATTACCCTATGATAGACATTGAGGATTAGAATAGAGGAAATTCCTATAATTTTTGTATTATATAGATTTTGTGTATTTTCCAAGCATTACATCCATGTCTGGATATGAGCTGGTAGAGGCAACTCTGGAATAGATATACCTTGGATTGAAATCTATAACAAGGAGTTTTTGGCTTAATTAAAGGTATCTGGGTACATGACAATGGGCCTTACTTTACTCTTGTTTACGACACTCCTGGGAGATATGCTTAGAAAAATTCACATTTTATTTACAAACTGATTTGAATTATTTTAATATAAGATGAGAATAAATAACCTTGGTTAATCATAAGGTGTTTTAGATTGAAAATAAGGTGTCATGATATTCTCTAAATGATTTTATTACTATATTTATTCACACAAAGCTTTCTGGTTTTTGTCATTTGTTGGATTCCAATGAAGTCATAGTAACATTGAACATGATATACAAGGTGGGAATGTTGGTGGAAATGAGCAACAAAATGGAATGTTGATAGGTGTAAAAGATATCGTATTTATGCCGAATCATTTTTCCAAACATATGATCAACAACATATATATTACCCAACTCCAAGACTCAACAAATAAAATAAAGGTGGTGAATGATATGAGCTCTAGTAGTGGAGACCATAGAGAAAAGAAAGGTTGATTTCCAATAAACAAGAAATGCAGAAGGAGACACCCAGGAAAGTGTCTCAATGGAAAAAATAAATGATTTATGTGTGTGAAAGAAGAACATAATGTAAATAATTGCCAAGTAAAATGAAGAGTACTATGGAAGAAAATAAAAATGATCCTAAGAATGAATTTACATTCATTTTCTATAAATATAGGGGACCTGGGGATTACCTGATTCAATGATCTATTCTATAAGATAGACTCTAACTCAAGGAAGAACCTATATGGAAATAAATGGATAGAGAAATGTTTAAAAGTATTAATTCTCTTTGTTTGTGGGATTACATTGGAATAATTTTCTCTTGTATGTGAAACTGAGAAGCTTTTTATGTGAAAATTATATTTGAGGAAGAATTTTGTTTTCTTTTGTGTATATAGTTATTAATAACCATTTGGGTTTATATGATCCTTGAATTTGAGTCCATTATAGGTTATTACTTATTTGGATGAAAATTCAAGTTATGAGATAAAATTTTTGGTTAAAAATGTTATGGTTAGTTTTTAGAAATTTATCTCATTTGTGATAATTTTATAAAATTTTATAGTTTTTAACAAAGCACAACATATAGACCGTGTGACAACCCATTGCATCGAACAAAGCTACGGAAATCGAGCCCACAACCAAATTGAGACTGGTATTTATCACCTACCACTGCACTACATGAAGTCCAGGGTTAGTATGACTAATTCTTTTTAGTTAAATGATTTTATAGATAAATAATATCTTAATTTTGGGAAATTATTATTTATCCTTAATATATGAAAATGATTTGGTAATTAAGTGATAAATGTTATTTTGGAAGACATTTTCTTTTTTGGGAACACTATATGCCTAAGGAAAATACAATACTATGGGATTTTTTTTTTGGAGTAATGGTGGATTTTTATTTTGGTAAAATGTATGTTTTTTGTGTGGATTTATTGAGATTTGTGTTATTTATGAAAAATTGTTAACCAATAATCGATAATATGTGATTAAGTTAATTAATTTTAATTATGTGACCTAAGGGGTAGCCAATTTTATTTAGAGGTAAATGTTAGGATTTATCATGGAAGAATTTGTTATCAAATCATTTTGAATTTTCAGTTTCAAACATAGTTTGGATTATTTTGAAGAATTTTAAGTACAGTTGTTTTTTAATGGTCTTTGTTGAACTTTGTGTATTGTTTGTTTAATATTGGAGATTAAAAGTGTTATTTCCTTCTATAAAGGATTATCCTTTTTAGGGAACGTCTGATCTTATACTAACCATTTTGGTTTTGGTTAATGTATAAAGACACAAGAAATCTATAGATAATCTTTTTTGGATTATGTGATTCTCTAGAAGTTGAATCTAGCACTTCAGGTGTGACCATGTCATCTTGAATACTTATGTATTAGACTGAAAGAGAATTTTTTGGTAGGAGTTAGATAAAGGGTGAAACTATACTTGTCAAGTATATTTTTTCTTCTTATTCTGTGAATAATTTAATTCTTAAACATTAGGGAAGGGATCTTAAAAACCAAAAATGTGTTATCCAATTACCTTATGTTTTGTAGAACCGATGATATTTTAAATCATCATAGATTGATGGATTTGAGGCCCTCAATTTTACACTTGTTTGTGATTGATGAACTCAATCACTTCCTATAAATATTTATATTTTCCTCCAATTATGTGTCTCTAATTTCCACCAATCTTCTCTTAATCGAGAACATAATTTTGTGGAGACTTTTTCATTCCCCTTTCCCTGTTATTAAAAATAAATTTTATTAACCCAATTTCCGATGTTGGTTTTCCACAAAGGTATTTTTTCTATTTTTAATTTTTTTTCAAAGAACAATTTAAATTGTGAGTACACAATTTATTGAAGTATTGGAGCATGTAACATCACAATATTTCATAGTACATTATCTCTTAAAGTAACTCAATAACTTGTGTTACATGCAACACTGAGTTCGAGTGCGCCATTAATTACCAAACTAGCTGTTCAAAAAGCAGTTTTGAATATTATTAACTGAATTTTGAATTTAATCTACTCAATATAATATTAGAATCCATATTATTTGTTTCTAAGACATTATATAAGAACAAATTCATTATTTTCAGATAAAATAAGTATGTTTTAAAAAAATTAACTTTACCACCTTTTAATGGTGAATCCTTTTTAAGACCTATATTTGACACATTTATATATTAAATTAAATAGATTAAATTAATCTTTAAATGTAAAATCCCAAGTAAGTAATGAATAATAGATATTTTTATCAATTTCTATTAATGAATTAGATAGTGTTTTAGAGGCTTAAAATGAAAATAAATCCAATCTTAAGCATGGAATACACTAATATTTTTAAAAGATTGTTTTACTGCCTTTTGATGGAAAACAATTTTTAAATCTATCTTTTGACAATTTTATAAGCTATTTTTGTCAAAATAAACTTATTATTTATGATTGGGACATCAAAATTTACTTTGTGTGAATTTTTGATATTTTTCTGACAATGTTCATTTTTTAATGAATAGTGAAAAATACTGCATTTTACATCAAAATTTCATTTTAATCTAATTTATTTATATGATTAGATTATCTTTTGAATTGGTTTTAAATTGAAATTAGAATATATTTTTACCATTTAATCCAATAGTGGTCATTGGAATTAATTTCACTTTGAAATTGGACTTAAACTACTGTCAATCTTTTGATACTTATTGTTTCATAAAAACACGATATTTGCTCTGACAGCGGGAATTAATTATTAAATTAATTAACGCAACTTATATGTTTTGAATTTTGTAAAATAGACTAAATTTTTTAATTCATAATATCAAATATATCATAGGGTGATGTTTTGGTATTTTTCTGAAATACTTCAATTTTTGATGAATAGTGAAACCACTAAGTGGTACTTAAAAAACTGATTTTCCGTTTAAATGAAATTTTTTCATCTTTGTGTTTTGAATTTCAAAAATCCAACATACATGGTTGTCATTAAGAATTAAAATGTGGTTCAATGGGATTAAAATAATTTTTTTTGTGAATAGTAACTTTTATGTTTTTAATCGCGATTAGTGGTAATTAGTGTAGTTTAAGGTAAAAATAATGTTTTAATAATATGAAATGACCTAGACACATGTACTACCCTTATTGGATGTGTCATGGCCGACCAAGACAATCCATGGGTCAACTTGGGGACCCCATGGAGCCACTTTGGTTGGGAAAGGACATAAATAACTTTTTATTTAATGTAAAAGTAAAAAGGACACAAACATGAGTTGTTTTACTAAAATAATTTTTACATGGGGTTATACAAGTCAGATTTTTGACTATAAGAATTCATTAGAAAGATAAAAAGATTTCCTACATCATGATATTTGTTTTATAATTTTTATACGTTAAATAAATTAAATTATTTATGACATCATGATGATGCAGCGATTACCTCATTAATAAATGATTTAAAAAAATGAAAAGATAATGTAAAATCTATGACCTACACATGTCAAAAACCTATTTTATGGGTGGATTAAAAACCCTTATCACCTTATCCTTTAATTATATCAATTTGGGATCTTTTGAATCCGAAATTCATTTTAAAATAAAGTAACATTTCTTTACTTTCCAAGAGTGCCCCTCCTCTCCTCTAATAAAAGGACCCCACCTCTACCTCCTTACCCACACTTCCAAAGCCTTTGACTCGGCAAAACCCTGACCATTATGTCTCTCCACATCCATATCTTCCTCCTTGAAACCTCACTTTGGGCAGAAGTCTTCCCAAGGAAGCCTTTGAGCTCAAACCAAAGGGAGTTACCCTATTTTAAGGTAATGTCTTCACTTGAGTCGTTTTGTTTTATTTTACTTCTCCAACCCCCTAAACTCTTTTTATTCATTTCTTTTGGAACAACTCCAGTATCATAAATATACTAGGATGTTTTTATAAGAAGGATTCTAGCTACACTTACACACACCTACATCTAATGGTTAAATAACATATTGTTTCCGTGGATGGTGAATTTCGGCCTCCCGAAACGATGATTGTTCAACATTATTTTAACACATTAAAAGGTGGTCATTAAGATGAAACTATATTTATATATGATATATAATTTGTTTATGTCTTTCTTAAGCTTATGTATTTTTCATTTTGGGCATAACTTTATGGTTTCCATTGTGGGTAAATGTGATATCTTCATTTAAGGAAGTACAGACTACCGCCCCCTCAAATTTATTTGATTCGTTAAATACCATATGTGGTACGTATAAAAGATGAATTTATGATATTATATATGATATTCCACTGTAATTATAATATACATTTATATCATTATGATTCCATTCTATAAAATATGAAATAGAAAAGAAAGTAGCGTTCATGCGTACGTACGGTTTACCGTCTCCATGAACGGTGCATTTCATTTCTTACCTATAAACGATTATTTAATATTATAAATGCATGTATATACTGGATATATATGATATATATGATATATACATCATGATTATAATTCTTGATATAATAGATACATGAACAACTTTTAATTATAATGGGTTTAGTTTTTACTCAAGTACCAATGATCGTTAAAACGACCGTTATTAACTTAAATAATTACATAGTGTTCATGACATGGAAATAAGTGATATAAAAGGAATAATGAACTTGAAAAATGTTCTTAAAAAAGTAGAAATTAACTCAAGTTTATTATTTAGGAGATTAAAGAAAGACCAAGTCAAGTCGGACCCAAGGTATGGGACTTCGTCTCAATCTCCTTTCATTGAGGCATATTTTGTTTTATACACAACCTTCTTTTATATGGTGTATAAACACCTTTGACTTTTATGTTTATTCAAAAGGAATCTTTTTTATACGAAGTGTTTACTAAATGACAAAAGGGAATGTTTTTGTCGTACGTATGCGGCAAAAACGACTTCTCCGCCGCCGTGACCATTATTTGAGTTTCGGCTTCCTCTACAAGCCATACCTTTTTTTCAAGGAAAAAAATAAATACCATGTTTTACTTTTCTTTTATTTTGGTATTGAAAATGGTTTTCATAATTTTATTACATCAATGTGTTGTATTGATATCTTGTGATTGAATGGAGGAAATGTTAGGTTTCCATTATGCATGTTTTATGTGATACGGTTCTGTTGAGGTTCTTGGGAATTATTATGAAGACGAGTGGTTCCGTGAAAAACTAAGGGCGGGTGAGCCCGATATAGCTCTCCAATGCATTGGGTAATGTGAAGGAGTGAAATGTTAAGGTTTCTCCAAAGAGATTTAAATAATATACTGTGATTGGTATTCCAAATGTAACCAAGAGGGTTACTCCCTAAGTAAGAATGTTATGAATGCCTCAAGTTACCTTTATGTCTTATGATTTCTATGATTTATTCATGATTTGATGAGGTATGTTAAAGTGAATATGTTTTATGGTTAAAGTATGGTTTCATTCTTATGTATATATGAACTTATATTTCCTTTCCATATTTTTATAACCCATACTGAGCTTTTTATGCTCCTCCCAAGTTTTTTTGAAATGTTTTTCACAGGTCAAGTGAAATGTACATGATATGATGATAGTGTCAAGGAAGTGTCAAGAATGAATCCATGTTTTATTTTAAATATGTTTCCATTGATGGTAAAAATGAATACTATCTTTATGTAACCACTTTGTTTATATGTGGAATGTAATGAAAGTTTTATTTTTTAATTCTCTAAAACTCTAAACCTGAAAACATCCTCAAGGTGTAATCTTGTAATAACTCAAGATTAAGTAATGTTTAAGGACGGGGACTTATATTAAATGAGGGATATAATAATTTAATTTGGATAAATTTTTGGTACTTTTTTGATAACTTTTATGTTTAGATGAAAAGTAAGAAATTCTATGCTGTAATTGAAAAAAACTTTTTTAATTGAAATAACTTATAGTGTTAAATTAGTAATTTGAATGGTTAAGAACTATAAATATTTAAAAAATTTATCATTTAATACAATTTAGTTCATTATATATAATTTCACATTCAAATTTGACATAAATAAATATCAATATTTTTATTGTTTTTACTTTTTAAAAACCCGCTTTTGGGTTTTGTCAACGGGAATTAATTTTCATTTAATTAATGAAAATTATATTTTTTAAATTTGGTAAAATAGAATTCATTTTTTAATTCATAATATCAAAATTAATATATGGTGCGTTTCTGGTTTTTACTGAATAAAATTCAATTTTTGATTAATAGTGAAAAAAATTTGTTACTGTTTAAAACTGCCTTTTTATTTAAATAATTATTTATTTTATTTAAATTTATTTTATTTACATATATAGATAATACCTATATATGTTCAATGTAATTCATTGGAGTCCTATTATAATAAAAAAATGAAATTTTATTAATCTTCTTAATAGCTTTTACCCACCTTATGGGCACATTTTCAAATTTTCATAAAACGTAATTTTACCGCTTCTATGAATTGGATTTAAAAAATTTAAAACACAAATTTGACATCAGTATGTAAATTTTATTCAATAAGATGAAAATATTTTTTGGTGAATAGTGACTTTTGAATTTTATTTACCACGGTTAAAAGTAAATAGGGAAATTAAAGGTAAAAATGTTATTATAATTACCATAACACTTATCATAATTCTATTAGATATGTGTATTTCGACCAAAATAAACCTTATTAATAAAATATGATCCATTTTGGTCCACCTGGTTTATGTTAGGATATTTATTATTATTTTATTTAAAGATGAGTTAAAAGTGTTAAATTCAAATTTTAATAACTAAAATATTTTTAATATAGGGTTATACATAAGATAATTTTGAAAATAAATATTCATTCCAAATATTAAAAAAATTACTACATCATGGTATTTTTTCATTATTTTTAGGCATTATATAATTAAATTTTTTTATGACACAATGATGATGTAGTAATTACTATATTAATAAAAGATTAAAACAATTTATATTATAAATATCCAAATAAATGTAAATTGAGACTTCTGATGAATTATAGTAATTTTATAGGTTAATATGACATGTTAGTATTGATTAAATATTTTTTTTCAAAATGACAATGTTTTTATGACTTTCACAAAAATAAAATACCAATTAGTGTCAAAATTGACATAAATGAGTTTTTAAAAATAATACTATAATATTAATTGATAAAATATTCCAAAAAATATAAGTTTCATCCAAAGGACCTATATATGGTTATATATATCAATAATGAACCAATTTTTTCTTTGATTGGATTTTTATAGTAAGTTTATTAACCATTTGTTATAACAATACAATAATATATGGTAAAAGTTAAACTATTTAACTAAGAGTTAAATAAAAATGATAAGGTTAATATAGTGACATAAACCTTTCTAAAACGTATTGGTTGAGATGTTTTCAACCCATCCCCACCTTATCCTTGAAATAAATCATTTTTGAGCCATTATAAACTGAATATTATAGTATAATAAAATAATATATCAATATTTTCCTATAGAGTCCCTCTCCTCTCTTTTAAAAGTTTACTTCCCATTCTCTGAATATCACACCTCCAAAGCCATTTCACTCAGCCAAAACCTGCTAAAATATCCTCCCAAATCCTTCTCTTCGACCTAGAGGCCTTAAATTGATCAGAAATACAACCTAAGGAGCCCTTTTGATCAACACAAAAGGAAACACCTAAAGAAGAGGTAATAATTTCACCACCTCTTTTAAAGCTATTTCCTTCTTCCACTTCCTCTTTCTTATATTTTTCAATAACAAAGTTTTAACTCATGTACCTTATACATAAAAATATATTATTATAAATATGGTAAAACCATATTCAGTATTCTATCCATCCTATGAATGACAATTCGCCATATGTGCGTACATACGGCTTATTGTCTACACCTCATGGTGTAGTTTTTTATTCAAACACGTCATTATTTGGATGGGAATAATAATGAGTATAACTGATATAAATAATAAATATAACATGTTAACTATTCTGTATATATGATATACTATCCATTAAATATGATTTATCCGTCAATAAAATGATATTTCCGCTCGTGCGTACGTACGGATTACCGTCTCAATGAACGCGATAAAATTCATTCCCCATCATAACCATTAAAAAATAATCATTATTTTATGATTAAAATAATTTTTATGAACTTAATATCATTCTGTATATTAATCAACTACATCATATCCCTAAAAAACATGGCTTACAAAACCAAGCATATAAAGGAAAACAAATCAGTTAACACCCGAAACAATGATACTACTGAAATATTATTAACATATCAATATTAAAAGATAATATATGATATAATATTTATGTATGTGGTTATTTTATAGTTTAATAACAATTATTTAACTATTAAACAGTACATTAACATACCCTCGACTAAGGAAAAGTACAAGGTAATTAATTTTCATCTCACTTCTTATTCGCATGAGATTCATGCTATATTGCCACTATTTTTTTTTGTGGTGAATATACTGCCTAAGATTTTGTTATTTTTGAAATATACTTTAGTTAATGGGATTTTTCATCTTAATTTTATGTTCCTTATTTCATGGGGTGTATGTTTTGTAAGTTACCAAATCAGTATGGGAATTTCTAATGTCATTTTCCCCTCATTTGGTTTTACACAAACTTCATTTAGTATTTTAATCCAATATTATGTTTGAAATCACAATTTATTTATTTATGTAGTAATTTACACTCCCATTTGTGTGGATATACTTTTGATCAACATAATCACTCCATTGATAAATTCTGAAGTCATCGATATGAACATGATAAGAGTAATCTTTACTCAATTTCAATTCATTAAGTTAAACATCCATGTAATTGGTGTTGTTGTTACAAGAATATGTGTGAATGCCTTGTTAATTATTTAAAATTAATATCCAATCATATTGAGTGTATTTATATTTTTCACACATACTTTTTTCATTGATTTATCCTTAACGTAAGTATACAATCTTTATAAGGAATTTCATCTCAATTTACATTCTATTGAGACTTCTTTGTTGTTATGCACCAATTCACTTTTATATGGTGCATATACTAAGCTTTGACATCGTATATCAGGAATCCCTTTATTCAAATGTTATTATATAGATTTTATTACCTCAATTATTTTTATTAAAACTTATCTCATTTGGTTAGGTACTCTAATTAAAATATCATTTTAATTTTTTTTAATGATTATTTCTTCTAAATCATTCTCATTAATGTCATTGATTAAAAATGGTTTTAAGGATTTATTTATATGGACATGGAAGTTTTAAAATTAAAATTTCTAGAGTGGTATGGGAAACTTTGATTCAAAAATCTATTTTTATCATCTTCTTGATATATAGTGAGAATTTTAAATGTTTTCAAGAAAAAAAGGGATATTTCACTCAAATAGTATTACAGGTTATTTTCATCTATGACAATATCCTTAATTATTCTTGATTGAGGTTGATACAATCTTCCATATTGTATTTAATGAGTTATGTTTGACTATGGATGTTCTATTTTTATACCACTCATGGTTTTTTGTTAAAATAATGACATTTTATATGCTCGTTCTAATACGAATGTTTAGATTATGTTTCAACCTTTTCATATGAGGAATGAATTTGACATAGTAAGTGATAAGTTGATTCTGCTATAGATCCTAGAAGAATCAGTAGGTCTCATTAGAAAAACTAGTGTCTTGGAACAATTCCTTGTTAAAATCTAATTTTCTTTCTTATCATGATTCCTTGACTATGTTGTTATGATGTCTGGCATTATGCAATCCATCATTATGAAGTTTTCTATTGATAGTACATGTGATTATTCGACTAGTATAATATTCATAGGAATACGTAAATGTCACTATTTAATTTATCTTTTCCATATTTTTCTGATGTTTAAGTTTAAATGACGTTTTTTAGTCTTATATATTGCCTTAAATATTTACGCTTATTTATGAAAGTTTCCACTATATTTTTATCCTTACTGAGTATCTATGCTCACCCCATTCAATGTTTAATTTTTCCCAGGATGTGAAAAAGTATATCATAATTTACCTGTAGTAATAGGATAAGGGATATGAGTGTATTCAAAGGGGACAAAATGTATTTTTTCTTTATTTCATTATGTAATGTACCAGTTATGTATGTATCTGGTACTTCCAAGGCTATAAAAACTAATCGGTCTTTTGGGACGTGATCTCTTGTGATCATGCCAATGATATATAATAATGCACCGAATCTGGGTAACTAGAGTTGGGGTGTTACATATGATATTCATTATATGACTAGTGGGACATATGTCTCCCTACAATTCCATAGGTAAAGATATATATCCCATGAGATAGAAATGACTAGAATGGGGAGTGAACCCAGTTCAACATGGGACCTTTTCTACTATAATGGTATTTGGAGTTAACCTTGTCTACTATGATGGTTTTTATAGTGAACCCATTATACTATAATAGCTTCTTAAGTAGTCCATGACTATTATGGAAATAATTTCATATGCTTATGTGCATTCCATAATTCCATGTCTTATGTCGCTGTTATGCTCTCTTGGATCATGTTATTTTATTTTCATACGATTCATGTCTTTTGAAGTGATAATATTTTTTCCATGACTCAATATTTTTATATTTTATGTATAATGTAAGATTTTTATATGTTATTATCATGTTGTCATACTCTTATACTCTAGTATTGTTTATGAATTTGTTTACTCAAAATTACTAAGCATCTGAGATCACCCTTTATTATGTTTTCATTCCCCATGTTATTAAGAAATATTTTAACTCATGATTTTCATTGAAGTGTATATAATGAGATGATCTTTGTGGTATAAATTGAAAATATTTTATGAAATAAGATGATTTTGTATCTGCTATCCAAAGAAACTAAACCAATATGGTCTAATAGTGTGTATTTTTTGGTAAAATAATAAATATTTATCCAAAAAAGATATATTTATATATGATAATCCATGTTCACTACAAAATGGATAGATGGCGGGCTACTGGATTATCATTTCATGGCTGCAATTTTTCCATTACAGGGCCTTCGATTGGCTGGTGGTTTACTATAGTCATAACTACAGAAACTACTCTGGCCTATCTTATGGATTCATGAGCTCTCAAGGTGTCTCCTAGACCTCATTCCTCATACAAATTCAATAAATTTGGGCATTTAATCTCTCTTAATATCATTTTTAATCATAATTCAAAAACAAATCTCTTCACCAAACTCAAAAATTAAAATTCCCTTTGGAGTTATCATAGATTTATAAACAGGTGGTATTATAACATCATTTGAAAGAGAACCTATCTATAATTTTTCCTATAGCTATGGTAGTACCCATCTGGTCACCCATATATCCAAGGACTCCCTTGTTCCAACACTACCCATATCTTTACCAAAAACACTTCAAAGATATAAAATAAAAACACACAACCAATGGATCAATCCATAAATTTCTATTTTCATATTATTATATTTTTGAAAACTCATTCAAATACAATAAGTCTATTTGCATAATTTTCTCAAATACTTTGTGGGATTATTGACTATTTGTTATGAAAAAGAATATAAAATCATTATTTTTAAAACATTTCCCAAAAACCATGTTTAACATGTGTGTAACAACCCCTAATAATTCAATTCAGGAAAACTGAAATCATAAACCAAATGGAACAATCAAGAATAAATGTGTGTCACAGGTAATGTTCTGATATGTAGAGACACCTACATCAAAACTGATTTTATGTCATATACATCAAAACATGCCACACTAATGGAAGAATATGAGTCATCCTTAACCTCAACCACCTGAAACATCATAAAAAACAATAATGAAAACTTTTTTTGGCCACAAATGGATCCTACTGTTATGGTGTTATAAAGAAAAGAGAAGAAAGTGGGATTAGACTGTGGGAACAAGAAGAAATCATAGGTTAAAATGGTTTACCTAGAGAGAAACAACTCAAAATATGAGATATTAACCAAAAGATCAAGGGGAGATGAATATCATAATTGGAGAAGCTCGTACAAATATGGGCTGAAAAAACAGAGGAAGTAGAGTTAAATAAGGTTAGGGAAATTAATTAAATACACCATTTCTAGGTGAAATGTGTAGGTTACAAATTTTGGTCGTACTGTTTTATAAAGTGTGAACAAACTATATAGATCACTCCTTCAAAAAAATAGTTCACATGGTTTCATAAAAGTTCCTATAGCTTTTATAAAATTTTGTGGGGTATATGAGAAATTTAATTTCCCCATTTACACACCCACTCACATGGTTAAGCACGATAAATAAAATTTACACTACAATCATTGGGTGTCACAATGCCCTCCACTATGCCAATTTATTCCCCAAAAATATCCTTAGAGCACTACATGAGAGAATATGTCAGGTTATTTCTTCCTCACTAAATCTCCATGAAACTTTGTCTCGTTGATTTCATGACCATAGTGAAACAACAAATATTCTCATTGAATCATATTTCCATGTAGTACCTTATGCTAGAAAACAATGTTACGCACTAACTACTCAACAAAAGATACATTAAAATCTACCAAAAAATCATCATATTATACTATGTTGGATGCTTCCAATAAATAATTTTTTAGTTATAAAATGTGAAACATGTCATATATAAACATCAATTGGTATGAAATTCTTGTCAGTATTCAAAAACCATAATATTCTTTATTATTTTTAATGGTCTAACATACTGAGGTGCTGACTTTCCCTGCTTGCTGAATCGATGTTATCCAAGTTTAGGAGAGACTCAATGAATAAATTGACCACCCATGTAGAACCC
Organism: Viscum album; assembly: GCA_963277665.1. NCBI lineage: Eukaryota > Viridiplantae > Streptophyta > Magnoliopsida > Santalales > Viscaceae > Viscum > Viscum album. The sequence goes on along the minus strand of OY728133.1, from coordinate 1,043,121,551 downwards.
CAATGGTCACTGGTGATGATAAGTATAACATTTCTATTTACTTTAGATTATATCCTTCCTTTTCTGAATCATTTTAACTTTACTAGTCTTCTTGAAAGAAATTCATAGTATCAATAGAAAGTGCTCAACCAATTCTACAAAAAAAAGTGTTACAAAAATTATTGAACATAAAAGTATTCAAAGGGGTTTATTTCTATCATATACTATAAATTTTTTTATTGGAAAACATTGGTAATAAAAAATTTATCTCCCAATATCCACAAAAATCAAGAACACAATAATAATGTATACCCTCTATAACCTGAATAATATTTTTTATTTTTTTGTTGATCTGGGGATGGTAGGTAGTGAACCATTTTTATTGATATCTCATTAGTTACTGAGTAAATTTTCATAATAAAAAAGTGAAAATAGATTTATAATTATAAGTAATGGTTTAGCTGACTTTTTTCTTCTTCAAAATATCTTATATATACTTAAATCCATGATCTTACACCTTGGTTGATTAATTAATTAAAATTAAATGGGTTTATTTTATCCGGTGATTGAAAATCACCCAAATACCATCCCTTCCACTAGAATATCTAAGAAATTAGATGAATATAACCATAGATATATCATCCCTATTTAACACAAGAACATGAGAAGTTTTTAATTTCCCTGATAGATTCTGATGATTACCTTTTATCCTTTGGTTTGTAAATAATTAAGATAAAAATAAAAATGGATTGTTTTATATTAGGACACTTATATCACTATTTTATATTGTAATTAAACTTTTAAACCTCTAAACATTCTACTAAATTGGATTGTTTTCCACCCAATATAACCTTCTACTTAAAATTAAAAGTAAACACTATCCCCTAACAAAAATAAATATTAAAAACAATGATCCCAAGGGAAATCAATTAAGGACTCACAATAATTTAAATCTCTACTAAATCAGTATAAATTGGGACCCTCATGCTACCTAATCTAGGTCCCCGCATTAAGATAGGGCATGATTCATAATCAAGTAAACAAACCCCTCTCAAGATCCTCATGAACAATCACATGAATCCCAGTGAATTGGACCATAATATGGAATTCCTCTATAGACTCTTTCATAACATGATTCAATAACTTTCTAATCAAATAATCTATTATTTTATTAACTATACCAAATTTGTAAAATAGGATGAAATCAATTTTATATAAGTACTCTACCCATCATATATTTCTCATGTTAATTTATGAAAGAGTGAAGATATACTTCATACTCTTATTATCATAGTATATGGTAAATTTTTATATAGATAAGTAATAATTCCACATAGTTGGATACTTAATCCAAACTAATAAATCCACTTCATGAGTGTGGTAGTTATTCTCATAAGGGATAAAATATTGAGATCCATATGCCACCACATGGTAAGGATACATCATAACATACCTTATCATCAAGTATAAAGCATTAAAATACATAGCATAACCCTTTTATAGATTGGTAAGAATAATAACTGGATTTGAGACCAATATAAACATTAAATCATTGAAATATTTCAAACATTTATCACTCCATTAAGATGTCACACCCTTATGAGTTAAATATTTAAAAATAGAATATAGTATTGATATATTCATAATGAAACATCAATAATATCCTACCTGGCCTAAGAGGTTTCTAATATCAAACACAATATTGTGTTTCTTACAAGAAACTTCTATCTAAATCTACTTAGTATCAATAAAGACACCCTTTTCTGATTTCAAATGAGGATGGAGTTCCACTTTCTGAATCAAAAACTAGAACTAATAATGATTTCTATAGATGTTGTGGCCTATTAAATCCCATAAAACAATACCTAGAATTTATTTATAGTCTTCATGGTTATTGTAATAAACCCATATATCCTCTAGAAATAACACAACAAATTATTTGAGATACCAATGGATGTTTCATCTCATTGGGGACATGAATACCACCAAACAATTCATAAGAAAAAGATGTTAAACTACATACTCTAAATTTTTATACTGGATTCTGAATATGTAATTAGTTTTTCTACTTCATTAGCCCATAGTAGGTGATACCATGATCATAGATCAATCTTTGAAAACTATTTTTCTCCCTGAAGCTAATCCAACATATTATCATTGTGAGGTAAGGTAAATTTTTTCTTAATGGTAACTATCTTAAGAATTTGATAATTAAAAAAATATTAGTTCATAAATATTATTTCATGCTGAAATGAACCATTGATTCCCATGGGTACTCAGTGGAGTGAATAAAATTTTTAACCATGATATCCTACAACTGAATATTAAATTCCATCAACTCACTAGGATCCATATGATAGGATAGAGGGGAGATTGAACTAGTCTATGGGAGATTATCAATGGTAAAATTCACTTACCAATATGGTGTAAACCTAGATAAACCATTTCATAATTACTCATGATACCATATTCCACTTACATAATCTGACCATCTAAACCCTGATTAGTGGCATCAGGAAACATTCATGATATCTTACCTAGAAATGACTCTAACACTAGAATTACAAGTCATTAACAAATTGTAATTAGTTCCCAATCACCATAAAAACATGATTTATCCCATTGGGAATAAGAAACACAGAATCGTGGTGGTAACATTAGACCTGATCTTTAACTCTCAGTATATAATGAATACCCAAAATCATGTCAAAAACATCATGTTCCATCTCTATGAAATCCTAAACAACTAAAACAATTATGTTATACTCTAAAAACTTGAAACCAATCTCACCAAACCTTCCGAAGGGAGTGGAAAGTTCTATTACATAACTTTTAAACTCTATCCACATTCAAAATGATTTAATCAAATTAAATGAAATGAATTAATTAGATGCACTATAAAAAATATAGATTGATCTATTTGAGAAGAAATAAACCCCATACCTATAATAGTGAATGGATTAATATTTAACTCCACTAGAGCATGATATTTTAGATACAATATCCTTGATTTAGACCTGAACTAATTTTTTCCAAAGGATGGGTGTCTTTATTCACCTAAGTGTGATACCCCACTCACATTAAGGCGTTATACTACACCCATAAGCCGTGGGTATGAAAATAATCAACCATGATTCCTTGATAATAGAACATGAAATATTTATAGAGGTATTCTAGTCACCCACACTATTTTCAAGTCCTTAAGGCCTCATGGAAGACCTTATTGTTATTCCATGACTTCCCACACTAATATCATGATACTGAATTTCACCATAATGGATATTCAAAAGATAAGTTGTTCAATTGAACACCTTCATTTCTACCCAGATGAGACTCATCCCCCATCCTCTATTGACCTAAATAAGCACTCAAAATACCTAATTTCATAATAATAATACCATTTATATGAGTCATGTAGGCTATGTCTATCCTTGGTCAACTCTTCCTTATCTAACTTGAAATAGGTGAGTAGAAAGAGAAGGATGATCCTCAAATTAATCACGTACCTTAACCCCATATCAGAATATCAACATATTAGATAATATTTATTGAGAAGCACCTAATACAGGTGATCCAATTTAGAAAACCAAGTGGAGTACTCTTTCTCAATATTTTCCAACTTCTCGAGCATCATAAACTCTTTATCTTCAATAATCTCAAATTTTATAGATAAATTTATTGTTTAATAATGCAATTTAACTTTGGACAAGGAATGAAATTATTGAGTATATAAATGACAATAAAGTCACACAACATCTGACTAAGACCTTCTAGAACATAATTGGTGAACCAAACATTATATGTATCAAGGGACTCAGTGAACTAAGTGACACACTCAATCTAATCTAGTCATTCTTCTTTTCCTTGAGGACCTCAATCACCTTGAAATGATGGTGGATTTTAATTTTAACCTCTTATGAATGATCCCTCAAACATGTTATTCTATGCCTTTTTGGGAGATTAGATTAGGTGTTATTCTCTATGGATTCAATCATTTTATTTTTATGGTCTCATCTCATAGACATACTCTATAAAAAACTAAACATTAACTCCATAAAAACTAATTCATACAAAGTGGAACATCAATTAAATAACAAAAGTCCATAAAAAATTATCTTTATTAAGGGAAAATAAAAATTATATTCCTTTTAAAGTCCAAATAAGTTAAATAATTAAAATTTGAGGCATTTTACCACTCTACTGGTGTTATCGCATGATTTAGAAAACTAGGAACCAACCGTGAAAGTGAAACCGGAAGAGTTTCATATATTGTTGTATGGGTTCCACATGATTGCTACTAATTGTGGACCTCTTATTTTCTTCAATGTTTAACACTAAAAATAATTTTTTATCAAAAATTATCATTATTAACTCTGAAAACCAATAACCATCAGTAAACATCATCTAATCTAATTAAAATAATTCAAAATTAGATTTAAATCCAAGAAACAACTATTGGCCACACCTGGTAGCTCAATGTTTAACACAAAGAAGAGTTGCACATGCACTCCTCTAAACATACCTCCTAAGCACTGAATGTCCTATATCCATTATATCATTCCCTCAACATAACATGAGTGGATGAGATATCATTTTTTAATAAACTAGTTTGGTCAACCTATCACATCACCCAGGAAATCCTATTACATGGCCCAAGTAACATAACTGGTCTCCATGGGTAGAGAACTTGTGATAGATATTCACGAGTGAAAAAGAGAGAATGGTTTTACCCTTGTAATACAGTAATAAGACCTCATAGATTCCACTAATAATATTGAATGACCTCTCTTTGTGAAATATTCTCATGTCATCAGGTAAAAAATATGAAATAATATAAAATAAATATATCAATGAAACATGACTGAAAATATATCACATCTTCCATAAAGAATAATAAGAAAAGAAAAATGAAACTATTAGTATATATATGAAAACATTCTCAAAATATATCTAATGATAGTTAGGTCAATTAATTCAAAATTGAAAAATATAAAAGGTAATGATTCAGATAATTATTGGTCAACCCATGTTCTTGTGGCTTTAGGCCACTAACAAAAGCTACAATGGAACACAATAATACATAAAGTGACCCCACTATTTGAAGTTGTGTATTTTCCCTTTCTTAGGTCATATGAACTAAAATCTCCATGCACACAAATGCATATGTGGGATGTGATTCAAATCCCTATTAATGACCACTAGGAATATATATAACATTTTTAACAATAAAACCTCTTAAAATATTTTTTGGAAACTATTTTTATATATATTCCCATTCTGAAAGTATTTAACAAAAAAACTGGGTTTTATAAAGAACATCCACTCACACTATTCGGAAGAGAAATTCATTCCTGAACATAAAATAGGGTAATTTGAAATAATATCATAATCATTATAGCACAATAGTGGGTATATTCATTAAGAATGATATCAAGAATGATATATTGAATATGGATAATCTTAAAAATATGTGTATAAAAGGTAATTGGGACTAGATCAGGGAAAAATTAGTAGGACTATGATCTTGCACAAATAGTATGACTTGGTTCTCTCATGGAATTGCAATAAATGTCCCCTAACAAGAATCCTTACTCTATCTAGGGAATCACTAATCTAGTCACCCACCTACCCAAGGTATCCCATGTTCCCACACTACCAGTATTCATATTAAAAACACATCTAATTTAAAACAAATTAATGCACACAACCAAGATACTATTTCATGGAATCCAATTTTCATTTTAAATACACATTGATGACTTATTCAGAGAAAAGTGTTCTCTTTTAATCATTTTTTAAACACTTCTAGTACGCATAAAGAGTATTATCTATGAAAAAATATTGAAAAATAATTTTCCATAATAAACAAATAACCATGGTTAAAACATGTATAACATCCCTCGATAAAAAAAATCAATCATACTAATCTCATAAAATAAAATTAAACTCTAAAAATAATTGTTATACAAAGGATAATTCCATAAATTTAGAGAGACTTACCTCAAAATTTATTGAATATTTTCACCTTCACAAAATAACATAAGTGGGGAAGAGAGGGATCCTCACCAACCTAAATTACAATAAATATCATCACAATCCTGACTTAAACCCATGTTTTATCCACAAATAGTTCCCAAATTCAGGTTTCCATGATGAAAGTAGAAGAACATCAAATTAAAAGGAGAAAAGAGCAGGAAATCATTGGGAAACAATGTTTAACATGACTATACCCCCCAAAATTAGACTAAATTCACCTAAGGAGAAAGGGGAGAGGTGTCTCTCTACTAGAGAATCTCATTTGAATTAGGGTGAGGAAAGGGGGAATAAGAGTTAAAAATGTGGTGATAAATCATGTAAATTTTCTATTTTTAAGTGACATGGGTGGGCCACATGGTTTGGATCCATGGTTTTTTAATCTATGCTCCAATAGTGGGACGCAATCCCTCCTCAAAAAATTGTTTTAATGATTTCTTATTTAGGAAAAAAATGTTTGAAAAATAATGTCGAGACAATGTAAAAAAATAGTATCCACTCAAAAATCCCTCTTAGGCTATTAGTCACATTGTTACTGTCAACCATATTCTTACCATGTGCACTTGTTTTTTTTTGAAAATTTCAAAATTTAAACCTATAACTCCCAAGAACTCCAAATCTAATTAGAAATAAACAAAAATCAAAATAAATATTACCAATGACCTAGTGGGTTTCATAATCAAAACTATGAAAATGACCTCAGATCATTATGAAATCAGAGGAAAATAGATGTATGTTTATTATTGAAATATTTGAACTGACTCCATGTCAATATGAGTTGTGTTTTGTTCATGATGACTGATGAGAGTTTTTTAGTGTTTCAAAATTTTAAATAATTTATTTAATAGTCACATCCATATAAAATGACCATAAAATGAGGTTAAATCCTTGGGAAACTATTGTTGAATCATTTTTTGTTATATTAGAATAGAAAAAACATCTATGAGATGTGTAGTGTGTTTAAAATGACTCAAAAATTAGTTTTTAATTGTATGAATATATTTAAACACATATATTATGAGGTTAAAACCAAGAAAACGAAATTTGACACTCATAAAATCATATTAAAACAATATTGTATTTATTTTTCAAATATAGGAGTTGAAATCCCCTCAATCATATATTTTTTTAGGATGACTAAAAATTGTTTTTGTGTTTTGAAAATCTAATACACATTTTTAATAATCAAAACCATAAAAGACAACCTCGTAATAAAATAAAATTATATATAAACTATCATAGAATTATTTTTTACACATATAAATAGACATTATTTCATCCAGATATGTGATGTGCTCTGAATTACGGAATAAGTAGATTTGAAGGATATAAAAGTCATTAAAGACATTAATCAATGGATAAAATACAAGAAAACAAGTTTGAATTACCATAAAATCATAGATAATATACTTTATATTTATTTTTAAAATATAGGACCCAATTCCTTGTTGATATTATTTAAATTTTTCTAATAATGACAGAAAGAATAATTTAGGTGTTTTAAAACTCTAAAAACATGTGTGTAATAGTCAAACCAATATAATTGTCCTTGGAAGGATGTAAAATCATATAGAATCTATGTATAATTATTTTTGTTATTAGTATAATAAATATTAATATGATGTATTGTGTGCTCAGAATGACTAAATAATAAATTTTTAAAGATATTGAAGTCTTTAAAACATGTTCCAAGGTGTCGAAGACAAGTAAAAAACCATTGGATATAGTGAAAACATAATAAAATAGCCAAAGAATAAATTTTTATATGTAATAAAATACATCATATCAGTCCTTTTTTTAGTTTTCACATGATGACTAAAAATGCATTTTTAATATTTTAAAACACTAAAACATGTTTATAGCTATCAAAACCAAAAAATTACCTTATTTGTATTTCAAATAATTGGCCAATGGTCTATGATTTATTTTTAAACTTTTAAAATATATTTCTCATAAATATAACATTCGATATTTTTATATTTAATTGATTATCAATTTTTAATGATATCATAGTTTTTAAAAATGTGCAAAAAGTATTTAAAAAAATGAAAAAAACTTCAAATCATTGTGAAATTGTATAAAAAACATTATAGAATGATTTATTAAATGTAGGATATGACACCACATCAATCCCTGTTCTTTTTTTCTTGAGATAATTTGAAACTCGTTTATACTATTTTTAAATTATAAAACATGCATGTAAGTGTCAAAACCATATGAAATGACCTTAGAATAAATTGAAATCATACAAAATATTCCACCAAATTATACGTGTCATGTTTGAGTAGAAAAATAATCGATTCAAAATGTGGTGTGATTTAATTAATGAATAATTAGTTTTTAACGATATAAAAATCTTTAAAAACCTATGGTTCAGGGTCAAAATATGGAAAATTACCTTGTAATTCATGTAAATCCTAGAAAAAAATGGTAGACTGATTTTTGAAATATAAGAATTGGAACTATGTCAACCTATGTTGTGGTTTTATCTAGATATCATAAAATGAATTATTTTTGTTTCATAAAGCTCTAATATATCTCTGTAATAGTCAAACCATAGTAAAAAAACATTTTATAGATATGAAATCATAGTAAAACTTTTATTGAATTTTTATTTGACACGAAAATGAGATTAAACATTAATCATGAGTTTGATATGCTTGAAATGACTAAATAATCCATTTTTATATATATCAAAGTCAATAAAAATATTATTCATGAGGTATAAACCAAAAACATGAAATGGAATTTACATAAAATCATAGTAAAGTGACTTTACATTTACTTTTTAAACATAGGAACTGACAACATGTAAATATGGGTGATAATTATCACAGGATGACCAAAATCATATTTTATTATTTAAAAACTATTAAAAAAGAGTGTAATGGTAAAACCATATAAAATTACCATAAATTAGATTGAATGATAATAAAAATTTATTTACATTATTTTTGATGTCTACGAGAATATGGGTCATAAATCTAACATGTGATGTGCTCAGAATGACTAAATAGTTAGTTTTTAAATATATCGTAGTATTAAAAAACATTTGAAATATGTATAAAACTATTAAAATAAACTCTTATTGGTGTAATATAATAGTACCAATACCACTTGTTATTTTTTCAAATTTAGGAATCAATGTCCCCTCAATCAGATTTTTTGTTTTCTGAGGATGATCGGAAACTCAATTTTGGTGTTTCAATTCACTAAAACGTACATGAAGCTATCAAAAACAAGAAAAATACTATAGATAGATGTGAAATAATTTAATAATATATCTTTTAATTATTTTTTAAATTTCAGAATCAAAAAATTGTTAATCTGATATGTGGTGTTCTTAGAATGGCACAGTAAGTAGTTTTAAATATATCAAAGCCTTTAAAATAATGCACTACAAATTCAAAACCAGGAAAATTCCCTTAGGTCAAAATGAAATCATAATAAAAGTATTGTAGACTAATTATTCAAATTTAGGAACTATAACTATGATAATATGAGTTCAATTTTTATCATCATGATCGAAAGTCCATTTTCAGAATTTAAATTTTTTAAAACATGCATGTAAGGGAAAAAAATAAAAATGACCTGGTAATCATGTGATATCACAAGAAAACTATAATTGAAAAAAAATTATTAGTAGAATAAACATCAATCCAATATTTTATGTTCTCAATAACACTAAATCAATTGTTTTTAACGATATAAAATTCTTTAAAAACATGAATCATGGGGTTAAAACTAAGAATACAAACATAATTGTCTGTGAGATAAAATTAAGTAAACTATATTTTTTACATGTAGGAACTAATTCCATAAATGACTTTAGATTGACATTGAATAATAGAAAAACTATCGCTGAATTATTTGTGATGTGAATGAGTAGGAGACATTTCAATATTACGTGTGGTGTGCATGGAACTACTAATTAACCAGTTATAGATTAAAAATGATTAAAAATAAGTAATAGGTTGAACAATGTTTGATCAAATACTATTTTCTATTGTATGTTTTATGAAAAATAAAATAGTGGGTTATAATTATAGTTTTTTCTTATTTTTTAAATGTGATAACGTTTACTTTTATTTTATAATATTTTCAGTTATGAGATGATTGGTATAAATCTTGGAAAATGAATTGGTGAAGCTAGTTTCAATATTATAAAATTATGTATGGTTTATATATATGTTAAATTTCATAAATATGGACGTTTTTTATTTTTTTAAATATCTATTGCAAAAGTGTATTAAATATAAATTTTAATGAAAATTTATAAACATCTATATAAATTATTTTTTTTCATATATATTTTATATATCAATGGGTCAAAAGTGACCACCATATAGTGGTAGTTGTTCATCCACTAAAGGCCATTTGATACAAATTTTGGTGGTCTCAAATGGTCTTTTTGTAGTAGTGGAAGGGTCCAAATCCGAATTTTTTTAACAAATATACATTCAAACCCAAACCTGAACTCATTTCATAAAAAAAATAAACACCCCAAAACTAACGTAAATAAAAAATTAAATATTTTTTAAAATATGAACCCATTTATAACCATTATAATTTTTTATTTTTTATTTTTTTAATGTTTTTAGTCTGAATATAATATTTTTATAAAATTTCTGAAAATTTTAAAACATTTATTTATATTACAATATTTGTACTTGGGATACATTAAAATATATACACAAATATAAACTTATGTTAGATAGGTAACATTAATAATGCCATCCCTATGCAGTTGGTAAACAATAAATTGAAGGTTTGTAAAATTTAATAATGTTTATCCAATCAAAAATTAAAAATTAAAAATTAAAACACCATATTAATATTATGATATTATTATAATTATTTATTTTTTTAATAAAAATATGTTGGTTGATATCAAGAGTACCCAATTTTTGGCCTCCTCTCACTTTATCTTTCATATAAAACTCTAGGCCCTTTAAATAACCTTATTTTCACTAAAGAGAAGATTAAAATGAGACAATAGTGGAGGAAATTTTCCATTGAATTATATTTTCAACAACTTTTTAATTAAATTATTCTAGGATTGTTATTTCATACCTCATTTTTTATCCTTTTCGATGTAATTTGGGAGGTTGGAGTATGTTTCATTTGTTTTCAGTTTTATTTAATTAGGAAAACTGGGAATCATGTTGCTTTTTTGTGTACATTATAGCCTCTTCTAATATTTATATTAGGATATAAAGTGTTCCTCTTTCTATTAGTTATCTAGTATTCTGGAATATATATTATTAATATATTGAAAGTATTTTTATAAAAAACAAATGTTTTATTAACAATTTTTAATGAACTAAAATCAATATATATGTATATATATATATCCTAACTTAGGATACATTTATATAAATTAAGATTAAATTTTTTTCGTAAATATTATTAGAAATATTATATATAGAGTAATAAAAAAATTAAATTTTAAATTTTCAATAAATGGGTTCAATATTCAAATGAATATTAAATTTGTTTTCTTGGTTCACAGAGAGGTAATGGTTTCCATTATGAAGCAAGTTCATTTTTTTGTTTTAATTTACATTTTTAAAGTAATTTGGATTTAAGAACATCTATTTTCATAGTTACTTATCAATTATCAACATAACATGAAACCACACCCGCACACAAAAATATATATATAAATTTTAATATTGAATTTATAAATTTTGTAATGTTTCATTACAATGTATACAATATTTATTATAAAATAAAAAAATTAAAAATTAATTTAAATAAATATATTTGTAATTGGGATACGTTATATAATATGAAGAAAAAATAAACCTATTTATTTTTAGGGAACCATTTTCAACATCATCCCAATACAGGTGGAAAGTAATAATTTGATGGTATTTCAAATTTAATCATACTTTTTAGTAAAAAAATAATAAATAAAAAATGAGTAAAAAAATGAAATTTGTGATATTATTATTGTTATTATTGATTAATAAAAAACATTTTTTTGGTCAATATCACAGGAAACCAATTATTATTAGGGGTACATAACTTGATAAATTAAGGTAGTATAGGGAAATCCCACTTGGATCGGTCCTATAAATATGTAGTCCATTTTGGCCCACATTTAATTAAGGATCCAAAAATGCGTTTCGTTCATTATTTAGTGAAACCATACTAGTCTTCGATCAAGGATTCATATGTAATCAAGTGGGTAATTTTTTTAAAAAAAACAAAAAAATAAATGTTAAGGAATATTAAATTTTTTAATCTTTATTGATATGAGATAATTATCTATTTATATATATATATAGACATTTGAGTCATATACTAAATATATATGTTTTTGTGTGTGTATTTTAAAAAAAATTACTATATCAAGTTGAAATAATATTAAAAACTGTAGTTTGGTCCTTATATTTTGAGGATGGTTCACATAATTCAATTGATTTATTTTCAATTATCCATTTATACTCATTTAAAATAAAGTAAATATTTTTATTTTCTATCTTTCCTAATAAATTCGAGTTGACTAGCCTAGCCTGTGGACCCACGGCCCTTCAACTTTGTTTTTTAAGATGGATTTTTTTGGAAAAAAGTTATTAAAATGGGTTTATATTAAAAATATGATAATGGGTTTGAGAATAATTAAATTAATGTATGCACTTTTTATGAATATGTGATGATCATTTACACATTGTTTATAATTATTTTAATAAATGTTTGAAATCCCCTCAGGAATTCATTAAAATAATAATTGATGATTTCCATTTAAAATTTATATATTTATATATATATCAACCATGAAAATAATAAAGTCTAAAAAATCAGTATCAATAATTATCAAAAAATAATTTTTTGTAACTATATATATTTCATTATAATTTTATTTAGATGTAAATAAATAATAATTAGTTTTAATTAAGAATAATTACTAAAACTATAATTAATAATATTTACTGATAGTGGATTAATGGAGTTGGTCTAACTCGTGAGATCTATTTTTATATTATTATATGGTGATTCATTAATTTTAATGGATTTTATGAGAGATATTGTTTTTGACTTTGAACTCTTGATCAATAGGTCAACTACGGAGTCTTGGAAATTGGATTCTTTCTTGAATCTAGATTGACGTCCAGATGTTCTTAATGACCACAAGGGTTTCTCTAAGACATATGGAATTTCATTTACCTCCTTTAATGATAGGTCTTCATAGATTATCAAGATGATGTGAATCACAACTCATGTTTTATCCTCCTCTAGTGTTATATTAGAGAGTCTTGATATTTTCTTTCAATCCATTATTACACTAGTTTCTTTAGTTAAAGTTATTAAATCATAGAAGGTCAATTATTTGGTCACCCTTTTAGCTTCATTTTTTGATTTCACTTATTGTAAATGTATTTCCCCTGAATATGTATTTTTCTATAACTTCTTTCCTACTGAATAAATTAAAGATAAATCATAGAGTACTGGTTTGTTCAATTTGAAACCAGGTATCCTTAGATGTCAATAATAGACTTTACATTTTAATTTTCATCACTATAAATAAAATTTAATGAATTTTTATTCCAAAATACCTCACCTAAATTAAGTTTTATAAAATCCTGAAGTTTTATAAGACATATTGTATTTTAATTTGAATGGACAATTAAAATGAATCTTTCATTTTTGGTCAGTTTGTGAGGGTTTTGGTTTATATTGATCTTATCTATACTATAAATGATAGAGTTGTTTTTAAAACCTTCAAGATTTAGTTACTCTTAGGATCAAATATGATTGGTTTCCTCTCTTTTTTTAATATTGATACCATTGGTAAGAAAAATAATGATTTTTCATAATAGAATTAGTTGTTCTAATTTCCATTGAAAGGGGTTGATCATATCCAATGTAAAATAATTAATGCCTAAGGGACTTGTTTTTCAACGGTATTTCCCTTCACAAGATTCTGGTAGGAGGGGTTCAAAATCTAGAAACCAAGTTTTAGTAGTAAATCATGATTGAAGTTGTTATTATTAATGTGAGCTTCGATTCACGACTTGAACTTCTATTCTAGACCAAATGGGTTTCAATATGAAATTCAATGGTTCTTCTAAGAAATGATTTGTGGAATTAATTCCTGCTTCATGGGGTGAGTATGTTTTTATTCTTTATGAATGGTTCTACTTAACTATCTCCTGATACATAACCCATAGAATTCACAATGGAAACTACACATTCAAACTGTAAAACTGGTGTTTCTTATATTGTTAATAAGTTGGAGATCCCCCGTCAGTTTTTAATGATTTCAAATCACCTCACTCAATCACTAGGTGACCATGATATATTTTTTTAAGTACACTAAATCCCCTACTTTAAGATTCAACTATCATATTCTAGATATTGATTCATGGTCATTTTAGGTGAGTTTTTCTTAAATTGATTTTATTTCTCTTTTGTTCTTATTTTTCAATATTATGGTGTGTTTTTATCATTGTTTATCATTTTTTATACCAATAAATGATATATGGATCTTTTTGGGCTAGTTTCTTATGGATCTTTTTGGGCTAGTTTCTTATGGATCTATTCTTTCACAATGATGTGGTGTTGGATTTTTTCACTTGGTGTTCCTTTATTTCTTGGATAATGTTGAGATATTCATGTTGTTGTTGGGAATCTATCATCTCTATCATTATTTAATGTGAATGTGTGAGATTATCATTATTTGATACATTATTTTGATGATTTTTTCCCTTAAAAAACAATAATCCAAGATCAAAAATAGAATTTTTTGTTGTTTTGGGTAATCTGATAACTTTTGGTTCTATTCATTTTGAAACCTCATTTTTTCTATGATTTTTTTTATCATTTTATTAATGTAATTTTTATAATTAAAATGGGTGTTTTACTAGAAATATAATAAATAATTTATATATGTATTAATAACTATGATTTTATTCAAGGAAGAGGAATGTTAATTTGATATATCTTCTTCTATATTTTAGGGTGGATATTAAATTCATTCTATACATGTTTTTATATTATTCATGTATTTTAATTTCTAATAAGTTACATGCCACATTTTTTTGAAGACCGATGTATACTAAACCAATTAATTAAATATATTCATTAAAATGGTTGTTTGATAAAGATAAATTATATGGTGATGATTAAGCCTATTATTATAGTGGAAGTTTCATATGCCTTTGTTGCTATAGAATTAGTTCATTTTTCTTATGAATAGATAATTTATTTAAAATGTATGTGTGGTGCAGGAAATTTTATATCCTTTATTTTTTTATTTAATAAAATTACATTATTTATTTTATTGATGATAAATAGGATGATATATTGAATCTATTTGATTGGTGTTTGTTTTAATATATTGAGAATCCATGGATGAGAAATGGGTTGTGAACCCAGGGTGTAGTAATGGTTGATTCCAATGATGTTAGGACTGTTGATGTTTTTAATAATGGTGTATGCCATGAGGGATATATGAATGAGGTCAAGAATGGATTTCTCATTTATGATTTTTTTTACGTGTTTATTTCTATATGTCTTGTTAGATAGATGTAATTTGTTGGTTTCTTTCTGATTAACATAGTTATAAACTTTTCATGATGTGAGTGTTAGGTCCACAAAGCTAGATACCTTGAGAAGGGTGTTAATAAACGTATGAAAATTTAAAACAACTACCTCTTATGATCTTGTTTTATTGTAAGACAAAACTCTTTTCTATCACTCTCATTCTCATTGCAGAGTATGAATGAATATTAAAGCTTGAACAAGGCACAACATTTTTACTTGTTTCACCATCACTTTGCTACATACAAGGAGCATACACTGGTGACGTGTCGATGTACCAAATAAACTATAAGCGCACTATTGTTTACATGCTTGAGGGAGGACACGCTATCCCTTCTGGTTTACAACCATTCACAATTTGAGAACTCACAGCTCTCTCAAATTAAGTGAGCTCACTTCTTCATCAGATGATCCACTCAGAGTTTATAGACATGTAGGTCTCTTCATTATCACAAATAAATTCATCTTCATCTCTATATAGATGCTCTATTGAAGTTCCACTTTCATCCACTAATGAATAAAAATTTACCATGGGTGTACCAGGAAATCTTCCAACCTTCTCCCAACCATATAATGACTAGCACACTTATCTATACCTTCCACATGAGTGTCACCATACTACTTGAACGACACTCCCTTCTTCAACTCAAAACTTGGGCGACTCACACCCTTTTACGCCCAAATAATTATACGTGCACAAATATCAACTAGTGTGATACTTCAAGCCTGGAACAAAAATGTTTCTAGACCACCTACGTGTCACTCCCTTCTCCGACTCCAAACATGAGTGACTCAAACTCTTTTATTCCCAAACCAGTATTGGCATGTGACTATCAATTGGCACACAACTTCTGTATTTTTGTATACTTGTGTGGCCAAACCACCACTAGTGTGCCAAAACCACCTGCACGACTGGATCTCTAATTTTCCCTAAGTTTTATGATTCTCTATAAAAAATGAGGAGGGGTAGCCCTCTATTTATTGTTATTTTAAGTACCCTGAGCGCCGGTGCGCAAGTCACCTCTCGGCGTGCAAGTTCAGCCACCCTAGTCTCTATCGCCCTTGTCACTTGCACGGACAAACCAAAACATGGGCCCCCCACTTTCCTTTACCATATTTTTCTATTCTAATTTTGAAAAACATATGGTGTGCAGCTTTACATGCTTTCATGACACTAGCCTGCAAGTCCCTTTTCCAAAAATAAATTTCTCCATTTGTCGATTTTGAGGCCCAAAAATCTGGAAAACACTAAAAAATTGTGCCACCTTGTATCTTCTATTTTTGTACCACCTCTAGATCATCCATTCCTTTTTCAATGTTCATCATTCAATCATTATTTGTGAAAAAAATCCCTTGAACTCAAAAAATCACCATGTAAACACCATTTTTCAACAAATTTGTACATCATGGTCTGCTTTGTCAACAAACACAACATGGAGGCCCGCTTTGTCAACAAACACAGTCAACACAAAAATGCTTCAATGATACCTTGAGGAATTTTTTCCCAATATTTTGTAATTATTTTTTGGTATATTAGGTTGAGTCAAAGAGTAAAAATAAAAAATTAATTTATTCATAAAAGAATAAATAATTAACATGTGGGGTGGGTTTTTGTTAATAGTAGAAAATTTTATTGACTTATATCACATTAATGGAAACCATGGGTTGGCTGACTAGGATACTCAAAGGGAATGGGTATAAAATAGAGTGTTTATAATGTGTTTTTATAAATATATTTATTGTTAATAAAAGGGATAAACTATATTTAATGATGATTACATACATGGGAATGTAATGAAGTAAATTATTAGTGTTTTCAACACTTTTCATTAGAATATTAAAATGTCAATCTTGAAAAATTGAAATGTTAATCAATTTATTTTTAATTAATTAAGTAATAAGTAACTCTAATTCATGTGCTTTTTTTATAAATATTCTTCAGTATTGGTTTTCAAGGGTTTTATTTGATGACAGTGGTGGATGATTCTATACCATTGTAGTTTACTTAGTATGGTCTTTTCATAACTATATTTATATTTTATGATTTTATACACATACCCACCAATTTTAGTAGGTAAACCAATACCAAAAGGCTTTCAAGACTTATCCAGTATATTGGATTATTCATCGGAGTGGATACTGAAGAGGGGGGTGAATTGAGTTCCAATTAAAATTTCTGTTAAAACCTTTTAGGATTAAAATCCCCCAAATTAAAACGGCCCAGTTAATTAAGGTAGTAGAGATATAAGTGACTTATTGTTCAACAAGTTTCTCAAAGGTTGATTACTCCTCAGTTGGATCAGTATGAGAACTAATTCCACTTTTGAAACAAGTTTACTAAACGAATCACATATACACACTAACCAGAACTAACTATCAGAGTGAACGTAAAAATAATTTTTTGTCTTTTCTATTATAAGAACAATGGATAAATGTAAAACAGAGTAATGAAAAGATGGACAAAACTATTTAAACAAGTGGTTCAATCTTAAGTCAAGACCTAGTCCTCTCAACTTGGTTATCACCTTCCACCAATAAATTATATTAAAAAGTGATACACAACCTCTATCGGTCTTTACAACAGTTTTCACAAACTATCCAAGATTTTCAACCTCTACCAAAGTTATACGTGGGAAAAAAACTACCAAGCTACACTAGTCTTCTTCCACAGTTATGCCTGGGAAACAAATGTAAAGAGAGTTTGGTATGGGGATTTTCAATATCCCTAAGTTCTAGCACAAGATTCAGTGTGTGTAACACAAACACACTGCTCACAAATGTAAAATACTTAAAACACAATGGAGATAGAGATATTTGAAAGAAGTGTAGAAAGCTCTATATTTTTGCAGATCAGCTTTATACTCGTTGGAATGAAGGAAATGATGTTTTGGTCCTTCTCTACAAGTTACCTCCAAAACAGTTTGTCAAAACTTCTAGGTTATGACTTCCAGATGTAGAGATGATCAGTTCTTTGGGTTTAAAGCTCTTTGTAGCACACCACTACAACTTTAAAAATGTTATTTCAATAGGTCTTTGTGAAGCTCTCTGTTATTTATAATACATGATCGAGTGTTCTTCTTATTTCTTGTAATTTTTGTTGTGTATGTGTCTCTATTATGTATATTATGTGTGTTCTGTATATATGTTTATGTATGTCTCTACTCGTATATATATATATACACTTTTCTAGCTCAACTTTTTCTCATTTGGTTCAACAGGGGCCGACAAGAGAAATGTTTCAACCACGTGTGGTCTTCCTCATACATCGTAATGTTTCCTGATATTCCTACAAACATCATTAAATAATGTCAGGTGCATTAATATTTCCAGACATGACTGTTATAATAATAATAATAATACTGGTAAAGAAAATAATAGAAAATCATTAGATTGGTAGCAGATGCATGTCACACGGTAGACTTAAATGCTAGTCTCTCAAACTGTGAACATCATTAGTAGGATATTCAACTATGAGATTCATCAGCAGTCTATTCAACTATGATATTCAATGATAGTTCTGTAACATCATACTATTTCAACAGTTACCTTTCCATCGGTAGACTTATCTCAACAGGTAATTTTCTTAACAGTGGAATATGTCCATCAGTAGACTTTAAACAATAGTCGACTATCTTCACAGTAGGTGTTTTCTAACGGTAGCCTTATAATAACGGTAGACATTTCCAACTGTAGACTTGAACAGTGATTCTCTCAACAGAAGACATGACAAAGAGACTGACAGTGAACTTCCATCAGAAGCCTTGTCACAGTAGTGACCTTGTGATGATGACTCTTTGTCTGTGAGCTTTGATAAGCAGATCAATGGTAGACTTGTGACAATGGCCTTGTAGATCTTAAACAGTAACCTTCTAGGATTAGTAACCAGAGAAACAGTGAACTATAATGGTGACCTTGAATAGAATGCTCTTACCAGTAGCCTTTAATAGTGAACTTATATTTAGATAAATGTAAACTGTGAGCTGATGCAACAAAGTCATGAGACTAATAATATAAATTGTTTAGGATAAAAAATATAAATACAGACTAAAAAGGGTTAGTAAATGGCTTAATATATCGTGGTCATTATTTAAACATGATTTGGGATTATCAAAACAGGTGAGTCCAACAATCTCCCCATTTTTGATAATCATAAATTCTGACAGTATGTATTAATGATAGTTATCATATATAATACAGTTACTAAACCTAAATCAAAAAATGTCACAATTATCAAAGATTAATAAGAGTGTAAAACCAGAAAATATGGTACATGATTAGTCTAGAATTAGTACAGTATTTCTCCCACTTTGTGATTAGAAAAAAGTAACAGAAATAGAGAAACCATAGAAAGCTTACATTAATGAAATCACATTACATGACCCAAAAAGAATACATAGTCCCTATCAAAATAAATAAACGGACTCAATCCACATCATCCTTAGGTAAGTGGTCATTCCCTTTGGAAGAAGAAGATGGAGGATGAGCTGGTGAATCAGTAGGTTTGGGAATTTTTGAAGGATTGACTTGAGGGTCAGCAACAGAAGCTCATGTGGGTCTGTAGTGAGTATCTCACTGAGGGATCAATGGAGTAAGGATTCTGATAGCTTCAGAAGGAGACATCGTGGAAGAACTATAGGGATGAGATGCAGGTAACGAAGGAGGTATGATAACAGGGGTGTAGTCCACATGGAGAAAGGGTAGAAGATGGTTTCTGAAGTCCATAATAATTCTTCCTCCTCTTTCCACAGCAGGTAAAAAAACATCTTTATTCTCTAAAAATTTATCCAAAGTAGGGGTCAATTATCTCAGTTTTCTGACCTTATCCTTGAAGGCCTGAGTCACTGGAGGCAGATTCTTATTCTCTATCAAAAGTGTGAAGTGGTTGGTCATTTGGTGCTTAGTATAGATCTTATCAAAGTAAGAATGTACCTTATTCTTAATGGCTTCTGGAGTAGCAGTAGCTGCTCACAAGTGTTCACGAACATAACCGTTGACTTCCCTAGTGGTAGCAATTACATGAGAATCAGAAGTTCCACTGGTACTGGCCTTAGCAAGCTCTTCCTGGATCACATTTCTGATCTGGTGAATGTTCACAGAGGTGCTAGATGATGGATGGGGTTTGACTGAGAAATCTACTGTCTCTTTGAAAGACTGAGTTAAATTACCGATCTCCTTCTGAAAAAGTGCATCATGACTGTTCATGTGTTCTTTGACTAATGTCTTAAAAGCCTCAAAAACATCCACAAACTGCTTTACAACTTCTTTGATGTACCGAATATCAGCATTCATGTGGTTTTGATAACTGATCATGGTGGTCAATGAAGAAACCAATTGTCTCAGAGAAACCACAACTCCTGTCCAGCTTTCAATTTGAGTATGGCACACTTTAATCTCATTCAATATTTTTTTCACTTGACTAGACATAACACATCCCAGAGATAGCTCCAGGGATTAATCCACCTTCCTCAGATCTTCAAAAAGGATATTCTTCAAATCTGCCACTGATTATCTCAGGGCCTCTTTCATTTCAACAATTAAGGACTCAAGGTCCTCCTTGG
The DNA here is from genome assembly GCA_963277665.1 of Viscum album. Lineage (NCBI taxonomy): Eukaryota > Viridiplantae > Streptophyta > Magnoliopsida > Santalales > Viscaceae > Viscum > Viscum album. The sequence goes on along the minus strand of OY728133.1, from coordinate 1,043,100,432 downwards.
TTGCCAAATTGTCAACCACAACTACTAGAATACTTTGAGGTAGGATAATTGAATCCCTTTGAGGCTGGTCTTCCTCATCAGAATCTCGATAATTGAGTCCAAGTACAATGTAGAATGGATCTGATGACCAACCATCTATGTCATTCAGCACAGAAACTGAACCAAGATGCTCCCCCTCACATAGATCTCTCTCCTGAGAATTCTCCTCTACTTGTTCCGATCTAGGTAACTCCACAACCTCCTCTGCAACTCCAGCAGATTCAAACACAGTATGCTATGTTGGTTTACCAGTGGGGTGTGTCTCATCCTTCACTAAGTCATCAATGACCTCCATATAAATGGCAGTAGATGCCACTCCTGCTTCCTGGTCAGATGCTGTCTTGTCTGTATTATCTATCAGAGGGCTCAAACTGATCACTTCTTCTTCATTGTCCTCATCATCAACTTCAACAATAGTATCCTTTCCTTCATTCTTATCACAAGTCTCCTCTGCCTCATGAGCATAATCATCTGACTTGGTAGCCTCATCCTCTTCAGAGGTGTCATTGACAATATTATGAGATTCTTCTTCTTCTTCAGTGGTCTCAGTATCACTGTCCTACAGAACAGTCTCTCCTCTTGGCAGTTCTTTTAGAGGGCTAGCTGCTCCGAAAGCTACTGTCCTTATCAGACTATTAGGAAAATCCGGATCACTCCCATCATCAAGGGGGTGTTTTCTCTTTCAGGTTCCACATCACCTTCAACTTCTTCCTCCTCATCTGAATAAAACGGTTCGGGCTCATCCGGCCTCAGAACTGGATCTCTCTTGTCTTTTAGCCTAGATGGGTGAGATGTAGGGTCAAAATTTTCATATACCATCCCTTCATCATTTACCCATGCCTTCTTCCAGGGATTCCAGCTAATTATCATGAATTTTCAAATAACCTTGGGGATACAAACACTGTTATTGGGCACTATCATCTTTTCTTGATTTCCAGCCACACCCTTTAACTTTAGCATTACTGAAATTAGCTTGGCATGGAATAGGGCATTGGATTTTGAGCTTATCTTAGTCATATCCTCCAATTGTGACCTTAGTAACCTACATAAGTAAATATTCTTTCTATTCTTGAGTAAGTACATCAAGAATATGTCCTGATACTTTAGCACTGCAAAATCTCCTCTCCTGGGACAAATTACATGCTGAATAAATTTGAACAAAAGAATGTATTCTCCATTCATCTTAGCTGCAATGATCTTCCTTGATTTTACCTTTCCTGTCAGTTCTTCCAGAGATTTTTCGTACTCAAAAACATTACTGTCTGGAGAAGACACTCTAGAGTAGTAATCATATACTCTTTCATGAGGAACTCTCAAACAGGAAGCCAGTCAACAGACGATAAGCTGACTTCATTGCCATTGACTCTGGATATTAGCTTATGCACATCATCTTCCTCTTCAAACTTTAGATATTCATAAAATTATTTCACAAGTTTTCGGTAGTAATGTCTATTGTTGTTGGAAAAGAATTCAGTCTATCCTCGGGCATCTAGTGCTTCCAGCACTAATGATTTTCTCGATAGCAGCCATTCTTCACTTAACTCCTTCTCAGCAAAGATTTCTCTCGTGGTAAGATGTAGGTTGACATGTCCCATCGGGGTATTACTGGTGCCACTGGATTAGGCTCAAGTTTTCCTTGTCCTTGGCGCATCCTCGTTGACAGTCGGGGGTCGCTTGGTTCTAGACATGATGATTAAGAAAGGTTTGAGGGCTCAAATGAAGAGTTAGGGTTTAGGAGTTTTGAGAGCAAGGTTCGATATTGATAGAGGAAGGTGGATTGAGATATGTTCGTCGCCTTTGGTTTTATCATTTAGGGATTAAAACAAACTAAACTATACATAATAAATTAGAATGAAAATGGTTCTAATTCCCGCAAAAAAAAAGACAAACAGTGAGGTATCCAATAGTGAGATATACTAGTGAGGTACACCAGTGAGTTGTAACATTGAGGTGTAATAGTTAGGTTTATCAATGAGGTCAAAATGTGAGATCTAATAGTGAGGTCCGACAGTGAGGTCCAATGGTGAGTTCCAACAGAGAGGTCTGACTGTGTGGTCCAACGGTGGGGTCTAATAGTGAGGTCTAACAGTGAGGTCTAATAGTGAGGTCTCCTATGCTAAAGTTAATTATACCTAAATCATGTTTGATGTAATTTAACCTCTCAGAATTCAAAGGATTTGTGAATATATCATCCAATTGATGCTCAGAGCCAATGAATTCAAGAGTGATATCTCACATCAATATGCTCTGTCCTAGCATGAGATACTGTATTTTAAGATATTATAATAGCACTTTTATTGTTACACTTTATAGAGACATGTTTGAATTGATATCCATAGTCTAGTAAAGTGTGTTTCATCCACAGAATTTGAGCACAACAACTACCAGCAGCTATGTACTCAGCTTTGGTAGTGGATAATGAAACAGAGTTCTGCTTCTTACTATACCAAAATACTAGTGACATGCCTAAAATTTGACATGTCCCAGAGGTGCTTTTTTCTATCTAACTTGCAACCCGAAAAATCAGCATCAGAATAACTCAACAAATCAAATAATTTTACTTTTGGATAAAATAATCCTAAGTTGGGAGTATGTTTGAGATATTTAAAAATTCTTTTAACAGCAGTTTAATGAGACTCTTTTGGATTGGATTGAAAGTGATCACACATGCATACACTAAACATGATGCCAGTTCTGCTAGTTATAAGATATAGTAGACTCCCTTTCATACCTCTTTAGTTTGTTTGATCCACTGGTTCTCCAGCTTCATCAGTATCCAACTTACAGGTGGTACTCATAGGTGTGTCATGACATTTACTACCATCCAAACAAAAACATTTTAAAATATCCATAATATATTTACTTGGATTCAAAACAATTCCATTTTTATTTTGAAAGATCTGAAATCCAAATAAAAATTCGAGTTCTCCCATTAAACTCATTTCAAACTCATTTTGCATCATTTTTGAAAAATCAATATATAATGAATTTTTATAAGATCCAAAAATAATATCATCTATATAAATTTGTACTATAAAAACATCATTAGAAATCCATTTAATGAAAATAGTAGGATCATTTATCCCTTTGGTAAAACCTTCTGAAATAAGAAAAGAGTTGATCCTATCATACCATGCTCTTGGATCTTGTTTTAATCCCTATTAAGCTTTAGATAGTTTAAAAATATGATTGGAAAAATCGGGATTTGTAAAACCATGAGGTTGTTCAACAAATATATCCTCAACTATATACCCATTTAAAAAAGAACTTTTAACATCCATTTGATAATGTCTTAAATTCAGATGAGCTGCATAGGCAAGTAGTATCCTAATGGCCTCTAGTCTAGCTACAGGTGCAAATGTCTCCTCATAGTCTATTCCTTATTTTTGAATATATCCTTGTGCAACTAGCCTAGATTTGTTTCTAACTATATTCCCAGACTCATCAACTTTGTTTATAAACACCCATTTAGTGCCTGTGGAAAAATTGTCCTTAGGTATTTCAACTATTTCCCAAACATTGTTTCTTTCGAACTGATTTAGTTCTTATTGCATATCCATCACCCAAAATTCATCATTGATAGAATAATTAATATTTTTGGGTTCATGCTGTGAACGAAAAGATTGATGTTCAACCTGGTTTCTTAGAGATGCTCTAGTTTGTGTTCCTCTATTTAAATTGCCTATAACAGCATCTAGAGGATGTTTCTTGAGAGTCCTAATACCTCTAGGAATGGTTGAACAAGATTCTTTATTTTTTTCTGTTGGTTCAGAATTGGTAGGTGCAGATTCTGGAAAATTTCTAGAACTAGATAATTTTACAGGGGATTCACTATTCTTATCATTAAAGTTCAGATTTGACAAATCTTCCTCGAGATTTTCAAGATTGGTTTTAGGCTCATGTGGATCAGTCTCATTGAAATTGACATGAACTGATTCTTCTACACATTTGTTTTTCTTATTGGACACTCTATAGGCCTTACTTGAGATAGAATAACCCAGGAAAATTCCTTCATCACTTTTGGAAGAAAATTTGTCAAGATTATCTTTAGTATTAAGAATAAATACTTTGCAACCAATAACTCTAAAGTAATTAACTGTAGGCTTCCTATTATTCCAAAGTTAATAAGGGTTCCTTTTTTAGAACATGTTTTAATTAAAACTCTATTAATAACATAAAAAGTTGTGTTTATTGCTTCAGCCCAAAAATAAACAGGTAAGTCATACTCATTAAGCATAGTCCTTTCAATTTCTTGAAGGATCCTATTTCTTCTTTATACAACTCCATATTGTTGGGGTGTCCAAGGGGAAGAGAAATTGTGACTATAGCCATTGTGTGAGTAGTAATATTCAAACTCATGATTCTCAAACTCACGGCCATAATCACTTCTCAGGGTATTAATTCTAAGTCCACTATAGTTTCCTACAGACATGGAATATTTAATAAAGTAATAACAAGCTTCCCTTTTGTGAGCTAGAATGTATACCCAAGTATACCTAGAGAAGTCATCTACAAGAACATAAACATAGTGCTTCCCATTTAGACATTAAAATCTTGATGGTCCAAAAAAATCCTTGTGAACCCACTCAAGTGGTTGAGAAGTTGAAACTTCATTCTTTGGTTTGAAATAAACTTTGTGTTGTTTTCCCTTTTGATAGGGATTACACACTTTATCAAGTGGTAATTCTAATTTAGGTAAGTCTCTAACTAAAAATTTCTTAGATAGATTCCTAAGTGAGTGCACATTACAGTGTCCTAATCTTATATGCCACAACGAAGATTCTTTATGAAAAGTATTTTAGCAGGAAACATTTTGTTTGGATAAGGAATTTAAATCAACAACGTATACACTCTCATTTCAACATGCAGTGAAAACTAAATCATTTTTTGAATTAAAAACATTGCATGAATCATTTTCAAATTTAAAATTAAATACATCATCACATAACTAATATATGCTATGTAAATTGTACTTTAATCCATCAACAAAATGTACTTTAGATATTAATATTGTATCAGGGTTACCAATCTGGCCTAAGCCGATGATTTTTCCTTTTTCATTGTCACCAAAGTTGACATGCCCACCATCAAAATTAATTAGACTCTTGAAGAAAGAATAGTATCATGTCATATGTATTGAACATCCATTGTCCATGTACCATTGATTATTACAGAAACTCTTTAAGTAACTTCCCTGCAAAACAGATTAAACATGGGGTAATTTTGGTACCCAGATCTTTTTAGGTCCAGAAAGGTTATCCAGCAAAACATCGTGAACCCCTATTTTCTTTATATGTTTTCTAAAATCAACAAACATATTTTGAGACATAAATACTTTGTTAGGTCCTTTAGAAAATTGTTTCTCCAAATATGGTCCTGAATTAGTAGTGAACTATCCAGATTTTGGAACAAATTTTGGTTTTTCTAATTTTTCTCTTTCCCGGCTGATATCCTTGACCAGTTTTATATTTTGGAGCAATATGTTTTCCTAAAAACTGTGTCAAGGTATCCCTACCAGCAGTGAACTTTTCAATATCCTTTCATAATTTTTCATTAGATAATTTGAGTTGAGTGTTCTTTTTCAACAGTTGAGCAATATTTTCTATTTATACATTTAGATCTGTTTTAACATTACTAGTCAAGGCATGTTGTTTCTTCAAAGATTTATATTTATCTTTTAGTTCATTGTAGGTATCTTCCAGCATATTTCAATATGAAAATAGTTTATCCTTAGACATATATTAATCATTATATAAATAACTTTAATTTATAGAATAATAATCATTTAGAATAGCGAAAATAGGTACCTCATATATGTTGGTCATGAAGCACATGTTGGCATGATTCTTTTCAGAATCAACAGATTCTGATTCACTTGTGTTGTCTTATGAAGCACTCCAAGTTGCTTTCATGGATTTCTTGTACTTCTTGTCCTTATAATCATATTTCTTTTTGAATTTTAACTTCAGACAGTCATCCTTGATCAGTCCTTTCCTCTTGCATTCATAGCAGAATATATTATCTTCATTATCAGATTTCTTCCAATCCTTCTTCCACTTACCTTGTTGATCATACATACCCTTGCAGTTTGGTTTTCTGAAAAACATCTTCTTCCTATAGAACTTCTTAAATCTACTGGATATTTGAGCCATTTCATCATCCCTATCTGAATATGAATTTTCATTGGTTGAACTTTCAGTAGGTACATGTATTTTCTCATTGTCTTTTCTCTTTAAAGAAATAGACTTGAATGCCACAGATTTTCTCTTGGGTTCATCATCTTATTATTCGTTCACCTTCATTTATTCTTCATACATAATTAGTTTACCAATAAACTCCTTAACAGGTATCTTTCTGATGTCACATGACTCTCAGATAGACACAGAAGTGCCTCTCCATCTGTCTGGCAAACATCCTAATATTCCCATGATTTTATTTTTCTCTGGAACAGCTTTTCCTAGTGAACTCATGGTGTTGAAAATCTCATTAAACCTAAGGTACATGTCAGAAATGGGTTCATCTGGTCTCATATTAAAATTATCATATTTAATAGTATAATTATTTAATCTCATTTCCTTCAAGTTGGTTGTTCCTTCATTAGAAACAGCCAAGGTGTCCCAGATTTCATGAGATGTTTTACATGCAGAAATTCGGTTAAATCCCTCATCTCCTAAAGAGAAGTAAAGGGCATTCATAGCATTACAGTTATTGTTATAGTCAGACATTATCGCATTATCCCAGGTAGATCTAGCAGTTTTGGGTATCTCATATTCTGATTCTATAACAGACCAAATATCAAAACCAATACTTTCCAAATAAATTTTAATTTTAATTTTCCATTGAGCATAATTCACACCATTAATGAAAGGTGTCCTATTAGTAGCAGCACCTTCTAGACTATTTTCCATAAATAGATTTTCAAAAATATATTAAAGAGATACAATTTAGAACTAACAAAAATTTATGATCTTTAAGATAAAAATAAAATCATAGTTTTAAAAACATAGGGTTTGAAAACCTTTAATAAATAAAAATGTTACCTATAATACCAAATGTTGGTCGGTGTGGAAACTCAAGAGCTAGGGGTGAATTGAGTTCTAATTAAAATTTTTGTTAAAAACTTTTAGGATTAAAAGCCCCCAAATTAAAAAGGCCCAGTCAATTAATGCAGTAGATATATAAGTGAATTGTTATTCAACAAGTTTCTCAAAGGTTGATTACTCCTCAGTTGAATCAGTATTAGAACGAATTCCACTTTTAAAACAAGTTTACAAAACGAATCACACATAGACACTAACCAGAACCAACAATCAGAGTGAATGTAAAAACATATTTCTATCTTTTCTAATATAAGCACAGTGGATAAATTTAAAACGAGTAATGGAAAGATGAACACAACAATTTAAAAAAGAGGTTCAGTCTTATGTCAAGACCTAGTCCTCTTCACTTGGTGATCACATGCCACCATGCAATTATATTAAAAAGTGATACACAGCCTGTATCGGTCTTCACAATAGTTTTCTCAAAATATCCTGGTTTTCCAACCTCTACCAAAGTTATACATGGGGAAAAAATAAACTACCAAGACACACTAGCCTTCTTCCACAGTTATCTTGGGAAACAAATGTAAACAGAGTTTGGTATGAGGATTTTCATTATCCCTCATTTCTAGCGCAAGAGTCAGTGTGTGTAACATAGAAACACTGCTCAAAAATGTAAAATACTTAAAACAAAATAGATCTAGAGATATTTGAAAGAAGTTTAGTAAGCTCTATATGTTGGCAGATCAGCTCTGGACTCATTGGAATGAAGGAAATGAAGTTTTGTTTCTTCTCTGCAAGTTGCCTCCAAAACAGAGTGTCGCAACTTCCAAGTTTTGACTTCTAGATGTAGAGATGATCAGCATCTTGGGTTTAAAGCTCATTGTATCACACCACTACAACTTGAAAGAGGTTCTTTCAATAGGTATTTGTGAAGCTCTATGTTCTTCGGAATACATGCTCGAGTGTTCTTCTTATTTCTTGTATTTTTGGTGGTGTATGTGTCTCTCTTATTTATATTCAATGTGTTATGTATATTTTTTGATGTCTGTCTCTACTCAGATATATACACTTTTCTGGATCAGCTTCATCTCATTTGGTTCAGTAGGGGACGACAAGAGAAATGTTTCAACCACATGCGGTCTTCCTCGTACATCGTACTATTTCCCGATATGCCTGTAAACATCATTAAATAATGGCAGGTGCATTAATTTGTCCAGACATTATCACTATAATAATAATAATAAAATTGGTAATGAAAATAATAGAATATCATTAGAATGGTAGCAGATACATGTCACACGGTAGACTTCAATGGTAGTCTCTCTAACTGTGAACTTCATCGGTAGGCTATTCAACTGTGAGCTTCATCAGTAGGCAATTCTACTATGAGCTTCATCGGTAGTTATATAACATTATACTATTGCAACAGTGACCTTTCCACTGGTAGACTTATCTCAATAGGTAATTTCATTAATAGTGGAATATGTCTATCCGTAGACTTTGAACAATAGTCGACTATCTCGATAGTAGGAGTTGTCTAGCGGTATCCTTCTACTAATGGTAGACATGTCCAACAGTAGACTTGAACATTGATTCTCTCAAAAGAAGACTTGAGAATGAGTCTGTCAGTGAACTTCCATCAGAAGCCTTGTCACATCAATGACCTTGTGATGGTGACTCTTTGTCTGTGTGCTTTGATAAGAAGATCAACGGTAGACTTGTGACAGTGACCTTGTAGATCTTCAAAAGTAACCTTCTAGGATCTTTAATTCAGAGTAACAATGAACTATAATGGTGACCTTAAACAGATGTCTCTTACCAGTAGCCTTTAACAGTGAACTTATATTTATATAAATGTAAACTGTAAGCTTATTCAACAAAGTCATGAGACTAAGAATATAAATTGTTCAGGATAAACAATATAAGTACATATTAAAAAGGGTTAGTAAATTTCTTAATATATCATGGTCAATATTTAAATATGATTTTGGGATTATCAAAATAGGTGAGTCCAACATGGATGAAGAGGTAATGAATGTATAACAGATCCCTCTCCCCCTCTCTCATGTTAGATGTAGATGAATAAGCATATCCCAATTTTCAATGGCTTATAGTGTAGGGTTTGTTCCTACCTATATTGTTATGGATATCAATTTTACTATAAATATATATGTGGGATCTAATGGCTTCAGGTATATCACATATTTTTTTCTAGTTATGATGGATCAAGCATCCAACATGTGCATGTGCATGGGTAGTGATATATTTAGGTATAATACATTTCCGCAGGATATAGTTTCTATTAGACAAACATTTCGTTATAGTTGGGATTTTAATGATAATTAGGTGAATATGTAGACTATTTAAATTATAATATGTTTGAATCTATGAAATAATAAGTTTTGTAGGGACAAGGGTCGACTCACATTAGTGATGACTTAATAATTGAAGGAATGAGCAAAGGATGTGTGTCATTCTGGCATGAGAGTGAAAACCTGTAGAGAATTTGAAGTGGGGTACCTACATTTATATGTATGCTTTAATATATAATGAATTTATTATATTTGTTTCATAGTGAGTGAGTCAAAATGAGGATGTGGAAATTATTATTACCTATTTAGGTCATGAGTTAGTTTTATTTGTTTATTCACTAAGCTTTAGTATGTTTCTTTCACATTTTTTAGGAGATATTTCCTAGACGATCCTACAAAATACATACCTTATCCTCACCGAATGCAAATATAAATTATTTTTTATGTTGGAATGTATTGGTTGGTGATCATTCATGACAATTATTTCTTAGAAGAGTTTTATAGTAGGTTATAAGTGGTTATGGAGTTTGTTTTCAGTTCCTAGTATTACTTTTGGTACTTATAGTTTTCTATTTAGTTAATGTGTAGCATTACATGTATGATGATTTATTCTGTTTTATGTGTAATGTTGGTTGGGTGTGTTTCCATCTTATCTCTTACTTCCTAAAATATATATAGGTTAATTCCCCCCATGTGTGTGATTGATATTCCCTTGGTGTCACTTGTCAAACGGAGACCTATTGGAGGTGGGACTCATGAATCCCTATCTCTCTTCCCTTATTTCCAGTATAGGTGGGGTACCATTTGAGGGAGAGGGTAATGAGAAATTGGTATCAGAGCTGATGGTTGAGATATATGATAGATTTTTGATTTAGGCACCAGTCAGGATATAGGGTTTGGTAGGGAAATAGTGTAATATAGTTTCAGAATATACTATAATAAATTGAGACTAATTAATTTTATGGACACCTATGATCCTAAGCAAGGACCCTCAAGTTAACTAAACATAATAAGATATGTGCTGATACCTTCAGGGAATATACCGAGGTACCAAGTATGCATCATATTTATTTAGGGACAATGTTTGAATTGTAGGTAGACATAGTTAAATAAGTTAAAATGAATTAATTAACTAATCAACTACAAAATGTTCCTTTATCCTAGGTTTATGAGAACTAAATTTCGGTATTTTAAAGATATTTATCCAAGTTATTATCCTTCTCAGGTTCACATATAATTCATTCAATGGGATGTTCTAATGGATATTTGTAAGGTGATTTCAATGATGATGAAAATTGGAGGATGAAACTCTACGTGTTCTAGTACTAGCATATGTAGAGGTATAAATGATCTATATTATATTGGGGGATGAAGGATTGGTTATAAGTGGTTGAGATATAATTTAGTTAGATCTATTAATTTAAGTAGAACTAGGTTTTTTTAGTTGTGGTGATGTTATAGTGACCCTAACTTTTCAAACATTAACATTACATAATTTTTTTCAGAATACATAAAACACTCTAGAAATTTATTCCCAAAGACTATATTAGTCTATTACAATTAGAGACATGGAAATATAAAATTTAGTACATAAGTAAGCTATATTATCTCCAACTAGGTTAATTATCACTAGAACCCTTCTTATACACATCATAAATGATACCTATCTTCATAACCTAGGGAAGGAAAACTAAAAATTTGTTAGGTCATATGCTCGGTAAGGATTAATAAGGGATTTATATAAGAATGAACATGAATTTAAGGTTATGAGAATGAGATCATAACCCTAGAAGTTCATACCATAAATATTAAATATCCAAAACATAAATCATGGAATAAAAATTGTTATATCATAAGACATGAATCATTAGGGAATCAATAGAATGATCTATGAAAGAATTTCATGGTAACAATTCATGTAATTTTGGCACACACGTAAACATTTAATATAATTCCCTATAAGTGAGGGTGCATTTAAAAAAACTTATTAGGGAACTTCATGGGGACTACACCTACTGGGTGGGACACACCACCATACCTATTTACAATCCTTTAATTATAAGGGATCAAGTTTCTCCATCTTCACATAGTGTATTGGGTTTCTACATCTTCCCATGGTGGATTGGGTTTCCCCATTTTCCACAGTGGATCAAGATCATAAACTTGAAACCCAAATGCTATATCATGAGATATAAATCCTTACCTAGTGAATTGGAGAGAGATATAAGTCCCACCCATCTCACAATTAAATCATGAATATATGTTCCACAATATAATAAAAATCATATCATAACCAATGAAATTAAATGGTTACATTAACATGTAATCATATCATAATCTATAAAAAAGGGACTAGTTTTATAATCATTTCATTGGAAGGATAACCCGTAAAAATAAGTGGTTTCCATAGATGTATAACCCATGAAAAAGAAATGTATTTCATAAAAAACATTATATTAAAACAAAATCCATTAAGATAATGAAAATGAATGGAACCTTTGGAACTTTTCCCTATAAAGGCAAGAGTAACATTAAATAATGTCATCTTAAATGGAAAATAATTTTGAAATATCTTTTAAAAACATTTATTGGGAAAAATATCCTTTATTATTTGAAAATTTATTTATAAAAAATAAAGCCTTTTAAAAACCATTTTCTTTGAAAATAAATATTAAAACATATAAATACATCTTGAAAAAGTTTTGAAAACAATATATTGGAAAACACTTTGAAAACATATAAATAATTATTGAAAATGTTTTAAAAACAATATCCATGAAAACACTTTGGAAACATATAAAGGATTATTAAAAGAATAAAAAATAAAAATCATTTTTATTGAAAATTATCATAAAATATCATATTTAAAAACATGTTTGAAAACGTCTTTAAAAATGTTGTTTTTTAAAACAATGAAATGTGTCTCAAAGAAAACAAATTAAAGAAAAACTACTTTACTGATTTGGTACATTTTAACATAAACCACATGAAATAGAGATCATAAAATAGATATATATATATATACCAATATATTTAAGGATATTTATGATAGAATATATTCATGGGAAGTATATACACCAAAAAAAGAGAACGAGTGGTGAATAAGTCAAGAATCTCAAAGAAATAATAGTGATACTAGAAATCCCCTTAACATATTTATTAACTCTTATTGTACTCATAAAAAACTACTATATAATAAATATAATTTTAGTATTCATATACCGCATATAAATTTTCTTATATCTAATACCATATGTTCCTTTATATTACCCACTTATTAACACTTCCATGTTTAGGTCGCGTTTTGGTTAATATCCGTTTTTTTCACATGTGTCATAATTTGTTTTGTTTGTGGTTTTCATAATTATATAATGATTTATGCACTATAAAACATGATTTAAATATCATTTATATTATTTAAATAAGTATTTATAATTATATATTAAAGGAACAAATAGGAAATGGAGCACAACGTTTAAGGAGATGGTAAGTCGTACATATTTATGAATGATGTTTCCATTTAATAATCATATTGAAAGAAGGTAAATAACACATATGAATACATATATATGAAAATTATTGTTTAATTATTATTTCATATTTATCATATAAATTCACCGAATCCATTCATAATACATTTTATGCAGAGTGTGAATGAATAACAATTATTGGAAGAGGTTATAGTCCACACTTCCCAAAAAAAAATTATTATATTTACACTGAATGAAATGTATGGTGTTTTGTACTATATAATAATTAATGAAGAATAAAACCATTATAATTATAATATATATCATATAAAAATATATTTACAATCATATTTTTCAACCATTAGAGTTGTTAAATTTAAAAAAATGGACCACGTCATTTCATGAGGCGATAATACATCAGACACAAGAACATTAAGTTCATTACTCATTAGATGGACATGTGTGTAATTTTAGTTAGAAAATTTAGAATAGTAAAATATTAGTATACAGGGGATACATGTGTTTTTATATAACCATGGAATAAGAATATTATAGGTGGTGGGTAATGAAAATAAAATAAAAGAGCTTTAGGAAGGATGTTACCTCTTCTTTGGGTAACTCTTTTTTGTTTGAATTGAAAAGATTCCTTGAATGATTTTATACCCAAAGATAGGATTATAGGATGAAGATAGGGATATTGTTATGATATTTATGTAGAGTCTTTTTCCAAAAAAAAATGCCTTTATATTTGTTAATATGTGGGAGGAGTGAGTTTCTTTTATAGTGAATGAGAAGTCGAATTCCTATAAATTTTTGAAAGGGGAATTCCATCTTGGTTTTTACAATGGAAGGTGGGTCCGATAATGGTCCCAATCTAATAAAATAGAGAATATGGTAGAATTATGTACATATAATAGATTTTTTACAAGATTATAGGTCATTTTTTGCCTTAATTTTAATGTTTAGTCCTTTGTTATGCTAATGTTTCTCTTCATTGCTGTAATTAATTTTAATCACATTTAATAATATTTTTTGTTAAAAATTATAAGTATATTTTATTAGAAATTAAAAATTATTATGATTCCTCAAATTTAATCCATTTTTACAAATTCAAATAAATATGTGGAATAAATTAATTTAAAATTCATCCCATAGAAGTGTAATGCCTATTGGTTTTTTTCAAGGAAGTTTAAAAGTTTAGAATATTTTGATATCCAATTTCAAAGTAAAATGGGTTAAAATAACCTAAATTTAATTAATTTATGTAATACTAATCTCATTAAACGTTAAAAATAAATTAAAATAAAATTTAATGCTATAAATAAATTTGACGAAAATAGTATTTTGAGTAAAAATTCGCTATTTTTCACTATTCATCAAAAAATTATGCTTTTCAAAAAAAATACTTAAAAGTATCCCTAATATAATTTCAAAATTATAACTTAAAAAAATGATATTTATTTTATAATATTTAGTTTCTAAATTATGCTAATTTAATTTTTTTTAACATAAGGACATAAAAAGTAGTTTATCTGAGAAAATAATATTTTCAAACACATAATGTCTCCACCAATATTACATGTTTTATTATAAACATGTTATATTTATATAAATAATTAATAATAATATTAAAAAAACTTCATTTTTATTCATATTTCTAGGCTTAACATCTAGGTCAAACTATTTCGTTTAAATAATTTTAGCCAAAAATGATTTTTTGTAGAAACTCGGTGTTGCATGTAACACAATACAAGTCGGTATTCTATGTAGCAGAAGATTATATTGGTGTAACATATAATGAAATTTTTAATTAGTTTATTTTGTGGTGGATTACATCTAATAAAACGAATTTATACAAAAAAATGTTCACAAAATACTCATAGTGTTGCATTATATCTACCCACCCTAAAATGAATTTTTCCCTCAAAATTTGCCATTATAATACCAAGAAATGAGGATTATTTTGACTTATAAAATCCTCAAGTTCCCAAATAGATTCATCTAACTTTTTATTTCTCAAAAAAACATTTACTAGGTGAGTGGTCTTGTTTTGTAATTATTTCTCTATATAATCAAGAATTTCAACTGGTTGTTCTGCATAAGAAAGTTCCTGCTCCAGTGGTATGACCAATGATTTTAGTACATGTGAATAGTTAGGTATGTACATCCTCGGAAGAGATACATGGAACTCATCATGGACTTGAGGGAGATTTATAGGGTCTTCTAAGCAATAGGCTATCATTCTGATATGATCAAGAATCTCAAATGGGTCAATATACCTAGGGATTAGTTTCATACTCTTTTCAAACCTCATAACCTTATATTAGAGTGATATTCATAGAAAAAAATTCTTGAAAACATCAAAATATAGATCATGCTGACGGTTATCATAATAAATATTCTCACGGCCAAGTTCTTCCTTGATATGCTGATGAATCTCCCAAACCTTCTCATCCATTTATTCATCTTTCTAAAGTCCCAATGGAATTATTTCTCAAACTTGAAACCAGAACATTAGAGCTCTACATTTACTCCAATATAGGGCTTTATAATGATCCATATTAATGTTTTATTAAATTGTATTTTTGTAAGAAAACTCAAGTTGATGAAAGTGTTGATCCCAACCACCTTTTAAATCCAATTAATAAGATCTCAACATATCCTATAGGGGTTAAAATATTCTTTTATACGGACTATCCATCTGAGGATGATTATGTAGGTTCCAGGCGCAATGGAAGGGCGTTGGTGGGTTTTCCCAACATTAATTTTAGCGTTAAACACCGTTCAAACCAAGATCCGTCGTGATATAAAACACCAGATCTTCAGAATAGAATGAAGAAATAAAAACAAAAAAATGGAATCCTAGAACCATAGAGATTGGATCATCATATGTTGGTTATAATTAATTTAATTAATTCACAAGAATTACCTTGGTGCAATTTTTTCTTTGTTCATGTGTCTGATTACGATTCGGTGATCTGTCATTGCATCGTCGAATCCAAGTGTAGGATTCCTCTAGAGGTGATCCACAAATGTTCCACATATCTCTAGACGTCGCCAAAGGGATCTCCAGGTGCTAGCGTGGAAGAACCTTCGCTTGTGATGTCCACCTTCGATCGCCTTGATCTCTCGGTCTTGAGATAGTTCATAGAGGAAGGAGTTCTTTCAGGCTTGAAATAATTCTTCTAAATTGTTGTGTACAACGATTCTCTCTATGAAAGTGTTGGGGTTGTGGGGATATATATAATTTGGTTTGAGGTTACAGAGTTATGAAAATAAATAAATGTGTTACGCGTTTTATTTATTTCATTAACTCTTATTGAAAAAACCCCCATGTCGAATTAATAATTCCTTGACATATGCCCACGCTGATTATAATAAATATCATTTAATAAAACAATATTATATCCTCAAAATCCCAACTGGAAAAACTACACGGTGTGTATTCATTTATACATGGTGTGTACTCATTTTCCATAAAACTACATGGCGTGTATATTTAATATACACGGCGTGTACTTTTATTTTCCATTTATCTTCATTTTCTCCACCACATTTATTAGACCTTTAGTAATGGCTATTTATTTCTTAAATAAATGTAACTGCATTCCGCGCTAATAAAAATATTATTTCTCCCACAATATATTCTCTCAAATAACTAGTGTCGAAATAAATACGATCAAGAATCCTTAAATAATTATTAAACCATAGTCGGGAATAATATTTATTTAACTAGTTAAATTAATATTTAATTGGGATTCACGGACACACATAGTGTGTAACCCTCTGGTCCCCTTTCTCAGTGGCATAAGGCAGAGCCTACCTAAAGTCCAAGGTTACCATCAAGGAACACGCCAAGGCACCCATTGAAAAAGAAGTTAACACCAAAATGATGTGTCACCTCCTACGAACGTTTACTGTGTAATATATTCCCTTTTTTATGATATCTCGAATCAAGTGGGTTGCATGCTAGTGCAATCAACCCATGTGCTCGATTATTGTTTCATTGAGATTTCGAAATTGAACTCGTCAATACCTTACCATGGTCATGGATTTATTTAGGCTATATCAATTCCATCAAAGGGCCTGAGACATCTACACCCATTATGGAACAGAAGGGACAAATCATTTCTCGCATTATCTATTAATGCAGTATTACTCATGACGCACCCAACATATCCTAACTTGCTGCGAATAGTGTTTCATCACATTTTTCATCAATACATCGAAGTACTTGAGTTGTAACACCCATTAATAATTAACTTAATGTCTAAGGACCAATGTACACGTCCGCATATAGGAACATCCAATGACACTATGAAATGTGGATTTCCTACTCACGGGTCTCGTTCTCATAATATCCTCCTTGATATTACCAAAGGCACACACCATGAGAAAGTGCCTCAAAGTTTTATTAGTCCTCACCCCTAATGACCTGTATTATTTGTGTCTCTCAAATAACATCATCCGGACATAGAACATATATTCAAGAACAGTGTTATGGAACTTCCGGGTTCTCATCATAGCAGGGATCCGCTATGACCCCTTAATGAAACAACTATCCTTGGAACATTATCACATGTATTGTCACGCAGAAGAACAATCAAGATGTGACAAGATGTTTATTTAATGAATAAAGTACAAAGTAGTTGGTTCTAAGACACCAACTCCAATAGACTCCCACTTGTACTAGAGCCAACTTCTAACAACCTTTAACCCACTAACTCTCACATGTTATTCATGATTCTACTGAGATAGGCCATTAGTCATGCGGTCTACCACATTCTCTTCTGTGGACACTCTGCTCAATGAAACTTCACCCCTTTGATAGAAATCCCTCAAGATTTGATACTTACAGGGTATGGGCTTTCTCCACTGATGTGACCTTGGTTCTTTTTCAAGAGTCACCGCTGTAGTATTATCACAATTCAATGTAATGGGATCTTTTCTGCTAGGAACCACATCAAGCTCCAGGAAAAAGTTCTGAATCCAGATGGCTTTCTTGACTGCATCAGAAGAAACTATATATTTAGAATCCACTGTAGAATCGGCGACAATGGGCTTCTTTGAACTCTTCCAGCTCACAGATCCTCCATTGAGACAGAAAAAATTTCCAGATTGTGACTTTAGATCATTCAGATCTGTCTAAAAACCAGCATCAGCATACCCTTTGATGAGAAGCTCCTCATCTCTTCCATATACCATGAACATATCCTTAGTTCTTCTCAGATACTTAAGGATAGTCTTAACAGCACTCCAATGTTTTTCTCCTAGATCTTCTTGATACTTGCCTACCATGATCAATGCATAGGCAAAATCATGTCTGGTACATAACATAGCATACATGATGGATCCTATAGCCGAAGAGTATGGGATCTTACTCATTATATCTTCCTCTTGTTGTGTCTGAGGCACATTTTCTTAGAAAGATGTAGGCCATGTGACACTGGAACCAATACCCTCTTGTATTGTTCTATACTAAATCTATTTATTATCTGGTCAATGTATGTACTCTGACGTAGTCCTAGCAGCCTCTTATATCTATCACGAATGATCCTGATCCCGAGAATGTAGGTTGCTTCACCGAAGTCCTTCCTTGAGAAACTCTTGTTCAACCAGTCCTTAACTGAATGTATGACTGGTATGTCGTTTCAAATATGCAATATGTCATCAACATATACTACTAGGATAAAGATCACATTCCCATTAAACCTATTATAAAAACATAGCTCACATTCATTCTTAATGAATTCAAATTCCTTTTTGGATTCATCAAATCGAATGTTTCATGAACTAGATGCTTTCTTTAATCCATAAATGGATTTCTTCTACTTGCAAACCCGTTTGGCTTCACCTGGTGTCACAAACCCTTCTGGTTTTGTCATATAGACATCTTCATGAAGTTTCCCATTATGGAATGTTGTTTTGACATCCATCTGCAAAATCTCATAGTCATGGTAAGCTGCTATGGAAAGTATAATTCTTCTGGATTTAAACATGGAAACTAGAGAGAAGTTTTCATCATATTCAATTCCTTGACGTTGTTTGAATACTTTAGCCACTAGACATGCTTTATAGGTTCTAACATGACCTTCCAAGTCCAATTTTCTCTTGAATACCCATTTTCATCCAAAAGGGTTTACAACAACTGGCTCATCGACCAGAACCCAGACTTGGTTCTGATACATGGAATCCATCTCAGAAATTATTTCTTCTAGCCATATTGCAGCTTCTGAGCTTTCTACTGCTTCCTTGTAGGAGACAGCTTCATCATTGTCCAACAATAATGATTCACCATCCTCAGTGACTAGTAAACCAAATCTCTCTGGTTCCCTTACCTCTCTTGAGCTCCTACACTGTACTTGTATTTCTAGAACCTCTTCCATAGGGACTTGTGGAAGTTGTTCTTATACTAACTCCTATGTATCATGAGCATCAACTTCGTCGAAGTCAGTCTTTTCTTCCACTATCCTTCTTGAGGATGTGCTCCCTCTCAAGAAAAACGGCTTGTCTGGCGATAGTCACTTTCTTGTGTGAAGGATTATATAGGTAATATCATTTTGTTTCCTTGGGATATCCTATAAAGATACACCTTGTGCCCCGGGGTGCTAGTTTGTTTCCTCAGAAGGCCTTAACAAACAACTTTCATCCCCATACACATTTGTGTGACAAAGTGAGTTTCCTTCCATTCCATAACTCGGATGGAATTCCATTTTCTGCCTTAGTTGGTACTCAGTTTAATTTGTATGCTGCACTTTGTAATGCATATCCCCAAAAGGATAATGGAAGATCTATATGACTCATCATTGACCTCACCATGTCCAACAAGGTGTGGTTCATCCTTTCAATAACAATGTTCCACTATGGTGTATAAGGAGGAGTGAGCTGAGATAGAATCCTAGACTCCCGTATAAGATCGATGAACTCTTGGTTCTGATATTCTTCACCTCGATCTGATCTAAGTTTCTTTTTCTTCTTACCAAGTTGATTCTCTACTTCATTCATGAATTTCCAAAATTTATCTATGGCCTCTGACTTTTACCTCATTATGTAGACATATCCATATCTACTCAAATATTCAGTAAAAGTAATGAAGTAAGAATATCCACCACTAGATTCTACTGGAAATGTTCCACACACATTCATGTGTACCAATCCTAGAAGCTCTATGGCCCTTTCACCCTGTCCACCAAAAATTGGCTCGGTCATTTTTCCTTGTAAACAAGTGTGGCATCTATCAAGTGGTTTTAGCTCACTAGAGTCTAAATAGCCATCTTGGAATATCTTTGTTAAGCACTTCTCATTCACATGACCGAGACGGTGATGACACTATTGGTTAAAGTATGAGTCATGTGAGTTTGTTTCGTTATCGATTTCCAACACTTGATTATTGTAATTTAATACATAAAACCATTATTTAAATGTGTCATACCATTACATTAATTATTCTTATAAAAGTGACAGCCCTTATTTACAAATTTGAAAACAAATCCATCCATATCCAAACAAGATACAGAAATTATGTTCTTGGTAACACTAGGCACATAATAATAGTTATGTAAAACCAAAATCATCCCAGTCGGTTGTGAGAGTTAGTAATCTCCAATAGCCAACGTAGCCATCCTTGCGCTATTGGCAGCTCGAAGATCCACCTCTCCTCTGAAAATCTTTCTAAATATACTTGGTTCCTACATTTGTATACAGATTTGAGCCCAAAAAGCTGTATCTAATATCCAATGTGTAGAAATAGAAAGATTACACTCGATAATGAATGCACCTTTAGCGTCCCAATGCTTCTAGGTGCAGTTCCTCTTCCAGTGGCCTTGATTGCCATATACAAAACACACCGCCTCCCATTCCTTGACCTACATCTGGATATTCCCCTTCTTGGAGGGATGGTGCTCAGGGGATTCAGACTATTTATTAGTCTTTGGACCCTTTTCCTTGTCCTTCCTTTTTCTATTCACTATAAGGACTATGGGTTTGTCACGCCCCATGTCCTTATCTACCTAGAGAATCAAGGTCAGAAGTTCTGATAGACTCTTCTCATTGTTTCTCATGTTTTAGTTGACAATAAATCTAGAGATGTTCTTGGGCAGCGATGATAGGATGAGATATATACGCAACTCATCTGGGAATTTAATCCCTAAGATGTCTAGGCGTTCAATGTAGCCAATAAGATTGACTACATGAAGCCCAGCTGGAACAGACTCTCCAAGCTTAGTTGTAAACAAAGAATTGGATATCTCATACCTCTCTTGTCTCATCATCTTGTGGTTGAGATCCTTAGGGTGAGACATCATGTTATACACATCCATTTTTTCATGTTGCTTCAAGAGGTCATTTTATAGGGCTGATACCATGAAACACTGGGCATCTGTGGAATCATCCATGTGTTTCATATAGAGAGATAATTCCTCATCACTGGCCTCTTTCCTGGGTGCAACTGTAATTGGCTCTTCTAGAACAAACAATTTTTTTTCCTGGAGAAGGATGATACGTAAATGCCTCTTCCACTCTTGGAAATTGTTGCTGATGAGAAGGTTATCCTTCTCGAGTATGAATCACAATGATATGTTTGAAGTCATTTTCTTACCATTTCTACAAATTAAGATGAGAAAAGGATTAGTAATTTATTACAAAATTTAGACAAATAAATTAATTAATACTTATTATTCCCCCACTATTTTATCAAAATACAATATCCCTCACCATTGACTTTGGAATATTTTGTTGCTTGAATATTCAAGTGGAAAGGATCTAAATTTCCCTTCGCATTACCCCAACTAGGGTTGGTCATGCTAATTAAAGGGTTTTATGTAGGCATTCCAAATGCGAACTGCAATAACTCGCAGCTCCATGATCCGCTGAGAGGACTCCCCAATCCTGAAATCCTTTTATTTTGGATTTCCTCAACCTTTGCCTCTTGGTCACACCAAGTCCTGCTATGGCAATCAACCCAAGATGTGAACCAAGTCAAGACAACCCAAAACCTTGAATTAGAATTCCCTGATAATTGAAATCACCCCAACCAGGGTTGGTCAAGCACTTTGAACTATGGTTTGATTCTAAACAACATTATGGAAGTCTATACTAACTTAATATTTGTTTTGAGGTATTTTATCCTTATATGTAAATTTCCATTTATTATCTTTGATTACATGCTTGTTAATATTATGTGGGATATACTTAGGTGACTAACCATGTCTAAGATAATATTTATGCAGAAGCCATTTTTTCTTTTAGTTCCATCTTGAATGCTTGTTTAATTCATTAAATGTGTGATCGTGACAACACACCCATAATAAATAAACCATGCAACTGACAGAAATAAAATAAATGATATGATCAAGAGATTTTTTACTAGTTAGTTTATCTATCATTTGATAAAATAACCCCAGACCTAGGGGAGAAACACCTTGATCCTTTTGGGTTTGTGTTTACAGATTTACACTTATCCACCTTTGTATCTCCTTGGATTGGCTTCGCCTTGGCTCCCGACTTGATCCACCTCCAGTAACTTGGGATCTCCTTCCATTACATATGAATTTATCTCACATGTAGGTGAGGGGTAAAAGGAGGATTTTACATTAAATAACCCTTGGGTGCGTAGGCCCTACATATTAATGAGGAGAAGGCTCGTAGGCCAACAAATTTAATTTAAATAAATAAATTAAAAGAAACCATTCACATACAAAGGACTTGGTCTAGATCATGATCATCCATACATTCAACGATATTTATGCATAAAAAACTAGCATTCAATTATTTAATTGTTCTTTCTTAAGATAAATCATGCTTGAATCAATTAATTATCTTTAATTAATCATCCTTTTATGGTAAATCCTTTTCTTAATTTACTTGACATTCTCGTCCATCATAATTTTAATCAAATAAATTCATTTTAAATTATCTTTGTAAGTAACTTGTACATTGGAGGCAACCTGGTGAATTCCCATTTATTACACAGATGTTAAATTAAACACACACATATATATATATATATAACACATATCAGGTGTTGTGCCTTAGATTTACGACTACACCATGGTACACGTCTCAAGGTTTTTTATAATATAATAATAAACTTTAATAAATATGCATAATTTGGGTGAGTACATGGCGTGTAGTTCTGACTACACAGAATGTACTTTTATTCACCATCCATCCGAAGTACATGCCCGGGGACATGGCGTGTTAATGTACTTCGGGAATATTTGGAGTACATGGAATGTACAGTGGGACACACGCCGTGTAGTTTCCGCGTTACATGGTTTCCAGCCGGGCAAGCTATGTACAGCGTACACGGTCAAGCCCTAACTCGAAGGGACTACATGTCGTGTTCATTGGACCACACAGCTTGTAATGTAGAAATCGTGTGCCACCTATTTCTGGTCAACACATGGTGTCATTAATGACTTAGATAGGATCCAACACAAGGCCTGATTTGGTGGATCAGTCTGATCCATCAATCTAGACTACACGGCGTGTACATCCGAATACACGCCATGTATTCTGGTGTTTTACAGCCAGAAACGTTTGGCTCCTTCGGATGAGTTCCTCTATTTTATTTTAATCATAATTAAAAGAAAAATTCGTTTTTGTGTGGTGAACGAGAAAAGATGGAGGAGGAACAGATCTTGAGGTTCAAATTTAAATAATGATTAACTTGAATTGAAACAACTAAATTATTTAATGCGTAAATCACCAACGAATAACTAAATAATTATAATCAATGATATGACCCCTCTGATACCACTTTTAGGTTCCAGACACAGTGGAAGCATGTTGGTGGGTTCGCCCAACTTCAATTTTAGCATTAAACAACGTTCAAACCGAGATCCATCGCAATATAAAAGTCCAAATCCTCATAATTGAATGAAGAAAAAAAAATGATGGAATCTATGAACCAAAGAGATAGGATCATCATATGTTGGTTATAATTAATTTAATTAATTCAAAATAATTACCTTAGGTGGAATTCCTTCTTTGTTTATGTGTCTGTTCGCGATTCGGTGATCCATCATTGCGTCATAGAATCCAAGTGTAGGATTCCTCTTACAGTGATCCACACGTGTGCCACGTATCTCCGGACATCGCTGAAGGGATCTCCAGGTGCTAGCACGGAATAACCTTCGCTTTCGATGTCCGCCTTCGATCACCTTGATCTCTCAATCTTGAGAGCGTTCTTGGAGGAAGGAGTTATTTCAGGCTTGAAATAATTCTTCAGAATTTTCGTGCACAAAAATTCTCTCTGAAAGTGTTAGGGTTGTGAGATTATTTATAATTAGGATTGATTTTATAGAGTTATGAAAATAAATAAACGCATTACGCGTGTTATTTATTTCATTAACTCTTATTGAAAAAACCCCCATGTCGAATTATTAATTCCTTAACATGTTCCCTTGATGATTATAATAAATATCATTTAATAAAACAATATTATATCCTCAAAATCCCGACTAGAAAAACTAGATAGCGTGTAATCATTAATACATGGCATGTACTAGTTTTCCATAAAACTACACGGAGTGTATATTTAATATACCCAGCTTGTACTTTTATTTTCCATTTATCTTTATTTCCTCCATGACATTTATTAAACCTTGAGTAATGTCTATTTATTTCTAAAATAAATGTAACTGCATTACTCGCTAATAAATATATTATTTCACCCAAAATATATTCTCTCGAATAACTAGTGTCTAAATAATTGTGATCAGACATCCTTAAATAATTATTAAACCACAGTCGGGAATAATATTTATTTAACTTGTTAAATTAATATTTAACTAAGATTAATGGACACACTTAGTGTGTGACCCTCTAGGCCCCTTTCTCAGTGGAATTAGGCGGAGCTTGCCTAAAGTCCATGGTTAGCATCTAGCAACACGCCAAGGCACCAATATAGAACAAATTTAATGCCACAATGATGTGTCACCTCCAACGAACATTTACTGTTTAATATAATCCCTTTGTAATGATATCTAAAATCATGTGGGTTGCATGCTAGTGCCATCAACCCATGTGCTCGATTATTCTTTCTTTGAATTTACAGAATTGAACTCCCCCATACCTTACCATGGCCATGGATTTATTTAGGCTATATCAATTCCATCAAAGGGCTTGATATACCTACTTCTATTATTGAACATAAGGTAAAAATCATTTCCCGCATTTTCTATTAATGCAGTATTACTTGTGACGAACCCATTGTATCCTACCTTGCTGTGAACAGTGTGTCATCACAGTTCTCATCAATACATCTAAGTGCGCGAGTTGTAACACCCATTAATAATAATCATAATGTCTAAGGACCAATGCACACATACACAGATAGGAACATCAATGACACTATTAAATGTGGATTTCCTACTGGTGGGTCTCGTTCTCATAATATCCTCATTGATATTACCAAGGGAGCACACCATGAGAAGGTTCATCAATGTTTTAAGAGCCAACACCCCTAGTGACATGTATTATTTGTGTCCCTCAAATAACATCATCCGGACATAGAATAGATATTCAAGAACAGTGTTATGGCACTTTCGGGTTCCCATCATAGCAGGGATCCACTGTGACCCTTTAATGCAACAACTATCCATGGGATATTATCACATGCATTGTCACGCAGATGAACAATCAAGATGTGATAAGATGTTTATTTAATGTATAATGTAAGAAGTAGTTGGTTCTAGGACACCAACTCCAACAAATTACTATTGCAGAAACATAATTTTGTATCATGTTCTTGCTGAATACATATCCAAAACATTGAGGTAAACTTCAACTCCCATTATGATACAATAGAATGTGGTACTATATGCAACCATATCAAATCCTTAATGTATATCTTGTCAATTTGATCTATATATAAGTCTTATCTGATAGGGATGAATTGTTTTGACTTAGTAAGGTGATCAACTACCACCCATATAGCATTACACGTTTTTGAGGTTTTGGGGAGTCCAATGACGAAATCCGTAGTGATGTTATCCCATTTCTATTCTGGTATGGGTAATGTATGAAACATTCCCTTAAAATTTTTCCTTTTATCCTTAACATACTATTATACCAATAACCAACATACAAACTCAGCGATATCTCTCTTCATTCCATCCCGCCATATGTATTATTTCAATTCACTATACATTCACGTACTTCCAAGATTAATAGAGAATGAATAACTATAAGATTACTCTAATATCTCCTTCTTAAAATCTGTTATGGAAGGAATACATACATGGTTCCTAATCCTTATCATTCAATACCAATCAATTTTAAACTCACTAATACATCTAACCTTCTTTTTTAGGTATGCTTCTTCCTTCTGTTCCTCTTTTATCGTCAAATAGATAGAGGTCTATACATTCAATTGAGAAAGAAAATATTTTCCCCCATCCTTTAAAATTTCCAGATCCATCATTGAAAATATAGATGTACTGGGTCTTTTATGAGCCTCATCATGGATAATCGTTCATGATTATCTTAACTCAAAGCATCAGTCACCTTATTCTCCTTCCTGAAATGGTAATTTATTGAAAAATAATAATCATTTATCAGCTCTAACCATATTATCTAGTTCATGTTAGACTCCTTATATGTTAATATATATCATAATTTTATAATAAGAATATATATCACACCTTTATCTATAAAAATAATGTCTCAATATGTTTAATGAAAAAATTACCACTCCTAACTCTAGAACATGTGTTGGGTAATTTTTCTCACGCATGTTCAACTATCATGATGCCTAGGTTATATCCATGTTATTCTACATAAAAATGAATCTAAATCCCTTATTAGATGCATAACTAACGATTATAAACCCTTCTCCACTAAGGGTAATGTATGTACAGGTTCACTGACTAATCTTCTCTTTAGTTCCTAGAAATTTTCCTCTCATTCATTTGTTTAGAGGAACTCCTTACCCTTTCAAGTTAACTTGTCATAGGATTATATAGTCATGATAAATTATATAAAAAATATTTATAATATCCAGATAAACAAGAAAACTATAGAACCCAGTCATCATAGTTGGTCTAGGACAACATGAAATAGGATATGTCTTTGATGGATCTACTACTACACCATCCCTTGAGACTATGTGACCCAAAAATGAAACATTTTTCAACAAAAATATGAATTTTTAAATTTTTATAGCCTCTCCTTACTTTGGTTCTTTGGTAAAATTATAAATTGGTCTTCATGATCTTCATTATTCTTTTAATAGACAATAATACCATCTATAAATTCTACCACAAATTGATTGACATAATCCCTTAAATATTGTATTCATTACACCCTTCAAGATAGCAAGGTAATTATTATGAATGAAAGGAATCACTATATATTTATAGTTTCCATAAATTTTATGGAATTTCATCTTGGGTATATCATCCTTCTTGACACACAATTGATGATATATAGAAACAATGTCAATCTTGGAATAGTAATGAGCTCCACGCAGTTGATCAAACAAGTCATCAATATGACCAAGAGGATGCTTATTCTTTGTCATTATCTTGTTCAAATCATGATAATCAATGTGGATCCACATGAATCCAAATTTATTTTTTCAAAATGAATACATTTATACCCCAAAGTGACACACTTGGATGAATGAAACCCTTTTCAAGGCTTTCTTGGAGTTGCTTCTCCAATTACTGCAACATAATTGGGGAAATTCTATGGGATGTCTTTGAAATTGTTGTGGAACAAAGTATGAGTTTTATTTAGAACTCAACTTCATGATTTTGTGTAAGTATATCAATATCTCAATGAAAAAATCTACAAACTAAAAAATAATAGGCAAGAAATTAATGTCGAGTTTCTTCCCAACCATTTCAGACAAACATTCCTTCTAAATGGGAATTAATACTCATACACTGTATGTAATTTCAAAATAAAGTTCATACTTATTTTCAAATTAATAAAAAATCAAAGTTTGGTTTGAAATATCAAACTTAACATCTTTTACATAGTAATTAATGTGGAATTTATGAAGACAAAGTCAGTCCAAGACTAATATGGAATAAATTCATCCCTGGGAGGAATAGAATCGTTATAATGAAGTAAATTAGCCCAACCATCAACTATAGAGGAATCATATATTTGAGATGCAATAATTATACCATTCAGGGTTTGTGAGGATAATTCCACATATAATTATTAGGGTTGAATCTTAATACCCTTATAAAAATATTTATATATGAATTATTGGGTAAATCTAAAATCAAATAAGACATTATAAGTTCTACAGTAGATAGTAATTTCAGCTTTCAGCATGTCTCTACCACACCCCTCATTAGAAACAATTATCACATGATATTTCCTCTTATCCCAAGGTTTAAGAGGTTTTTAAAACTAATAATAATCACCAAACCTTCGTTTTGGGAACTTCTTAGCAAAAATTCCATTCTCCTTACACTTGAATCAGTATAGTTTGGGAGGTTCATTCTATGTAAATTTTCCTCAATTTTAATCATTTTCCAACCTATTCCCATTAGTGTGGTAATCAATTACCCAATGGAATTATTTATTCACTTAAAAAACTTACTATAGCCCCTAATAAAATTACCTACATGATTTTTACCACACATAGATACTAAATTAAGACTCGTCTTCTTGTATCTATGGTTTTTAGATTTTTTTTAAACTACATCTTCTTTTCTTGTTAAAATAATAAGATTTATACATAATTCTAACCTCTATTTAAACTATTATTTCATAGTGCACAATATCATCATAGATACTATTTTCTCTTATTGATAATTCCCTTTTTAGACTTGGATTTAATCCAATTAAGAACCTATCATCATTACATTCAAGTTGAATGATAATTCTATAAGTGTACCTCACAAGTCTTGTGAAATTAGACTCATATGTATTGATTAATTCATCATCATTTTACATCAACTCAACAAACTCATTTTCTATCTTCATATGAATAAAATGAAGAAAGTAATTATTGAATAATATGTTATTAAACTTATCCCAATCCATTGGTTCAATTTAATATTTCTTCCTTGTATTCTTGATTAGAGTCCACCACTAGTATTCTTCACCTTCTAACTAATAAAAATCTATAATGACTTTCTCATGTTCTGAACACTGTAGAATGGAGATTATTATTTTAGTGGTAAAGATCCAGTGTTAAAAAACAAGTGGATTAGAATACCTGATGAAATAAGGTGGACATTGCCTCATTAAAGACACAATGGAATGTTTTTCCCACCTTTTCTTGTTTGGAAGCTTAGTAGGATTCATTACTTGAGAAATTTTTGTGAGCATATCAATGTGTTTTTTCATTCCACATCCTATAGTATTTTGATTATTAGGATAAAATTCATTCATTTTCCATTTCAATCACCATTAAATCAGTTTCTTTGGGTTTTATCCATTGACTAAAACCAAAATATATATAGTATAGAATATTTTTAATAGCGAGGAACTACACAATCATGAAAAAAACTTATGAATAGTTTAAATTATAAGATTATCCTTAAAATATAGTAGCCTAGGTTTATCTTAGGTTAGTAATAGACAACTTATTTGAAAGTCATTTTTGATGTCTTTTGAATAGTTTTTAAATTCACAATGCATATCCCACATGAGTGTCAAACTAAATGCATAGTAAGTCCCATTGTCATGTACCATAAAATGCTCAAGTTAAGACCAATACACTTTTTCATAGTTGTTACTCCTTGGTACATATATTCCAAAAACATTTCCACTTATATTATCCATAAAGGGTTGTATTTCTAGTAAACCACTCATTTTATCCTATACCAAAAATCAAGGAAATTTTTTTATTCTTTTCATTATATTTATACTTATAATATGAAATTTCCTTAGAGTTATCATTAAGGTTTTCTCATCATACTTTCCAAATTTTATCTAAATAATTTATTTTATAACAACTATAGAGACTATCAATTTTCATACATAAACATTACATCATTTTTTGTGGAGTTATTGAAACATTAAACAAATGAACATCGAGTGACCATATTAATCTAGTGAATTTGGAATAATGGAAACATAAAAACTATTATATATGTGTAATAAATTCTTTCCAACTAGGTTTTACATGAATAGAACCATTATTATAAAAATCATACATAATAAAAAAATTCATAACCTAGGGAAGGGAACATAAAAAGGGGTGAGTTCAGGTGCTTAGTAAGGGTAAATGAGGGAGATATGTAAGCATAAACACAAGTATAAGGGTATGAGAATAGAATTTTATCATTATAATATCATTCCCTACATATCAAAGATCATAAACATAAATCATGGAATAAAGTTAAGTAGTTCATAAGAAATGAATCATAAGGGAATGAAGAGAATGCGACATGAAATTATAACATATGTATAAGATGAAGAATTTTGAAAGACACATAAACATGTAATATCATTCTTGATAAGTAAAGGTGAATTGAAAAAACTTAATATTGAACATTATAGCGACTAAGCCTATTGGAAAAGACACACAACCATCCTTAGTAATTGTTCTTTCGTGGTAAGGGATCAGGCTTCCACATCTTCCCATTGTTGATTGGGTTTCCCCATATTCCTATCGTGGATTAGGTTTCCCCATATTCCCATAGTGGATATGGTAACCCCGTCCTCCCATAGTGGATTAGGCTTCCACATTTTCCATAATGGATCAAGGCCATCAAATTGAATCTCTTCATTATCTTATGAGATATAAATATTTACTCAATGAATTGAAGAGAGATATATATACCACCCATCTCATAATTAAGTCATAAATTTATGTTCCAAAAGAACATAAGCAGACATATCATAACCCATGATATGAAATGGGTATCATAAACATTTAATCATATCAAAACCTATGGAAAAAGTGATAGGTTTTTTAATCATTTCCTCAAAATCATAACTCATGAAGAGAAGAGGCTTTTATTGAAATATTACCCTTAAATAAGAAATAGGTATCTTAAACACCATGACATCAAGACAAAAACTATTAAAAGAAATAATATAAATGAATCATTGGGAACATTTTCTCATAAATGCATGAATAATACCAATGGATGTTATCCTAGATGAAAAATAATTTTGAAATATAATTTAAAAACATTTATTGAGGTAATTATCCTTTATTAAATGAAAATTATTTTTAAAACATAAAACATTTTGAAAACCATTTTATTTAAAAATAGACTTGTAAAATTATAAATAAATATTTAAATTATTTTGAAACTCATTTCTCTGAAAACACAATTAAATTTTATAAAGAAATACTGAAAATTTTATGAAAATAATTTCACCAAAAATAATTTGAAAAATTATAAAAGATTATTTGAAAACCATAAAAAATTTTAAAATCATTTCTCATTGAAAGTGAGTTTAATTATTATATTTAAAAACAATTTTTAAATCAAGGTTTTTGAAATTCATGACATGTGTCTCAAAGAATGAAAATTAAGACTAAACTACTTTACCTTTTTATTAACTTTTGAAACATAATCCCCAATGAAATATAGATAAAAATGGATATGTATATAACCATATATTTAAGGATAATAATAATAATATGATATATTCATGAAAATTATGTTTATCGTACAAAATAAATGAGTGGTTATTATGGTATAAATATCAAGGAAATAAAAGTGAGACTCAAAATCCCCTTACCCTATATCTTGAATCTAATATTACTTATTGAAAATCATGTATAATTAAAATAAGTTTTATTATAAATTTTTAATAGAACCATATTATTATATCTAATTCAATATATGAATTTATGTTACCCACTTATTAACACTTCAATGTTAAGGTCGTGTTTTAAGAAATATCTGCATTGTTTTCGTATGTGTTGTAATTTGTTATATATTTTTTCCACATTCTTATATCATGATTTTATAAATGTAAATAATTATATAAATATCTTGTATATTAATTTTAAATGTATTTATAATAATATATTAAAGATATAAACATAAAATTTAATACAGAGTTCATGGATACGGTGGATGGAACATATGAATGAATGTAGTTTATGTTTAATTATCGTATTGAATTAAAAATATTAAATAATATATATATATAAATAATAATTATAGCAGAATAATTATTTAATATATATCATATAGTTTTAATGAATCCATATTTAATACATTCCATGTAGAGTGTGAATGAATCACGTCGCTTTTATGAGGCATTAGTCCACACTTCCCCAATCGAAATTATCATATTTACATCAAATGGAAAGTATGGAGGTATGTGTTATATAATAGTTAAAAAATCATAAATATATCTTAAATATCATATATATAATATAAAAACTTACCATATATCATAATTACTAACCATGATAGGTGGTAAATGAAAAACAAACAGCATCGTTTCATCAGGAGATAGTTTTCTATACATAAGAATGATAATTTCATTACCTGTTAGATAGAAGTTTTTTTAAGTGTATGTATAACCATTAGAATAAAAAAATGGTATATTTATAATAATTAAGATATTATATAATCATGTAATAATAATATTTTAGTGGTTGGATGATGAAAATAAAATAAAATATCTTGAGGAAGGATGTTACCTCTTATTTGGGTAACTCCTTTTGGTTTTCACAAAATGGATTCCTTGGATGGATTTCTACCCATAGGGATGCTTATAAGATTAATTTAGGTATTTTGGGATCATATTTAGGAATACTTCTTCCGATTCAATGTTCTAGATAGGTTTTAATGAGTGGGAGGGTGAGTGCCTTTTTATAGAGGAGGAGTGGCATTATTGTACATTTTTTAAAAGGAAATTCCACCGACTTTTTTTAAATGAAAGGTGTCTCCAATAATAGTCCCAATTAGATAAAATGTAATATAGGGTATAAATATGGACATAAAATGTGATTTTTACAATTTTATTGGTCATTTTGGGTTTTAAGTTTAAGGTCTAGTCCATTTTTAAGCAAACTTTTATCTTAATTGTTGTAATTAGTTTTAATAACTTTCAAGAATATTTTCTATATAAAACACAGTTGATATTATTGGATATTATAAATTATTATTATTCCAAATATGGAATCCATTTTTTCAAATTAAAATCATATAATTTTAGAAATTAATTTAACATTAATCTTGCACACGTGTCTTGACCATAAGTTTTTTTAGCAAAAAAAGTTTAAAACATTCAAATGTTTTAATATCCAATTTCAATGTGAAATTGGTTCCAATGACCTATATTTGACTAATTTGTGTTAATTTAATATCATTACACAAAAAAAGATTAAAAATATAACTCATATAAATATATAAATTATAATAAAAACAAGTTTTTAATTAATATTGATTATTTTTTACTATTTATTCCAAAATAATGTTTCCATAAAAATCACTAAAATTCAACCATATATAATTTAAACATTATGAATTAAAAGATTAGGTAAGTTTTATCAAATTTATGTTCTAAAAGTTTATAAACTTAATTTAATAATTATTCACATAAGGACTTAAAAATATGTTCATTTAATAAAATATTTTTTTCAAACATAGAATGACTTTTCCAGTAGTACATATTTTATTATGAATATGTTTTATTTATATAAAAATATTATAAATAATATTATAGAAGTAGTTATGATTGTTCCTACAGAAGATTTTGATGGATAGGTTATTAATATCTTATTTAAATGATAATAATAAAAATAAAATGACATTTTGTTGAAACTCAGTGTTGTGTGTAACGCAAAGAAATTCAGTGTAGTGTGTAGTACAATAATATATTTTTTGTAGCATATAATTAAATTATAACATATTGTAGAATTAAATGAATTTATTCATAATGTCGTTCAGAAAAAAACCATGGGTGTTATTGATGTTGTGTGGGTTAGTCTCGAAGTGGTGGATTTTATTCCGCAGGGGCTATGATGAGTCAACTATTTCAGGGGAAAAGTTTATGGATTTGTTTCATGGTGAGTATTTATTTTTAACAGCTAATTATCTTCTTAAAAAGAGATCCTTACCCTTTGATTTGGGATTTTTTATTTTTTTATAGTTCAGTGTTTAGTTTAAGTACCTCTTTTGTTGTGTTTCAAGCATTGTTATAGATAATGTAGCTAGGTTGTGGAATTTTCTAGAGGCTATGCATACAAGGATCCAGCACTAGGTTGCTAAATTTATGTTTTAGATTTATACTAAAGTACTGATGATAGAATAATTCATTGAGAGAAAATTGTATAGGACTAGAAAATCATAGGATTGTAGTATTCGAGACTCATCAGGGAGTATAGCTATAAAAAGGCGTTCTCACTTGTCTATTAAGAAGAAGTATCAGTTCACAAGGAAAAAATTATAACCTTTTTAAACCTACTTTATCATATCCTATAGTTATCAATAACTTTCTAGTGGGTCATGTATGGTTTCATTTCCATACTGAGGTTATGGTTATCAAAATCATGATTTCCTGACATTCCTCAATATTTAACATGAGGTTGGTGTCCCATTTCTGACCCAGTATTTGTAGCAGTTTCAGCCAAAGAAGTAATAGAAGTAGGGAGTTCTATATTTTTAGTTGTAGATATGGGATGGGGGTTTGGATTGTATCTTCATGATATCCCTTATCATAAATAATGACAAGTATGGCATGTTCATGGATTTTTTTCACCATAAATTCTAGATAGGTCATGGGGCAGGATATGATCAAATGAATGCTTTAGCATTGTCAGTTATGAGTGAGCCTAACGTATTATGAGTTACTATATACCTATTTTAAACTTGGTTCTTTTTTATAGGTACACCATTATTTCACCAACCTTATTCCATTATTTTACACTTGAGGTGGATAGGATTCGAGTTCCCTTGGTGTTCACTACAGAAGATGGAGGATAAGATAGTTTGTTTTATGTGATAAGAGACTATGAGTTATTGCTTGAGAGGAACCATTCTTGGTTTATTTCTTATATTTGTGGATATAGACATATGATTTCATCATCTTCATGGATTTGTGATATTTGTTTTATAATATCATGGAATACATCAGGTGATGCATCATATTCCCTAGAACCAAGGGATGCATGGTGGTGCTTACCAATAAGTGATATATGAGGATGTGTTAGAGGCATGTTAATTCTTTATAATCTTTTTTGACCTAGTTGGTGATGTTTTCTATAGAGTTTCATTCTGTTTTTTGTCCTATGGTTGTAAAATAATACCCAAATTTAATTCCTATAGAGGTTGTGGGACTAACCCCAAGATGAGAGATATTGTTTGGGGTAGATTTGAAAATAGTTGTTTCTCTGATATCGACATCTCAATATTATATATCCCCACATTATTTGTGTCAGCTATGGATTATGGTATCTAATATCTTTCATAGAGGTATCATTCAACCAAGTGTGTCACCTTGGGGATCAATTGTTTTGTTTGAAAAGTAGGTTGATGGTAGATTTCATTTTTGTGTCAATTATATTCATTTTAATCGGGTAACAATGATGAACCTCTACACTCTCCAGTAGAATGAAAATTTATTCTATTACATTCTAGGAGAAAATTTGTTCTTGAATATTGACTTTTGTATTATATACCATCATATCTGAGTAAAGGATGAAGATATATTGATGACTTCATTTAGATAACATTATAGGAATTACAAATTTTTAGTAATATCGTTCGGCATGATGAATGGTCTATATATATTCATAAAGTTGATTAGTGCTATGTTCAATGACATTTTAGACTATTTCACGGTACTTTTCGTCAATGAAATCCATTTTCTTCCGCAATATAGGAGAATCATGAATATAATCTACCAGATGTGTTGGGAGTTCTTCAATTTCATCAGTTTTTTGAGAATCCTTCATAGTGTGAGTTTATGGATCATAAGGTCTATTTATTGGGGTATATTCATTGATCCTGTGAATATTGAGGTTCTAGATTCGTGTTTATCCTCAAATAATGTTTTAAAGGTTCAAAATTTACTTGGTATATATGGATATTATATAATTTTCATACCTTACTTCTCTCAGATTGTGACTTCTATGATAGTATTAAGTAGAAAGGATTATGTGTCCCTATAGACTAACCAATTTTATACTAATTTCAAGTATTCAATGTAGAAGATGGTTTGTTCTCTGTTTATCCATCTTTTAAACGAGGGTGTCTTATTCAAGGTTTATTATGACGCTTCACGTCTTGATTTGGGTAATATGTTAATGAAATAAAGGGAAATTCTCCCTTATGGTTCCCAATATTTATGGTCTCATGAATGTAATTATGCAACTCGTGATCTTTAGATTTCAATGGTAGTGTATTCCTTAATGTTGTGGAGACATTAACTTATCAGTGAACATTTTTTAGTTTTCACAAGTCAAAAAACCCTGAAGTATATCTTCCCCTAGCACAACTTTAATCAATGATAGAGAGGGTGGATAGTGTTCTTTTTGGACTATAAAATCGATATTTTTTATGAGTTTTCTAGGTAATGATTTATAAGATTCCTTATTAAAGAAGTCTTGTGGTGTTTCTATGTGTCAGTCAAGATAATTTTGGAGATTGATTGAAGAGTTGGATGTATTTCACATAGATATGGGAGTATCGGTTCGTAGAGGTTGTCTTTAATAGATGAAAAAGAATCATCTTTAGTGAAAAATGTCTAAGAGTAAAAGTTTGGGGATTTTGAGGTAGTGGTTTGGCATGATCAAGTTGTTTGTGCTGATACATATAAGGTTTTCTCTAATGAAGGGTAGCATCATGTGTTTTTCTAGTGGGAGATTTTCTTTACTTCAGCAATGAATGTGGTGGTTATCTATGAGTTTAATGTTATAATTTTGTTGGTACTTATTGATTTGAAAAATATGTATCATACATTGAGGAATTTGTTTTGGAGGTCTAGTTTAATGTTTTCAATTATAGATTTTTTCTCCCAATGTATAGTATGTCTGAAGGGGAACATTGGGCATTATGTTCCTTGTGTTTTTCCTCAGAAAATTTATGATCCCTAAGGGAAGTAGGAGTAGATTTAAAGTAAATGTTTCTCTATTTTACTAAAATATCAAATATTTTAGGATTAAATATGGGTGATCATGTTCATCTTGAAGAAACCAATTAACTTCTTAGCAATCAAGGAGTTTTTCTTATGGAATTTTGTCGATTAAATATCTAGAGTATCTTGTGGGGATTCATGGAGTTATGAAGATTATAATATCTAATTGTTCTTCAAATTTTACCTCTAATGTTTATAAAGGTCTCCAATTCGATTTTGGATCTTATCTATTACTTAACACCACCTTGCTTCTATATATCGATATTTAGTTAGAGTAGACAATCCAAAATCTAGAAGACATGTTGTGCACATGGATTCTAAATTTTAGAGCTATATGTGTGTGGAACCTACCCTCATTAGTGTTTTACTAAAATATTCGTCATCACTATTATATGTATGAAACATTTCAAATAACTATATGGATGAATTTTTTATCTTTATTCTACTCATTGAGGTCAGAGAGTTAGTTATTCTTTGATTTGAACTAGTGATATGTATGATAGATATGGTATAATTGATGTGTGATCAAATGAAGGTGGTATATGATAATCATAATTCCTATGGTGGTTATAAAATTAGTCCGCTAAAATTCAACAATATAGTTATTACATGTTCTAAAATTTGTCTCATCATCATGGGTAGTGATGGTTTTATTGTGGGATCAAAATTTCTCCTAGGATTATTTCATCATTTTAGGCATTATCTAAGGAGGAAGAGGGTGTTTTTTATTAGAATTATCCATATAGAAGAGATCCAATCATGACGTCTTCCATAAATCACATCTTCGCTAATATATTCATGAAAATTATCAAATCATAATTAAAGTGCTATTGGATTTTTATGATGGTGTGTCCATT
The DNA here is from genome assembly GCA_963277665.1 of Viscum album. NCBI lineage: Eukaryota > Viridiplantae > Streptophyta > Magnoliopsida > Santalales > Viscaceae > Viscum > Viscum album. Next base: position 1,043,062,687 of record OY728133.1, on the reverse strand, counting down.
GAGGAGAGTCTAATTATGAATACATATTTTCAATAGGTGTTTTTGTGTGGATATGAAATCCATTTAATTTTGTTATGTGCCTACATAATGGATTGTAAAAGATAATGTTTTATGAAGTTTCATATATTCACGGTCAATATCCCATGTTGTTCAGTGATTTATCTTTCTTTATTTTATTCTTTATTTAATCTATTTTTTTTTAGTTTGTAAAACCATTATTGTTTTATGAGATCATTTTTATTCCTTGGTGTTTATCGTGTTTTGGAATTGATATTGATAACTATCTCTCCCAAGATAGTTTTTTCAGGTTATTTAGTGATGCTATGATATTTTCCACTGTGTTCTACTGGTGTTCTAGTTCTTTTTTCTTAGTGTAGTGATAAAATTGAGAGGTATTGCATAGGTTGGTAATTCAAAAACTCATTTTACCTTCCATGTTGGTTTTAAATTATCTTAGATGGAAATTTTTGGAGAGGTATATGATATAAGGGATTAGTTATTCCTAATAATTTCCCTTTGTGAGCATGTGGTAGAAGTTAGAAATTGGAAGTTGTAAACATAGTTATTGGAGGAATTCATAGTGTGAACTCAGTTTTCATGACATGATATTTTATTCACATATTGAACTCTAGTTCATGGGATGAAGTATTTAACCATATAATTTTGTGATTCTGGAAAAAAAATAATTCTTATCCTGAATGATTTTTTGGGTTTTGGAGATGGGGAAATGAAATTTTTAGTATATACATAACCCATTGAATTCAGAATATGAACTAAACTTTCGTACTGAGAATGGAGTTTTGTCCCAAATAGGCTATAAGTTGGGGAACCCCCTTAGTTTTTTCTTTATTTTTTCTCACCAATTTCAAACCATATGCAATCAGGTAATATTTTTCAATGTATATTGAATCCTCTTAAATATTTCCCAGCCCTCATCTTCTAGATATTTTTCTATGGTGATATGAGGTTATTTTTCCCTTCCCTAATTTTTTTATCTTTTTTTCTTCTTTTTAGAAGACATGAGGGGTCATTCTCTTCGATTTTATTATGATTAATATTGATGAATGATAGATATATTTTTTTGTTCTGGTATTTTAGGCACCACTGATTTCCCATAAATGAGGGGATAAATGTTTGGGGTATGGTGTTCTATTCATTCTTTTAGAACATTGAGATCTTCGTATTCAGGTAGGGGATCTGTCATCTATATATTGATTTATATTGAATATATTATATTATCATTTGTTAATACTTTAGTTAATGATGGAATTAAACTAATAATATTAGAAAATATAAAAAGGAAAAAAAATTAACTCTGGATCTTGTGGTCAATTTTGGTTATATAATTGTTGATATATCATGGTTTTCTACGGTATTGCACCATCTTTTTGTTGAGGAAGTTATTATGATAAAAACAGTTTTTTTCTCAAAATTCGATAAATAATTTATACCTATAATTGTGATTTTGATGTTATTTAGGTAACAATAATGTTAATTTTATATATGTTCTTTATTCTAGGTTTATTAAATTAATGATAAATGAATGTTTACATTGTTCACAATGGTAAATATTTTATAATTTATTGGTTTTTTTTACAAAAAACATATAGACAATAAATATGTTCATTCCAAATAGGAATCAAAATGTTTGTTAAAGATAAATACTTTGTGTCCAAGTGATCCCTTTATGGTTATAGAATAATTGTATTCTTTCATTCATGGGATTTACTATGTTTTACACATTAATTAAAATTCGTTAAAAAATATGTGTTTTCTCTAGGAAATTTTAGATCATTATAATTCTATGGCCACCCATGTCATCGGTGACAAGTTGCAAGATATTTAATGTTCTAATGTGATCCTCATGAAGGTGATGATAGTAAATTATCTATATAAATTAATTATTTTCTACTAATTAACTACATACATGTATTGTGGAATGAATTATTGAAGTTAATATGACTATGTGAAAATACTAAAAACATTCAGAAAGAAATACCAATGAAAAAATGGAAGGTTATCCATGTCAATGTTTTTCTATGGTCTAATAAGGGAGTCATGTATAAGGCTATAATTTCTTGGTGATTTTATTTTACTATCACATTTCACTAGTTTAAAGTATTAGACAGTGGTAAAGTGAAAGTATTTCTTAGCATCAACATGATTTCCTCACTATATAATCAAATAGATTCTGGCATTATACCCAAATATTCAAGGATATCTAGAAGTTTTGAGTGGGTGTGTGGTGTTAAAATCCCTACAATTTTAATAATCCTATTTTTTGTACCACATGATGATAAGATAATTTAGTAGTCATATGATTAATTATTTTAATGGTCATAATTACTAGGTCAATAATGATTTTAGATACTATTAAATTATGGTCCCTAAAGGATGGATTAAACCACACAATAAAAATCACTTTTGGTAATTTTTATATCCTCTCTGAGTGTCTATACATACCCAATGTCTCTCACATCACAACATAACCCTTATTCATACCAAAAACAAATCCAAGATAAACAATAATATCTCACAACAAAATGATCAATACATTAATTCACATTTTAATATTAAAACTTATATCAAAACTTGTTAAAATATAAGGAGTCTCTTTCAATAATTTTTTGAAACACTTAGTAGGATTCAACACTAGTTTTTATGAAAACTAATATAAAATCCTAAGTTTCCCATCATAAATCAAAAATCATGGGGGAAAATGTATAAAATCTCTCAATAAATTAATTAAATCACAATGAAATCAAAAATCAATGTAAACACTCAAGAAGTAAAATTTTATGTCAAAGGTAAAGTTTAAAAATGTTGATACACCAACCTCAAAAGTGATTAGATTTCATTTCCTTCATAAAATACAAAAAAAATGGTAGAATATGAGTCATCCCCAACCTAATTTGAATGAACCATCATTAAAATCATGACATTAAAATATTTTTTATCAACACATAGCTCATAGGGTTAGGTTTCGATGAAGAAAAGGGATGAAAATTAGATTAGAGTGATGGAAGAGGAATAAATCAAGGAAAAAATGTTTACCTTGAATGAAACCACCCATGAATAGAATATATTCACCAAAGGAGAAAGGGGAGAGGAAGAATCCAATCAGAGGGGTTAGTTTAGATGAGGGGAAGAAAAAAGGGAGGAATGAAAGTTAAATAAGGTGAGGGAAATTAAGTAAATTAACCTTTCGTAAGTGACATGTGCATGTAACAATTTTTTATTGAACTGTATTACAAAGTTTTCACCAATAATATTGGTCACTCCCTCATAAAAAAACATTTCATAATGTTTTTTAGAAGGTCCAATACTATTGGAAAAATTTTGTACAGTCTATGAAAAATAAAATTTCTCCCTTTTCATGCCCACTCACATTATTATGTGAACAAAATAAAAAGTACACACAACTCAGTGGGTGTTAAAATTCAACCCATTATACAACTTTATTCCTCTAGAATTTCCTTAGAGATCCACATCAAGAATAGTGGAGGCAATTTCTCCCTCACCAAAGGCTCATGCTACCACTTTTCATCATTTTCATGATCACGATGAAATAATACGTAGACTAATTGGATCAAAAATCCTTGTAGTTCCTTATACTACAGATCTGGTATATGCACTAAGTACTTAACAATAGAGACATCAGACTCTACCTCCAGATATTCCTATTCTAATGTGTGGGATGTTTCCAATAAATAATTCTTTAGTTGAGACATAGAGAACATGTCATAAAACAACATAAATTGGTATGAAACACTAATCTGTATGAAAACATCCCAAGATACTAGATGATATTGAATTCTCCAACATACCAATGTGCCAAATTTACCAAATTACCCAATCAAAGGTGTCCCAGACTAAGAGAGAATCAATGAAAAACTCTACCACCCATGGATAACCCTAATGGTCACCGTTTATGATAATCCTAACATTTATAGTAACATTAAGTTGTATCTTACTTTTTAAAATCATATGAACATTACTGGTTGTCTTCAACGAAAATCTCATTATCAACAAATAGTGATACCCCAATTCTAATAGATAAAAGGGGTGCTTCCATGGAGTAACATTAAAGGGTCCAAAGGGGGTAATTCTTATCATGTACTGATAACTATTATTATATAAAAACCCATTCAATAATAAATGTTTCTCCCATGACCCATTGAAATCAACAACACAAGACTAAAGTATGTCCTCTAAAATATTAATAGTTTTTTCTATATATCTATTAATCTGAGGATGATAGGCAGTTCTATATTTAAACATATATCTCAATACTTCATCCATACCATTCCATAATAAAGAAGTGAAACTCAAGTACTAATTGAAAATAATTATTGAGCCCACCTCATATAGCTTGGAATCATGTATTTGATATACATGATTCCAATATCATACACCATTTTTGATAACTTAGTCGTAATAAAATGGGTTGATTTTATCAAGTGAAAAAAAATCCAAACACCATCCCTCTGACTAAAATATCTGAGAAAGTTGATGAAAAAATCTATAGAGATATCATCTCACTTTCACATTGGAATAGGAATATATTTTAATATCACTGTTTATTTCTGATGCTCATCTTTTATCTGATGACATGTAATTCATTGAGTTAAAAAATAGAAATTTTTTTGTTTCAACTTGGAACAGAAATATTGACATTTCAAATTTTAATACATTTTGGTAGGATATGGACATTCTAAAAAATATGAAAGGTTTCTACCCTATATAAAACTCTTTCTCAAATTCAAAGTAACTAATAGACACTAATATAAATAAGAAATTATATGGGGAGACAAATTAATATCAATTTAGGTATCCCTATAATTTAAATCTCTACCTATCTACTAGAAATTGTGATTCTCAAACTACCTAAGCTGGATCCCCTAATTATGAGTGGAAAAGATCGATGCACTGGTCAAAAACACCTTCTAATGTTCTTCTTAAACACTTTCTTGCATCAATATGAATAGGCACATAAGATATCATTCCTCTACAGACTTTTTCACTACTTGAGTTAGTAAAGAACTTCTCAAATCATCTACCATTGTATTCTACCTTCCTATGGTGTAAAATTTGAAAAAATATTATTTCTTTAAGTACTTTACCCATCACATCTTTCTTATGTTTATATATGGAAGAGTGAAGATATACTTAATAATCTTATTATCATTGTATTCAATTAAATTCTACATAAATAAGTAATTGTTACACATAGTTATATACTTAATCCCAACATCTAAATCCAATTCATGAGTGTGATGGTACTTCTAATAAGGGCTAGAAAAGATAGATCCATATGTCACGACATGGTAAAGATACATCATATCAGTTCTTATCCTCAAGTTTGATGTATTAAAAAAACATAAAATAACACTAGAAAGAATCTGTAATAGTAAGAACATAATTTGATACCAACCTCACCTTTAAATCCATTAAGAAATTTCTGACATTTCTCACTCAAATCCCATCTCACACCCTTCTTGGTTAAAGATATCAAAAGTGATTCCATTATGGATATATTCATAATGAAACATAAATAATTTCCAAATATACCTAATAATATTAAAATATAAAATAAAATATTGTACTTCTCCCAATACATTATTGCCTATATATTCATATGATCCATCCAGACACCCCTTTCCAATTTCAAATGACCATGGATTTTCACTTCCTGAATTCAAAACTGGTACATAGAATAATTTTTTTAGAATTAATGATCTATTAAATTCCCTAAAAAATAACCATATTCTATTCATGTTCCTCTTTATTCTTTGAATAAACCAAGATGTCTACAAAAAAATACTATAATAAATGAGTAGAGATACAGATGGAAGAATCAGTTCATCAGGGCCATGAAGACCACTAGAGCATTCATATGTCCAAAATGCTAAACTTGATACTCAAAATATTCATATTTAATTATAAATAAATTTATTAGTATGTCTGATTACTTGAACCACAGAATGTGATACCCAAATCATAGTTCAATCTATGAAAACCATGTTTCTCCACAAAGATGATCAAATAGATTTTCATTCCGAGATAAGGTAATTTTTTTTTAAATTGTCACTGCATTAAATGTTTGTTAATAATCAAAAATCCGAAGACATAAATTTAATTTCAAGGATAAATGAAATGGTGATGACCATGGTGACTCAAGGAAATTAATTCCTTACCCTTGATAGCATCCAATTGAATATTGAATTCCATAAAATTAGCAAGATCCATATGATACAATGGAAGATGGATTTAACTAGTCTCTCGGAGCTTATAAATGGTAAAATCCACTTCCCACTATGGTAAATACCTAGATAAATATTTTAATAGTACATATGGATACCGATAATCCACTAACAAAATTGGGAAATCTAAACCCTGATCAATCTAATCAAAAAGCATCCAAGATATCATTCATGAAAATTACACTAACACTAAAATGAAAGGTCATTACCTACTTGGCCTCAGGTTCCAATCACATTAAAAAACCTGAGTTCTCCCATAATGTATAAGATATATAGCATTATGGTGGTATAATTAAACTAAATATTTACAATCATGTCTATTCCAAAAATCATGTCAAACCCATCATGTTCCCGAACTATTAAATCCTAAACTATCTCAACATCTAAAACAAATTTGCCACACTCTAATCATTTGAAACATGTCTCTTTCTACCTTCCTAAGGCAGTGTAAAGGTCCCTCAAAAAAGGCATCAACATTACCACATTCTCAAATATTAAATCAATTTAAATGAAATAAATTAATTATATGCACCATATAAAATAGAGCATGACCTATTAAAGAAAAAATAAACACCATACCTTGAACATTTGATAGCCTGATATCTAACTCCACTAGAGCCTTTTCTTCTATGTACATGATCCTTGATTGGATCCTCCTATGAGTTGTTTCTAAAGGATGGGAGTCTCCCTTCACCTGATGGTGATACCCCACTTCCTTAAAGAGTTAGACTACACGTAGGAACCCTGGGTATGAGAATAATCAACCTTGAATACTTGAGAATAGAACAAGAAATATCATTAGAGGTATCCCAGTCATCAACACTAGTTTCAAGTCATTAAAGCCTCAAGGAATGCCTTTTTGGTATTCGATGTATTCCCACACTGACAGAATGCTACTAACTTTAACCCTGGAGGATATTTAGGGGAGAATTTGGGCCATTGAACACCATCATTGCTTCATAGATGAGTCTCCACCCTTATTCTGATTTGTACTGAATATGAACTCAGACTGCCTCATTTCATAATAGGTATTCCGTCCATTTACTTCTTATAGACAATTTTTTACTTGGATTCCCTATTTTTTATCATATTTTTAATAGGTGGGTAAAAATATAAGGATAATCCTCAATATGACCCCTTACCATAATCCCATTTTAGATAATCATGATGTTAAATAATACTTCTTGAGATGATCCTAATATAGGTGATCCTATTTCTCAATCCAACTGGAGTAATCTAACACATATGGATCCTTCTTTTTTAGCATCATAAAATCTATATCTTTTACTACTCTCAAAGACTCTGGATAAAACTATTGGTTGAGCATCTCATTGAACTTGGGCCATGGAAGGACTTTATAGAGTATATCTAATACAATCATGTTCCACCACCTCTAACTAAGATATTCTAGAACATAAGTTGTTAATCCATCCTTAGATGTCTCAAAGGGATAAATGAATTATAATATACCCTTAATCTACTCTTCCCATTCTTCTAGTTCTTGGTTCCCTTGATCGCCTCAAAATGATAGTGGATTCTACTTTGTAAACTCCTAGGAATGATCCCGTAATCAGGTTTTTCAAATACCAAAGGGAGCAATTACATAGGTAATATTTTCCATGAATTCCTCCATTTTATTCCTATGAGTTATTATCATAGACATTCTTTATAAAAAAAGATAAAACACTATAAACACTAATGCATACCAAGTGAAAAATCAATTAAACAACAAAAAACAATATCAAATACATTTAAATAAATGAAAATAATAATTATACATATTTTAATGGAAAAATTTGTGAAAACATTAAAATTTTATACATTTTTTGTCTATACATGGTTTGACCATACATTTTTTAAATCCAAGTGCCAATAGTGAAAGTGCCACTATAAGAGTTACATAAATCACTGCACAGGTTCCTTGCAGTTTCTACTAATTGTGATCCTCTAATTGATTCTCATGTTTTACTATAAAAATTAAATTTTATAAAAAATTATCATGATTCACTCCAACAACCAATAACTATAAGTAATCATCATCAAATCTCATGAAAATAATTGAAAACTAGATTCACATCCAAGACACAAATCTTGACCACCCTTGGTAGATCAATGTTTAACATTAAAAAGAGTTTCATAGGAACTCCCGTGCATATAACTATTGAGAACCAAATTTCATATATCTATTATACTATTACCACAAAAAACGATTTTATCTGATACCATTTTGTAATAGGTAATCATATCTCAACTTGCCACATCAGTAAGGTCGTACTATTGTAGGTCCTGAGGAACATTCTAGGTTTCCATGGGTTGAACACTAGTGTTAGGGAATCTTGATTGACTAAGAGATAATGGTATCACCCAAAGAATCCAACAAAAATCCTATTAAATACCACTAAGAATCTAGAATTAATTTTCCATAAATTAATCTTTCAAATTATAAGATAAATAGAATTAGGTAATAATATCAAATAAATAGAGCAACACAACTGGAGTAATAATAAATCATATCTACCATTTAGTATAATAAAAAAAGATAATTGAAACTTGTAGTGTATACATTAAAAGGTTATAAAAATACATCTAACTGTATTTTGGTCAAAAAATAAAAAAACCCAAATTCCAGAAGGGAATGAATTACTTTATTATTGGTCAAAAAATGTCATTATGTACCTAGGATACCACCAAATCCAAAACATGGAATATTATCATACATCCATAGATACCACTATGTTAAGATGTTTATTTTCCTTTTATTATGACATATAAAATTTAATAATATTGCACCCAAATTCATATACATGGGTGAAGAAAATCTCAATCAGATACCACCATGAATATAAATTACATTTTTTACAATGAAACCTCTGTAGGTCTATTTTGAAATCCTTTTTTATATCTATTTCCATTTTGAAAGTATTTAACAAAAATTTAGGTTTCATAAATCATAACTAAAAAACTATTTAGAATAGAAATTAAATTCATAGATATACAATACGGTAATATTCAATAATCTCATAATCATAATAGTACAATAGTGGGTATATCCCTTAATAATAATATCCTGAAAATCCTAATAAGATACCCCTAGATATCATCATTCCTACAGCTAGGGTAGAACCCATCCAGTCAACCACCTACCCAAGGTCTACCATATTCCTTAGAAACCCATATTCATATAGAAAACACATCTATTAATAAAATAATCACACCCCACAACCAATATATTTTTCTATTAAATCGAATTATCATTTTAAAATCAATTTGAAAACTTATTCAAATATAATTATTCTCTTTTAAGAATTTATTTAAAAAAATTAGTATGAATAAAGACTATTGTATATGAAATGATAATGAAAAACATAATTTTTGCATCATAAAAAAATAACTATGGTGAAAACATGTATAAACGCCCAAAATTATTAAAATAAATAAAAATAAAATCATAAAATAAAGGAATCATCTAAAATAATGGGTTTCTGGATTATAATTCCTTAAATGTAGTTATTCCTACCCCAAAAGTGATCTAATGTTATCAACTTCACAAAATACAATAAAGAGGGAATAAGAGGGATCCTCAACAACCTAAATCACAAGAAAAATCATCAAAACCCCACCACAAACACTAGGTTTACCCACCAATGGATCCTAAGGTTGGGTTCCATGATAAAATCAGATGAACATGGTATTAAAAGGATATAAGAGGAGGAAGTCTGAAGTTCCCAGTCAGGATCCAAGTATCAATGAGAGGGGGATGGGTGAATGAGTGATATATTTTTCTTTTTATGTTTCCTTCTAATTTAAACAACCTTCGCCTAATGTTAAAGAGTTTCTTCTCCACTGAACACACAAAACCATAGGAACACAAGATTTACAAGGTTCACTACTCAACAAGAGTAGCTATGTCCTTCGTATAGTAGGAAAATAATCTAGTACCACACAATACACTAGAAAACAATCCTTTGATGTGGAATACAACTATTAGGATATACCAATACACTCTTGTGGCACTTGGAAAACAATCTGCAAGCATGTGTGCACCCTCTTAGCACAAATAGGAAATTACAATATTTCAGTGCTTCTTTACAATTGAACAGTTGTATTCTCTAAAGTACAAATCTTTACTTTCCTACCCAAAAGCTGGTAAGAACTCCCATACGCACAACTGAATATGTGCAAAGACCCCAAATTTTTCGCGCAGCCTTTAGGGTTTCTTGTGCACAATTCAAAAGCCTTGCGTGAAAAAATTCGCTTTTGGCGCGGAAAAATAATTTTAGAAAACTTCCTTTTTCTAACAACTTTTCACTTTTTTTGTGCAACTTCCCTTTTACACGCAAACCTATTTCTTTTCGTAGAACTCTCCTTTTATGGGAAAAACTCTTTATTTTTTCACAACTCACATAGCATATAATTTTACGTTCACCAGAGCTTGGGATTTCTTCTAAGTGTCAGGAATTAACAAATAAGAGGGGTTCACTCATATTTATAGGGCTTTTTAACCCTGTGAGAAAAAAACTAATTCGCATGTAAAACCCTATTCATGCACGTAAAAAACTCTTTCATGTGACATCATATTTTGCACGTTGCTCCAATTTTTGGCACACCTCTTGCCTTTTCCAATTTTTGAGCTTCTAATCTCGAAAGACCTCTTGCATGAAAAACTTTGTTCCTCTATTTCATGCACCATTTTATTTTTCACACATCCCACTAGTATTTTGTGCATCCGACACATATTTCATGCATCCCACAAATATTTCGTGCATCCAGCTGATTTTTCGTGCATCCTGCTACTATATCGTGCAGCCGTCATTTTATCGCACACTCTATCTAATTTCTCGCGCACTACATGCCTTTTCCATTTTTTGATGTTCTATCCTTAAATCATGCCTTGTGCACAACAATATAAACCATATTCAATCTTGCGTACAACATCTATTTCCAAACATATTTCTTCATCTCCCGATTTGCAGGCCCTAAAATTTGGAAAACACAGGAAAATGGTGTGACCTTAATCTGTTCTTTTGTGCTGGCTCCAGATTGTCTATTACTTTGTGATTTTTTTCTTCACTACTTCCCAGTAACATTCATCAGATTTTTTCATGAACTCCAATATCGTGATATATATCCTTTGATAGAAAATATTTAGCATCATCCGAGTTACAATGGAAAGTGCTGAAACTTCTCTATCATCTGGCAGCATCATTCCTTCCAATAAAAACTATATATGAATGGCCTTATCATTTATCCCCCTTTTCATCATAAGTCTTTAATCACAATTTCTCCTAACTTATGATATTTGTGAAATACATATCAGAAAAGCATCATCTGATTTAAATTCTTTTACAAAGTGAATTGATTTGTCTTCTTTGACAACAAAAGACAGCACTCTACAAATGATAACTCTTCAAACATCTTTCTATATCAAACTTGGTCCCAACAAAGTCAAGGGGAAACAAGGTTTACTTTGAGTGGACCACCCAAAATCAAAAGAGGTTCCCCTAATGAGTAATGGGATAGGAGACCCTCAGCTGTAGAAGTAGTTTTGAATGAGTTGGTGGATGAAGTAAGGAAGTATAGTAAAAATGAGGATGAAAATTATGTAAATTCACTATTTTTAAGTGTCTTGGGTTGGGTACAATGTTTTCATGCACTTTAACCCAAACCATTTTCCAATAGTGTTTCTCTCTCCCTCCTCACAAGATGTGTTTCATGATTTCTTATATAGTTCCACAAGGTTTGAAAATCATAATGAGACTGTATAAAATATATATACCACATCTACACTCCCTCTCATGTTTTTAGTCAAACATTTACTATTAATCATGTTTTATCCATGTGCACTACTGTTTTTATGAAATTTCAAAATTTAAACCTCTAACTCCCAAGAACTCCAAATATGATTAAATAATAAATAATAACTCCAAAAAAATAGCAATAACCCAATGGGTGTCATTATAAAAACTAGGTAAATTTCTTAGAATCACTATGAAATCATAAGATAACCACTGTATATTGATTTTTAAAATAATATAAAAAAATTCCATGTCAATTTGAGTTAATGTTTGTTCAGGATGACTAGAGATTGTTTCTTGGTGTTTTAAAATTATGAATAATTCATATAATGGTTAGCACAATATAAATGACCAAAAATGATGTAAAATCAAATGGAAACTATGACTGAATTTATTTTCGTATATACAATGAGATAAAACATCAAGATGACGTTTAATATGCTTCAAATGACTCAACATTTTGTTTTTAAATATATTAATCCATTTAAACACGTATGTTAGGGGTTAAACCCCAAAAAAATAAATTTAAAACTCCGGAAATCAAAGTAAAATAATATAATATTTATTTTTGAAAAATAGGGATATACACCACATCATTCTGGGGTTAGGTTTTCTCAAGATGACTCGAAATTCATTTTACGTGTTTTAAAACATGATAACACATTTTTAATAGTCAAAAAATAATTAAATCTAATAATGACATGGAATCATATAAAACTATTATTGAATTATTTTTTATGTATATAAGTAGATAGAACATCAATACGACAGGTAGTGTGCTCTGAATTACAAAATAAGTAGTTTTGAATGATATCAAAGTCCTTAAAGACATGTATTAATAGATAAAAACCAAAAAACAATCTTGAATTTACATAAAATCATATAAAATTTATTTTAGATTTATATTTCAAATATAGTAACTAATTCCATATGGATATGAGATAAAATTTTCTCAGTATAATCAGAAGAATTTTCTCAATGTTTTAAAATACCAAAACATGAGTGTAATGGTCAAAACCATAGACACTTTACATGGAATGAGGTGAAACAATTGGAAAACTATATTAAAATTATTATTTATTCTTGTTATTAGAAAACATTTTAATCTGATGTGTTGTGTGCCTAAAATTACTAAACAAAGAGGTTTTTGAAGATGTTGAGGTCTTGAAAAACATGTGACAAGGTGTAAAAACACAAAAAACATTCACATATTGGTGTGAAATAATAGGAAAATGTACAATGAATAATCTTTTTTGTGTAATAACTTACATCATATTGATCCATGTTGTATTTTTCATTGTATGACTAAAAAATCATTTTTATAATTTTAAAAAACTAAAACATGTGTGTAACTACCAAAATCTAGAAAAAGGCCTCGCATGTGTTTAGAATCATAGGCCAATATTCTATGAATTATTTTTACGTTTTTAGAATACATGCCACATCAATCCAATATGTGGTGTGATCTGAATGATTTAATGATAAATCTTTAAAGATATAATAGTATCTAAAAATATATTCTAGGGGTTAAAAACTACGAAAATAACCTCAAATCATTATGAAATTTTATTAAAATGAATATATAATGATTTATGAAATGTAGGATTTGAAAACACATCCAACTATGTTTTTATTTGTTCAGGTGAATTGTAATGACCCGTCCCCCTGGTCCCATGCCATGACTACCCCAAGCCCGCCTTCCATAGGCTTGAGGTTGGCGACTAGCACCAAAGGCCTATTTCTCTAATACTTGGAAGGCATTGCCTTTATAACCTGCAAACACACAAAAAAAGATACGAAAAAAAGTAAACTGTATAACAAACATGTGAGTACAGTAAGTAAAAATGGTACAGAATACAATCCTAACTAGAAAGTACAAGTACAGCTGAAAGATGAGTACAACTATGGAAAAAAGAAAAATAGCTACTGGGTCATCCTCCGCGTATCGCCCTGACCTGGAACTCTCAGCCTCGATCATCGTTGTTCTCCATCTCCATCCAACACAACGATGTGCGGGAATTTCCCATGCAGGGGTGAGTATAACAATACTCAGTAGGGATCCCAAGACCCTAAAGGTATCACAAAAAATTCCAACAAGGATAAACCACACAATATTAAATCAACAATTAACCTTACTTAGGTATATGACCTTCTATATACCTATGTTATCAAGTGATTCATCTCAATCATGGGGAAACATAGAAAAACTAACTCAGCTCAAAATAGGATTTATTCTAGTGGTAAAACATTTTGAACCCTTGGCTGCTGGAGAACTCCTCCACTATCGAGCACAGTGGGTCTGCCGCCACAACCAGGCGCTTCCCACTGACCTTGGACTGCTAAGTTACTCCTCCTATCAAGTATTTTGGGTCTGCTGCATCACTCAAAGGAGCTCCCCAACATAGTTCTTCCACCACAACCAGGCGCTCCACTTCATCGCCTACTGAGGTACTCCTCATATCAAATACTGCGGGTCTACCACCACAACCTGGTGCTCCTCCACTATGGGTATGCCGCCACAACCAGGAACTCCCCACTGGGACATATGAGTCACTCTAAGTCAATCGTTCAGTAGTGTTCAAGTCTCATCCAGCTACTCGGTTCCCGCACAAATGCTCGCTTGTCTCCAAAATATCAACTCCACGAGCTACTAGTCGATGCTCCAACTTCCACGAAGTCCCACAAAGATGTATCCCAATGGTCCACCACAACATAGGGGTCTCAAATCAACTGATGGTGGGAAATCGGAAGCCTTATTAGTGAGTTATTAGCCTTTTAGTCTCGGAGGCCCAGTTGGATTCGTGCATGATACAACCCGATTGAATCTCAACAATACCTCAAAATCCAGAAGGGTATACTCAAAGGGACCGTCATGCTCCAATATTACCAGTTCCACTGACAGTTCATCAAACGGACGTCCCGTGCCAATGTTATGGCCAAAAGAAAGTAAAGGGTCGTAGTGGTCCTAGGTCTGGTCTGACCCGGTCGGACCAACCCGGTTCGGGTCGACCCATCTTGGCGCGTTGGGTCTGGCCCAGCCCATTGGAATGGATAGCCTATTTGATTCGACCTGGCTGGCTGGGCCCAGCCCAGTAGGCCCTGAGGGGCCGCGGAGGGCCGAGAGGGCGTGGACCCGCCACGAGGGCGCAGACCAGCCGTGAGGGTGCGGACCGGCCAGGGTTCGGTACGAGGGAGATTTGGCCTAAAAGGCGCTGCGAGGGTGCAGGTTGGTTTGGCTGAAGCACCATAAGGGGCGCGGGAAGCTAGATCGGATGGGGCACCATGAGTGGCCCGGGAGGACGGCTCGTCCAGGGAGCAACGAGGTCGCAGTTCATCCAGGGGCTCAAGAGGCTGGCTCAGCTGGGAGTCGGTTCGGTCGGGAAACACGAGTGACCGGGAGGTTGCCGCGATTTGGCTTGGGGAGGTGGAGCAGGTTTGGCCGGCAGACAGGGTGGTCGAGACCGGTTCGGCCGGTTCGGTCGTGTGGAGGGCACGACCAAGGCAGCATGGCTGGAGTGCGGCGTGGATGAGTCTGGTTCGGCCGGGGCGCAGCGCGGCTCGGGCCGGTTCGGCCAGCGGGTGGCATGACCAGTGGGCGGCGCGGGTCATGGAGGCCGCAGGTAGAATGGTCATTGCCTTTGTCACCTTCGTCTTCTCGTCGCCTAGTCGACATTCTGAAGAACACCCCAAAAAGAACATCAGAAAGGTCAAGCCATATTGATTTGGCCCACACCCTCCTCGTATAGGGTGTTAGCAAGAAGTTCAATTCGTTCTTGAATTTCAAAGAATTATCAAGAAAAGAAGATGAAAGAAAAATCAAACAAACACCCCACATCTACCCGCAAAAAAAAATCCCAACCCTCAAGGAAAATCATCCACAATGATTCTTTGTTTTAGATGGGATGAATTAAAGGAATAATATCATATTCAAATAAATACCCAACCTTGTCTGTTGTTCGTCGACGTTGGCGCTAGAAGGGAGACGTTGAGTCACTGTAGATGAACACATACTATGTTGAAGGAGTCCAAGGAAGAAGGTCGAAGGAGGTCATTATTAATAGTTGAAGTTCTTTCTTATTGGCGTTCTTCATCGGTGGAGCGTTCTTCATTAGAGAGCTTAATCCTCCCAGTGTTGGGTGTCATGTCACTTTTCTAGCGCTTCGTCTCTTGGTAAAGTTGTCCCAAAACCTCCTCCCAATCTATATATATATAAGAGAGGGGGGAGGTAAGTAACAATCATGAAATTTATGTCGGTTCATTTATGAGGAACCTTCTAAAATTCCAACGATGTTGTTACCTAATTCAAAAACGGGGTTCAATCCAATTAATTTTCGTTGGTACAAATAATGGGGGTCCATTGGAAAAATTAATGTGGAGGAAGATCAAGAGGCTCCTCCATATTTATGAGGAGTTGAAAGGTTTCTCCCTCATTAAAAGGGAAGTTGGGAGGTTTAGGCCCCAGGTTTTCCCCACCACCATAACATTTCATGAGAGGTTAGGGTCTGGTGGTCCCCACCACCATAACCTCTCATGGGAATTTAAGGTCTGGTGGTCCCCACTTCCCAACTTCTATAATTAGGTTGAGTTCTGGTTGACCCCACCTCCCAACACCCATAAGGGTGTTGCAAATAAAAATAACGTGTCACACACTTTTATTTTTATTTCTCATTCTTTCACAAAAAAACCCAAAAACTCACTTTCACCCTCAACCATCTGTCGTCAAGGTCAATGTCTCCTAAATCAAATACCGGCATTGTGAGTTCAACGGTGGCCTCGGATTTCAATTCTATGCATCTGTTCAAAAGTTACAAAACTCTTCTCACGCGTTTACTGAACGTACCCAAAAAAAGTTTGGAAAATTATTATCAGTCACCCTTAACTCGTACGGGTTGAGGTTAGGCTATTCCAAGGCAAAACATACCCCAATAAACCCAACAGAACTCTCGTATTTTCAATCCATGTTACCATTTATAAGTTATGAATTTTACAATAAAATAATAGTCACTTAATAATTTAAGTAAAAAACTAACTTTCTCTGATGGCCCACGCCTGCCAAAGTTTGTATCTGATTAAAGAAAGAATACCCTCATGAGTTCATTGGTGGCCTCATATTTTTAATCCGAGTTACGATTTTTGATTTATAATCATTTGAAAAATAAAATAATTTATTTAATTATTTTATTTACGATTATGTCATTTTTGGTTTTTCTCACAGGAGGCCCGCACCGACTAATCTTATGTCACGCCTAGGGTAAACATGCCATCCTGAGTGAAATCGTGCCCTCAGATTTCTGAACCGAGTAATCGTTTAAGAGTTATTACACTTTTTTAAGAAAACTACTTACCCTCATTAACATAAGTTTAACAAAACTTCAATGGATCATTCTGGGGAATCCGGGCCTTGGAATCACGCGCCGTCAGATTTTGTGGACTTGTAAAATTTCCATTTATTAAAAAAATCAGGGAAATTCTGGGTCTTTACATTCTCCCCATCTCAGGGCTCTACATCCCCATAATCCAGAACTCATCTAGTAAATAAGTTGGGGTATTTACCACGCATCTGAGCCTCCCTCTCTGAATTGATATCCTGGAGGTTCCTGTGTTTCCAATAAATGCACACCATAGGTATAGACCATCCAGGAAGGACCCGCTCCTGTCGATCCTTAATATCTACTAGAACCTCTGTAAAATTCTCCCCATCTTCGACTTCCTGCTCTCCGTGCTCGATGGCATGAGAAGGGTTGTGCACCTATCTCCTCAGATAGGATACGTGGAAGACATCGTGCACCCGTTGCAACTGAGGTGGAAGAGCTAAGCATTAAGCCACCTCACCAACTATGATGAGGACCTGAAAAGGTCTTATGAATCTCAGAGATAACTTTCCACCTTGGCCAAATCTTCATTGACCTCATTGGGGTGAGACCTATATGAAGACTTGGTCACCATCCTCAAACTCCAGATGTCTCTGTCTCCTGTTAGCATATGACTTCTTCCAGCTCTGTGCAGTCTTCATCCACTCCTGGATGATCTGCACTTTCTCTGTGGTAGCTCGTACCATCTCTAGTCCCACGCGTACTGACTCCCCTGGGTTAGTCTAGCACAAAGGTGATCTGTAAGGTCTCTTGTAAAATGCATCAATAGGTGTCATCCCTATGGTGGAGTGATAGCTTTTGTTGTATGAAAACTCCACCAAAGGTAAGTGATCCTCCCTAGTGCGACTGAAGTCAAAGACACAAGCATGCGTCATGTCCTCAAGGGTCTGAATGGTCCTCTTTGTTTGACCATCCGTCTGATGATCGAAGTCGGCGCTCAAACGAATTTGTGTTCCTAAAGACTCCTGCAACCTTGTCCATAGTCGGGAAGTAAAACGTGCATCACGGTCAGAAATGATCATCAAGGGTACTCCATGTAACCGCACTATCTTCTGCACATAGAGGAATCCCAAGCTCTCTACTGAACCCTATTCATTGATTAGTAGAAAGTGGGAAGACTTGGTGATTCTGTCAATGATCACCCAAATCGAGTCTTGACACCTAGATGTACATGGATTTCCTGACATGGAGTCCTTGGATATCCCATCCCACTTCCACTATGGGACCTCTAAAGGTTGAACCGAGCATGTTGGTACCTGATTATCTATCTTCACTTGCTAACAAGTGAGGCATAGAGAAACAAACTCTATAACTGCATTCTTCATTCCTGGCCACTAGTGCTGTCATCAGAGGTCCTGGTACATCTTCACCACTCTTGGATATACTGCTAGAGAGGATGTGCGGAACTCCCTCTACACTTCCTTTTGAAGAGACTTGGGTACCATGGAATGTCCTCTGAAGAGGATGACGTGCTCCCCACCTTTAGAAAATTTATCAGGTTTCTATCATGTGGATATATGAGCACGTCGTGTCTCGCAGTCAGTGTCTCCATGTTGTGCCTCCCTAACTCGCTAAAGGAGTGGAGGAGTGACTGTAAGAGACTGAAGAAAATCTTCTCCTTATCAATCCACAAAGGATATCTGCAAAGAGGCTATCTTCTCTATCGCCTCACTCAGCAGATGCAGGCTAAACCTCATAATGAGGGCGTCTGCTACCATGTTCTCCTTCCCATGAGTATAGACTATCTCAGAGTCAAACTTCGCTGCCATGAGGGTGAGGTTGGCCGACTCATGAGTGATTTTTTGAACCCTCCAATGCATGAGTTTATCCTGTGCTTCCTCGGTTTCCTTTTTTCCGAACAAGGAAAACCTCATCCCAACGTTTTATATAAACCACAACCACTTTTCCTAATATAGTCAATCTGAGTGTGAATTGTGGATGTCAAGTCCAAACCCAAACTAAAATTGTAAGGCCTCAAAGCCACCACCAAGAGGTTCCAACCGAAACTCTTTCCTCAAGGGGTAGATCGCACCATCATCGTAAGTGTGATTATCGAGCTTCCTCCCAAAGGTATCTCCAGACATGAGGGTCAAGTCAATGGTTTAATCGGAAACTCTAGGTCCTATACAAGATTTGTGGAAAAATGAAATATTGGCACCTTTTCTTATTGATAAGGAATCTAGTAGTAGACATGTACCCTACCTCAAATCATTACTAGAGACCTTTGGTAGAATTCCTTGACCACATGAAACTACTCTCTTCCCCTATCCTCCATCTCTCTAATCCTAGCGGGGTCCACAAAAAAAGGGGTGGTTGTAACATGTCAAAAAGTGCACCACCTCATGCTTCTCTCCTAGCTCTTCTTCCACTTTTGATGCCCTTCAGACTCATCTATCCCTAACACTTCTTCTTCCTAAAACATTTTACATGCCCAAGTCTCCGAGACTGGCACCAGTTTTCTACATTCCCACTGCTAACATTCACTGGCTGTATCCGCTCAACCAAAGAACATTCAACCACAAAGGTTTTATATAACACCATATCATAAGTAGGAATTCATAGAGAAATATTGATATCTCATATTTCCTTTAAACACACCTCACTCGGATGTTTGATCCCTAATGTACTTATTGTATCGTATTCATTAAGTACGAGGAAGGATCAGTATGCCTTGATGAATACCCATCTACTGACATGTCGTCCTGCCGAAGCTGTAGAAGTTCTAGAGAACTCTCATCCACCTCCTCGAGCGAGTCCTCAACTGCCTATGAGTCGAGATCACCTCGAAACATGAGAGGTATCTGATGCTGAAACAGGTGTAAGGAACAAAGCCTACATGTGTCCTCTATCGATACCTCTAGTTGTAATTGCTGACCAATGGGTAGTGATATAGCTGGCACATTACTCAAAGGTACTATCTCGGGAAATGGTCCATCTACCGAAACCTCATCACTAAGAGGACCATCCTCATGGTCACTCACTGAAAAAGACTAGTAGCTAATATCACCATCTACTCTACTGGTTTCTGAACTAGACGGGAAACTCTAGAAATCTCCCCCAGCCAGCCCTCAGCTGCGTGGGAATCTATCTTGCCTTGAAACCTAAGAGGCTTATACTGCTGGAACTCATGCATTGTGCTCAGTCGGCGTGCACCACATTCTAGTGTGTCTGGTGGTATCTCCTTCCCAATGGGTGGTGGTGCTGCTAGTACACCACATGAAGTTGCCAACATAGTAAGAGGGCCCTGCACCGGAGCCTTGTCACTTGGTGGGTTATCAGTGCATACAACTGTCGGAACTCTAACTGGCTATCTCTATAGAGGCATCTTAAAAGAAACAAATGTGACAGGATAAAAAGATTATACCTGATGATCTTACCTGGTGAGATGACTTAAGAAATCATAATGAAAATGCACACGCAATCAGTGTTTTCTTGCACTGAGTTGGAAATCAGAAGTCAGGGTCCTGGTGTATGGATATGTCGGCCACCGCACTAACACTAGACTCCCTGAACTGAAGACTGCACTCACTACTCTAAACACTATTTCATAACAAAAATATCATAGTCCTAAGTTCTGCGGTAGAACCGACTCCTCTTATTCCAATTTATCATGACCCATTCCCCGGGGCCTGTGTCTTGACTACCCCAAGCCCACCTTCCATTGGCTAGGGGCTGGAGACTAGCACCAAAGATGTATTTCTCTAGGACTGGGAAGGAATTTCCTTTATAAAATGAAAGCACACACAGTAAGATATGAAAATGTGTAAATTGTATAACCAAAAAGTGAGTACAATAAGTAAAAAGGGTCCAGAATACAAGACCAAAAAAAGTACAACTAAAAGATGATTAAAATTGATGAAAAATGAAAAACAGATATTGGGTCATCCTCTCGGTACATTCTGGTCCTAGTAATCTCATCCTTGATCAGCGTTGTTCATTTTCTGCATCCAACACAATGAGATGCAGGAATAGCCCGTGTAGGGGTGAGTATAACAATACTCAGTAGGGACCCCGAGACTCTCAAGGTATCACAAAAAATCCAACAAGGATAAATAAAAAAGTATGAAATCAATATATAATTTTACTTAGGTATATGCCCATAAATGTACCTAAGTTATCAAGTGATCCATCTCAATCATGAGGGAAACACACAAAAACTCACTAAGCTCAAACCAAGATTTATTCTTGGGGTAAAACATTTTGAACCCTTGGTTGCTGGAGAGCTCCTCCTCTATCGAATACAGTGGGACTACCACAACAACCAGGTGCTTCTGACTAACCTTGTACTGCTGAGGTACTCCTCATATCGATTAATGTGGGTCTGTTGCGTCATACCGAGACGCTCCCCACCATAAGCCTGCCTCCACAACCAGGCGCTCTCCCCCATAACCTGCATAGGAACTCCTCCTGTCGAGTATCATGGTTTTTCCACCACAACTAGGTGCTCTTCCATCGTGGGTCTACCACAATAACCAGGCACCCCCCACTGGGCCATACGAGTCACTCTGAGTCGATCGGTCAGCAGTCGTCAAGTCTCAGCCAGCTACTAGGTTCCTGCACAAATGTTCACTCATCTCTGAATGATCTGCACCACAAGCTACTATTAGATGCTCCAACTTCCACGAAGTCCCATGAAGAAGTATCCCGAAGGTCTGCCACACCATAGGGGTCTCAATGAAACAAACGGCGCATCAATCGGATGCCTGAACTGTGAGTTATTTGACTTTTAGTCCCCGGGGGGCTAGTTGGATTTGTGCTTGATCCAACCTGATCATATCTCAACTATACCCCAAACTCTAGTGGGGTATACTCAAAAGGACCATCATGATCCATTATTACCAGTTTAACTGGAGGTTTATCAAATTAACGTCTGGTGCCAAAGATATAGCAAAAAAATGTAAAGGGTCGTAGTGGGCGCAGGTTCGATCCAACCCGGTACGGGTCGACCCAGCTTGCCCTTGGGTCTTGCCCAGGCCATTAGGCGGGCCAGCCTATTGGGTTCGGCCCGGCCCTTTGGGCCCCGCCCTACCGGCTATGAGGGCTCGGACTGGCCGCGAGGGTGCGGACTAGCCATGGTTCGGCATGAGGGCAGTTCGGCCTGGAGGGAACCGTGAGGGTGCGGGCTGGTTCGGCCAAAGTGTTACGAGTGGCACGAGTGGCTGGCTCTGCTGGGGCGTCGCAAGGGGAACAGGAGGCCGGCTCGGCTGGGGCGCTGCGAGGATGCGGTTTATCCGGGGGGAACGGGAGGCAAGCTCGACCAGGAGTCGGTTCGGCAGGGAGGCACGGGCAGCTGGGAGGGCGCAAGCAGCCGGGAGGGCTCAGGAGGCTGGGAGGGTGCGGGCAGCCAGGAGGCGCGGGCGGCCGGGTGGGCGCCGCAGCTCGGCCTGGTGCGGCAGATCTGGTTAGGCCAACAGAAGGGGTGGCAAGGACGGGTTTGGCCGGTTCGGTTGTGTAGAGGTCACAGCCAGGGTGGCACGGCCGGGTTGTGGCACGGCCGAGGCCAGTTCAGTTAGGGCACAGCGCGGCTCGGGCCGGTTAGGCTGGCGGGTTGTGTAGCCAGTGGGTGGAATGGGTCGCGGAGGCCGCGGGTAGCGTGGCTGTTTCCTTCATCACCTTTGTCATCTCATTACCTCATCGCCATTCTAAAGAACATCACAAATAATAACAACCGAAGGGTTGGGCCATGTTGATTTGGCCCGCACCCTCCGCATTTAGGGTGGTAGAATGCGGTTCAATTCTTTCATTAATTTCAAATAATTATCAAGAAAATAAGATGAATGGAAAATCAAACAAACACCCCACATCTTCCCACAAAAATAAATCCCAACCCGCAAGGAAAATCATCTATAATGATTCTTTGTTTTAGATGTGAATAATTAATGGAATAATATCATATTCAAATAAAAACCCTACCTAGTCCGTTGTTTATCGACATTGGCGCGAGATGGAGGACATCGATTCGTTGTAGATGAACACGTCCTACATCGAAGGAGTCTGAAGAATAAGGTCAAAGGAGGTCATTCTTCGTAGTTGAATTCATTCCTCATCGGTGTTCTTCGTCGGTGGAGTGTTCTTCGTTGGAGAGCGTAATCCTCCAAGTGTTGGGAATTGCTTCACTTTACCAGCACTTAGTCACTTTGTGAAGTAATCCCAAAACCTCCTCCCAAGATCCATAATTATAGGAGAGGGGGGGAGGTATGTAACTATCATGGAATTTATATCTGTTCATTTATTAAGAACCTTCCTAAATTCCAACAACGTTTTTACTTAATTTAAAAAGGGGGACATGCCTATTAATTTACGTTGGCACAATTAATGGTGGTGAATTGGAAAAATTAATGTGGAGAAATCTCAAGAGGCTCCTCCACATTAATGAGGATTTGAGAGGTTTCTCCCTCATTAAGAGGGGGGTTGAGAGGTTTAGGCCCTGGGTAGTCCCCACCACCATAACTTCTCATGGGAGGTTTGTGCTTTGTGGTCCCCACCCCCATAACCTCTCAGGGGAAGATAAGGTCTGGTGGTACCCACTTTCCAACATTCACAAGGAGGTTTAGTTCTGGTAGACCCCACCTCCAAACACCCACATGGGTGTTTCAAATAAAAATAAAGTGTCACACACTTTTATTTTTATTTTTTATTCTTTCACAAAACCCCCCAAAAACTATCTTTCCACCTTGACCATCTGTCATCGAGGTGAATGTATCCTTAAGTGAATACCGGCACATTGATTTCAACAGTGCCCTCAGATTTCAATTCTGAGCACTTGTTCAAAAGTCAAAAAATGTCGCTCACGCATTTACTGAACATACCCGAAAAAAGTCCAGAAAATTATTATCGGTCACCCTCGACCAGCGCCAATCAAGGTTAGGCTCGGAATAGGCAGAAAACTATCCAATGAAACCAACAGTACTATCTGATCTTCAATTAGAGATACCATTTAGAAGTTATGAATTTTACAATATAATAATTGTCACTTAATTATTTTTTTGCTGCAAAAAACTTAATATCTTCGGTGGCCTGTGCTGGCCAATGTTATTATCTACATAAAGAAAGCATACCCTCGTGAGTTTAGCAGTGGTCTCAGATTTTTAATCCTAGTTACTGTTTGTCAGTTATAAGAATTTGAAAAATAAAATAATTTATTTAATTATTTTATTTACGATTATGCAATTTTTTGGTTTTCTCATAGGAGGCCCACGCCGACTAATCTTAAGTCACGCCTAGGGTAAACCCACCATCCTAAGAGAAATGGTGCCATTATATTTCTAATCTGAGGAACCTTTTAAGTGTTATTCCACATTTTCAAGAAAATTTCTTACACACATTAACATAAGTTAAACAAAACTTCTATGGATCATTCCGGGCACCCCGGGCCTCGGAATCACGCGTCATCAAGTTTCATGGACTCGTAAAATTCCCATTTATTAAAAACAAAATCATAGACAATCTGGGAATTTACATGAATGAAAATTCATTTTTACAATTTTAACAATAAAAAACGTGCATGTAATATTTAAAACATAGAAAATGACCACAAAATGCACTGAAATCATGGGAAATATTCCACTAAATTGTATTTTTCATGTATGAGTAGAATGCACATCAATTCGACATGTGGTGTGCTTGAGTTACTAAATAATCAGTTTTAAAAGATATATAAATATTTAAAACCTTTTGTGAGGGGGTTAAAACCTTGAAAATGTCCTTGGAATCATATAAATTCATAGAAAATAATATTAGATTGATTTTGAAAATATATGAAGTGACACTATTTCAATCTATGTTGTGGTTTTCATAGGATGATATAGAATGCATTTTTAGTGTCTAAAATATATAAAATGTATTTTTAAAATTCAAATCCATTGTAAAACATTTTATTAATATGGAATCATAGGGAAACCATTGTAAAAAAAATTTGTGACATGAAAAGGGAGTTGAAACATTAATCTAGAGTGTGATGTGATAGAAATGAATGAATACACTATTTTAAAAGATAAAAAAGTCTTAAAAAATATGTTACAGGGGGTCTAAACTAGAAAAATGACTTTTTATATATTGAATAATATTGGAATGTTACTTTATATTGACTTTAAATATAGGAACTCACAACATGTCCATCTGAGCAGCAATTTTCTTGGGATAACGAATACCATATTTTTATTGTGTAAAAACTCCGAGACATGATTTTAATGGTATAACCATATAAAATGACTTAAAATGATATCAAATAATAATTAAAATGTATTTAAATTATTTTCAAAGTATAAAATGAGAAGGAACATCAATCTGACCAGTGATGTGATCAGAATTAAAAAATACACATTTTTTATAGATATTATTGTCTTTAAGAACATTTGACAAATGTTCAAAACCCAGAAAATAAAATTTTATCGGTTTAATAAAGTAGGACCAAAACAATTGATAATTTTTTCAAATGTAGGAAGTAATTTCATACCAATATTAGTTGTGGTTTTCTTAGGATGATCGAAAACTCTTTTTTAGTGTTTTAAACTCTAAAAGGTATATTTAACTACCACATCAAATAAAATACTACAGATTGATGTGAACATATTTTCCAATTATTTTTGAATTATTTTTTTTATTTCAGAATAAAAAAACATCAATCTAATATCTTTCTTTCTTATAATAACTCAATAAGAAGTTTTTAAAGATACTAATGTCATTAGAAACATGTATTAGTAAGTAAAACCCAAGAAAATAGCATCATAACACTATGAAATAATAGGAAAATGAATGCAGACTAATTATTAAAATTTAGGAACATGATCCACATCAATATGATTTTCATTTTTCTCAAGATGATTGAAAATTCGTTTTCATTGTTTACAGCTTTTAAAACATGTGTGTAGTTGTCATATCCAATAAAAATGATAATGGAATTATGTGAAATGATAATAAAACTATCATTGAATAAATATTTTCTATTTATAATTATATTAAACATCAATATGATGTGTTATGTTATTATTAAAACTGAATAAACCATTTTAATGATATAAAAGTCATCAAAAACATGAATCATGGGGCCAAAACCAAAAAAATAACCTTAATTATTCATGAAATAAAAGTAATTAAACCTTTTTTTAAAATATTGGAACTGAAGCTACATTAATTCAGGTTTTGGTTTTTTTGGCATGACAAAAAATGTTTTTTGGTGTCTTAAAACTCTAATCATTAATGTAATGGTAAAGACCACATAAAATGATAACTCATTAACATGAAATAATATAAAAACTATCATTAAAATAATTTTGATATGTATGAGTAAAATACATGTCAATCTAATATGTGGTGTTCTCATAAATACTAAAAAATTGTTTTATATTAAAAATGATTAAAAATACGTAATAAGTTGAAAAGTAAATGATCACATAGTATTTTTAATGTACTAAGTTTTTCATTAAATAATATAGTAGGTTCTAATTATAGTTTTTATTATTTTTTATGGTACAAACTTTTAATTTTTATTTATTTTATAATAATTTATGATATTATATTTATAAATCTATGAAAATAAATCAGTAAGGTTATTTTTGGATATTATTAAATTACATATTGTGTATACATATAATAAATTTCTAAAATATGGATGTTTATTACATTTATAAATACCTATTTCAAAGGAATATTAATTGTAAATTTTAATGAAAATAAATAAATTTTTATAGTAAAAACTTTTTTAGTCATCATTATTTCCTATATTTATGAGACAAAAGTGACTACCACATGGTGATCATTGGGTAGCCACTCCAGCCCATTAGAGACAGCTTTTAGTGGTCTCTAATAGTACTTTTTTTAGTAGTGTATTTATTCCAATTCGAATCAATTTAACAAATTTATATCAAAACCAAAACATGAACTCTTTTAATGTAACCAAACTTGATCCTAAATAAAATATTTAAAACTTTTTAAAATATAAACCAATTTCTGAAAAATATATTTTTAATTTTTAATTTTTTTAATGTTTTTTTATTTTGAATATAATATTTTTATAATATTAATGAAAATTTAAAAACGTTTATTTATATAAATATATTTGGATTTTTGGTAACTTATAGGATATATACAAATCTGAACCTCTTTTAAAGGTATATAATTCATAATGCCATCATTATGCAGGTGGTTAACAATAATTTGAACGTTTTTAAATTTTAATGATATTTATCAATAAAAAATAAAAAAATAAAATGAATTTATAACATTAGTTTTATGATAATATTATTATTAATTTTTTTTAATAACAAAATGTCGGTTGATATCAATAGAAACCCGTAGTTTGTATCCACTCACTTTATTTTCCATAAAAATATTTAGGCCCTTCAAATCACTATATTAGTACAAAGAGATGATTACAAAGAGAAAAGAATAGAGTAATGTTTTCATTAAATTAGATTTTCAATGTCTTATTAATTCAATTATTTTGTGATAGTTGGTCCATACCTCATTTGGTCTACTTTTAGATAAACTTTGGGTGGGTTTAGTAAGTTTTATTTGTTTTCATTTGAATTTTATTAGGAAAGGTGGGAATTATGTTTCACTTTTTTTGAGAACTTTGAACACTCTCTTAATATCAATATTATCATATAATCTATTAATCTTTATATTAGTTATCTTGTGTTATCGAATATTGATTATTAATATATCTATTGTTTGGTTTGAAAAAAAAAATAACTTTTCAACTATATTCAAAGAAATAAATTCAATATATGTGTGTGTTTTGTGTTTGTTTGTTTCCAAAATAAAAATATATTTAGGTAAATTAATGCTCAAATATTTTTTTAAAATTATTAAAAAAATTATATAAAGAGGAAAAATCAAAAACATCAAAAAGTAATTTTTAAATTAGTAATAAATGGGTTCATGTATCAAACTAATTTTAAATTTTTTATTTTTGTTCACATTTAGTTATTGAATTTCAACATGAAACAAGTTCATGTTAGGTTTTAAATGTAAATTTATTAAATTGACTCTGATTTTGGTACTTACATTTTCAAAGTTACCTTATCAATTATCATCCCAACATTCAACCACACACATAGATATATATAAACAAATAATATTTAAATTTTAAATTTTATAATGCTTCCTTATTGTGTATATAATATTATTTATAATATTAATAAAAAATTACAATAATATTTTTACATAAATATATTTTTATTTCGTATAATTTTTAAAATATTCCCAAATCTAAACATAATTGTTTGTAAAGAACTATTTCTAATGTTACCCCTATAAAGGTGGTTAATAATAATTTTAAGGTTTATCAAACCTAATAATATTTTATTAGTCAAAAACATAGAAAAATTTTAAATAAATTAAAATTATAGTATTATTATTATATGATTTTATTAATAAAAAAATTGTTGTCCAATATCATGGGAAACCAATTATTAATAGGCGTACATAACAAGCTAGATCAGGTCCATGCGGGGAAATCCTACATGGATAAAACCTACAATTATGTGGTCTATTTTGGCCCATATTTAATAAGGGCACCAAAAAATGAGTCTGTGTAGTCTGTTGTTTGAGCATATTGCCTCATGGGTCGTCCCACATATGTAATCAAGAGAGAAATTTAAAAACAATTTCAAAAAAATAATATTAAAAATATTAAATACTAAACACATTATATATATGAAATACTTGTTAATTTATATATATATTAATCAAATAATTATTATATATATTTATGTGTGTGTGTTTTTCTCACAAAACAAATCTTTAAAAAATTGAACCAATATTAAAATAAAAAAGAAAAATATTATTTTTCACTCTATGTCGATCTGTATATTTTGACGATGTTTCATATAATTAAATTTATTTACATTCCCTTACCCATTTAACCTAAATAAAAATGTGGGACATATTTTTATTGTCTAACTAGCCTAATAAATGTGGGTTCAGAAGCTTAGCCTTCAAACCCAAGGCCTGTTAATTGAGTTTTCATAAATAGTTTTTTTGGGATAAATTTTATTAAAATGGTAATAGATTAAAAAATTGTAATGGATCTAACCATAATTGAATTCATATATACAATCATGTTGAATAGGTGAAGATATTTCACACATTATTTATAATTATTTTAAATACTGTGTTAAATTCCCTCATGCATTCATTAAATAAATTTAATTTAGGTTTTCTATTTTTAATATATATATATATACACACAAAATGAAAATAATAAGTTATAAAAAATTAGTAATAATAATTATAAAAAAATTACTTTTTAATAACAATAAATATTTCAAAATAATTTTATTTAGTTTCTAATAAATATAAATTAAAAGCAAATAAAAATTATTTTTTTATTTAGAATATTTCCCAAGGCTACTTTGGTGGTGGCATAGGGGTTATGGAGAGTGGTACAACAAAATTTGTTCTTTTGGAGATATAGGGTTTGATTCCTATGAGCCCGATCTTTGGGAGAATCCTTCCCCAAGATCTAATCATATTGATGGGTCACTCGGTCCCTGTATAGGTGGGAATAATTATGCACAACCCACATATGATAACGTATTGCTCTAATGAACCATCGCAGCCCGAGTTTTCACTCTCCGAGATTCTCTTCCATTTCAATTGGAAATTGATCCTTCTTTTCTAGGGCTCTCTCCGGAGTGATCCCTTCATAGGGAGGGGGTTTTTAATATTGAGGGTTCGAAAATGCCCATCATAGGGATTTCATTTTAAATAGAATATAATATTTACTTATAATGTAATGATAAAGATAGACTAAATTTGGAGCTCTCTTTTGAGATGATTCAATAGTAATTATTGAATTTTAATGGATTTTATAATAGATACTAATTATGTCCTAGAATTATTTCTCACTAGGTAAACCATGGAGTCTTGTGATGTTGATTCTTTCTTGAATCTGGTTTGTGGTCTGGAAGGGCTTAATGACCATAAAAGTTTCTCTGGGATTTTGGGAATTCCCTTTTCCTCCTTCAATGATAGGGCTTCACAATGGATCATGATGAAGTGAAGAACTAATAACATTTTTCCTTCCTATGGTGCTATATTGGAGAGGCTTGGTATTTTTATGAATTCCACCATTGTATATGTTTATTTATAGAAAGTTATGTAACCATGGATGTTCAGTGATTTGGTTTCCCGTTTATATTATATTTGATATTTCACTAATTGGAAATTGATTTCCCTTGATCATGTTTTTTTCTAAATAGTTTTTTCCTACTAAGGAAATTAAAGATAAATCTTATAGTTTTGGTTTAGTAAATTTGAAATAAGGAATCCTCAGATGTCATGGTGGACTTTATATTTAAATTTCCATGCTTAATAAGAGACTTGTAGAAAAGTTTAGTTCAAAATATAGAGACTAAATTTGGTTTTATAGAATATTAAAAATTTATATGACATTGCCTCCTCTATTATTATTCTTATTAGAATTGATTGTGTGACTAAATTATTTTGTTTTGGTTACTTTGTGAGAGTTCTTGTCGAATTTTTTCTTATATGTACTAAAAATGATAGAGTATTTATTTATACCCATCATGATGAGGTCAGTCTTAAGATTAAATATGAATTATTTCCTATTTATTTTTCTACTTGTAATTTTATTAGATAGATAAAGAATGATGGTATTACAGGAATTAATTGATCAAATTTCTGTTGAATGGGGAATGATGTTAACCCATGTTAAAGAAAGAAAGTGTAGGGGACCAGTTTTTATTTTGGAATTTCCCATTTCAAGATTGTTGTGTTAGGGAAGGATAGATGCTAGAAACTAGGATTTATGAGTAATTTATGATGTGAACTATGTATTCATGAAGTGAGTTTTGATTCACAGCTTGAACATTCATTCAAGACCTAAATTATTTCAAGGTGGAATTCATTGGTTCTTCATAAAACTGATTTGTGGAAGGAATTTTTGCTACATGGGGTGAATAATTTTATAGGTTTTAGGGGTTATTCTACTTAATTTTCACTATCTACATAACCCTTGGAATTTAAATCATGAACAATATTTACACATTATAACTGGGGTTTTCCCAGCTAGGCTATATGTTGGTGATCACCCATAGTTTTCCCTTATTTCAAATCATCTCCCCCAAACCCTAGGTGACCATGAGATATTGTTTTAAGGCCTTTTATTCTCATTTTTTATATTCAACTCCCTTCTTATAGAGATTTATTAATGGTAATTCAAGGTCGTTTTTCCCTTAATTTATTGTTTTTTTCTCTTTCATTCTTATTTTAAAAAGTAACGGTGTGTTATTATATTCATTTTTTTCTATTGATTAATAATATATGGATCTTATTGGGATGGTTTCTTATGTATAATTGGTTCCATATAGAAGTTTTTATCGGTTTTTGGTACATGGTGTTCCATTCATTCTTAGAGAATATTTAGATATTAATGTTGATGTAGGTTATCTATCATCTCTCTCTTTATTTAAAGTGAAAGTGTGAGATTATCATAATTTATTCCTTTAGGTAATGATGTAATTTACCAAATAATATAAGAATTTGGGATCAAAGGAATAATTTTTTTATTTTTGGTTTTGTGATCACTTTTGGTTATATATATTGTGAAGCCTCGTGTTTTTCAATGTTTGTGTTTTTTCATTATGTTATATTAGTTTTTATAATTAAAATGGTTGTTTTACTATAAATATAATTAACAATGGAAATTGAAAATAATAATGATTATGTTATTAATGTAATAGGTATGTTAATTTGGTATATGTTCTACGTTATTCTGGGAGGAATATGAATGTAATGCTAAACACATTTTTACATTCTTCTTAGTTGTCAGTTACTAATAAGTAATATGTTAATTTTCTTCAAAGACCTATGTATAATAAACCAATTAATTAAATATTATAATTAAAATAGATTTTTCTAATGATAAATGCTTTGGGGATGTGTGATCATGTTATTATTATGTTAATCACATATGCATTGGTTCTATGGTATTAGTGTCTTTGCCTATGAATGGAAAATACATTTCAAATGTATGTGTTATATAGGAACTTTTAGATCGTTGATTTGTTTTCTTTATTAACCTTGTATTATTTATTTTTTTATGACCAATGGGCTCAGATACTATAGTAATCTGACTGCCTATTTGTTTAATATAGTTAGCAAATATGGAGGAGAAATGGTAGGGAGACCTAGGTGTAGTTATAGTTATTTTTGATGATAGAATAGTAGTTGATGTTATGTATAATGGTCTAGGAAATTGGGGTTGTCATAATGAGTTCATAGGTTTTATTTCTTATCAATTATTTTTTAATTGGTGGTTATTGGTTGGCTTGATGGCTAGATGTAATTTGTTTGTTTAACAATGATTAACATAAATGAACATTTTTCATAAAATTTGTAGTTTTTTTTTTGTATTGTTGGTGGAGTCTTAGAGAACAAAAATAATTTAATAATGATAAATTAATAAATAATTAACCCATGGGATGGGGTTCTGTTGATAGAGGTA
The DNA here is from genome assembly GCA_963277665.1 of Viscum album. Classification (NCBI taxonomy): domain Eukaryota; kingdom Viridiplantae; phylum Streptophyta; class Magnoliopsida; order Santalales; family Viscaceae; genus Viscum; species Viscum album. The sequence continues at coordinate 1,043,029,785 of OY728133.1, read as the reverse complement.
ATGTTAATTGACTTATATCATGTTAAGGAAAACTATGGTATAGTTGAATGGGATACTCAAAGGGCATGTGTATGGAACATGTAGTTTATAATGTGGTTTTATAATACTCTTTTTTAATAGAAAAAGGTTTTAACTATATATAGTTATGATGAAATACATTGTAATATAATTATGTGAATTAATATTGTTATTGGCACTTGTATTAAGATGATTAAAATGTTAATCTTGGAAAATTTTAAAATTGATCAATTAATAGTTAATTAATTAATTAATAAGAAAATTTGTTACATGTGTATTTGTTAATACCTAGTCCTTAACAGTAGTAGCTAGGTGTTTTATGTGAAGATAAAATTGGATGATTATACGATATGGTTGTTTCTCTTAGTGTGGTTTTTTCATTAAAATGTATTTTTCAAACTTTATACACTTCCCCACCCATTTTTGTAAGGAAACCAATATCCAAATATTTTAGTGGGCTTCTAAAACATCTTGTATACTGATTAAATAAATGTAAAACTTATCCCTATCCCCCCCCCTCTCTTTTCTGATGTAGATAAATAAGAATATCCTAAGCTATAATGGATTATGGTATAGGGCCTGATACTACTCGGATTGTAATGGATCTCGGATTTACTATAAATTTATATGTTGTTTGTAATTACATGAGTTATATTAAATATTTGTATCTAGTCATGATGGATTCAAATTCCTATAAGTGTATGTCCATGTATTGTGATAACATTAGGAATAATGAATTTTCATAGACTATAGTGACTATCGGGAAAAAAAATTAATATATGGGATTTTAATGATTATGTGGTGATTATTTAAAATAATTACATCATTAGATTTTTGGACCTATTCAGGACTGCAGTAGGTTGTTCCAAGGCCTGACTCACATTATGAATGACTTTATAATTTAAGGAATGATCAAATGATGTGTAGCATAGTGGTAAGAGAGTTAAAACCCTATAGAGAAGTCGAAGCGATGTACCTTAATTAATATGTATGATTTAATATTTAATGGTTTATAAATACATGTTAATTTGATATTGAGTAATAGTGAAGATTCAAAAAGAGTATTACCTTTTTAGGTGATGAGTTAGTTTCATTTGTTTGTTGATTAGACTTTAGTATGATTATTTCAGGTTTTTCATGAGAGGTTTTAGGGAGGATCCTACTAAGTATACCCATTATTCTCAACCTATGTATATATTAATATTTTTTGGTTCATCAAGGATGGTTTTTTGATTAGGATGGATAATATTTTCTTAGAGGAGTTATTGAAAAGAATTTAGGAGTTCCTGTTGTTTTTTTCACTTCCTAGTATTACTTTTGGTACTTCTGATTTTCCATTTAGTTTACATGTTACATTACATGTATTATGATTTATTTTTTATGGATAGTTTTGGTTGGCATTTTATCCATCTGATATCTTAATTTTTAAACTTTATAAATGGTAATTATTACTATTTATTTGATTGATATACCCTTGGTAAAAGTCACTAACCCATGACCAATTAGAGGTGAGATTAAGATATCATTATATATCATCTTTTATTTTCATCTAAGGTGGGATTTCTTTGCTAGGATAGGATCATAACAGAGTGGTTTCAAAGATAGTAATCGAGAGGTATGATGGAGTCTGGGGTTTGGAACCAAATAGGGTGTATGGGTTAGTAGAAAAACAATCATCTAGACATAGAATGTATTGTAAAAAAGGGAGACTAACTAGGAAATTGGATTTCAAGGAAACAAGTGATCTTATGAAATGTCCTTCAAGTTTACTAAAAATACTAAGATAAGTGATGTTTCTTGTGAATTAAAGACAAGGTAAAGATTATTCTAATTTGTATTCATACCTTTTGTTTAAATTTGGGAAGAAATCGGGAAATAAGTTAAAATTAATTAATTAAATAGTCATCCGTAACATTTTTTCCCCGAGTTTAGGAGTACTAAATTTTTTTCTTTTCCAGATATGGAACCAAGTCAGTATCCCTATCAGTTTCATGAAGAATAAAATTATTTTAATTTCCCAATGGATCATTATATGATAGATCTTGATGAAGATAGCATGTAGAGGAGGAAAATATGAGAGTTCCATCACTAGTGTATGTAAATGTGTGAAGGCTCTGTTTCAGATTGGGTGATAAAGGATTGGTTAAAGGTAGTGGAGATAGCCTTTAGTTCAATCTATAATTTTAAAGTGATCTAGATTTCTTTAGTTGGGATGATGTTGTGTGTGTCAGTTTGGAAGTGGTAGAATTTTGTTCCACAATACTGTTAAGAGTCAACTATTTCATGGGATAAGATCAGGGATTCGTTTCAGGATGAATTTATATCTTTAACAGCTAAGGTAGCTTCATAGAAGGAGATCCTTACACTTTTACTAAGTTTTTTGAGTGTTCAAGAGTTTAGTATTCGATTTAATATCCCCATTTATTATGATTCAGATATTCTTATAGAGGATGGGGCTAGTGTGTGTTATTTTGAGGAGGCTTTGAATCTAGAGATCCAACACTAGGTCTCTCTATTTATGTTGTATGTTTATAATGAAGTGATGAAGAAGTAATAGTTCAATGAGAGGAAGTTTTCTTGGATCTGGTCATTATAGCATGGTAATTTTTTGGACTCTTGATAGAATAGATTTGTAATAGGGAGTTCTCACTTTCCAGGACATAAAAGGTCTACTCAGCAAATAGATTGTTTCATCCTTCTATGACCATCTTCATCAGAGACTATTGTTCACAATACCATTAAAGTGGTTCATATATTGTTTTAATTCCTTAAATAGTTCATTTTAATCAAAAGAAAGGTTTTCTAACTTTCCTCAGTAGTCAACATGTGGCAATTGGCCCATTTTTTGCCCAACCTTTGTAGCTGTTTTAGTCGAAGTAGTAACAATAGTAGGGGTTCAATATTTTGATTAGGGGAGAGAGGATGGGGTTCAGATATGACCACCACTTTATATCCATCAAACTCAATAATTATTGGTACGGGATATTTTTGGAGTTGGTCACTATCAATTCTTGAGAGGTTGTGGGGAAGGAAGTCCTCAAATGTATGCTTTATCACTATTGGTGTTGAGTGATCCAAACATCTTATGAGGTACTATATATCAATTTTATAATTGGTTCAATAAATTTTTGATTTTGTATATATGAACTCATTTATTTCACTTACCATATTCCATGATTTTAGACTTGATGTGGATTTGATTCTAGTTCCCTTGGTTTTGACTACGCCAATTTGAGGTCAAGCTAGCTATTTTTATTTAAGATGAGATTATTAGTTTCTATTATAGAGGCATCGCTCAAGGAGATTTCTTATTTTTCTATATATATACATATTAAATCATAATTGGCAAGGATTGGAAATTTTTGGTGTAGATAATTGTGTATTAATTCAGGAGATGAATCATATTCTATGGATCTACGATAGAACTAGTGGTTTCCATTCATATTCAAGACCCTCGGATGGGTTGGAAGCTTGTTGAGTCATAATATTCCATGTTGGTCAAATTTGTGTTGTGTTCTATAAGGGTTCATCTAGTTTTGTTTCCCATTGTTTTAAAATAATACCATGATGTACTTCATATAAATGTTTTGATACTACCCCCTTGAAGAGAGATCATGTTTGGGATATAGGAGAAACCAAGTGCTTCTCCAATATCATATTTCCCCATTTATTTTTGGGAGTTGAAAATTTAGGTATATAATATCTTTCATTGAGAATTAATTCAACCTAGTTTTCCACTATGGGGATCTCCATTTTTTTATGAAAATAAGGTAGACGATAGTTTTATGTTATGTCTCAATTGTTTCCATTTAAATCTGGTAACAAATAATAACATCAACCCTCTCCCATAGAATGAAAAAATATTCTATTAGTAGAAGGGAGTGAAATAGTTCTCAATATTCGACTTGTACCCTAGGAATCATTATATGTTATTAAAGTATAAATATATCTGGAAGATTAATTTTAGATGTCATTATGGGAATTAAGAGTTTCTATGATTTATTTTGGAATGATGAATGCTCTGTATATATTATTTGGGTGGATGAATTCATTGTTCCTTGAGTTTTTAGACATGTTCATGGTGCTCTTCATTGATGACTTCTGTGTTTTTTTAGCATCACAAGAGGAGAATGCAAAGAATCTATGGGATATTTTGCTGGTTCTTCAATTTTATTAGTTATTCGGGAATTATTAAGAGTGTGTGTTATGAGACTAGGAGGTCACTTTCTTGGGGAATAGTCATTGATCTTTTGAAGATTGAGGTTATAGTTTCTTGGGTTTCCCCAATAATATTACAAAGGTGTATAATTTTCTTGGTATATATGGATATAATAGTGGTTTCATACCGGAATTCCCTCATATTTTGGCTTGTGTGATAGTTTTAATTATAAAGGTGAAGGTGTTCCTCTAGAATGACCAGTTTTAGAATAATCTCAAGTATTTTAAGGAGAATGTTTTTAGTGATATGATTCTTTATATTTTAGAGGAGGGTGTTATATTCAAGGTTTATGATAATTCTTCATGTCTTGATTTGGGAAATATGTTTATTAAGTAATGGGTGATTATCCCTTATGGGTCCCAATTGTTATGAACTCATGAATGTAACTATGCCACCCATAATATTGCCTTTTCTATGGAATTTTCTTCTCTAAAGTTAAGGATACAATTTATTCTGAGTGAAATTTTTTTGGTTCACACATGTCCTAAAATATTGAAGTATATATTCCACCATCATGAATTTAATTTATGGCAGAAACGATGGATAAATTTCTTGCAAGACTATGATTTCGTTATTTATTTTATTCTTTATTAAGGGAATTTTTTGTATGATTATAGAGGAAATAATTCATGTGGTGGGGATATGTATGAGTCAATATACTCTTAGATAGTGATTAAAGATTTGTAAGTGTTGCACCTTGATATGAGAGTAGTGGATGGTATAGGTTTTCTTTAATAGATGAAAAAGAATCATATTTAGCATAAGAAGTGTTGGAGTTTCAACTTTGGGATTTTGAGGTATTATTTTTTCCAGATCGAGTTGTTCGTAGTGATTCTCATAAGGGTTGGTTTAAGGATGGGTAGCATCTGGTGTTGTTCTAGTAGAATATTTTATTTCCTTTAAAGATGCATGATGTGGTTCTCTATGAGTTTCAGGTTATTTATTTAGTGGTATTTCTTAATGTTACAAAGATGTTTATTTCTTTGAGGAATATTTTTTTGTGCTCTTGTGTGAAGTTATAAATTACAGAGTGTGTCTTCTATTATTTAGTCTATCAGAAGGGGAACACAATTAATTTTGTTCCAGGGGGTTTTCCCCAACTACTTGATGATCCCTATTGGAAGTGGGATTATTTTTCAAAGAAAATTTTCATCATAATAACTAAATATTATAGATTTAATGATTCTATATGGGTTAGTATATAACACATGATGAAACCGGTTCACTTCTTATAAATCAAGTATTAGATATTAGGGGGTTTTGTTGAGTAAATGTCTATAGTAGATAATGATACTCATGGGGTTATGAAGATGATATTCTCTAATAATGATCCCAATTTTACCTCTAGTGTATGTAATGGTCTCCAATGTGATTTTGGATCTCAGTATTCCCATAGAACCACCATTCATCTACATACATATAGTCAGGTAGAGTGGATCATCTAGAATGTAGATGATATTTTGTGCATGTGTATTCTGGATTTTAAATCTATATAGATGTGTAACCTATCCTATTTGGAGTTTTCCTAAAATATATTTCATCTATCTAATATTTTTAAAAATTACTTTCAAATAATTGTATGGATGACGTGTCTAATAGTCTAATTCTCACCAAGGTTAGAGTCTCAGTTGTTATTTGATCAGAATTACTAAAAAATATGATACAGAATGTATAGTTGATCCTAAATCAAATTAATATGGCACATTAATAGCCAAATTTTTATACTTATCATAAAAATATGCATCCAAAATTCAAAATTATTGAGATAATATGTTCTAAAACGTGTCACACCATTATGGGTAGTTAATGTATGATTTTGGGATCAAAATTCCACTTAGGTTAATTGCACATTTCATGGTGTTATTTCTAGCAATATGTGTGTCTTATTGATTATAACCATCCCTATAGATAATCTTCATTGATTATTTCTTCCATGTATCATATCTTCAATGATATATTGAGGATTATTCTCACATCATCGATGTGGGAGAACTGGATGTTGGAGATGGTCTGTACTTTGACGAGCATTCTTTCAAGATTCTGAACTACTATGAAAAGTTTTTGTGTGGATATGAAATCACTTTGGATTGTGTCATGTGGTATAATATTATCTTTGAATATAGAACATGGTTGCCATATTTATGATTTCATGATAAATATCCCAATTAGTTTAAATATTTATCTTTCATTATTTAATTCTTTATTTAATCCTTGGTTGGTTACTTTCCAATCCCATTATTTTTTATGATATAGTTTATCTTCCTTGGTGCTGTCCTTGTTTTGGCATTGAAATTGATTTGTATCTCCATCGAGGAGTGTTTCTTAGGTAAGTAAGTGATGCTATGGGTTTTTTCACTATGTTTTACGGGTAGGATGGTTGTACTCTTGGTATAGCAAAATAATTGATGGGTATTATATAGGGTGGTTTTTTCGACCCCCATTTTTTCTTATATGTTTGGTTTAAAATGTCAAAGATGAGAATTTTTAGACAGGTATCTAATATAAGTGCTCGGTTTCTCCCATATAATTTTCCTTTTAGAGAATGGGGTAGGAACATGAGGTTCGAAGGTAGAAAACTATTTATTGGAGGAATTCATAGCATGAACTCGGTACTCATGGAATTATTTTTATTCTTATATTAAACTCTAGTTCATGGGATAAAGTATATCAATATGAAATTTCTTGGTTCTGGAGAGAAATAAATTTTTGTGTGAATGATTTTTTGGGTTTTGTAGATGAGGAGATTTAATTTTTAGTAGATACTTAACCCATTGGATTTACAATGTGAAGTTTACATTCATGATGAGAATGGTCTTTTTCCCTGCTATAATATGATTTTGAGATCCCCCTTAGTTTTCCCTTATTTTTCCTCTCCTATTTGAAACACTAGGTGATCAAAATATATTTTTCAAAGTCTGTTAAACCCCTTCAATCTATTTTAACCATCATCTCCGAGATATCTATTTATTATGATCTGAGGATAGATTTCCCTTCATTAATGGTATTTTTATCTCCCATTCTTATTTTTACAAGCAATGATGGGTTATTATATATTTTTCTTATGTTTTCTATTGATGGATTATAGATGGAAGTTTTTGGGTGGGTTTTTAGGGACTATTGATTTCTTTTAGAATTGGGAATCAATGTTTATGGTGTTTTATTCTATTATTTCTTATAGAATATTGAGATCTTCATGTTATGGTATGGGATATTTCGTCTCTCTCTTGATTTGAAGTGAAAGTATAAGATTATCACGCTTTAATCCATTGGGTAAATATGGAATAAAACTAATAATTTTTTAGGTTAAAAAAAGAGGAAAACATTGTGGTTTTGGGTTTTTTTGGTCTCTTTTGATTATATACATGTTGATGTATTCAGTTTTTCTAATATAGTGCACCATCTTTAGGTTGTGTCACTTTTTGTGATTAAAATAGTAGTTTTGCTAAAAAATTAATGATTAAGGGAAGGGTCATGTTAATATGATGTATTTTATTCCCTTTTCTATGAATAATATGAAAGTAATGTTAAAGAAAGTTTATGTTGTTCATATATGTTACTATGTTGATAAGTTATAGGTTTTGTGTTCTCTAAAACCTATACATAATATACTTCTTCATTCCAAATGGGAATAAAAATGGTTTTTTGTTAACCATAAATACTTTGTGTTTAAGTGAGATTTTTTTTTACTGTAGAATGATTGTATTCCATAGTTCCATAGATATAGTTTTTTTTCCACTATAAGGAAAATACATATGAAATGTATTTTTTCTAAGGTAACTTTTAGTCCTTTATGATCTTAGGGTCACCTGTGTCATTGATAACTTGTTTCAAGAAATTCCAAGCATTGATGTGATCTTTATGAATGTGATGATATTAACTCATCCATATAAATTAATTAGTTTATACTAGTTAACTTCATACATGTATTGGGTAATGAATTATTTTAGTGATGATGACAACGTGAAGATACTAAAAAATATCATAAAGAAAAACCAATGCAAATATGGAGGTGATCATCATGGATGTGGTTTTATGGGATATTAGGGAAATAAAGTGTGAGGTTGTATTTTATCATCATTTGATTTTACTATAACATTTCACTGGTGGAAAGGAGAAGAAATTGGTGGAGTAGCCATAACTCTTAGAATTGGATGTCATTCCTCACTCTAAAATCAAATAGATTCCAATAATATTGTCCTATGTCAAAGGGTAACCAGAAGTATGATTGTGTCTGTGGTGTTAAAACCCCTACTATTTTAATAATCCAAGTTGTGTGTATCAAATCATGATAATATAATTTATCTTCTATATGGTGATTTATTTTTAGGTTCATTGTTAGTTGTCCAATAATTAGTTTGGTGACTATTAAATAATTATCCCAAAAGGATGGATCTCACCACCCTATAGATACCACTTTTTGATATTTTTATATCCTCATCGAGTGTCTATAGCAACCATAAATAAGTAACTATTGGAAAACAAATTAACTTTTAGATACTACTTTTTGAGATAGCTAATGGTAATTTTTTAAAATAAAATTACAATATATCCATACCCCACTAGTAATATAAATGAAACCCTAAATAAATAACACCAAAAACTTCAACATATTTAGAAATTATTAGAACTTTTAAAAAAATAATAAAATCATGGAATTGGTGACCTCTATTAAATATTTCTTCAAGCCCCATCCCATATCTCATAATTAAAAGCTAATTAAATTTAAAGTAAAAACCATGAGTATAGTAAATAATAAAAAACTAAAAACTACAATTCAATTGATTGTTTAATAGTATAAAGTAATGATTTACATATTTAAGTATAATTTTAAACAAAATATATATTCAATTAGATACAAAATATTTCAATTAAAATTCTTTTGATATATGTGTTCCCAATTCCTACATATCATACATTAAATGGGGGTTATTATTAAATGATTTAACAACAATCAGATTTCATTTTTTATTCTTTGACTATACAACTTGTTTTAATCATTTTCTTTCATTAAAATTATTTTTCTCTCATTTTTTATCATATTGTACAACAAACTGGCATGTTCTACATTCCTACATGCCACAAATTATAAAAAAAAATTGTTGTCCTATGATTTTGTAAAACAAATTCTAGTTTTTCACTGTCCCAACCCACCCTTCATTAGTACCCCTCCTGGACAGGAAATAAATGGAGAGTGGCAGCTAAATCCTTCTTCCAATATGTCATATGTTGGAGAATATAATTAAGGGTATGAAGATGCATAAAATGGGTTAAATTACCCTCGATATATACTAGTAAATGATAACCATCAACAAATAAACTCAATAACATAAATTAATAACCATACCAATACATAATATTTTATATAATGAGAAATAAACTAAAAATACCAAGATCAATGTTTGGGCAGTGACCATAAACACCAATTTCTCTTGAATAACCACTATGAGATAGTAACACCCATATCAATCACCAATAATCTCATGTACACCTGAAAAATAGATTTTATATATTGGGGTGATCATAAAAGTATATACATTATGATCCTCCCCAAGAAATCTCATGTAAATTTGAAGGAAGAATGATAAATTCGAGTGAATAAATAGGAATTAAACTTATTACCTAGTCATTAAAATACTCAAACTTATTCATTATATGATTGGAGAAAAAAATTTCTTTTTTAAGGAACCCATTTTTAGAAGAAGCATGTAGAATATTAACTACTATAGATTGTGTGATATATGGTGCAAGTTCTATTATATTGATGGTCATATATTGGAGTCGGTTCCCTAGAACCAAATTTCGTGTACTTTATGACAACATGGGTTGATTTTTTTTTAATATTAATAAAATATTTATTACATCATTATTTTTGTTCAATATGATATTATATTTGATGATGTATTAAGAGTAGATGTCGCATTGAAAGGTCATAGTAGTTCACTACTATGATGAGAACCCATAAATTCCATGACAGTACCCTTAAATATATGTTATATATCCATATTAAATAATTTAAGGGATCCAAATAATATAGGCTGTTACGGTTGAATACATGTAGTACTTTGAGACTTTTTTTCATGGTGTACACCCTTTGGAATTTATAATATAGAAAATTATGATAACAATACCCACCAGTAAGAAATCTACATTTATATGTGACATTTGATATTCCTATATATGAACTTGTCTATTGGTCCTTATACTTTAAGATTATTATTAATAGATTTTATGTGTTGTGTTTTTTGAAATATTAATGAAATCCATGATGACATATGTTCTCGGCAATGAATGATTTGTTGAGTGTGACATGGGAAATATTTCTTTAATGAATAATGTGAGAAAATATTTGTCTCTTATTTTATTTAACATAATTTAATATCTCAATCCCTTTTATGTAAATGGTATAGCCTAAATAAATACATGGCCATGGAGTTCTGTAGGAAACTTAAATTTTTGAAAAGTAAATTAAAGAGACATCTAAAACATATGTTGATGGAACTAGAATGCAACCTACTTGATTAGATAAATAAACATAAATGGATTATATTCCACAATATGTGTCTGTATGTGGTTTTATGTCATTACGACATTGACTTATTTCTTTATTGGTGTATTTCCATGTTTCTAGATGCTAACTTTGGACATTGGGATACTTCACCTCATGCCACTATAAAATAGGCATTAAGGGACAAAAACTAAGTGAATTATAAACTTCAATTAAATTATATCATTATTTATTACTGAACATGTTGAATAAATATTATTCCTTTCCATGGTTTAATAAATATCATTTTTTTCTTGATGAAATATATTTTGTCACCAGTTATATGAGGGAATATTTTATGACTATAATATTTAATAAATATTTATTTTCTAATTATTGAATTTAATATTTATATATTTATCACTAAATAATTCACTAATATTTATTTATTAAATAGATGTTCATTTTTTAATGTATGGTAAATATTTTGGAGGAATGGAAGACTGAGATTAATGTTTGGGTGAGAGATAATATATATTGAATACTATTTTAATAGATAATAATTAATTTAATTCATGAGTTCAGAGCATATAAATAAATATTATTATTATTATTATTATTCACATGGTTTTCCATGAGAATTAATAAAAATAAATAATGTTCCATGTATAATTATTATTTTATAAGCCTAGCACACTCTATTATTTCCTTAATGTGTAGCTTATTTCATTTTTTGTTCATAGAAACATTCGGATAAAATTCTCTCCAATACCTAGAAAGATCCCTCTCTAAGAAAACTCTTAAAAATAGAGATTGATCCTACTACACCCCTTCTCTTTAGTCTAGAGAGATTGAATAGAACCCTTCCTTGAAGAGATTTTGATGGAACCCAAACACAGATGATGAAAGCATTAGGATCTACCATGCTAGCACCTAGATATTCCTATAGAAATTTTTATAGGTACATGGAGTATGTGTAGAGAGCCACTGTATGGAATATACTCTTGATTCGTATAACACATAAATAGTATGGAATAGAGATGATGTAAGATCCATCAATGCAAAAATAATTCATCTTAAAGTAATTTTTAATTTTTAAAATTAATTGTAAATAATATGTGATGATTTTACACTTTCATTCTCAAATTCCCACAATTTATTTACTGTTTGATTATATTCCTTTGTTCATGGAATTTCTCATTATGTAAATCTCATATTAATCATCGATTATGACAAAAATATTAGTTTGGAATTCTCTCTCTTGAACATCCACTACACCCAAAACCTTTAAGTGGTATCAGAGTGGTCACAAAGTTATTTATAATCAGTTAATTGTCATTTATTTGTTTATTAATTATCATTATTATTCAATTATTATTTAATCATTCTTTAATATAAATCATGATATTTTATTCTTTTTCTTCTTTTTTATTAAAAATATAATCAAATTGATTAATTTTTTATAGAAATACATTTGAAGAACTCATCAGGAGGTTTCAATGATTCTATCTAGATAACACAATAGTAAACATCGTGTATCCTATTGGTTCATTCCATGTAACCATATTCAATTCCCCAAAATTCAATTTGAAATTAATTAAAACAATGACCATTTATTAAACACAGTGTGTATTTAAATTCACCATGTATTAAATGGGCCAACCTATAACATGGTAAAATGAACTATACATTCTGTAACATATGTATATTATGTTTTTTCACTTAGTCAAAGAAGAGTTTTGTATTTCCTTACACATCCTACATGACTATTGATCATGAAACATGAATTCAAAGCACTGTGTATCCCATATACACACTGTATACTCCATTATTTTTCATGGAATAGTTACATGCATAGTCTCTAGGCATGTTCTATGGATATACGGTGAAAAAAATAAATGTTATATAACAATATTCTATATGTTTTGTATGATACCAATTTAAATATAATTAAAATTAATTTATTATACTACTTAAAACTTTTCAACATGTGTTCTATTAGATCATTTTGTTGATAGTGCATTCCATGTAAAGGGTTATATATATATGTGTGTGTGTGTTTGTGTGTGTAATTAATTTTAGTGTAATGTTTGAATCTGCATATCATGTATACGTCATAATATAGTCCTTAACCAACAATAATTAAAACATAACATTTTATATAAATTACATGTTTTCCTTGTTTTCATTAAGTTTATAGTACATTTTATGAAATTATGTGTTAAAACATGTATTCCACATGTCGCATGAGTATGTAGTATATGAATATAATACATGTTGGGTAGTTCAGATGAGTACAAACCATGTTAACTCCAAGGTACATTTTTTGTATATAGATAAGTTTGATTAAATTTATTTAATTTTATAAAAACTATGATGGTTGAGAATCATAAGAAAATTAAGATGATAATTGTGATAAAATATTTGTTTAATTAAATAATATAATTAATTTTTTCATGTAAGATTTATCTTCAATTATAATTATTATTGTTGATTGTTATTTTTTAATAAATTTGTAAATTTTAGCATTTTTATTAATGATCATGAGCACATACAACATTTTTGTATCGATTGGTTTCCTTTTAATTTATTTTTAAATTAAATTGATGGATTTTGTGTCATCCCTTATCTCATTATGTAAGGTCTTACAAGTTGCGGGTTTCTTTTTTGAAAAACCTTAACAAATCCTTTGGATCCCTTCACCTGCTAGGACTAAAAGATTATGTAATGTATGGATCTCCCAAGATAGTTCATATAGTTTAATATTGGAGCTGAGTTTAAACCAATCCAAGAGATACATGGGTGGATGGGTGGAAAGATGAAACAACCATAAAAAATTAACTATATTTTTTCCCTAGGTTAAGGGTTAGTTTATCATCCTCTAGATAAACTATCCATTAGTAAAATCTCATGTTAAATAAAATTTATTAATTTATTTATGCCAAGTTTCATGGTTATTTATTATTGGTATTTTTCATGATCACATGGATTAATTAATTTACGAGCATGCAAGATAGAATGAAAATAAATTTTCTTATACATAAATTCTATCTAAAGCATAGTTAATAACTTAATTAAATCCAATTAATATTAACAAGAAGGTAATAAATAAAAAATAGGAAATTAACAAAAATATATAAAACACATGAATTATATATATTTATTCGGTTTTTTCTTCTAAAACTTAATTTAAAATTGTACCATGTTTCTAATTTCTTGACCTACCCTTGTCGGGGTGCTTTCAATTGTTAGGGAATTATAATTCTATGTTTTGGGTTGAATTGAATTAGTTAAAAATAAGGTTTTACCCCCCAAGTAGGACTTAGTGTACCTAGAAGGAAAGTTTTGAGGAAATCCAATTAAATTATTTTATGAATGGGGAGTCCACTCAACAAATCGATGAATTTTGAGATAATTTAGTTTTCATTTGCAATAACAAACTAAAACCCTTCAAGTTTCTTAACCAGAAAAATTGTGGATGATGAGATAGGAAATATGGATCCTTTCCATGATAATTCCTAATAAACATGATATTTTGAAGCCAATGATGAGGTATATTGGGTTTTTATAAAATAGTGGGAGATTAATAAATATAGTATTTATTTTTTGTCTAATTGTATCTAATAAAGAGATAAAATTATGTTTTTTTATTTTTGTAAAAAATAATAAATATGATTTCAAACATATCAATGTGATCCATTCTTGTGAAGGATAACCTTCTTACAAGAAAAAAATTCAAATAATGGAAATGGTTCTTACACATTATCCAATTCCATGAAGGGAAACTGAATGTTCTTGAAGAACTTATTCCAAAATATCCTGGAAAAGAGACTAGTAAGGAAAATTTATCACTATATAAGAAACATTTAAATGATTCCACATATGTTTAGTTTTCAAGGATATATCCCTTAAAAATTAGGTTCTAATGAAACAGGAAAACATGGATGCATATACAATGTTTTCTCAACTTCATGATCTCTATGAAGAGAAGGTGAGACAAGATAGATACTAGATATCCATTTCTCTATTCACAACCAATATTGGAGAGTCCATGATATCTATAAATCATGTCTTCATTATAATTACCTACATTGAACGCTTATACATATTAGGGATTAAATTCATAGATGGGGTGTAAATCTAACATATACATTCCTTACTACACAAGACCTTATCTAGTTTTATTACTATTCATAATATGATAAATAACAAGAATAGACTTTTGGAACATATTACTTTGATTCTATTAGTGAAAAAACGACATGTGGAATTAAAAATATTCAATCCTTATGGTGAATATAAAATAAAAGAATAAGGAAAATGGTCATGAGACTCATAACAAGTCAAAATCTTCCAAGAACCTTACTTTAAAGGATACTAAGATCTACAGGCAAGTAGTGGAAAGGTAAGAAATATGTTTTTCTTGCAACAATCATTGCCACAGGAAGAGTAAATACACCTAAAATAAATGGGAATCTTAAGGTACATTTTCTATCGAGTATAATCTCTCAATATCTCCACATTGGGTATAAGATACAGCTTATAGTGGTCACATGTGTATCCAAATGCGGGAACTAAGTAGAATATGAATGATTTCTAGAGGGGAGGTGGATTTTTTAGCTACTTAAGGTGTGAGGATAGGTACTCTATCTATTGGATATTACCACTTTTCATTTTCAATAGTAATGATACTCCTTTTAAGTCATTATTATTATGTACTTACTATTACCAAGAACATAATTTTTGTATCCTTCCTAGAAAATTACTGTTTTATTTTCAAATTTGGGAATAAATTTTGTTTATTTCATAAATACAACATATATTATGGTACGTAAGATTTAGATAATGGTCTTTAAGTATTAAATTATACAAAAAATTATTGGGGATTGATAATGAATCATATTGATAGGACTCATATAACACCCAGTTGTGGCATCACCGTCTTGGTCATTTAAATGGAAATAATTTTACAAAGATATCTCAAGATGGTTATTTATAATTATTTAAGATAATACTACATGAAATATTACATGAATGTTTATAAGGAAAAATAACCAATCCACCATTCAGTGGATTTGGTGAAGGGGTCACAAATATTATAATATTGTTGCACACTTATGTGTGTGGACCATTTCTAGTAGAAGATAGAGGTGTGAATTTAAATGTCATAACTTTTACTAATGACTTTAGTGGAAATGGAGATTTTTACTTTAGGAGGTATAAAATCTATTCCTTTTATAAATTTTAAGAATTCAATAATGAATTAGATAATCAATACTGAAATAAGATAAAAATTTATGATCATATCAAGGTGGTGAATATCTTAACCAAAGGTTTATTAACATTCAAATAGAGTTTGGGATTCTATATCAAATCACTCCACTATACACACCATAATTTAAAGGTGTTATTTATAGTAGTAATTTTTCCTTAGTAGACATTAAATGGGTGATGATGAGTCTTTCAGATCTTTTATTATCCTTTTGAGGATATGTATTATAAACTATAGCAATCACACAAAAATTAGTACCAACTAAAGCAGAAAATGGAATACCCTTAAAGTTATAGAGTGTAAGGAAACCCATTCTATCACATACATATTTATGGGGTTTTGATATATTTTTTAAATCATTATTAGACAATAAAAAATCATCATGAGTATAAATTGTATCTTTATAGGGTATCCCTAGGAAAAAAGAGGGATACTAACTATAAAACACCTCAGATAAGAAATTGATTATCACTAGGAAACCCATATTTATTGATAGAGATAACATCCTGATAAAGGATAGTGAGATTAAGATAGATTTTAGTAAATTTGATGCTCAACATACACAATATTTGGTACATATACTCATTCTATAGGTCCCCATGGAAGAAGTTGTTTTTGAAAAACAAGTACTTCGTAGAATCACCAAAGAGGTATGTGCACCAGTTACATATTTTTTTTCTATTAAAATGATATTTAAACTCATTATTGGTAAAGAATAATGAAATTACCTCCAATAAGGATGAAGTATATAGCTTTGAAGCTACAGGATGACCTGAAATCTAAAATAGATTCCATGTATTAAAACCATGTTTGGGATTTAGTCAATCTGTCTGTTGATAAAAAGAATGCTAGGTGAAAATGGGTATTTAAGAGAAAACTATACATGGATGGTATAGTAAATACCTATAAATCAAGGCTATTAGATATTGGATTTAAAAAAATTCAATTCAATTACTATGATGAATCCTTTTCACCAGTTTCTTTGTTAAAATATATCACAATTATAATTACTATGATATCTTACCATGACTATGAAATTTAAAAGATGGATGTAAAAAATAGATTTCCTGTATGGGAACCTTTAGTAAAATTTCTACATGTCATAACCAGAAGGTCTTTGGACTGCAGATTATACCAACATGATATGCAAGTTGTAGAGATCCTTTTATGGGTTGAAGCAAACATCGATTACATTTCATATTCAAAATAATGAAGCTATAAAATATTTCAATTTCATTAAAAATGAATGTGATTCAAGTTTTTACAAGATTTTTAGTGTGAAATAATTCAGTATACTTGTAGTATATGATGATGGAATATTAATTAATGGAAATTAAATGTCAATCCTATAGTCTAATAAAGACTGGTTAAATAAGTGTTTATCTATGAAGGACTTAGGTGAATTCACCTGCATTCTAGGGATTGATATCATTTATGATGGTTCAATGGTTTTTATTAGAAAAATTCAAGGTACATATATTGACTATATACTAGAAATATTTAGTCTGGAACAATCTAATTGGGTATTGGTTCTAATGTCACATGGTATAAATATTTCTTAGAAAATGTTTCCTCAAACATAAGAGGAGGAACATAGAATTATTAATAACACTTACACTCCAATAATAAGATCAATCATGCATTCTAGGTTATATAGTATAATTGATTTTTTGTATGAATTAATCATTGTAAGAAGATATTATGTTGAACTAGTATAACTACATTGGTCTACTATTAAGGTTATCCTTAAGTATCTAAGAATAACTAAGGATATTTTCCTTCAATATAGAGGATACAAGGAGATAGTAATATGGGATTTATACTGATGATAGTTTATCAAAAATATCAAAATTCTCATAATTTGTTGTTAGGTTATTTATTTCCTTCTATAGATGAGTTGTGAGTTGAAAGAGTTTAAAACATTGAGTTCTCGCTGACTCTACAGTGGAGTCCAAATATTGATAAGCTTATGATGTATCCAAATAATCCATTTGTATATGAAATGTTTTTCGTGATCATCATGTGATACTTAATAATAAATACTCTATCACATTGTATTGTGATAATACTATAGTGGTGTCTCTTGCAAAAGAGCCAAGGTTACACCAATGGAAAAACCAAATACTCTAAATGTATCACCTCTTGAATGATTATTCTCATAAGTTTGAAATTGTATTATATAGAGTTTCCATATAATAAAATGTTTAAAACACTTTAACTAAATCCATATCTAGTCATAAGAATTATTATCTTGTTAGAGATAGTGGAATGATGTTTTTAGTAGTTGGATCTAATGAATGTGGGAGTATATTGGAGTTGGTTCTCTAGATACATCTTTTGTATAATTTATGATAATCCTTATTTATTGTTTTGAATATTAAAAACCTCTTTAACATATCATGATAATTTTTCTATGTGACATGGTATGTGATAATGTCTTAAGAATATATGTCACATTGGAAAGTCATATTAGTCTTCTACTATGATGACAACATAAAAATTTTATGACCGTATTATTAATAATATGTTCTATAGTCATATAAATTCATTTTAGGGAAAATTTATATAGGTTATCAGGTGTGGAGACTCATAGGAATTTTAGGCGTCTTCTAAGAGTGTATTCCCTTGCTAATTTCAAATATATAAAATTGCATGAATGGGGCCCACCAGTAGGAAATCTATACATATATGTTTCATTGGATGTTCTTATCTATGTATAGTTACAATGCTTTTCATAAATTATTATTAAAAAATTTAAAATATAAACAATATAATAGTGTTACAAAACCTAGATTCAAAGGATTACTGTCTTGGGAAAATTAGGACCAAACATAAAATTTACATAATAAAGAATTAACAATATTTAATTCCATATTTTCTGGCTTCATAATGGACCTCATATACTCCTTAGTATAAGTAGTCACTTGAGGATATTCATCAAAGAAAGGGGTGAGCTAAAATCCTAGTAAGAGGATAGATAAGAACATGAATCAATATAACATATGTGAGCATAAAATTTATCATCATAAAGTTATCATGGTATCTTCACCTTAATCATGAGATGAATCATTTAATAATATTAATGAATATGAAAATGCATAAAAATGAAACATCGTGTCTTAGTGGTCAACTACCATGCATAGTTGATAATGATGCTAGCATCAGTTTCACACATAACATATGTGCATAATCCTAAAATCATCATTGTGAACAAACCTAGCATTAGGTTAATTCTCTATTCACCTAATATCATGAGAAACGTCACATTACTTAATGAATTAGAGCGCTATATAATTTCAGGCGCACTCGTCAAATCATAACATTTACATAATCAAGCATTTCAAATAGAAAGTATATCAATATTATATATAAAATAACTCATGGAATTAAAATTTGTTTCATGATCATTCCATAATGGATACATTAATGAATAAACTTTGGACATCCAAAAAGAAAAATGGAATAACATACTAAGTATAATAATCATCAATCTTGAGTGAAGAAGAAATATTCACAAGAGAAGTAAAAAAGGATTGTTTTTTTAAGAATATATATTCTGGGAAAATATGTATATTTCTCATAAAATTATATTTGAAACATAATTATCCTTTAAAAAATTAAATACCTATTTAATAACATAAAATGAACATTCATACCATGTAAGAGAGAATAACCCAAATAAAGGAATTGGGATTGAGAATCCCCTTTCCTTAAATATAACTGTTTTCTTTACTTGAATATCCTAGATAAGTAAATTAGATTCATTAATTACTAAATATTGAAGCTATATTAAATTTTTTTTATTCATTTCAATTTTATTAGGCTTGTTTATGGGAATTTTTATGAGTTGTAGAGTTCCATTTCTTCGTTCTATGTATTTGTTTCTTGGTTTTCATGATCGGATCACTTGTATACATAAATGGTAGATTTTTAAAAATGGGGGTAATTGTACAGAATAGAAATTATATGTTATTAATGATCTTAACTAAGTTTAATTGGTCTTATATATTATTATTTTTTAGATATGGGGATGATTAATAAGATAAAATTATAATTAGAATCATTTAGATTAATTTTTGGCGGTTTTGATCACAACGAACTGATTTTGTTTTATTATTTACTATTTTGTATCTAAGTTAGTTACATAATATAAATAATGTTATAAAAAATATTTTAAAACTTTTTTCAACCATTATAATGGTTTTGTGACCATCCTTGAAGGAGGTAAAGGAAAATGAAAATCCATTGTCCATGATGGTAGTAAATAGACACATCACGAATGATGATTTCATTTTTTTAGAATAAAAGGAAGAGGATAATAGGTTTTTTGAGGAATCATTACATTAAAAAAAATATTGAAGAATTTATAAAATAATGTAGCTATAATACCACTTTTATAAGGGGAGGTGAAGAGATAATAATAAATGAAAAGAAATTGGAAAGAAATTTAAAGAAAGAGATAGAGGGATTTACCTCTTGAATTCTTCTCCTTGAGAACCTCCATAGGAAATTTTATTTGGGTATTTTTTTGAGACCAAAGGATCATGGATGTGGGGGAGTATTGGAAATAGTATTGTTCATAAATTTTACCGGCTTCAAGGCTTTGTATTTTTGAGTAAAAGAGGTGATGTGGTGTGGTATTTATCCAGGAGGAGAAATGTGTTTTTTTAAATCGTTAATTTATTATAATGGATCGATACTAGGATTAGTTTCAACCTAATCAATAAATATATTAAAATAATTAAGTATAGTTAAATATTAAAGACTTAAATCATCCATACATCATCCATAACTCATTAATTCATACATTTTTTTAATTACTATAAATTATTATATTTCATTATTCACCAAAAATTCAACTATTTTAGAAAATTCCCAATAATTCACCCTCACCATTTTTTAACATTTATAATGAAAAAATAAACCCAATTTTATGAAAATAATATTTTAAATTTTATATATTTAATTATTAATTAAAATCATCATTAATTCAAAAAATATTAGTTTAAAAATTATAATAGATTTTATTACACTTTGAAAAAACACTTATGGTATCACAAAATTAGCTTATAATAAAAATAAAACCAAATATTTATTTATGAATAAATATTATGAAAATAAATTTACTTTTAAATCATTATAATTACTATAAAATTGTAAATAAAAAATTATGTTTTATAAAAATTATAACACTTAATTTAGTATTTTGAAAAAATTTATTTACTTACACTATGATATTAATATATCGTATTTTCATTCATAAGATAACTAATTTTTTAAAAAAAATTAATATTTTATGTAACTATTATATTGGAAAGATTTACTCATCCTAATGGTCACATTACTATTCCAAAGGTCAAGTTACTATTCCATTGGTAAAAGTTCCGTAATTTCTAGAAATACCTCTTATTCTATTCATTATTCATTTATAAATTTTTTATTCTATTATCTATGTAATTTTATATGATTTATAATATATGAAATAATTATAAGATGGGTATTTCTATAGATGTAATTATGGGTTGTTACATTGTTCCCCCCTTCTGAAATTTCAGCCTATAAATTTCATTTTAAAAACGATGGTGAAAACTAGAGATGGTATTTATACATAATCTCCTATATTGGTTCCCATATTTCCTCTTCATACTTATAGATTCTCTCTTGTACTTTGACCAGTTTATTAGTCTTGTTATTTATAACTTAATCTCTACGGTCCAATCTTTTCACTATATTCTCTTCATACTAGAGGTCATTTTCCAACTGTACTACCCCCATATTCGATACATGTGAGATATCTGGTATGAAATTACTTAATATAGATACATGGAATACATCATGTACTTGAGACATGGTAGGTGGAAGTTCTAGTTGATATGTCACAACTCTAACATGATCAAGAATCTCGAAGGGGGTGATGTAACTAGGACTCAACATTCCTTTCTTCTGAAATACCATGATCCTATTCTATAAAGATATGTAGAATAACACCATGTATCCAACCATAATCTCAATGTCTCATATATGATTATTTTAATATATCTTTTTTTGAATTTGGGCTGACTTGATTTGATGTTGAATTTTTTTCACTTTTTTTACTATTTCTATAACCATTTCAGGCCCTACAAGCTTACATTCACCAAATTAATCCCAGCATGCCAATTTTTTTATCTTCTCCCATAAAAGGCTTTATATGGATCCATGTGGATAATTGAGTGGGAACTTGTGTTGTAAGAGAACTCAAATAGAGTGAGATGTTGGTTTCATCCACTTGTAAAATCCATTAAACATTCCCTGAATATGTATTCCAATTTCAGAATATTACATTCATATTTTCCATCAGTTTGGTAATGATAAGACATAATGAAGCATTTCTCAATGTTTAGATCATGTTGGAGAATTTAACATAACATGGAAGAGAATCTTGGATCTTGATCAGATACAATAGATAGTGTTACACTATGAATCCATGCCCCTTATCTGATGTATATCCATGTATGTTGATTTAGTGGGGAGTCTTCTCATATTTTGATAAAGTGGGCTATCTTTGTAATATAATCCATAATAACTCTTATTGAATTTTTTCCTATGGATATATTTATAATTTTGGTGAAAAATTCCACTGTGATCTTTTCCCATTCCCATTTTGTTATGGGTAATGGTTTCATCACCCCCTTGGACTTTTTCCTTTCATCCTTCACTTTCTTACATACCAATAAATTTTATGTATATTCAAAAATCAATTTCTTCATATTGTAAAACCAATAATTCTCTAAATGATCTAGATACATATTTGTGATCCTGATGTGAATATATAAGGTTGATCTATCTGTGTCACTTTGAATCCCTTTCCTTATATCTATATTGGATGGTAAACATAGTTGTTACCAAAATATTAGAACGCCTTCCTCTTAAATTTTGAACACTGAGGATTTCACCATTCTTATGGATTCCACCCTCTTATGAATATCCACATCATTTATTTGAGCATCCTTTATTTTATTAATAATATTTGGTTGATAAATAATTTGGGAAAGGATTAATAATGATCTTTCCTAAATGATTGACATGTCCATTCTTTTCAAATATAATAACATTTGGTCTTTATCAATTCTCAGCATTAATAATGTTATAAGATCTTTTATGTGTAGAGTATCCCACACATTATTCTCTTTGTCGATATGGTAGTGGATTGAGTTTTATTAATCCATGATGAGATCTAATAATCATTGAGGTCTCATATTAATCTCCTTCAATGTGAATATATATTTGATGATCTAATTATCATTGTATATTTCAAACTTCTCCCCATAAAGATAATGCATCAAAATTTTCAACCTAAAGATCACAGATACTAACTACATATCATGAGTGGGATAGTTTTTCTCATAATATTTCAATTAACTTGATGTTTAGTCAATAACTTTATCATTTTCATCACTAAATATCCCAATCCCATCTTTAAATAATCATTTTATACCAAAAATATTTCCCCAATTGTTTGTAAATGAGAGAACCAACGTGATGATAAGCTTTTTTAACTCTTTAAATTAGTCTTCACATTCACCATTATAGAAAAACATTTCTCTCTTATGTGTCATATTGGTTAGTGGGTTTGACAGTCATGAGAAGTTCCTAACAAATAAGATATGCTAAGGAAACTATGGATCTCTATTAAAGATGACATACTTGGAAACTCTTCGTTTTCCATTTTATTGGAAGGTTCTACATATATTCTTTTATTAGTGATAAAATTCCCTTATAATGATACTTCCTCTATCTATAACTAACATTTACTATACTTTAAAAACATTTACTCTTTCAATGAATTATTTAGAATAATATTCAAATTTTCCTCATGTTCCTCTTTATTCTTATACTATATTAGAATATCATTTATACATACTATTGCAAAATTTTCGACGTAATATCTAAAGACTCTATTCATTGATCCCATGAATATTGTTGGATAATTTGTGAGTATAAAAGGCAACACTATAAACTCATAGGGTTTGTACCTTGTTCTCATGAAATTCCAAGAGATATCTTCCTTCCACACCTTTAATTGGTGACATCCTAACCAAAGGTCCACATTAGAGAAATACTTGGCCCCATGTAGATGATCGAACAAATCATCTATACATTGAAGGGGATATTAGTTCTTTATCATGATTTTGTTTATCTCTTGATAATAAATGTAGGTGCACATTGATACATACATCTTCTTGACAAAGAGGACTGGTTCACTGCATGGTGAAGCAATCGATTGTATAAAACCCTTGTACAGATTCTCTTGTAACTGCTTCTTTAGTTCTTACAACTCAACGGTTGTCATTATGTATGTTTCATTTTATATAGAAAGATATCTAGGAATATTTTAAATTTATAAATCAACCTATTGGTCTGGTGGAAGAATATAAAATTCATTACGGAACATATAAGTGTAGTCCCTTACAATAGGCATGTCTTCGATCATGATTCTCTCCTTCATCTCAATCATTTGAGCTAGATATTCTATCTCATAAGGAAATGATATAAACACTTGAGATTATGCTTTAAAAAAAGATTCATCCTCATCCATACACTTATTTAAAATTAGAGGATTCCTTCAGATGTAAAAATTGATCACCCTTTCCTGACACTTGATATTGGAATCATATAAATATAGTCAATCCAAGATCAATATAGTATCAAACACATCCAAAAGAAGTAAGACAATATTTTCTAGGAGGTTTTATCCATAAAAATAAACTGAGAAGTTATATACTTTATATGTAATAATTTACCCATTTTCTATTCTTATAGATAAAAAAACCTCTATATTTTTATGTGTTGTTTGAATTTCTCTACAAAACATGCATGATATTAAAGAGTGTGTAGAACCAGAATCAAATAGTAATTTTTCTATTATTGAATGAATAACTAGTGTACCTATCACCACATCATTGTCGAGATCCACCTATGTAGTAGTAATGTAATAATATCTCCCTTTCCCATTTGGATTTTGTGGTTTTTTGAATTTATTTCCCTCACGGACTCGAGGATTAGTGAATTGTCTTGTATAGTTCCCTTTCTCCCTACAGTTGAAGAATTGGAAAATGGGTGGTTCTCTCCATTCCCTCACCACATTTTTTATTTTCCTCATTTTTATTTGACATTAATGAGTTTGGGGGCCTTCTCTCCTACGATTGAATCATTTCACAATCCCTTTGAGGTAATTCTAATGATGCTTCTTTCTCACATTTTTAACATGAGAGTGGCTGAGATTTATTTCACCCATTTTCATTGAATACTTTAGCTTGAAACACCATCTTACATTATTTATCTCCATAGACATGAAACCATTCTATAAAATCCATAACCCCTTTTATATAATATATAAAAACATCTTCATAGCTCCCAAATTCCCAAATTTCTAAATATTTTTAATGGTTTAGTTTTAAACCATTAAAAATATATCTATTTTGTTATGATTGTTGATAAAAATTCCTTATGTATACCATGAAATCCTTGTAAAATTTTATTCATACCCTGTGATAGACTCACCATCCTTTTTCTCCATCTCTAATAGTTATCTCTATATATTTTTATGAATAGTTAGAGGGAAATACTTATTAAGAAATATTTTCATAAATTCTTCCCACTCCATCTCTTCAATTTCATCCATCGACTTAGTGTTCTTAATCAGAATCCATTTTTGATCAGCCTCTCCATAAAAATAGTAAGTGGATTGAGTCACCTTCTCCGTATTAGAATGGTAAATCATAGAAAAGATCTTATAAATTGATTTGACCCGTTGTTTAATGACTACTGGGTCAGATGATCCACTAAATGTTAGTGGTCATTGCCACATATTAAATTTGATATCCAGTTTCTCTTTCATAAGTGAAGGAGGAAATTCATCATTATTCAGTTTATTTTTCATATCTTATGATAGTTGGATAAGAATCGCTATGAAATTTTTAACACCACCTCCCTAGACATTAGGGATTTCATTCAAGCAATCATTACATTGTCCCTCACATGGATTGTTTTCTTAGTTTCGCCTCATTACGTCAATTTTATAAAATAGAAAATGTTTGGAAAACACATAATTTAACATGAATTGAATTAATAATTTATTATTTTGTGCAATTAAATCTAAAGGAATATCTTGTGGTATCCCAATTTTTAGGTTTTTTTGGAACACAGATTCTTGGTTGTGAACATATACTTAGTCTCATAGTTAGGGTTTTCACTAAGGTTCTCTAATACTATTTTCAAAATTAACTAAACTGTTCTCTAATAACAACTAAAGCAACCTTTCTTTTCATACATTATAATTATATCATTTTAAATATAAATAATATAATAATGCTAAAAACCAGGATCCAAAGTTTTAGTGTCATGGGAATGTCAATACCAAACATAAAATTTATATAATAAAACATAAACATTATTTAATTCTCCCTTCACTAGATTCTTAGTTTCCCTCATGTACTTCTTAGTATAAGTAGTCACTTGATGATATATGTCAAAGAAAGGGATGATCTAAAATCCTAGTAAGTGGATAGATAAGAACATGAATCATTATAACATGGGTGACCATAATCATCATCATTATAACACAATAATGGTATAATAGTATTTATCATTACAGAAAGCATTAGATAAATGCATGGAATGTGGAAATTCATAATAATTAAGAATCATGTCTTAGGGGTCAATAACAACTCATAGTTGTGAGAAAATATAGCATCATGTTCACATATAACATATGTGAATAATTATAATATCATCATTGTGAAAAAATTTAGAATAATTTTTATACATATTTCACCTTATCTCATGGGATTCATCACATTACCCAATGCATTGGAGAACTGTATAATTCTAGATGCACTTGTAAAATCATAACATTTACATAATTATGCATGCTAAATAGAATATATATTAATATTAGAAACAAAATAACCCATGGAAAGGAAATTAGTTTCATAATAATTTTATAAAAATACATTTTTTAATAAAATTTTGTGTTACAAAAAGAAAAATGGAATAACGTACATGGTATAAGGATCATCATTCTTGAGGGAAGAATAAACATTCTCAAGAGAAGTAATAAAGGTATATTTTTTAGAATGAATATATATTTTTGAAAAATATTTTAATTTATCATAATATTACATTTTAAACATGTTTATTATTGAAAATAAAAGGGAAATTTATTTTTAAGTACATAATATTAAAATTCATACCATAGAAGAGAGAATAACCCAAAGAAAGGAATTAGGTTCAAGAAACCCCTTACCTTAAGTCTGAATGACTTATTCACTTAAATATACTATATAATAAAATTTGATTCATTAATTGAAAAATAAATAACCTATTTTGCATTTATTTTACTCATTATAATATTATTAAGTATTTTATGGCCATTTTGAGGAGTTCTATAGTTCAATTTCATCATTCGGAGAGTGTTTGTTTCTGATTTTTCATGATCAGTTCACTTGTATACATGCATGGAAGATTGTGTAAAATAAGGGTAATTATCTAGAATTTAAGTTATACATTATTAATGAACATACATAATTATATTTGGTCTTATATTTATTTTCTAGATACGAGGATTATTCATTAGATAAAATGTTAATGAAAAACATTCAGATTAATTTTTCCATGTTTTCGATCACAACAAACTTGTTTTGTTTTATTACTTAATATTTAGTATATAAGTTAGTTACAGAAGATAGAAAATCTTATAAAATAAATTTTCAAGTTTTTTTCAACCATTATAATAGTTTTTGTTTCTAAGATTAAAGGTAATAATTTAAAATTAAAACACATCATCAATGATGGTGGTAAATCGACAAATCACGAATGATGATTTAATTTTTTCAGAATAAAAGGGAGATAAGAAGAGTTTTGATGATGAATTATTCCATTAACATAATAAAATTAACCTATATATAAGATAATTTAGTTATAATTACACTTGGATAAATATAGGTTTGGATAGAATGAGAAAAGAAATGAAATTGAAATGAAATTAAAAGAAAAAGAAAGAAGATTTTACCTCTTGGATTATTCTCTTTGAGAACCTCCTTAGGAAAATTGGTTTTGGAATTTTTTTGGGGGACCAAAGGATCCTATAAGTGTTGGTTATGATTGGGAACATTATTGGGAAGAAATTATACAATATTCTAGGCTTTGGAGTTGTGAGGAAAAGAGGTGGTGAGGGATGGTATTTATAGGGGAGGAGAGGGGTGTTTTTTATTATTTTATTAATTTATTTATTATTTTGGCACAAGACAATGAGTAGTTTGAACCTTATCAATAAATATATTAAAAAAATTAAGGATTGTTTGATATCATGGGATTACATCAACCATGCATCATCTATGGCTCAAAAAATCATATATTTGTTAATTAGCATAAATTACCATATTCCATTATTCATAAAAAATCACCTACTATAGAAAAATCCCAAAACATCACTCTAACCATTTTTCAAAATGTATAATTAAAAAATAAACTCAATATTATAAAATTATTCTTCTAAATATGATAAATTTAATTTTAAATTAAAATAATCATTTATTCAAAAAATACCAATTTTAAAATTATAATTGTTTTTATGACACTTTGAAAAATTAAATATGGTCTCATAAAATTATTTTATAATCATAGAAAAACGAAATATTAATTTAAGAAAATATTTTATGAAAATAATTTTTTTTTAAATAATTATATTAATTATAAAATTGTAAAGAAACATTTATGTTTTATAAAAAATCCAACAAATAATTTATCATTTTTTAACCTTTATTTACATACATTATGGTATAAAAATAACATATTTACGTTTATAAGATAACTAAGTTATATTTATACTTTAATAGGTGAGTTTACTATTCTATTGGTTAGATGTACTATTCTTAATGGTCACATTACTATTGAAAAACTCATGTTTTTATTCCATCGGTATAGGTTTATTAATTTATTTAAATTCTAGTAATTTCATTCATTATTCATTTATAAAGTTCTTATTATGTTTTCTATGTGATTTTATGTTATTTATACAATATGAAATATTTAAAATATAGGGATTTCCATTGATATAATTCTATGTTGTTACACTATGTATGTGTGTATTAGTCCTTAGAATTTAAGATTATTATTAATGGATGTTATGAGTCACGTACTTTGATGTATTGATGAAAAATTTCATGATATATATTTAAAGAGAATATGGATACATTGGGTGAATTATGTGAAATATTTTACTAATAAATAAAGAGAAAAATAATTTTTCTCTTGTATTATTAAATATAAGTATATATCACATTACCCTTTTATGTAAATGATATATCATAAATAAATCCATGCTCATGGAATTCTGTATATAATGTCAAAATTAGAAAATTCAATTAAATAGACATCGAGTACATAGGTTGATGGAACTAGAATAAAACCTTAATAATTATATATATCAAGATAAATGGATTATATTACATAGTAATCGTCTTTATGTGGTTTTATTTTATTCAAAAAATAACTTATTTCTCTATGGGTGTCTTGGTGTGTTGCTAGATGCTAACCCTGGAATTTAGACTGCTTCACCTAATGCCACAAATAAAGAGTCCTAAAGGGTCACACACTAAGTGTATCCAAAACCTCAGTTAAATAATATCATTATTTATTATTTGATAAGTTGAATAAATATTATCCCCATACATGGTTTAATAATAATTCATGTTTTTGTAATTGTATATATTTTATCACCAGATATTCAAGAAAATATTTTTTGAGTAGAATATATAAAAAATATTTGTTGGATATTTAGTGAGCATAATATTTATTTATTAGTGGGAAAATAACACGGTGATATTTATTTATTAAATAAATGTTCATTATTTAAATTCTAATAAATATTTTGGATGAATGGGAAAACAATATTAATTCTTAATTGAGAAATAATTTATATTGAATATTACATAAATAGATAATATTTAATTGAATTTGTAATTTTTCAGCATGAAAATAAATAAAATAATTATTAATTATTATTGACATGGTGTTCTATGGGAATTAAGAGAAAATAGTAAGGGTTCATTCACAATTATAATTTTCTAATCATAGTGGTATATAAACCCAATTGTATAATTTTCTTAAGGTGTATTCAATTTAATTTTTTATACACAAGGACATCTATATAAAAATTTCATGAATCTCTAGGGAGTTCCATATCCAAATAAACTCTCAAGATTGGTGGTAGATCGTCCTCCACCACTACTCCCACGTCAAGATAGATCAAAGTGAACCCTTACCATGAAGATATTATTAGTAAAATTAAATATGAACAATGAAAGTAGTAGGATCTACAATGCTAGTAATATGATATTCCGATAATGATGTTCAAAGATTCATAGAGAATGTATGGATCACCACAGGAGTAAATTTACTCTTGACCTTATAATACAATGATGGTATGGTGTAGAAACATTTTTAGATCCATCGACACATAATGAATTAATCAAAAGTTAATTAATAATTTTTTAAATTGATTATAAATAATGTGTGATCATCCTATGATTTTATTTTAGAATTATAAATATTCAATAAATATTTGATTTAATTTCATTGATCATGGTAGTTATAATCATGTAAATAATAGATAAACTATTGATTAAAACATAAATCAATGTTTTGCATGCCTCATCCAACACTTCTAATACACATGAAACCTTCATTAACAAATTTCAACTTCAAGTGTATTCTATAGCACACCACATGTTTTGTAACTTCATATATAGTAAATATCATGTGGAACATGCATAAGAATCACTGGAATCTCTGTAAAACGTCATCATTGGAATCTATATAAGAATGATCTTTATTGTTATAATTTATGTGTAACCATAATTTAGTCCCATTGTATTCATCATTCGGTCTATGTAACCATCATTATTTCCACATAGGTATGTATATTGACTCTACATAACCATCATTATGTCCTTCATAAACATCATTCAACCCTTGGTGTGAGCATCATCTACTTCTTTGTAACTGCAACCAATGAAATTTGTATCACCTTTGTATCACTGAATTCGATGAATTATAAAATCCTTTATGAATGTAATTGAGTAATTATTCCAAATTAATTATATTAAGACAATTTCCTTATCGTTATAAATGATCAAGAATCTCAAATCTATTAGAAATATTGAAATAATAGCAGTTACGTCATACAAAAAAACATCCAAGTGTTTATTTCTAACTTCTAGTTGAATGTAATGTAGGTAAATTTCATCATCATAAATATCCACAAAAAGTGAAAAAATATTTGTTCTATAACACAAGTTATTAAATAAAAGTAGAAAAAATGCTATAATATGTAAAAAAATTATATAATAGAAAAAAATTAACTTTTAGATAAAATTTAGAGTATTAAAATGGATTATCTATCTTTTGTTATAGTTAAAGAAAATATTGATAATCTTCTTATCTTTCTAAAAAAATAATTAGCATGAAATTATAATTATTTTATATCATGTTATATAAAAATATACTTTATGAACTACTACATATTTGGATAAATTTGGTGTTAGAAAAATCCATTAATAACACTAAAAATGCATTCTTGACCTAAGATCCATTAAAAGGGTCCCACTTTATCCCCACAAAAAACAAACTAATAAAGGGGTCATTTACCAGTGATAAAAAGTTTCTAATAATGGTGGGAATTTATTATTTCTAACTTAACACTCAAAAACACCATACTTCAGTAGTGTTTCATTGATAATAAAACCCTTTGTAATAATAAAAACATGAAACAAATAAAGGGGTCACTACAAAATACATAATATATAAAATTAATAATTTAATTGAAAATAATACTTCAAAAATAAAAAAACAATATTATAAAAATTTCAAACATTTTTTGGCAGTTACACTACCAAGTACAATTCATCACAAACATTCAAAAACAACAATGGTTCCATTATCTTTGCCAATCGACCCCCTCTAGAAAAGCATGATCATGGTATCGGTTGTAGAACAAACTACCCCAAATCAATAAAAATAATCCACCAGTATAAGAAAACAATTATTATGTTAATAATAATATAAAGAAATAGATTAATCAAAAATATGAAATAATAAATTTATAAAATACCAAATTTAAACTAATAATGGGCACTTGGTGTCATACTAGGATCATTGTGTATCGGTTTGAGGTGTGTCTAATTCCTACATGTCAAAAATGACTAATGGATCATTTTTCCAATGTATAAAAATAATCCAAAACAAACTACCATATTTTAGTATTTTACTTTTCCTTTTCATGAAAATTTCATTAATAAATAAAAAAGACACACATGGAGTCATACCAGTCACATTTTACATCAGATTGAGGTGTGACTGATTCATGTATGTCTTAAATGAATTATAGATCATTTTCCTAAATTATAAAAAAATTTCTAATGTGTCTTATTGTTTTTCTGTTTGTCCCTTGTGTTTTTTTTAATTTCATTTTGAACACAATACACACACTTTGAGTCATACCAGTCACATCATGTGTTTGTTTAAAGTAAGACTAATGGTCACACAATAAAAATTACTTAATAATTTGTTATAAACAATCAGGAAAATTCGATCTTGTTTTCTCCATTTTCAGTGACAGACACACATTTTAAAACAAAATATAAATTTTAAAATTGATAAAATACACTTTGATTCATATTAAAAACATCTAATATTGGATTGAGGTGAGACTGATTCCTACACATAAAAAACTACTAATTTATTTTTTTTATAAAGTAAAAAATAATCCAAATGTTTTTTTATTAATTTTGAGTATGTCACTTGTCATTTCTACTAAAATTTCAATTTCAAATAAAAAGACGCACTTGGTGTCACACCAGTAAAACCGCGCCTCATATTGAGGTTTTTTTGATTCCTACATTTCAAAAATTACATGTGGATTTTCTTCCTAAAGTATCAAAAAATACAAATGTTTTTTCTTGATTTTTTGTATGACACTTTTCCTTTTTACTAAAATGTCATTTTAAACTGAAAACACATTCTTTGAGTCATACTAGACACATCGTGTGTCAGTTTAACATGAGACTAATTCTTATATGTCAAAAATTACTTATGAATCAGTTTCCAAAATTATCAAGATAATTTGAGTGCATTTTCTCAATTTCTGGTGTCTAACACAAGTTTTGAACAAAATTTTCAATTTTAGATTGATAATAGACACTTGTAGTAATAATGGGAACACGGTCTATTAGACTGGGATGTGGATGATTCATAAATCTCAAAAATTATGTATGTATCATTTTTATAAAGTATCAACACAATCCAAATGAGTTTACTTGTTTTTGAGGTAGTCACTTATCTTTTTTACTATAAAATCAATTTTAAATAAAAATAATATATTGGAGTCATCCTAGTCACAATGTGAGTTATATTGAGGTGATTATAACTACTATACATAACAAATGACATATGGATCATTTTCTTAAAATATCAGAAAAATCCAAATGTGTTTCCTAAGTTTTGTGTATGTCACTTGTCTTTTTTTACTAAAATTTAATTTTAAACTGAAAAAACATTCCTTTAATAATATCAGTCAAATTATGTATCGGTTTGAGTTGAGACTGATTTTTATGCATCAAAAATGACATATGAATAGATTTCCAAAATTATTAAGAAAATATTAGTGCGTTTTCTCAGTTTTCAATGGGTAAAAACTGTTTTCAACTAAATTTTTTTATTTTAAACAGATAATGGGTACTTTGAGTCATACCAGGAACACCATGAATTATATTGAGGTGTGACTAATTTCTACATGTCAACAATGACTTGTATATAAGTTTCCTAAAGTTTAAAAACAATCTGAATATTTTTTATCTTTTTTGAGTATGTTTTTCTGATGTAAATGAGACTTTTTTAGAGAAAATCATTATTTATGAATGGTTTCCAATAGTTTTGTTCATCAAACCAAAAAAACCAAATGGTTATGTATCCATACATACTTTCATTCCAAATATACACACTCATTATTGATTTTAGATCATGATTCTTAAGAACTTTCATTGGTCGAGGGGATGGGAGGTCGGGATCATCACACCTTTGGGGGAGGATTATTTCCTACTTTGGGACTCTCTTATAGATTTAAGATATATTCCTGAATCCTTCATTAATTCCCAAGTATGATGTGGGTAATCCCAATATAAGCAATCAATTATTATTATATGTCGAATTTATAATCATCTATATGTATTTGAGGTTCTTCATCAATGGAGAAATATGTATGTATCTGAGGTTCTTCAATAATGGAATCCTCTTACATACTAGTTAGAGAATCTTTGTTCATTGTTATAATGATGTTGGTTTTCTAGCCACATAGTAGGGTAGTCTAGAGCTTACAGTAATCCATGTAGACAAATTTCACATTGGAATCTATCATCTCTAGGGATATAGAAGTTTTTGTGATGTTCATATCAAGCCCATGGATGGTATTTCTACATATCCTTGTGAAAGAAATCATAACCCAAATATTTTGATGATTCTTAATGGGACATGTCATACCTTTAAAGGATGTTTGATAAGGACCCAGTTATATAGTTTATTTTCATGTGGTAAGGACTTCTAGGTCAAAGATTCAAAGTCAATTTTTTGTGGGACTAATGTCGAAATAGCCCAAGTAATTGGGAAGGGATAAGAGATTCCAATTTAAATTAGACCACATTAAGGATATGGTCTGAAAGAATTGGGTTGGTTGAGATTTTTGGTTTTTCACCTGTAGGAGGCTTCCTACATATCCCATTTGGATGGGAATCAAAGGCCACATAGTTTTTATGTGGATTTATGCATATGGATGTCCTCAAGGGTGTTTCTTGTAGGGGATTATGGACCATTGAGATTATAGGTTAGGGATTAATCATAATAAGGATATCCCTTGTGAAGAGACCATGATGGATTTTTTTACTCATGGAGATTTAAGGGATTAACTTGGGGTTTAATCCTAAGGAGTATACCTAGATTAAGGGAATTATTATTAGGTCTTACTTCTAAGGATAATTCTGATTGAGCTCACACCCTAAGTGGGTTTAGCACATATCCCAATTAATAAGAGTTTGATTTCTCATTGTTCAATCCTTAAGGGGGATTATTTGGTTGTTTTGATCATTATAAACCTCTAAGATCAAGTGAGTCATGCATGTGTGAGAAATAATAGGTTGTGAAAGATTCAACAAACCACACACTTTCTTTTATTAAATGGTTGAAGAGGATGAGGATGAGGATGGAAGAATAGGTTGAGGTGACTGTGGAAGAGGTTGGGGTAATGGTGGAAGAGGTTGTGGCTATGTAACATTTCTCTCTTCAATTTACATTGCATTTGATTTCAATGTAAGGAAGGAATAATGGTGAAGGATGTATAGTGGAACAATACATAAACCTCCTACATGAAAGGCTAGGGGATTACACTATGATGGTTTCCCTAAAATTGGTTTTATAGTTGGGGAGGAGGATGTTATTCCCTATAAAAAGATAATTCAAGGGTTATCCTCACCTTCCCAACTACAAAACTAGGTCTCCAGATCTCAGAGACTAGAAATGAAGGATGGAGTCTAATCCATGGATTCTAAGATCAAGAACTCCTCAATTTTTTCCTCAGATTAAGGGTCTGCATGATCATTGATATCCAAATCTACATATTCCTTGAGGATCCTTACCCTCTTATACGATAAGTGATATAAAACTCTGACAGTAGAAATGAATTTCCAAATGTAAGACATGAAAATGTTCCTTTCTTAATGTTTTTGTAAATTAGGAGGTCTTGTTGTAGGTTTCAACATGGTCCCTTTTAGGTAAGGGATCCAGTGAAGGAGAATCATTTCCATGAGTGGCTTTGAATGAGGCTTCATGGATGTATCATGTAGGATGAAGGGTTGGGAGAACCATAGATGGTCAAGCAAGGGTGATCCACACGATTAGGATTGGGAGAACTGATGGCACCATAGGTAAATACAAACCCGGGTAACTAATATTGGGAGAGACTTGAATAATGCCTTAAAAGGTATTCATGGGTATTCCCAGAAGTGAGTTGCGCAACTTCCTATTTGAGGACGGATTAATCAAGCTAGTACTCTTAAATTAGCTGGTTGGGAAAATGAATTGTGAAAGTATTATTTACTTTAAACCTCATAATACTTAAGCTTCTCTCTACCCCTATGATCCCCTCTATTTAAGAAATCGGAAACTAACTTAGAGGTTTCAGAGGACTTCAGCAAGGTATTAGGGCGATAAGAGCAGCAATTGTCCTTTAGGAAAATTTTCCTATCCAAATGAAGGACCCTAGGGTCTATTAATAGGAAAATTTGAGACCCTAGGAGATGGTTTCTGGTCTTACATGTATGGTGGCATGCAAGTACTTGCACAGAAGGAAATGCACATATGGTCTTGTGCGGTGACATGCTTTCCTTTACAACATTTGTCTAAAATCTAATATCCAAAACATTTTCATCATTGAATCCATTTAGGCTCTAAAACTATTCGAAATGAATCTCTCAAAGATATCTATCTTTCTTAATAAGAGGAATACACAAAATATTCTCTCAGGAAACTCAGAATTTTAATTTGGATGCGTTGAAAACATATCATCAGTCTTTGAAATCCAATAACAACTCCTTGATGGGGGATCTTTCCACTTATCCCTCATTGTATATTATTCTAATGGAAAATGGAAATCCAACTATGAATTCTATAGAATATTGCATGGAAAACATTTCATGGTGTCAACAAAATTACCCCTGTAGAATTATATTTTTTCTGAGAGAAATGAATCTGGATCTACGGTAATAGTAGGATACTTTTATGCATTCCCAAATAATTTAACAGTAGTTTGGGATACATAATGTATGGAAATATTCTCTAATTATTTCCTAATCTAGGATGACTAGTGATCATATGGATCAACAGACTAAGCTTCAATAAATAGCAAATGGGGCTTGGGAGTTTGTTCAATAGATTAAGAGTTATGTTGAAGGCCTCTTATAATATATGAAATAGAAACTCTATTTTGGGGATTCTCCTCTAATTATTCAATATAAATGAACATATTTCTATTTCCAATCATATATTTCATCAACCCTACATTCCACCTTAAATCATAATTTCAAAACTGGTTTCCATATCATTACATCTTAAATCAGCTAATCATAATTACAATGATAGGGATGGGTAAACCAAGGGGTTTAGTGAGCATAGTTTACCTATTGCTAGGGTCATATGAAAATCCCTAAACACTTTGTGTCTTTTATGTCATCACCCTAATTTTTCCCTAAGGACTATATGCAAGAGACCTAGCGGGCGATACATGGATTTTTCTTAGGCCACATTTTTAGGTTTTCATCCGAACAATATTTATACCTTTTAACTTTTTATTACTCAATAATGCCTAATCCATACATAGTATAGGTCTAGAGATCTGAGACTCAACTTTGGTCTAGGGTTCCCTTTACTAGATTTCAGCTTGGGGAGTACAATGTCTCTTATTTTGTGGGATGTTAAAAGTCATTCGTTCGAACTAATAAATCTAATGTTTTAGTTTGAACAGCATTGACCATTAATTTTTGAAATTATAACCCAGATAAGGCTTGATGTCTAGGAATGATTTGATATTATTTAAATACTTTCTAGGGTAATCTTGAGACAATTTTGTGATCGAAAAATCTGAAACATGGTTATATGGTCCCAAATCTAAAACTAGATATTTGAGAATAAAGGAGGTCGCTCTTAAGAATGATGTTACCGCTGATTGAAAAAACCCATTATGATGGCTATTTATATGCAACTAAAATTGGGGAAAACCTCATGGTAAAGTAGTGTAATCCTTAGAATGACAGACCCATTATGGGGGTGACTTAAGAAAGGTCTATGGGGGCATGTACTGCATAGTCAGGTAAAGAAGTTCTCAAGAATTCAGATATTCTTTTGCTGATGAACAAAGAAATTTTAATATTTAGATGTCTCAAGACCATAGTGGGTGGATTTACCAAGTTAAGATGTCTAAGAATAAAGTAATTATTCATAATGACATATTCTATGAATGTGAAACCACTCCTATATGAATTTTATTTGTGGAGGTTACATTTTATGAGAAAGGGGATTTCTGATATTATGCTTTCCATATTAAATTCATGTAGCAAGGACACTAGGTTCTGTGAATTTTCAAGTCATGCAGAAAGGAAATTAGTGGTTGTGTAGTTTAAAGTCATTCATCAAGGATATTAGGGGGTGTGGTGTTTAATGTCATGCAGAAAGGACATTATGCTATACAGTTTAATATCATGTAGCAAAGATATTATGTTGTGCAGTATAAAGTTGTGCAGTAAGGACATTATGGGGGATATAATTTAATGTGTTTATATTTGACCAAAGGATTTAATATTCTCTAATTATTAGAAATATATCTAGAAATGTGATATTATATTCACATATGGGAGGAAGAAATTGTAATCTGTTATTTGGGGAATCCCAAATCTAAATAATGGTATGGGTAAAGGGTCTTATGATGTTAAAGGAAGTCTTGACCAAGAATGAAGTTACCAATAGTTGAAAACCCCATTATGAGGGTTGTATTATTCAAGACCAATTGGGGAATATACTACATAGCTAAATAGTGGCATCTATTGATGGAAACCCCTATTATGGGGGTGACGCATGTAGGACCAATTGCGGCACATAAATCATGGTCAGGAGAAACAACACTCAAGAATTATAACATTCTATCACTAAAAGACTATGAGATTTTATTGATATTATGATGTTTTTAAACATTGAGATTGGTTTGTGGAGAAAGTACCTGAATAAAGATGGGTTATTTTAAGTCATAATTTCCAATGAATCTGGGAAATGGATGTTATACACTGGTCTAACCCAGTCGTAGGATGTGTGGTGCCTTTAGTTTTAGGTCATAAAACTAGGACTATAACATTATGTAAATGGTGGATGGTATTTGGTCAAATGGTCCATGATTTTTCCAATATGGCTTGAACATGTGATGGGAGAAAATGTAAACCATGCATGGAGGATTCCAGGCCAGAATATAGGATATGGGACAAATATGCAGAGTATGACCACTGATTTTAGATTTTGGGTCCTAGCATACCATCCTCAAATCCTAAAGGGATATAAGACGCTTATCCTAATAACGAAGATAGCAATGATAGAAAATCCCGTTATGGGGTCTGTTTTATGCAAGGCTGGCTAGGGCATGTACTAAATAATGAAATAGTGGAGTCCTTAGGTTGACAGACCTATTATGGGGGAATCATATGCAAGGCCAACTAAGGCACATACTACATAGTTAGGTAAATTATCTCTTAGGTATTTCACATTCTATCTCTAAAAAACAATGGAATTTTATGAAGATATGAAATTATTCAGGATTAGGAGTATGACATGTGAATTGGGAAATGTAAAATACACTAGAAAAGTATTTGAACCGATAATTTCCATTAGTTTGGAGTCCCTTTCATAGATTAACCCATATGTTGAAAGTGATATCTCTTGTTTACTTAGTGGGTTATCTAAGGAGATAACCCAAAATAAAATCTCATACATATATTTTTTATTGTATACATAAGAGGGGTATTTTTATTTTACCCCATGGCTGGAGCTTGGTCTTAAGGCCTAGCCTTCATTATGTATCTAAATGGGATGAGAATCAACCAACTCATAGATCTAGAGGTACCATGCAGTTTAAAGTCATTCGGTCAGGATGTTGTCCATGAAGTTTAATATATTAATGAAAGGACATGGGTGATTCAAATGTGAAAAAGAATATTGTGGTTTTTCCATGGTGTAGATACAAAGTTTCAATACATATATTTTCAGATCAAGAATCAGTACACACGTAGTTATAACATATATTAGTTCGTACATAAAGTGGTAACTCATATTAGATTGTCCCATGTTGATCTGACCCATGCATGGGAGAGTAGGGGGTTTTCTATGTTGTGATGTGGTTGGGCCCAAGATTCAAGATCTAGATGTCAATATGTATCTCAATGAAATGAGAATCAAACCACATGTAGTTCTTAAATAAAGGTCCCTCACCTTGAATGAAGTCATAAGTGGAGGATAATGGGGGTTTCTTTTAATATAGGTTCATGCAGAAGATGAGAAATTGTATTGAATCTCCTCACATTTATCAGACTCATAAATTAAAGAAAATAGGAATTATTTATCATGTTGTGACTAGGACCAAGTTTGAGAGTATGTGAACCAATATGTTTCTCATATGAGTGATAATCAAGCCACATTTAGATCTTGATAAAGTTCTCCATAAAATTTTGAGATGTAAATAGGGAGTGAGGGATTTTAAATTATGGATGGACCAGGGGATATGACCCAAGTGTCACTACATATCTCAATATAATGAGAACAAATCCACACTTTGATGTTGGAATTCTATACAGTTTAACATCATGCAGTAAGGATAAAGGTGAACTGATGTGAAGTGAAGGAAATATTGTGGTTTTGACCAAGAATGAATGTCTCATAATCACAACGTATATCATAGGGTTAAGAATCAAGCCTCGTGTGGTCCTTGATAGGATCCCTGGGTAGATGTGATTCATGCACATGAAGTAAAGGGGATTTACGATTAATTTTATCTAGACATAGGACTAGAAATCTAGGAATCACAACATATCTAAATAGGATGAGAATAAATCCAAATGTAGTTCTTGAAAGTTTTTTCCCACACCAATCATACTTTGATGCTGGAAATGGGACTTTTGATAACTTCCATATTGATGGTTGGGCCTGAAGTATGATATTTAGATATCACCATTCATCTATTTGTAATGTGAATCAAGGAATAAGTAATAAAAAGGTTTTGTGTACTGATATGGTTCATACATGGGGAAAATGATGTTTTATTTTCATTCCAAAAATTGTGGTTTCACCTATGATTGGATATCTAGGTGTCACTACATATCTCAATTGTATATGAATCCAGCATCACATTGTTCTTGAAAATATTCCATGTTCCTGTTTGATTCATGCACACAGGGGGTTAAGGGATGTTTTTTAATAATTATGGTTGGACCCTATATAGGACATATGGGTATCACTATGTATCTTATAGGGGAAATAATCAATCCACGCATAGTTCTTGATATTGGTTTCTCACACTAACGGAGGTTTAATGTGAGGAACATGGATTTAATATTTTTCAAATATTTTCTAGAGTAAAGGTTGGTCTCAAGACACAAAATGGTATCAGGATCAAGCGATATGTTCTGGAGTAATTCCCAAAATAAATTGGGTTCATACATAAGGAAAACAGAAATTTTTTCTTTATTTTCATGGTTATACCCATGATTGGAGATCCAGGAATCACTAAGTATCTCATTTAAATGAGAATCAAGCCACACATAGTTCTTAGTGAAATGTGCAGTTTATTATCAATCAGTGAGGACATGATGTCACTTGACCAAAAAAATATTTTGGTTGAACCAGGGGATAAGATCTAGATGTCACTACTTATCTTGTAGTGGAAACAATCAAGCCACACTTAGTTCTTGAAAATTATTCCCCATGCATGTTTGATTCAAACACTGGGAGAAATGGGTCTCAAGTTCCACTAGGGAGTGGCAGGGAGGCGAGTGAGGTTTACGAATGGAATCAAAGAATATTTTTATAGACCAGAAGAAGTGTCTAATTATGGTATCTCAGTTATTTCTTAACATAAAATTACGGACACGTTAACCACACAGTTTAATTTCATGTGGTGAGGAAAACTCGTTCTATGTAGTTTAATGTCTTGCATCTTAGACCACATGTCTTGCAGTTTATTGTCATCCAATAAGGAAGATGATTCTTCGCTATTTAACATTTTGATGAAGTTCCCAATCAGGATCCAAGTATCACTGAGAGGGGGAGGGGGGTGAATCAGTGATATCTTTTTCTTTTTAAGTTTCCCCTTTTTTGAAACAACCTTCACCTCCTATTAAAGAGTTTCTTCCCTGCTTAACACACACATCCACAGGAACACGGGATTTACAAGGTTCACTACTCAACAAGAGTAGCTATGTCTTTGGTATGGTACGGAAACAATCTAGTACCACACAATCCACTAGAAAACAATCCTTTGATGTGGAATACAACGAGTAGGATATACCCTTACACTCGTGCAGAAATTTTAAAACAACCCAATAGTGTGTGTGCTCCCTCTTAGCACGAATAGGGTAACACAGTGTTTCAGTGCTTCTTTACAATAGAACAGATGTATTCTCTGAAGTACAAATCTTCACTTTCTTACCCAGAAGCCGGTAAGAACTCTCTTACGCACAACTGAATACATGCGAAGACCCCAGATATTTTGCACAGCCTTTAGGGTTCCTTGCGTGCAATTCAAATGGCTTGCACGTAAAAACCCCTTTTGGTCTGAGAAACGTTTTCGCGCAACTTTCCTTTTGCACGCATCTTTTTATCTTTTCGTGCAACTTCCCAATTTTTCGTGCAACTATCCTTTTTTCATGCAAACTTCTTTATTTTCCCGCAACTCACTTATCGTATAATTTATGCACACCAGAGCTCCGGATTTCTTCTAAGTGTCAATCATTAACAAATGAAAAGGGTTAGCCTCGTATTTATAGGCATTTTTGACCCCGCGCAAAAAACACTAATCCGCGCGTAAAACCTCCTCCATGCACGTAAAAACTCTTTTATGCAACTTCATATTTCGCGCCATGCTTCAATATTTCACGCACCTCATTCCTTTTCTATTTTTCATCCTTCTAAGCATGAAGCACCAATTGCGCGCAAAATTCCACACCGCATTCCATATTGCGCACAAATTCATCCTTTCACAGGACATCATATTTCGCGCAATGATCCAATATTTCGCGCAGCTCATGCCTTTGAAAATTTTTGAGCTTCTGATCTCGAAACACCTTTTGTGAGAAAAACATCATTCCTCTATTTCGCGCATCTTGCAAATATTTCGCACAATGATCCAATTTTTCATGCAACCTGCTACTATTTCACGCAATGATCCAATTTTCCGCGCAACCCGCTGTTATTTCGCGCAGCCCGCATATATTATGCGCACCACTTTATTTTTGCACGTAACATGCTTAAATTTCTGCACAATCCATGCCTTTGTCATTTTTCGATGTTCTGATCTTGAATCATTCTTTGCACGCAAAATTCTAAACCATATTCAATCATTCATGCTTCATCCATTTCCAAAAACATTTCTTTATCTCCCGATTTTCAGGCCATAAAATTTGGCAAACACTGGAAAACAGCGCCACCTTAAACTGTACTTTTCTGTCGTCCCCAGATTGTCCATTGCTTTGTCATTTTCTCTCTTCACTACTTCCCATAACCATTCTTCTGCTCTTATCACAAATCCCACTA
This sequence comes from Viscum album, assembly GCA_963277665.1. NCBI lineage: Eukaryota > Viridiplantae > Streptophyta > Magnoliopsida > Santalales > Viscaceae > Viscum > Viscum album. The sequence continues at coordinate 1,042,986,366 of OY728133.1, read as the reverse complement.
TCATGATATTTATCCTTTGATAGATCAGCTTTAGCATCGTCAGAGTTGCAATGGGAACTGAAACATCCCTATCCCCCAGCAGCATCATTCCTTCCAATCAAAACTTTATATGACTGGCATCATAATTTCTCCCACTTTCCTTCATAAGGCTTGCATCACAAGTTCTCCTAAATCATAATATGTGTGAAATACATACCAGCAATGCATCATCTAATTTGTGATCCCTCTACAAAGTGAATTGATTTATCTTCTTTGACAACAAAATACAACACTCTACAAAGGCTAACTCTTCAAACTTTCTTCTCCATTCAACTTGGTCCCAACATTTGAAACACAGACACAAATGGTGGTATGGTGTTTAACATCCTACATCATAGATTATATTTCATACAGTTAATCATCATGTGACAAGGACGATGATGTTACATTGTTTATCATTGTGAAACATACACATAAATGGTTCTATGAAGTTTAACATCCTTAAGCTAAGACAATATGTCATGTAATTTATATTCTGGTGACAAGTATGATGATGTTATGATATTTAACATCATGCAACATGGATGCAAATGGTGTTATACAGTTTAATGTCTTGTAGCTAAGATGGTAATAAAAAAATTGAAAAAGTCCCCTAGCCCTACAGGCTGGGGGTGATTCTATTTTTTATTTGCTACAAAATTCTACTGGTGGGAATCCCTGGATGATTCCAAAAGATAATTTTAGTAGATATTATTCCTTTAGTAGTTTGATATTCCTTCTCACTGTGTGTTCCAGATTTGAACGCAAGGCTTCTTTGTATGCTTTCATATGAGTCTACTAGAAGTACTTATTTGTGTAGATAGTTATCTGTTCATGCTCACAGTTTTGCAACAGATTTGAATAGTGGACATATTTTTATACTACCATATGTGTCTATTGTTTGACTTATTAGTGTAGGTAGTTTTATGTTCATGTTCATAGTTTAACAAAATATTTTAATATTGGAATTCTTTTGATATAGTTAGATCAGTCTGTTGGAAAGCCGATTAGGGCGGGTAGTTATATGTTCCTGGTTGTAGTTTACCACCAAATTTGAATGGTGGAATTATTTTGATACTTCTAGAAAAGTCTATTCATATACTAATTATCATGTACATTTGTATGTTCCTTATCATAGTTTTCCACCATATTTTAATGTTGGACTTCTTTTTTTACTTCCTAACGAGTCTTCTAGCATGCTTATTATCATGGAAATCTGTATGCTCCTTCTTTTAGTCTTTCACTATATTTGAATGATGGACTTATTTTGATAATACCAAACGAATCTACTAGAAGGTTGATTAGTGCATGAAGATGTATGTTTCTGCTCATAGTTTTCCACTAGATTTGAGTGGTGGACTTATTTTGATGCTTCTAGATGAGTCTACTAGCATGCTGATTAGCACAAGAAACTGTACGTTTCTTCTCATAGTTTCCACCATTTTTTATGGTGGACTTCTAGATGTTTCCATATGAGTATTTTATTAGCCTTCATTAGTGCGGGAAGTTGTATGTTTCTACTCGCATTTTTTCACCATATTTGAGTGGAAAACTTCTTATATGCCCTTCACAAGGCCTTTTAATCTCCTCTTTTGATTCCCTAGGAGCTTCTTGGTAAATGGTAACCTAAATATAATCTCCCAAAAGTTCATTTTTAAGTGTTCTAGGTGAATTTAATGAATCATGTGATGGGGAGAACTGGTAGGACTCACTCTGTGACATCTTCCCTAATCATGAGAAGACTGATTCCCACTATGGAGGGTATTTTCGAGCTAAAAAATCCCCCAGTCATGAGGGATGGCATTGTTCATGTTCTTTTTTCACAACTCTTTGGGATTTGTTTACTTTATCTATGGTTTGGGCTAAACATTCCCCCATCCATATGGGATGGGGTTGTTACCAAACTATTTTGTTTGATATTACCTTAACTTCTCTTCTAATTTTTTGGATTTTGGTCTGAACAATGGTTGGGAGAATAATTTTCCACTCACATTAATCACCCATTTCAGAATATTGTTGATTTATTTCCAACATTTACTCAATATAATGGCTGACATATTATAAGTGGCATGTCTGCTCAATGTTATCGTATGCTTGACGCAAAATTATCCCAACATCTTTCTCTCTATCATGCTAACATTAATGAAAGTCAGTAGGGTCCTGTTGTTGTTGAGAATATCACTGGTCATGAAAAGATTCCTTTTTTATTTTGGGTCTAAGGAAATATCATTGCATGAAACAACTTTTTGTGGGCTTTGCTGACTAGAGAGTACAGTGAAATTCAATGATCCTTATATACCCCATCCTAATTTGTGAACACTATATAGGGTATCTATGATCATTTTTTACAACCTCGTTAATGTATTAAGGCATTCATGTTGATGGGCCCCAACTATTTCTCTATCTTTAGATGTTAGTAATCCAGTAGAGATGACATATAAATTTGGAATTTTAACCCTTATATTACCTTGACATGAGTTGATACTCATCATAAGGTAATACCTTTTATTTTATGTGACTAACATTCTTCTATATGTTGATGCAGATGTGATGTATACAATATTTTACCCACACCTTTGTAATGTTATATTGATAGGTCCCTAAATGTCAGTACATGACTGGTATGTCATCTCTAGACAATTATTTCTTCATGTTTAATAGATCGTCTTCACCTTTTACAACAGTTTCCTCGACCTAGTTCGATTAGAGTGGATGTTTCGTAATTTTTTTACTACAAGCAATGGGATTGGTTGAGATTTACTCTTCTATGATAGAAGGAAAATTACATGACGGATGTTCATAAAATGACTGTCACCTTGGGATGTCTTTTAGTTTTTAAAGGATTTCACCTACCAGTGACAAGGCATCATACATGATTGGCCTTGAATTTTTAAGTGCCTCCTCATAAGAGGAATTTCTCATCACTAAATTTGTAATTGGTGAAATATTTTGAAATGTGAATCACTATTACGGAGAGAACATTCTCAGCAATCACCATCATGGGGAGGATGATCATAGTGGATTATAAAATGTAGAAGACCCTATTTCTCCTTGGTCTCCAAGCCACACAAAGGGTTTTTATGGATCTAACCAAGGGATAATATCTCAAAACTAACTGAATTGTTTCCATGATGAAATCATTCATTTTGATGTGTCTAATAAGGACCTTCATAATTACTACTATTTCTCCTGTAATTTGGTAATGGGTGGGAAGATCTTGAGCTATAAAAGATAAACATCTAAGATCCTTAATAAATATAGAATCAAGAAAAACCTAATCGTATATAGGCTATTGGTTCTCCAACATTTCATGATGAAACTTCATCTTGGATATCTTCTTATAAGAAGTTGGTTCCACTTGTTGGGAGAAGGTTCATCATGGGAAGGTGTTTGTTCTGGCCTTGGTGTGGCCATTGGAATAGGAAAATTTCCTCTGATTGGAATCGGTGTATATTCATGATCCTACTATCCATATATTTTAGGGTATTTTTTACCGTGACCCTTCTGGATGAAAGGAGGGGAATGTGTATACTCTAGGGTTTTACGATGATTAGCTACCCCATTTGTGGGGAAATAGTTATATATTTACCCCTTAGGAACCACCACCATCATTGTGATGATAACCTGGAAAGTCTGCAGGATGTGGGAATGGATTTTGATCTTCCCTTTTCCCTTTCCAATATATTCATGGTGACTTCAAATACCAGAAGGGGGATATATGTACATTTAACATCTGGAGTAGGTGTATACGCCCGCTCCAGTCCTACCATTCCTATTAGTGGATACTAATTTTATCCATGGTAAGAGTGTTGATTCTACCCACTACTTGTCCTCAGAACATGCCCGACTAATTTATCTATGTTTTGTCAGATGAGGTTACTAGAAGTTTTGATAAATATGGGTAGGTTTTTTTTCTGCTTATTGTTTTACAGCAAACATTTTTGAAGGAATTCTTTGAGTTCTTCAAGGTGAGTCTACTTAAAGTCTTGGTGGGTGCAGGAAGGTGTATGTTTTTGCATGCATGTTTTTTACATATTTGGTTGGTGGGATTCTTTGAATGCCTCTAGATGAGTCTGTTGGCTGGCCAAATAAAGGTGGATGGGTGTATTAATCTACTCATTGTTTTCCACAAAACTGGGTTGGTGGTCTTATTTGGAGGTGGAAATGTGTGAACCTACTCCCTATTGGCTGGTTTTTATCCCTAGTGGGATGTCTTGAATGCTTGTTTCTAAGCGACCTAGGCTGGATAGCTGAAGGGGACACCCTCATTGTGTTGATGGTTCATTACCATGCAACATTATCAATAGTGATTGTTGGTATGATCCCTTGAGAAGAATCCTAATGTATTTGGAATGAGGCCAAAAGTGACCTCCGGATTCCCTTACCTAAAATATTGGAGGGTCCATTTGTTTCATTCTGAGGATTTTCTCTTGAAATGGTTGAACATAGCAGTCAGCGTTGTCTGCCTTAAGACCACTAACCATAATTGACCAGATTGTTGGGGGTGTTGATTGAGAAGTAGGGCCCGTTAGGTGTCCTCCAATGTTAGGATTATACCATATTGATGGTACTCTCGAACTAGTGCATTAGAGACCCCTCATTGAATACTCTGATTTAGTGATGGAATCCTTCAAGTGGATGAGGATCCAGCCTATGCAATAGTGATGGAATTCATAGGTGTAAACATGAAGAAAGCCACTAGATCAAAGGGAGGTCTAGAAAAGTCTATTTGAATATATTGAACATACAAACAATAATCTCTGAAAAAATATTCATCTTTTTGTAAGAACACATGCATGATTGATTTACTTTCTCGAACATCATTTCCTTTGAGAATGGAAGGGTCCTAACAGGTGGGTGACACTATCGTCTTGGTTAAGGATTCTCATTGGGTTCACCATATTTTCCAATAGAAATGTGACTTCATTGGGGAAATCATTATTTTTTAATTTTTTATAACTATTTTTTTCATGGAACCAGAAACACATGATGGTTATGTATCCACAGGGACCTACTTTACAATAGTAGGCACTTTTTAGGGATTTTATCCCATGATGGTTAACAACATTCATTCTTCAAGAAGATGGGAGGTTGTGCTTATCACACCCTTTGGGGGTAATTATTGCCTACTTTGGGACTCACTTATAGATTTAAGTTATGTTAACGAATCCTTCATTAATTCCCAAGTTTGATTTGGATTATCCCATATTAACTATCAATTATTAGCATATATGGAATTCATAATCATCTATCTGTATTCAAGGTTCTTCATCAATCGATATATCTATATGTATATGAGGTTAATCGTTGATGGTATCCTATTTATTAATACTTACATATTCTTTGGTCATTATTATGAAAATTCTGGTTTTCTAACCATGCATTAGGGAAACCTAGAGTTTATGGTCATACAGGTAGATGAATGTCACTCTGGAATTAATCATCATCCAAGGAGACAGAATTTGTTATGATATTGGGATTGAACCCATAGATGGGCTCCCTATGTATCCTTATTAAATGAATCATGACCCACATTGTTTGGTGTCTCTTAATGGGACACATCGTACCTTTTAAGGTCATATGATAAGGACCCAATCGTACATTTTAATGTCATTTGGTATAAACATCTAGGAAGAATATTACTTGTAAATGTTTGTTGTGGGACTTATATCAAAGTATTCCAAGGAACATGGAAGGGATAAGAGTTTCCAAGTTGTATTATACCATACTAGGTATAATCTAGAAGAATAGGGTTGGTTTGGGGTGTTGGGTTTGAATATCAGGAAGGATTCTTATGTATCCCATTTGGATGGGAATCAAATCCTATGTAGTTTGTCTGTGAGGACCCATGCCTATGGAGGTCCTCAAGGGTATGTATCATAGGGGATAATGGCCCTTTGAGATTATAGGTTAGGGATTACTCCTAAAAAATCTATCCCCTATGAAGAGACCATTTTAACTCAGGTTGATTTGAGGGCTTAACTCAGAGTTTACTCCTAAGGAGGATACCCAGATTAGGGGAATTATGGTTTGGGAGTCTTTCTAAGTAGGATAACCATATATCTTATACCCTAAGTGTGTTTCCAATGTATCCCAGTTAATAGGATTCAGATTTTTCATAGTTCAATCCTTTAGGTGGATTGTGTGGGTTTTGGGATCATTAAAAACCTCTAAGATCATGTGAGTTATGTTTGGTGTGAGAAACAAGAGGATGTGAAAGATTCAACAAACCACACACATTCCATCCTTCGATGATGGAATAGGAGGAGGATGACAATAGAAAAGGTTGATGTAATCATGGAAGAGGATGAAGCTACGGTGGAAGAGGTTGTGGTTATCAAACTTCCCTCTCTTCACTTTACATTACATGTGAATCCAATGTAAGGAGAGAATGAAAGTGAAGTATTTTTAGAGGATATTTACTATAACCACTTGTATTAAATGCTAAGGTATTAGGATGGTTTGCCTAAAATTTTCCTCATAGTGAGGGAGGATGATTTAATTCCCTATCAAAATGAAATGAAATCATAATCCCTCTCATCCCTACTATAGACTGGAGGCTCCATATTTGAGAGATGGGAAATAATTAAAGGATGCATATCATAAGAATATGAGATCAAAAAAACCTCAACATTGTGCATGGGGTAACGATACATGAAACTATAGATATCCAAATATACAAACTCATTGAGGATCCTTACCCTCTGGTATAAAAAGTGATTGAAACCTCTTAATCTAGTAATCCAAATCCAAATGGGAGACATGTTGATGTGCCTTTCATTATTTTTTTGTAAATTAAGAGGTATTGGTGGAGGTTTTAACATAGTCCCTTTCTGAAAAGGGATCCAGTGAATGAAAGTTTCCTTTCCATTAGTGTTTTTTACGGAGGCTTCATGGATGGCTCGTGTAGGTTGAATGGTAGGGAAAACCAAGGAGGGGAACTCAAGGGTGCTCTGCATAAGTTGTATTTGGAGAACGTATGGAAACTTTGGTGATGAACAACTTTGATGACTACACTTGGGAGAAACTTGAATCAATAATTCAAGTGTCTTCATAGGTTTTCCTAGAAGTGAGTAGTACAAGTTCTTATTTGATGAAGGGTGAATCATTCTAGTCCATTTAAAACAGGGGTTGGGTGAATTAATCATTCAAGTGTTATTTACTTTAAACCAAATGGGACTTATGCTTCACTATACCCCTTTTATTCCATCTATTTTGGCATTAAGAAACCAAATTTAAGGTTTTAGAGGAGTTAATAAATGTATTAGGGAGATCAATGAAGTAATCGGACTTCGGAGAAATTCATCAGTCTAATTTAAGGCTCCAAGGGTCTATTTTTAGGAAAATATGAGACTTTGGGTGAAGGTGTCTAGCCTCTCAAGTAGGGTGGTGTGTAAGTGCTTGCATGGATAGACTTGTGTGGGTAAGAATGCATGGTGACACACTTTCCTTTACAAACATTTCCTAAATTATGAGATCGATAAAATTTTGATCTGTGAATCCTTTTGGGATCTATTATTACTCAAATTGAAGATCATAAAAAGATATATGCTTCTTAATAAGTTGAATATACCAAATATTCTCGTAAAAACATAGAATTTTTTTTTTCTGTGGTGACACCTTTTTATCATCAATCATTGAAATCCACTACCTACTTCTTATGGGGGTCTTTCTAATTATCCCTCATTGTAGAGTAGACTCAAGGAAAATGGAAATCCAATCATGAATTTTGTTGAAAATTTCATGGAACACATTTTATGGTTTTAAAAGTATTTCACTTATCTTTTTTACTAAAATGTCGATTTTAAATGAAAATACACACTTTGAGTCATATTGATCACATTGTGAATCATATTGTGGTTTCATTAATTCCTACATGTTGCAAATTAATTATAGATCATTTTCTTAAAGTAAAAAAAATTAATTTTTTATCAATTTTGAGTACATAGTGTGTGTTTTGAACTAACATTTAAATTATAAACTAAAAACATACACATTGATTCTTACTGAGATCAATGGGTGTCGGATTGAGGGATGGCCGATTGAGTTGTGGCTTATTCCTACATCATTTATGAAATAATTCATGATAGATCTTTTAGGAAGTCATAATTTTCATTCAACTATTACAAAATCCAATGGTAGATTCATCCTTTCAATTCACTTCGAATTTTTGGAAGCATGGGGTTTCCACTTCCATCTAAAAAGAATATGTTCTCTCTTTTCTAGCTTGTTACGTATAGTTGAATGAAAAATATGACTTCCCAAAATATCTATGAAATAACTAAATAAGTATTAGATAAAAATAATAAAACTAACTTAAAACTATTAGATAAAATGATGAAAATTTAACTAAATAAGTAGTAGAAATTTACCTTTTCATGATGTTTTTATACATTCTTAACCCATATCACTATTGGAATTATCTCAGTTGCAACCAAAAAGTTCAATCTCTCACAAACATGTAAATCATAGAACAAAACATCCCAACTCAAGAAAAATAATCCACCTATATAAGAAAATTATTCATATATTATTAATACTATAATGAAATAAATGAAACATATATATTAATCAATATATTAATAACTTGTGAATTTTAAACTGAATCCACATAATTTGAGTCATATTGGGCACATAGTGTATCTGATTGAGGTGAGGATAAATACTACATGTCATAAATGACATATGGATTATTTTCCTAAAGTACTAAATCAATCATTGTGTTTTTTCTTAGTTTTGAGTATTTCCCTTACCTTTTTACTAAAATGTCAATTTTAAATAAAATTTCACATATGGAGTCATACTAGTCAAACAATTTATCAGATTGAGGGGACTCTAATTCTTACACATTAGAAAAGACATTTATATTTTTTCCCTAATGTATCAAAATAATCATATTATATTTTCTTGGTTTTACATATATCACGTGTCATTTTAACTAAAATTTCATTTTTATCTAAAAAACATACTTTGAGTCATATCGATCACATCATGTTTTTATTTTATGTGAGACTAATTCCTACTGATCAAAAATGACTTATGAATCATTTTAATAAAATTTTAAGATGATCCATGTGTTTTTTTCTTCTCAATTTTTAGTTGTTGATACATTTTTTTAACTAAAATATCAATTTTAAAATAATAAAGGGCACTATGAGTCATTCCGAGAACAATCTATATCTGATTTTGTTGTGGATGATTCCAAGACATTTTAAATTTCTTATGGATTGTTTTAATAAATTATCAAAATACTCAATATTGAGTATGTGACCTGTTTTTTGAACTGATATTTCATTTTAAACTAAAAATATAAACATCGAGTCATACCTATCATGTCATACATCAGATTGAGGTGAGTTAGATTCCTAAATGTCATAAATGACTAATGGATAGTTTTTAAAAAGTATAAAAATAATATTAATTCACTTAATTGGTTTTGGGTATGTAACTTATGGGTTTTACTAAAATGAAATTTTAAATAGAGAACATTCACTTGGATTCATACTGGTAACACCATGATTTTAATTGACATGCGGTTGATTCCTTAAGGTAAAAAATTATTTATTTATTTTTTCCTAAAATATAAATATAATCTGAATTTTCTTTCTTAGTTTTTATTATGTTATGTCTCTTTTTAACAAAAATTTAAAATTAAACATAAAACTAGCACTTTGATCCATATTAGTCACATCATGTATCTATTTGACGTTATAATAATTCTTACACATCAAAAATGACTCATAAATAATTTTATTAAAGTAAAAAATACAATTTGAGTGTGTGTTTTTATTTTTCAGTGAGTGATGCATGTTTATAACTAAATTTTAAATTTTAAAATTTGATAACAAAAACATTGATTCATACTGGGAACATCATGTATAATATTGACGTTCGTCTAATTCCTACACATCAAAAATGACTTATGGATCACTTTCCAAATGTATTAAGACAATACAAATGTGTTTTCAGGGTCTTCAGTATTTAACATGTTTTTTCAACTAAGATATAAATTTAAAACTAAAAACAACCACTTTAAGTCATACCGAACACACCGTGTATTGGATTGAGGTGTTTTTTATTCATACATGTCAAAAAATACATATTAATCATTATTTTAAATTACAATATTAAAATTATAAGGAAATTAACTAAAAAATGTTGGTGAAATGATGTGAAGATCAACTAAATAAGTAATTGGAAGTCACCTCTTCATGATGTATTTGTACATTCTGACACCAAGTGCACTGCGCATGAATATCTAAAAAATAAATATCTCCTCTTGGAAATATGATGACTATCATCTGTCCTTGTATTACTGTAAAAATTTAAATAAATAAATGATTAATAAATATTTAAAATAAAATTATAATTATCATCAAAAATACATCTTCAGGGATGCTAGTTTTTGTTGATATGCAATATCTTTCATAAATTTCCAATCATAATAACCCCAATCTTTATCAATGATTTTTTTCACACACTATTTAATCATTGATAAAAATAATTAATTATCATTTATAAATGTTTTAATAGTAATATTTTATAAAATATACCCTAATACTTATCCACTTGTAGAATTTTATAGGCTCCTTATTCTCATGAACAATCCTTATGCCATGATTTTAATGATATTTAAACACAAACTATCACAATATAATTTTCATTAAAACATAATATAAAATATATAACTTGAGTATTAGTATAAAAATGTTTTATGTAGTGTATTATAATTTGATAAAATTTGTCACATTTGGTTGGATTTTAGGGTATCCATGAATTGAATATGGAAAATAAATATTTCAATTATCCAAATTAACTGCAATGAGTAACCAATAGTTCCTAAAAAAGAATAAGAAATGAAATTAATGGAAATATATGTGATATGATTAAATTTTTGCATTGAACCCTGGAATTGTGGTTATAAAAAAGAGTTTGTCCTCCGTATGTTTTCTTTGAAGCATTGTGGCTAGTTTGTTCACTATTTATTCATATAACATTGGTTTCAATGAGAATAATTGTGTAAAATTGATGTGAGTACTAATGATTCAAAATTTATACTCATAAGTTTTACCTGTACAATAGTATTCAAATATATATGAATTCAATCTTTATAAATAGTATTCATTCATATTTAACATAGTAGATCAGGTATTTGAAAAACAAATCACGAAAACACACCTCATGTATACATTTACCACTATGACTCTTATTCATTCATGTGTGAGTATTTCATTTAAATTCTCAAGAACAATATAGTCTAAAATGGAATCTCTGCACATCTTCTCTTCAAAATCAATTATGGTCATATCACCACTTGATAACATTATATCTTAATTAACCATTAATTTTAGTAAATGTGTAAGTTGAATGGGTGGGGTAAAGGCACTTTGTGATGATAATTTCTACTGTTTGGTTGATCTTTTAGATCATTTAAATTTGGTGTTCCATTTCACCATCTTCTCTTTTCCTGTAGGTTCTGGGCGCAGTGGAAGCACCTTGGTGGGTTTACCCAACTTTAATTTTAACGTTAAGAAACGTTCCATCCAAGATCCATCATGATTTAAATCGCCGAATCTTCAGAATAGAAAGATGAATGAAAAAAAACTTAGGAGGGAATCCTGGAACCAAAGAGATAGGATCATCATATATTGGTTTTAATTAATTTAATTAATTCACAAGAATTAACTTGGTGGAATTATTTCTTTGTTGATGTCTCTGGTAATGATCTCGTGATCCGTTGTTGTGTCGTAGAATCCAAGTGTAAGATTACTCTACCAGTGATCCACACGTGTGACACGTATCTTCAGACGTCGGTTAAGGGATCTTCGGGTGCTAGCACAGAAGAATCCTCGATTGTGATGTCCACCTTCGATCGCATTGGTCTCTCGGTCTTGAGAGCATTCTTAGAGGAAGGAGTTCTTTCGGTCTATAAATAATTCTCCAAAATTTTTGTGCACAACGATTGGTTTGAAAAGTGTTGGGGTAGTGAGGATATTTATAATCGGGTTTGAGGTTATAGAGTTATGACAATAAATAAACACCCTTACGTGTTTTATTTATTTCATTAACTCTTATTGAAACCCCCATGTCAAATTATTAATTCCTTGACATGTGCACACACTGATTATAATTAATATCATTTAATAAAACAATATTATATCCTCAAAATACTGCCTAGAAAAACTATACACCGTGTAATCATTAATACACGGCATGTACTTATTTTCCATAAAACTACACAGTGTGTATATTAAATATACACGGCGTGTACTTTTATTTTTCACTTTTCTTTATCTCCTCCTTCACATTTATTAGACCTTGAGTAATGGCTATTTATTTATTAAAAAAATGTAACTAGATTACTCGCTAATAAATATATTATTTCACCCATAATATATTCTCTCGAATAACTAGTGTCAAAATTGTTGAACTCTCTGGAGAATTATTTGAAATCATATTTTGATAATCCCAATTATGCTCAATCATATTTTGATAATCCCAATTATGCTCAATTATATTTTGATAATCCCAATTATGCTCAATCATATTTTGATAATCCCAATTATGCTCAATCATATTTTGATAATCCCAATTATGCTCAATCATATTTTGATAATCCCAATTATGCTCAATTATAGTTTGATGGTTCCTATATTGATTAATGATTAATTACTTAATTCAGTATTTCTGTACACCATGCACATATTCATATATTACAATATTTATATTATCTTCAGAGAATTCGGTTACTGAATGGATATATATTCTAATTTAACCCATTCTGCTAATAGAATGCTTAAACAGACAAGAGGTCACTGATACATCAAGCCTACCGATACAGACAAGTCACCGTTATGCAAGTCTACCGATACGTGAAGTATACCGATACGTGAAGGTTACTGTGTGAAAGCCTACTGATACAGACAAGTCACCATTATGAAATCCTACCAATACAGACAAGTCACTGTTATGAAATCCTACTGATACAGACAATTCACCGTTATGAAAGCCTACCGATATAGATAAGTAACCGTTATGCAAGCCTACCGATACAGACAAGTCACCGTTATTCAAGCCTACTGTTACAGACAAGTTACCGAAGGAAGTATACTGATAGAAAGGCTACCGTTACATGAAAGGTCACCGGTACATTAAGTCTACTATTACCGATCAATTCTACCGACATAAATGAAGTCTACCGATAGAAAGGCTACCGTTATACAAGAGGTTACCGATACAAAGACTTACTGATACACAAGGATACCGTTATCAAAAGCTACTGTTCCAGATAATCTGACGCTTCCTTAATTTATTTATCCTTATTTAATCTTACCAATGGTCATATTAGGTATATTTTAATGCTCTGTCATTTATTTAATGAAGGTTGTTGGATGTCAATGAATCGTACCTTGTACCTGCAAAAGAGAAATCATTTCTTTTCCCGGAGCTCGTGCTCTAAAAGTCTATGTTGCTGCCCAAGAGACAATACACGACATAAGATATACATACAAGATATAGAGAAAAATAAATAAGTGATACAAGAAACATGCAGAAGAAGAGATCATACAGATATACATGCATGACCAAGAAGACTCAGAAGCTCATACACACTCAAGATTACTCGAGAAGAGATTTTTATATTCACGAGGATTTTGAAGAACATCATCGACTACATTCTCACTGTCTCTGAACCTGGTTGTCAAGCATACGACACTCTATTTTTCTGACAAAAACCAGAAGAGGACTCAGAACCATTTCTGATCAATTCGATGGAGTCCAGAGCTACACTACAATTACTAGAGCCATTCTAAACACTATATCTTGCTCAGTAATTTATTATTTACATTATGAGAAGTGTGTATCATCAGTTTTAATTTACACATACACTGTCTCTTTAACATTAACTGGAGGATATGTAAATCCTCATTCAAACTCCTTACATATTTTATTTCCACTGTGGATAGTGGTAGAGGTCGTGTGTGACCTAGAGAGCTATATTTGCTGTTTTTTGTTTCCCAAGAAGAACTGTGGTAGAGGTATTTCACCTGGATATTTGTAAAGTTTTGTGAACCCCGATCCAGGGTGTGGATCAAATTTATAAAAATTGTTCAGAGTACTATGTCTCGGCTAGAGACTAAACCTCTTGGTTATATCTGTTGTGTTTAATTTAGTTTTATCTAAAACCTTTTATTCCGCTGCTAAGTGATTTAAAATTTAAAATGTTCTTCAAAGTTACTCTTATAATTGGATTAGAAAGTGTTTTCATTACTTTAAAATCATTAGGTTAGTTTCAAAAGCTAATCTGATCTTCTAATTAGATTAACTGGGAATTGATCAATCCCTTGAGAACCTAACTGAAAGTTTTCTTTAGATCAAATTCACTACAATTCAATTAGTATTTAAAATTGGGGGATTTTAGTAAAGGATTTTAAAAAAAAATTAATTGGAACTCAATTCACCCCCCCCCCCCCCTTGAGTGTCCACTTCGACCAACATTTGGTATCAGATGTTAAAATATTTTCTGAAGTACTCTATTTTTCAACTGTGATTTTAGTTGTATTTTAAAGTTCTTAAAATTTCTGTTATTTCTAAATTTTTATCTCTTTAAAATTTTTGTCTCAACCTAGTTATCATGGATAACAGACAGGAAGGTGTTTCTACTTACAGACCACCATTTTTTAATGGAAACAACTATTCTCAGTGGATGATTAAGATGAAAATTCATTTAGAAATCATGGGTTTTGATATTTAGACTTCCATAGAATCAGAATATAAAATTCCTACTACTGTTAGATCTACTTGTAATGAAGCTACTAAGACATCCCACAATAATAATTACATGGCTACGAATGCTTTATATTGTGCTTTTGGAGATGAGGAATTTAATAGAATATATGCTTGTAAGACTACATATGAAATTTGGGATACTTTAGGTGTTTCTCATGAAGGAACAACTAATGTTAAGGAAATGAGATTGAACACCTATACTATTAAATATGATAATTTTAAGATTAAGCATGATTAACTAATCTCTGATATGTATCTCAGGTTTAAAAAAATTTTCAAAACAATGATCTCACTGGGAAAGGGCGTTTCATCAAAGGAGAAGATCATGAGAATTTTGAGATGCCTACCTGAAAGATGGAGGGGAACTTATGTTTCAATCAGATAATCTTGTGATATTGGTAAACTACCAGTCATAGAACTTTTTGGAAAGTTGATGATGTATGAAGAAGAGTTTAAGGTAAACAAAGAAGAATAAGATGATCCAAAAAGAAATTCAGTTTCCATCAAGACATCTACTTCAAGGAATAAGGATAAGGAGAAACTTCAAGTTGTAAGTGATAGCTCAAGTTGTGAAGAAAGTGAAAGTGCTTCTGACAGTGATGCAGAAATGGCTCACATAGCCAGAAGATTTAATAATTTTTATAGGAAAAAGAAGTTCTTCAGAAAATCAATTTACAATGATAAGTATGACAACAAGGGACACTGGAAAAAGGACTGGAAGAAATCTGAAAAATCTGATGAAGTTGTCTTCTATGAATGCAAAAGAAAAGGACATATAAAAGTAGACTGTCCAAAGATAAAATACAAAAATAAGTATGAGTATAAGGACAATAAGTATAAGAAAACCATGAAGGCTACTTGGAGTGCTTCTAATGATAGCTCCAGTGAATCTGATTCTTCTGAGACTGAAAACAGAAATAATGCAAACATGTGTTTTATGACAAAAATTTTTGAGGTAACATCTGAAACTCCGGCTTTAAATACATATTATTCTGGAGATGATTCTGATTATGAAAATATGTCAAAATATGAATTGTTTGAATACTGTGATATTTTGAAAGAAACCTGTAATGAGATGAAAGACAAATACAAAGGTTTAAAGAAACATTATGCCTTAACTGTTAAACATAAATCTGATCTTGACATAGAAATGGAAAAGAATGATCAGTTTCTTAAAGAAAAAACTGAACTAAAATTGTCAAAATAGAAACATAGGAAGGATTTAGAATAGTTTACAAATGGAAAAGATACTCTTACTCATATTCTATGTAAGAATATTGCACCTAGATATACTACTAGTATATGATACCAACCTGGACAACGAAAAATTACCAAAACTAGATTTATTTCTAAATCTGGATAGAATGTAGATAGTTCTAGTTCTGGAATTCAATATGCTTCAACTAGTTATATTCATATTTATGGATCTAATAAGGTTTATCTTTCAAAATCTGTTGATTCTAAAAATTTTATGAAACCCATAAGACAAATTTGGGTACCTAAAGTTTTATTGGCTAACCTGTCTGGACCCATGAAAATCTGGGTACCAAAATCATTTACTATCTAAATCTGTTTTGTAGGGAACCTACTTAAATAGATCCTGTAGAAATACTTGGTACTTGGACAGTGGATGTTCAAGATATATGTCAGGAGACTTCTCATGCTTTAAAAGCTTAGTCAGAGTTGATGGAGGTTTTGTCACCTTTGGTGATAATTCTAAAGGAAAAATCATCGGCTTAGGCTAGATTGGTAACACTAACTGAGTATTAATTTCTAAAGTTCTATTTTTTTGATGGGATTAAGTATAATTTATGAAGTATTTATCAGTTATGTGATGATGGTTTTAATGTTAAATTTTAAAATGATTCTTGCAATGTTTTTAATTCTAAAAATGCTTTAGTATTTTCTACCTTGCGAAATGAAAATGACTATGCTGTTGATTTAGATTATTTAGATATGAAAAATATTACTTGTTTAAATGCTTTTCATAATGAGTCTTGGATTTGGCACATAACATTAGGACACAAAAATGTACATTCACTTAGAAAACTTACAAGGAAGAACTTAGTTAGAGACCTACCAAAACTTGAATTCCCAGCAGATAAAGTTTGTAATCCCTGTCAAAAGGGAAAGCAACATAATGTTTCTTTTAAATCCAAGAAATAAGTGTCAACTTCTCAACCTCTCGAGTCGGTTCACATGGATTTGTTTGGACCTTCTAGATTTTCTAGTTTAATGGGAATCTCTATGTCTATGTTCTAGTAGATGACTATTCTAGGTATACTTGGGTATATTTTCTAGCTCACAAATGTGAAGCTTGTACTTACTTTGTTAAAAATTCCAAGTCTGTAGAGAACCTTAGTGGACTTAAGATTAAAACATTGAAAAGTGATCATATCCGTGAGTTTGAAAATCATAAGTTTGAATCCTACAGCTCACACAATGGCTATAGTCCCAACTTCTCTACCCCTAGGACACCTTATCAAAATGGTGTAGTGGAAAGGAGGAATAGAACACTTCATTAAATTCCCAGAACCATGCTCAATGAGAATGACCTACCTATTTATTTTTGGGATGAAGCTATCAATACAGCTTTTTATATTATCAATAGAGTTTTGATTAGACATGTTCTTAAGAAGACCCCTTATGGGTTTTGGAACCATAGGAAATCTAAGGTTAACTACTTCAGAGTTTTTGGTTGAAAAGTCTTTATTCTTAATACAAAAGATAAACTTGACAAGTTTGCATCTATGAGTGATGAAGAAATTTTCCTAGGTTACTGTATTTCTAGTAAAGCCTATTGAGTTTTCAATAAGAGAACCAAATGTGTGGAAGAATCTGTTCACATCAAATTTGATGAAACTGATCCACATGAACCTAATACTTCTCTTGAGAATCATGAAAATGATCTCTCTGTTTTGAACGTTAATGATAAAGATAGTGTACCTATAGTTAAAACATCCAGTTCTGGAAATTTTCCAGAACCTTCTTCTGTTGATTACCAACCTGTTGATGAACCTCAAATCTCAAGCCCTGCCTTTTCAAGACCAACTAGGATTCTAAAGAAAAATCATTTAGATGCTGCTGTAGGTAATCTAGATAGAGGAACACGGACTAGAGCTTCTCTATGAAATCATGTTGAACATGAAGATTTTCTTTCACAGTTAGAACTTAAAAATATCAATGATGCTATCAATGATGAATTTTGGGTAATTCATATGCAAGAAGAACTTAATCAATTTGAAAGAAATAATGTCTGGGAATTAGTAGAAAGACCTAAGGACACTTTAACCATAGGAACAAAGTGGGTGTTTAGAAACAAAGTTGATGAATCTGGAAACATCATTAGAAACAAAGCTAGACTAGTTGAACAAGGTTACAGTCAAGAAGAAGGAATTGACTATGAGGAAACCTTTTCACCTGTAGCTAGATTAGTGTTAATTAGGATATTAATTGCCTTTGCATCACATCTGAATTTCAAGTTTTATCAAATGGATGTGAAAAGTTCTTTTCTAAATGGTTTTATTGTTGAAGATGTTTTTGTAGAAAAACCACCTGGTTTTTCAAATCCTCACTTTCAAAATCATGTTTATAAACATTCTAAAGCTTTATATGGTTTAAAAAAAGATCCAAGAGCTTGGTATGAAAGACTTACAAATTTTCTTACTTCAAAATAATTTACAAAAGGAATTGATGATCCCACTCTTTTTATAAAAATAATTTCAAAAGATGTTTTAATAGTACAAATCTATGTTGATAATATTATTTTTGGATCTTCTAAAAATTATTTATGTACTTATTTTTTGAAGGTTATGAAAAATGAGTTTGAAATGAGCTTAATGGGAGAGCTTAAGTACTTTATTGGATTTTAAATTTTTCATACTAAAGATGGTATTATTTTAAATCAAAGTAAATATGCTAAGTATTATTAAAATGTTTTGGTTTGGATAGTATTAAGGGAAGTGATACACCTAGGAGTACCACCTATAAATTGGATATTGATGAAACTGGAAAACCAGTAGATCAAACTAATTATAGAGGTATGATTGGGAGTTTACTCTATCTTACTCCTAGTCGAACTGATATTATGTTTAGTGTATGTATGTATTGTAGATTTAAAGCTAACCCTAAAGAGTCACACTTACTTGCTGTTAAAAGGATTTTCAAATATCTTAAATATACTGCTAATTTGGGACTGTTTTACCCAAAAGGACAATCATTTGATTTAATAAGTTATTTAGATGCTGACTTTGCTGGATGCAAGTTAGATAGAAAGATCCTATCTGGAACATGTCATTTACTTGGAAAGTCCCTAGTATCATGGTGTAGTAAGAAACAGAACTCGATTGCATTATCTACTACTGAATCAGAGTATATAGCTGCTGGTAGTTGTTGTGCACAGATTCTGTGGATGAAATACACTTTATTAGACTATGGATTTGATTTTAAACATGTTTCAATTAACTATGATAACACTAGTGTGATCAACATCTCAAAGAACCATGTGTCTCACTCTAGAACCAAACACATTGATGTTAGACACCACTTTCTATGATATCATTATCAAATAGGTGATATAACTCTTGAATTTATAGGCACTGAACTCCAATTAGCGGATATTCTCACTAAGCCTTTAAGTTCAGAAAGATTAAGTTTCATTAGACACGAAGTAGAAATGATAACATACTGTTAAAACCATTAGTTAAACCTCACTGTTAGATAATCCTCACTGTTAGATATACCTCACAGTTAGATAAACCTCACCATTAGATAAACCTCACTGTTAGATAAACCTCACCGTTAGATAAACCTCACCGTTAGATAAATCTCACCGTTAGATAAACCTCACCGTTAGATAAATCTCACAATTAGATAAACCTCACCATTAGATAGACCTCACTATTAGATAAACCTCACCGTTAGATAAACCTCACCTTTAGATAAACCTCACCGTTAGATAAACCTCACCGTTAGATAAACCTCATCATTAGGATAAACCTCACCGTTAGACAAACCTCACCGTTAGACACCTCACTGGTACATCTCTCGCGCTATTTTAAATATTCGTATTAAGGCCGAGACTTCGAATTTCTTTTTAATATGATATTTATTTTATATGTGAATCCTAAATGACATTAAACCCGACTGTAGACATCACTCAATCACTGCGAACCGGTCTGTTTGAATCCCTCCTACTAAAACCTCTCAAGCTCACAAAAACCCTAAGCCTTAGAATCTAAAATGGCCCATGTGAAGCGGCCCTCAGTAGATGAAGGGAGTGATTAGCCGCAAGCTAAGAAGCAGAAAGTAACCAATGTTGGTGCCATTGGAAGCATTAGAGTTGGTGTTCGAAGGAATCCTGTGAATCCACATTTATTGAAGCGAGAAATTATAATGGAAAAGGAATTATGTGTGGAATTGCTACTGGAAAGCAAGTCCTTGATTCTGAAGGTTTTACAAGAACAAGGAGGGCTCGAATGCTTCATGAACAATAATAGACCGTATAATCTGGCACTGGTAAAAGAGTTTTATGATTTTGTCTATTTTGAGACTTCAAAAAAAGAAAATAGGATGATTTACTATGTGAATGGTCAAAAGTTTTCATTCTCATTAGTTGAATGGGCTGAGAACCTTAGAGTTCCTCATAGTGGTGATTATAGATTTTATTCAAAATTCATACCTACTACTAGTGACTTTTTCAAATATGAGGATGCCTTGTTGGAATTTATAGGAAATGGAACTCCTAGAAAGGTCATTTCTAAAGAGATGTCTTGGGAGGATAAACTACTTTTCAAGTTCATTCAACATGTGATTAGTCCAAGGAAAAGAGATTTTCCTACCCTCATATTTCAAGATATTTATTTGTTGTATCTATTAAAGAATGGAGTAAAGGTGAACTTGTGCAGATTGCTAATGATTCAGATTGAGGATATGACTGACTAAAGTCTAAGTCCAATGCACTATTCTTTTCTAAGTTGATTTCTATTATGTTAAAGGCAAAGGAGGTAGTTGGACCTCAAGATGAACCTGTTGTGGTTAAGGATAATTTTTGCATCACCAGGACTGTTTGTAAGTTTATTAAAGTCAGCTGGAACCCCTGGAAGAAATCATGGGTTAATGATGATGGAAAAATCTATGACAAGTACACTCCTGTGGATCATCCTTCTAGACCAAAGGACGTGAGGGATCCTGGTATTGGACCAGATGAGACAGAACCGGTCTATAGTGATAATGAAGATGAAGCTGAGGAGGAAGAGACATCAGTTGAGGAAGGGGGAGACCTTGATTTACCTCCTAGTCTTGTGCCCCAAAACATTTCCTATGGAGCAGCTAGCCCTCCAAAAGAACTGCCAAGGAGAGAATCTGTTTTGAAAGACAGTGATACTGAGACCACAGAAGAAGAAGAAGAAACATATCAGTATGTTGTTAAGGACACTTCTGAAGAGGATGAAGCAACCGAATCAGATCAGCTTGCTCATGAAGAAAAGGAGGCTGATGGTGAAGCAGATAATGAAGAAAATGAAGAAGAAGAGCTCAGTTTGAGCCCTCTAATAGACAGTACAGTCAAGATAGTACCTGATCAGGAAGCAGTAGTAGCATCTGTTGGTGAGAGAGTCTTTGAGCCCTCAGAGAAAATGTTTATTGAATCTTCTGCAGTTTCAGAGGAAGTTATAGAATAACCTCGAGCAGAATAGTTGGCGGAGATTCCTCAGGTGAATGCTCTAAGTGAGGGGGGCATCTTAGTTCAGTATTAGTGTTGTATGACATTGAAGGTTGGACATCAGATCCAGGATATATGGTTCTTGGACTTGATTATGATGATTATGATGAGGAAGACCAGCCCCAAAGAGAATCAGTTATCCTACCTACTGTGGCTGAAAATTTGGCAACCAAGGAAGACCTTGAGTCCTTAAAGGCTGAAATGAAAGAAGCACTAAGAGAATCAGTGGTAGATTTGAAGCAAAGCCTGATTTATGAAATGAGGAGTGTGGAGAAATCCCTGGAGCTATCTCTAGGATGTGTGGTTTCTAGTCCAGTGAGGGGAATGATGGATGTAGTTAAAGTATTCCATACTCAAATTGAAAGTTGGAAAGGAGATGTGGTTGCTCTAAGACAATCTATTGCTTCGTTGACTGCCATGAACAGCTCTCAAACCCAAGTGAATACAGATATCAGATATATCAAAGAAGTAGTCAAGCAGTTTGTGGAAGTTTTTTAGGCTTTTAAGAAATCAGTCAAGGAACATCTATATAGTCAATATGAACTTGTTCAGGAGGTAGTTAGTAATCTGACACAATCTTTCAAGGAGACAGTAGCATTCTTAGTTAAACCCCTTCCTTTATCCAACTCCACTATGAACCTTGATCAAATCAGAACTGTTATCCAGGAAGAATTGGCTAAGGCCAGTACCATTGGTACCTTAGATACTCAGATCCTTGCTACCACTATGGAAGTTAGTAGTTTTGTTCGTGATCACCTACGGGAAGCTACTGCTTCTCAAGAGGCAATCAAGAATAAGGTGGATGCTTACATTGAGAAATTCTATACCAAGCATCAAATGACCAATCATTTCAAGCTCTTGATAGAGAATATGAAGTTGCCTCTAGTGACTCAAGCTTTTAGAGAACAGGTTAGTAATCTCAGGGAGCTTACTCCTGCCTTGGATAAATTCATTGAAAATCGAGATGATTTTGTGTCAGCAATGGAGAGAGGAGGCAGTATTATTATGGATTTCAGGAACCTGTTGCTACCATTCTTACATGGGGTTTCCAGAACTGTGATTGTACCTCCTACCCTTCCTGCTTCTACCTCTGAGAGTACACCTCCGTTGACTCTAGTTCAGGCTATTCGAAACTTGACACCTATGATCCCACAAAAGAGCACAGATTTCAAATCCGGTATAGTTTCAGTGGCTGAACCTCCAGATGTTTTTTCAACTATTCCCAAGCCAACTACTCAATCTGACCCTGCACCCTCTTCTGATCCTAAGGGAAAGACTCCTGTTCCAGAGTAAGATTGACTGATTTTGGATATCTTTGATAGGATTCACTTGTATTTTTTTAATCAGTTTTTACCTCATGTGATTTAATGGAAAGTTTCTCTTACATTCTCTACATTTCTGTGTTTCTGTGTAATCTGTTCTCTTTTAGTCTCTACATTTCTCTAATTTTACCCTTCTTTTTTTAATCAAAAAGGGGGATAAAATGAAACTAATGAGAACTGGCAGTACAATTGAAAGGGGGAGAATTCAAGAGGGAGAACAAATGAGAACTTTTTTTTAATGTTTTTGTTTTAGGAAATTTTTCCTCTCACACCATTTTATTTTTATTGATACATTGGCATAGGTTGTGATTATCAAAAAGGGGGAGATTATTGAACTCTCTGGAGAATTAGTTGAAATCATATTTTGATAATCCCAATTATGCCCAATCATATTCTGATAATCCCAATTATGCTCAATCATATTTTGAAAATCCCAATTATGCTCAATCATATTTTGATAATCCCAATTATGCTCAATCATATTTTGATAATCCCAATTATGCTCAATTATAGTTTGATAATTCGTATATTGATTAATGATTAATTACTTAATTTAGTATTTCTATACACCATGCACATATTCATATATTACAATATTTATATTATCTTCAGAGAATTCGGTTATTGAATGGATATATATTCTAATTTAACTCATTCTGCCAATAGAATGCTTAAACAGACAAGAGGTCACCGATACATCAAGCCTACCGATACAGACAAGTCACAGTTACGCAAGTCTACTGATACGTGAAGTCTTCCGATACGTGAAGGTTACCGATACGTGAAATCCTACCGATAAAGACAAGTCACCATTTTGAAAGCCTACCGATACAGACAAGTCACCATTATGAAATCCTACTGATACAAACAAGTCACCGTTATGAATTCCTACTGATACAGACAAGTCACCATTATGCAAGCCTACTGATACAGACAAGTCATCGTTATTCAAGCCTACCGTTACAGACAAGTTACCGAAGGAAGTATACCGATAGAAAGGCTACCGTTACAAGAATGGTCACCGGTACATTAAGTCTACCGCTACTGATCAAGTCTACTAACATACATGAAGTCTACTGATAGAAAGGATACCGTTATACAAGAAGTTACCGATATAAAGACTTACCGATACACAAGGCTACCATTATCCAAAGCTACCGTTCCAGAGAATTGGACGATGCCTTAATTTTTTTATCTTTTTTTAATCCAACCAACGGTCATATTAGGTATATTTTAATGCTCTATGATTTATTTAATGAAGGTTGTTGGATGTCAGGGAATCGTACCTTGTACCTGCAAAAAATAAATCATTTCTTTTGCCGGAGCTCATTCCATAAAAGTCCATGTTGCAGCACAAGAGTCAATATACAACATATGATATACATATGAGATACAGAGAAAAATATAGAAGTGATACAAGCGACATGCACAAGAAGAGCTCATACAGATATACATGCACGACCGAGAAGACACAGAAGCTCACACACACTCATGCTTACTCAAGAATAGCTTTTTACATTCACGAGGATTTTGAAGAACATCATCGACTACATTATCATTTTTTCTGAACCTGGTTGTCAAGCAAACGACACTCTATTTTTCAGACAAAAACCAGAAGAGGACTCAGAACCATTTCTGATCAATTCAAAGGAGTCCAAAGCTACACTGCAATCACTAGAGCCATTATAAACTCTATATCTTGCTCAGTGATTTATTATTTACATTACGAGAAGTGTGTATCATCAGTTTTAATTTACACATACACTATCTTCTGAACATTAACTGGAGGATCTGTAAATCCTCATTCAAAATCCTTAAATCTTTTATTTCCCAGTGTGGATAGTGGTAGAGGTCATTTGTGTCCTAGACAGCTATATTTTCTGTTGATTTTGATTCCCACGAAGAACTGTGGTAGAGGTCTTTGACCTGGATAGTTGTAAACTATTGTGAACCCCGATCCAGGGTGTGGATCAAATTTATATAAATTGTTGAGAGGACTAAGTCTTGGATTGAGACTGAACCTCTTGGTTATATCTGATTTGCTTTATTTTGTTTTATCTAAAACCTTTTATTCCGCTGCTAAGTGCTTTAAAACTTAAACTGTTCTTCAAAGTTACTCTGATAATTGGATTAGCAAGTGTTTTCATTACTTGAAAATCATTAGGTTAGTTTCAAAAGATAATATGATCTTCTGATTAGATTAACTGGGAATTAATCAATCCCTTGAGAACCTAAATGAAAGTTTTCTTTAGTTCAATTTCACTACAATTCAATTAGTATTTTAAATTGGGGGATTTTAGTAAAGGATTTTAAATAGAAATTTTAATTGGAACTCAATTCACCCCCCCCCCCTCTTGAGTGTCCACTCCGACCAACAAAAATAAATGCTATCAGGCATCCTTAAATAATTATTAAACCACAGTCGGGAATAATATTTATTTAACTTGATAAATTAATATTTAACGGAGATACATGGACACACTTAGTTCATGACCATCTAGGCCTTTTTCTCAGTGGCATTAGGCGGAGCACGACTAAAGTCAAAGGTTAGCATCTAGAAACACATCAAGGCACCCATATAGAAAGAAGTTAATGCCACAATGGCGTGTCACCTCTTACGAACGCTTACCATGTAATATAATCCATTTGTCACGATATCTCTAATCAAGTGGGTTGCATGCTAGTGTCATCAACCCACGTGCTTGATTATTCTTTATTTGACATTCCAGAATTTAACTCTCCCATACCTTACCATGGCCATGGATTTATTTAGGCTATATCAATTCCACCAAAGGGCCTTAGATATCTACTTCTGTTATAGAACAAAAGGGACAAATCCTTTCTCGCATTATCTATTAATGCGGTATTACTCGTGACACACCCAATGTATCCTACCTCACTGCGAACAGTGTGTCATCACAGTTTTTGTCAATACATCTAAGTGCGCGAGTTGTAATACCCATTGATAATAATCTTAAAGTTTAAGGACCAATACACATGTTCGTAGATAGGAACATCTGATGAAACTATGAAATGAGGATTTCCTACTGTCGGGTCTCGTTCTCATAATATCCTCCTGGATATTACCAAGGGCGCACACCATAAGAAGGTGACTCAATGATTTATGATTCCTCACCCCTAATGGCATGTATTATTTGTGTCCCTCAAATAACATCATTCGACCATAGAACATCTATTCAAGAATAGTGTTATAGCACTTTCGGGTAATCATCATAGTAGGGATCTGCTATGACCCATTAATGCAACAGCTATCCTTAAGACATTATCACATGCATTGTCACATTGAAGAACCATAAAGATGTGATAAGGCATTCATTAATGAATAAAGTACAAATTAGTTGGTTCTAGGTCATCAACTCCAACAGACTACCACATAGACTAGATCCAACTTCTAACAACCTTTAACCCACTAGCTCTCACGTGATATTCATGCTTCTACTGAGATAGGCCTTTAGTCATGGGGTCCGCCACGTTCTCTTCCGTGGACACTCTGCTCACTGCAACTTCACCCATTTGATAGAAATACCTCAAGAGGTGATACTTCTGGAGTATTTTCTTTGTCCGTTGATGTGGCCTTGGTTATTTTTCAAGAGACACCATTGTAGTATTATCACAATACAATATAATGGGATATTTACTACTAGGCACGACATCAATATCCTGGAAAAAGTTACGAATCTAGATGGATTCCTTGGCTGCATCAGAAGCCGCTATATATTCGGACTCTACTATAGAATCGGTGACAACTGGATGCTTTGAACTCTTCCAACTCACAGCTCCTCCATTGAGACAGAAAACATATCCAGATTGTGACTTTAGATTATTCTGATCTTTCTGAAAACCAGCATCAGCATACCCTCTGATGACAATCACCTCGTCTACTCCATACACCAAGAACATATTTTCAGTTCTTCTCTGATACTTAAGGATAGTCTTAACTACAGTCCAATGTTGTTCTCCTGGATCTGCTTGATATCTTCCTACCATGCTTAGTGCATAGGCAACATCAAGCCTGGTACATAACATGGCATACATGATGGATCCTATAGCCGAAGCGTATGGTATATTACTCATTCTATCTTTCTCTTGTTGTGTCTGAGGACACATTTTCTTAGAATGATGTAGGCCATGTGACACTGGAACCAATCTCCTCTTGGATTGGTCCATACTAAATCAGGTTAGTATCTGGTCAAAATATTTACTCTAACTTAGTCCAAGCAGCCTCTTGGATCTATCACAAATGATCTTGATCCCTAGAATGTAGGTTGCTTCACCCAAGTCCTTCACAGAGAAACACTTGTTCAACCAGTCCTTTACTGACTGTAATACTTGTACATCATTTCCAATAAGAAATATGTCATCAACATATACTACTAGGATAACGATCGCATTCCCATTAAACCGTTTATAAACACATGGCTCACATTCATTTTTAATGAACCCAAATTCTTTTATGGATTCATCAAATCAAATGTTCCTTGACTTGGATGCTTGCTTTAATCCATAAATGGATTTTATCTACTTGAAAACCCTCTTGGCTTCACCTGGTGTAACAAACCCTTCTTGTTGTGTCATATAGACATCTTCCTGAAGGTTCCCGTTAAGGAATGTTGTTTTGACATCCATCTTCCAAATCATGTAGTCATGGTAAGCTGGTATGGCAAGTATCACTACTGTAAATCCTAGTTTTACCAACGGTTATATCCCAACAGTTTACTAAACCGTTGGGAATATCCATCTATACCAACGGTTCTCATAAACCTTTGGTATAGATGGTTTTATAGACACTTTTACCAACGGTTCATTACAACCGTTGGTATAGAGGAGTTTTTACCAACGTTTCTATGAGAACTGTTGGTAAAAGTTGGATTTCGGTGACCTTTTACCAACGGTTCTCATTAAACCGTTGGTAAAGCTTTGGGATGAATGTATATACCATCGGTTTTTAAAAATCGTTGGTAAAAGTTTCCCCCAAATTGGCATTAGCCCGTCCTCTCCCCCATTCGCGATCCAGAGCCCTAAACGGGAGCTATCGGCGATTTTGGAGGTGCTTCTGGTTCTCTTCCTCCATCCCATCCAAGGTGAGTTATTTTCTTTAACTTTTAGTTTTTATTTTCGATTTTGATGTGTATATGTTTCTCTTTAGGATGAGACCAATTTCTATTCTCATATTCCCACCCAATTTATGTTCTAGCCCTATTTATGTTTCGGTTCTTTATTAAATTCCATGCATATTCCAGCCCATATAGATTGCACTAGACGGTTGTCTAATTTTTTGATGTGCCTTTCATGTTTCATTACCAAGAAATTTTTATTATATGTTATAAAATTCAATCACATGTTTAGTTTTAACATTCATAGTTACTTTATTATCTTGTGTCAATAATTTATATTAATAATCTTTTCATATATTCCATCGTTGAGTGTTTTTACTTGTGCAATAGAATTCCAAGCTCATGATACTTCATAGTGATTATTTAGATTTCAAAGTGTTTTATTTATCATGTTAAATTTATTAAAAAGTTTTGGGGAGTAATTAAAGTTATTAGATTCCAATTTACATGCTTCTATGCTTGTTAAGAATTAAATGAAATATGATGGTTGTAATTAAATGAAATTCAATGTTCAATTTTTATCATGTATGGGTGATTAATAAATTGGAATGTGATGAACCATATAATTGAACCATTTTTTATGCAAATTATATACCAAAAGGTTATTGAATAAAATTTATTCTTGTGAATTTCGTTACATCATAGATAAAATGGTTGTGGTTATATGAGAGATACCTCTGATGGTTCTTTGATCATTTTTTTATAGAGAATGAATGGTTTAGGTCCGGTATTAATAGTAGCTTCCAGTGAGACCATTTTAGTATAATGGGAAACGAGATTATGATCTACAAGGGGGTGATTGAGTTGGTAGAGACCAAACATTGTTTGTTCCTCTTGTTCAAGAACCATAAATAGAGTGTTCCAATTAGGTGGTCATCAGTAAAGTCGTAGGTAAGATTTCCAAGTCCTGTTTCATGAAGTTGAATATGTGGTGCTATATTGGATTTGGATTGTTTGTGGTACTCTTAGTGTATTATAGACCCTAATTTGTTCCATATTCATTTAAATTGATTTAATATCATTTTTTTCACACACACCATTATATCCTCTCAAACTATATTTAGAGTGTATTTTCATTCGTATGGTGTTAAATATTTTAGTAAATGTCCATACTAGCTTATTTTATGTGTTCTCGGGGTTTAGACTAATGACAAGGCTGCATGATTATTGTGGGGGTATTCTTTTCATATAAATATACTTATACACCCCGACCCCCTTGGAAAACCTGACCACACCCACGGACAGCCCACCCACCTGGACACCCCGACCCCCCTAGACAGCCCCCCACCCCCTGGACACCTCCGACCCCCCAAACGGCCCCACCACCCCTAGACACCCCGCACCCCCCCCCCCCCTGGACATGCCACACCCCCCTTGGACAGTCCCGCCACTCCCATGATCCTCATCCTACTCCTCATCCTGATCTACTTGAAGAAGTGAAAGTATAAAACTCATATACTCCCAACAAGACCCTTAAGGATTATGTATTCCTTGATACACTTCCAATATCTTAGTGGTCAATCCTTGAATATAGGCATTAGAAATTTTGTATCTTATTTTCTTATATACACTGTATTTTGTTGTATTTCTTAATATGATTCTCATATAGAGTAATGTGTCAGTTATGATTTTATATAGAGTAAACAATTTTCATTTACGTAAATATTTTTTTGATTAAAATTTAATATTATTGAATTGCTTTGAAATGACTTATTGAGATATTTTTACAGAATGGATGGAATTTGGATGTATGAAACTGATCGGATTTCAATCGAGTTTCGAAATAATTTGAATAGCTTTCTAGATTTTTCATTTGACAAGGCTTCAGATAGTGGTCACATACACTGCCCATGTTCTAATTGTGTTGGAAGACCTTAATTGAGCCATGAAGCAGTTAGCTATCATATAACCAAATATGGTTTCCAAACAAACTATTATGTGTGGTATCATAATGGAGAGAAAATGGAATCTCAAAATGTTGATGATCCAAATGATAGGACTGAATTGGATAGTTTGATATATGATCATTTTCCATTTATTCGACATCATGAGAAGGAAAGGATGTTCAGCCAAAAAGATTTCAATACAAGCACACATGATGCGTCCAATGAAAATGATGATGTTGATAGGGTGAAAAAATTTAATGATGCTTCGACGACTCCAGTATATTGGCAATGTGATAAAATGAAAAAGTTTGAATTTTTATTCCGATTGTTTCATGGGAAAACTATGTATGGGATTTCAAATACTGTAATTGATTACAGTCTTACCTTCTTGAAGGAATTACTTCCTGATGATGCAGATATTCCCTCAAACCACTATATGGCATCGAAGTTGGTTGATGAACTTGGATTCTCAAAAAAAATCATGCTTGCCCGAATGATTGCATCTTATTTTGGGAGGAAACTGCTGAAAGAAATGATTTTATAAAATGCGGAACCTCCCGACGGAAGCCAAAAGATGATGGAACACCATCTCATGTGCCATAAAAAGTAATGTGGCACTTTTCATTGATCCCCAGATTACAGAACCTTTTCATGTCTGATGAAATATCCGTAAAAATGCGATGGCATGACACCGAGAAAAAAAGAATAATGAAGAGTTGGTTCACCCTGAAGATGTATTTTCATGGCAGAGATTTGATGCTCTATATCCTGAATTTGTAGCCGACCTATGTAATGTGAGACTGGGTCTTTCATGTGACGGTTTTAATCCATTTGGGAATATGCTTACTTCGCACAGCACATGGCCGGTTTTCATACACATTTATAACCTTCCCCCTTGGTTGTGTATGAAAAATCCTTACACTTTCTTGAGTATACTGGTATCTATCCCTTCTGATCCCGACAATGATATAGATGTATACATGCAACCTTTAATAAAATATTTGAAACTTCTTTGGGATGTGGGTGTGCCCACATACGATGCATGTTCGAAAGACATATTTCAGATGCGTGCTGCACTTATGTGGACTATCAATGATTTTCCTACTTATGCAATGATGTCTGGATAGAGCACAAAAGGAAAATTTTCATGTCCTATTTGTATGAAGAATACTCGATTGAGAAGATTGAAATATCGTCGTAGTTTTAGTTTTATGGGACATCGAAGATTCTTGCCAATGAACCATCCATATAGAAACAATCGTCGAAGATTTGACAATACCATGGAGAATGACGATCCACCTCAGCGTATGTCTGGAACTGATGTGCTTAATGAATTGAAAGATTTCAGTTATTCATTTGGGAAGAGTGTAATGAAATATAGAAAGAGGAAAAATGTTTCCAATGATACTTGTTACAATTGGAATAATAAGAGTATATTCTTGGAGTTTTCATATTGGTCAACCAACTTGTTACGTCATTGCTTAGACGTAATGCACGTTGAAAAGAATATATGTGAAATGTTGCTTTCTATTCTTCTAAATGTCAAGGGGAAGACAAAAGATGATTTACGATCTCGGCGTGACTTGGTAGATTGGGGGATCAGACCAGAATTGCATCCTGTCTATATCAGTGAAAATAAATGGAAAGTTCCATGTGCTTCTTATGTGATGACTCCTACTGAAAAAAATCAATTTCTGGAAGTGCTAGAGACTATTAAAGTTCCTGATGGCTATTCAAGCAATATATCAAAATGGGTCAACAGAAAAGAGTTGATGTTGAAATCTTTGAAGACTCGTGATTATCACGTCCTTTTGCATGAGTTGATTCCAATAGCAATTTGTCATCTCTTGTCCAATAATGCTAGAGTCTCAGTTATTCGGTTGTGTTATTTATTTAGAGATCTTTGTGCTAAGAGGTTTTCCAAATCCCTCTTGCAAAAATTGTTGGCAAAGACACCATTAATTTTGTGTGAGTTTGAGAAAATATTCCCTCCATCATTTTTTACATGTATGTTGCATCTGACTATCCATCTTCCGACCGAAATACTTCTTTGAGGACCCGTTGCTTTCCGTTGGATGTATCCAACTGAAAGAAACATGTGCACATTGAAATCATATGTTCGGAATAGGAATTATCCCAAAGGTTCTATTGTGAATGGTTACTTGGCTCAAGAATGTATGGATTTCTGCTCAATGTATTTTTCTGATCATACTACGAGAATAAACAGACCAATGAGAAATGAAGAAGAACAGTATGGGAAAATTGAACCCAGTTTTCCATCACTTCCTCAGACAGGAGGAATTCCGGGATCATATACATTGACAACATTAAGCCTTGAAGAGATAGAGATGGCACATCGCACAGTGTTGTTCAATTGTGATTTGTTTGATGAGTATATAAAGTAAGTTAATTGTACATGTATCTCTTATCTTATCTCTTGTAATTTTAAATATTTGATAAACTATTATTATTTTTATCTACAGGGAACATAAATAATTGATATATAGAACGCAACGTTCTTTATCTTTGAGAAAGAAGGAGACTTTGCATAGCAAAGGGTTTTTTGCTTGGTTGAAATTGAAGGTAAAAATATTTCTGTAATAACTAAATAAAAATAATTTTTAATTAAGTTTACTATTTGTTTATATTTCAGGTATCGAGTTTGCCTACAGACTCTGTTTCTGAGGAAATAAGAGCTTTGGCTTTTGGTCCTAATACCATGGTTCGTGCTTGTAAATCACTTGTGATCAATGGATACAAATTTATTATCACTGAACGAGCAAGAAACATGAGAACACAGCATAATGGTGTTATGATAACTACCACAACAGACTGTTATGCCAGTTCATCGGACACTAGACCTCGTTCTGAAAATGATGCTTATTATGGTGTCGTGGAGAAAATAATAATTTTGGATTATTACTCTCATGGTTGAGTCACGATGATGAAATGTCAATGGTTTGATTCAATGAAGAGGAAAGGCACCTTTATTGATGATTGTGGATTTTGAGTTATTGACATGACTCGCACTCTTCCCACTGATGAACCATATGTACTGGAATCAATGGTGAAACAAGTTTTTTATGTCAAAGATCATCATCATCCTAAATTCGGTGATATTATTGAAGTAAATCCCAGACATGTTTTTGATGATGGTGATGATGAAGCTGACACTATCCCTACTACAATTAGAAGCAATCTTTTTATTACTTATGATGACCCCAACAACTCAATTGTCAGAGTTGATTGTGAACCCGAAGTTGTGGTGGGAAATATATAGAATCATACAGTCATGTTCTCACCTACATGTTTCACCTACATCATTCAGAGTGTGTATCCTAGTACTTACCTTCATAACACCATAAATCTTATGTTTCATTATGTTCTTTTTATCATAATGGTTTTTCTATATTTGGATTTTTGGGTTACACATTAGTTATCTGTTTCTAATTACTTCCATATTTGTTTTCATTGCAGGAAATGACACCCATTGAAGAGAGGCGGCGGAAAAAGATGACAGATAATAATCGTCGCATGGTACAGATGGGTGTTCCTCCACTCATCCCTATTGTGAGTATTTTATTTCAAATATAAATATTTCAATAACTTATATTCTCATGTGTTTACTTTTCTGTCAAACGTTTTTTCAGGATCCACCCCCTAGACGACAGATATCTTTGAGGAGCCTGATATTTCTCCTAGTAGAGAAGTTAGTGGTAGGAGGGGGGGTGGTGTCAGAGATGGACAATCATCTAGTGGTCCCAGTACTGAGGTCGGTGGTACGAGGGCTCGTGGGGCGAGAGTTAGACGACCCACTACCACAGACGTATCTTCTACACCCTATTTTGATCCTGGTGTGTCTTTAGGGACATATGAGATATTTAGACCTCCGATGTTTACACTACCAGCTGGACAGACGTCTATGACATCATTTTTTGCTTCTGGTTCATTATCACCGGGCTATTATATTCCACCTTCTTCGAATCCTACTATGACACAGTATGTGGCTGAGGAGCATACACTGAGGGACACTCCACCTGTACAGGATATTCCTTCAGCTTCTACACCCATTCATCTGACTACCACAGGTATATTTATATAACTCTATCAAATTTTTATACCAAAATTTATTTTTATTATAACTTGTATTGATATTATTTTTCTTTAGTAACAGATTCATCTACAGATAGGAGGCGGGGGAGGGGGCGTACTCGCTTGCGTGCGGTATGGAACTGCCAGACACAGTTGATGGTTGAATACAATGTTGATGGACAAATGATTGAGAAATATGGGAAGCAATGTCGGGGTTTTTTGGCGACACTAGCCAAATACTCCGATATCATTCCGGTCAGCCCTCTCTCTTGGAGACATCTTCCACCCGAAGTCAAGGATAACGCGTGGGCACAAATATGGGTAAAAATCTATTGCATTTAGTGTAGTATATTTTTGTATTTAAATTAACTAATCAATTTGGTTTCAGCTTCAGTTTAACTTCCCTGATGGCGAAGGTGCACGACCATCACATTTAAAAGAGCTAGGAGAGCTTTGAAGAGCTTATAGGCATGAGTTGTATGTTGGCTGGTGTGATAGAGTGGGCACGGAGTTAGAGACATTACCTATCATGGATGACTTCCCGATAGAACAATATCGCCAAATGATTACCCATTGGGCCACTGCCAAATTTAAGGTATTAATCTCATTTGAGTTATTTAAATGAGACTTTTTATATTTTGGATTAATATAATCTTATTAATTATTAATAATTATTTAGGAATCTTCTGAAAAAAACAAAAAAAATCATTGATTCAAAGAAATACCTCCACACTTTGGGGTGCACAACTATGTCAGATCATGAGAGGCAGCAGGTACGATATAGTTGTTTATAATTTTTCTTTAGGACTTTCCCTTTTTAGTGGATCGTACATAAATTATGTGATTTATTGAATAATGAATATATGATTATACTTTCACTTTATATTGTTTCAATGTCATTATAGAAGCACAAAATGAATATTGAAGGACGTATCCCTCGAGCAAAATTGTTTTTCTCGAGTATAAGAAAAAAAGATGGAACTGCGGTAAATGAACCGACCCAAGAGAATATTGTAAGTTTTAATTTGTTTATTTCAATGTTTAATATCTAATTTAAAATTTAATAATCTATTAATATTTTTTACAGGCTACTTTAGAGGCTCTTGATTCCCAGGAGCCTGACAATTTTGGGCCACACGATCAGTTATATCAGGTTTTGGGAGATGAGCACTCTGGTCGAGTACGATGCCGACCTGGTAAGAATATAGTCCCGACGAGGTATTGGTCGTCTCCAGGTATCCATTCTAGTACCACACAGTTGGAACAGGTCAAGGAGCATGCAAGACAGAATGATAAAAGGGTCACAGAGTTGAAAGTACAAGTTCAAACAAGAGACAGAGAATTTATGAAATTGACGAAAGCATTATCTTCATCACTTCCACCAGAGGCTAGTGCGGCTTGTCAGACATTTATGTCGTCGATGGGTGAATCATCCAATGCACCAAGTGGTAGCTCTAGTGGCGATCGAGATGATGACGTTCCTGGTGATGACGAGGATGCTGAAGAGGAAGAGGGCGAGGATGAGGATGTGGACGAGGGCGAGGATGGGGCCGAGGGTGAGGTTGGGGCCGAGGGCAAGGATGATGTCGATGATGAGGATGAGGCCGACGATGAGCATGGGGACGATGACAAAGAAGATGATGAGGACAGAGATGGTGGCGATGATGAGGCTGATGGTGATAGTGGTGATGGTGATGGTGATCAGGGGCAGATTGATCCATTACATTTTTGAATTCTGTATAACTCTTTATTTTTGAACATGGTTTTCCACTTTGGGGTTTTCCTCTGTTTCATAGGGACGTTGCATTCGGATTCTGTTTTTTGCACTTGATTCTTATTGTATGATTAGTCTACTACCTAGACCTTTAGTATTCCTTGGTACTGTGATACTCATTTTTCTATTTTTTTTACATAGCTTTCTTAGTTAGCCATGTATTTCATGTTTATGCATGTGGAAAATGATATGCAAAATGTGCTTTGAAGTAGTGGCTGGCACCACTCAAAGTGTCTAACTTTTTTATGAAATGGACAGGATTTTAAGTGAAAACAACAATGGGCATACGGAAAATAGAAGAAACGCATTTGGATTCTGTTTAAACTATAGGACTATGATCCATGGGTCATATGTGACGTGTACGATTCAACCCTGCCTCAATCCGAGGGCCGGTGTGGCCGATACCACTCAAAGTGTCTTTCTTTTGTTTAAAATGGATGCGCTTTTAAGTAAAAAAACCACATACGGAAAATGGAACAAATGCATTCGGATACTGTTGATACTTTAGGACATGTATCCATGGGTCATATGTGATGTGTACGAGTCAACCCCGCCTCAATCCGAGGCGCGGTGTGGCCGACACCACTCAAAGTATCTAACTTTTATTTGAAATGGACCGGATTTTAAGTGAAAACAACAACTAACATACAGAAAATAGACCAAACGCATTAGGATTATGTTTACACTATAGGAAAACGATCCATGGGTCATATGTGACGTGTATGAGTCAACCTCGCCTCAATCGGAGGGCTGGTGTGGCCGGTACCACTCAATGTGTTTTTCTTTTGTTTAAAATGGATGCACTTTTATGTAAAAAAACCACATACAGAAAACAGACCGAAGGCATTCAGATACTATTGATAATTTAGGACATGTATCCATGGGTCATTTGTGGAGTTTAGAAGTCAACCCCGCCTCAATCCGAGGTGCGGTGTGGCCGGCACCACTCAAAGTGTCTAACTTTTATTTGAAATGGACAGGATTTTAAGTGAAAACAACAACTGGCATACGGAAAACAGATCAAACGCATTCAGATTCTGTTAAAACTATAGGACAAGGATCCATGGGTCATATGTGACGTGTACGAGTCAACCCCACCTCAATCTGAGGGTCGGTGTGGCCGGTACCACTCAAAGTGTCTTTCTTTTGTTTAAAATGGATGCGCTTTTAAATAAAAAAACCACAAACGGAAAACAGACCAAAGGCATTCAGATATTGTTGATACATTAGGACATGTATCCATGGGTCATTTGTGAGATGTACGAGTCAACCCCGCCTCAATCCGAGGCGCGGTGCGGCTGACACCACTCAAAGTGTCTAACTTTTCTTTGAAATGGACAACTGTTTAAGTAAAAACAACAACTGCCTTGCGGAAAACCGACCAAACCCATTCGGATTCTGTTTAAACTGTAAGAAAATGATCCATTTGTCATTTTTGACTTGTACGAGTCAACCCTGCCACAATCTGAGGCGCGGTGTGGCCGACACCACTCAAACTGTCTAACTTTTCTTTGAAATGGACAACAGTTTAAGTAAAAACAACAACTAACATATGGAAAACCGACCAAAGGCATTCAGATTCTATTGAAACTTTAGGAAAACGATCCATGTGTCATATGTGACATGTACGAGTCAATCCTGTCTCAATCCGAGGGCCAGTGTGGCCGGCACCACTCAAAGTGTGTCACTTTTCTTTGAAATGGACGACAGTTTAAGTTAAAAAAACAACTGCCATACGGAAAACGGACCAAATGCATTTAGATACTGTTGATACTTAAGTAAATGTATCCATGGGTCATTTGTGACGTGTAGGAGTCAACCTCGCTTCAATCCAAGGTCTGGTGTGGCCGGTACCACTCAAAATGTCTTTCTTTTGTTTAAAATGGATGAGCTTTTAAGTAAAAAAACCACATATGGAAAATCGACCAAACGCATTCGGATTCTGTTGAAACTTTAGGAAAAGGATCCATGGGTCATTTGTGACGTGTAGGAATAAACCCCGCCTCAATCCGAGTCGTGGTGTGGGAAGCACCACTCAAAGTGTCTAACTATTTTTTGAAATGGACAACAGTTTAAGTAAAAACAACAAATGACATACGGAAAATGGACCAAACACATTCAGATACTATTGATACTTTAGGATAAGGATCTATGGGTCATTTGTGATGTTTAGGATTCAACCCTGCCTCAATCCGAGGCATGGTGTGGTCGGTATCACTCAAAGTGTATTTATTTTGTTTAAAATGGATACGCTTTTATGTAAAAACAATCGGCATACGGGAAACCAACCAAATGCATTCGGATTGTGTTGATACTTTAGGAAAACGATCCATGGGTCATTTGTGATGTGTACGAGTCAACTCTGCCTCAATCCGAGGTGTAGTGTGGACGACACCACTCAAAGTCTCTCATTTATTTCAAAAGGAAATCATTTTATGTGAATAAAACTGAAATTTACACTCATCAACGATAGTCGCAAACTATTTTTCATGAGTTGGGTAGTTTCACTAATGGGGTCATAAGTGACAAGACTCCTATGAAAATACCTTTTCACCATATATTATAAACAATACAAGTTCAATGCAAAATTCATCACAAATCATTACATACCCAAACCTAGGATCACAAAAAAAAGGATTTTAGCCAATATGAATTTATTATTCAACTCTAATAGATATTTATCAAACTATTCTGCCTATTAGAATTTGATGGGGAGGTGTGTTGGTTGGGGGGTTGTGCATGGGTGAGGTGAATTACCACCGGATGATTGTTGTCATATGTGTTTTTGGGCTATTTTTGGTGTTTTTTATACTGTTTGAAATATGTATGTGGTTTTTGTGATATTTTTTATACAGGTGTATAGTGGAGGGTATATTGAGGGCTGTTGGGCAATGTTTTTTTATGCAGGTGGATGGTAGAACTACTAGAGGGCTTCTGGGGGGCTGTTATGCAACAGTTGTGGCAAAGGTTATACCAACGGTTCAGAACCGTTGGTATATCTTTTTCCAGAATTCTGGAAAAGGCTATACCAACAGTTCAGAACCATTGGTATAAGATTTTACAGAAAAAAGCTATCCCAATAGTTTATAACCATTGGTATATCCTTTTCCAGAATTCTGGAAAGCTTATACCAACGGTTCAGAACCGTTGGTATAGCTTTTTCCAGAATTCTGTAAATCTTATACCAACGGTTCTAAATCATTGGGATATCTTTTTCTGCAGAATTCTGGAAAAGATATACCAATGGTTCTGAACCGTTGGTATAGGTTTTTCCAGAATTCTGGAAAGCTTATACCAACGGTTCAGAACCGTTGGTATAGACTTTTCGAGAATTCTGGAACACCTATACCAACAGTTTAAGTGCAACCGTTGGTATAGGGCTTTCCTCACGGCTTACTAGCCAACGGTTTGGAAAACCATTGGTATAGTCTATACCAACGGTTTTCCAGCATATACCAACGATTTTAAACCGTTGGTATAGCCTACTTTTCCAGTAGTGTATGATTCTTATGGATTTAAACATGGTAACTGGAGAGATGGTTTCATCATATCCAATTCCTTGA
Source organism: Viscum album (assembly GCA_963277665.1). Classification (NCBI taxonomy): domain Eukaryota; kingdom Viridiplantae; phylum Streptophyta; class Magnoliopsida; order Santalales; family Viscaceae; genus Viscum; species Viscum album. Next base: position 1,042,947,068 of record OY728133.1, on the reverse strand, counting down.
CGTTGTCTGAACCCTTTAGCCACTAGCCTTGCATTATAGGTGCTAACATGACCTTCCATGTCCAGCTTTATCTTGAATACCCATTTTCATCCAAGTGGATTTACATCAACTGGCTCATTGAACAGAACCCAGACTTGGTTCTGATACATGGAATCCATCTCAGAATTTATAGCTCTTACCCATCTTTCAGCTTCTGTGCATTCTACTTCTTCCTTGTAGGAGAGAGGTTCATCATTGTACAACAATAATTATTCACCATCCTCGGTGACTAGGAAACCAAATCTCTCTGGTTCCCATACCTCTCTTGAGCTCCTACGCAGTACTTATGTTTCTGGAATCTCTTCCACAGGGACCGTTGGAACTTGTTCTTGTACCAACTCCTGTGTATCTTGAGAATCAACTTCGTCGAAGTCAATCTTTCTCCTACTATCCTTCTTGAGGATGTGCTCCCTCTCAAGAAAGACGACTTGTCTGGCGACAGTCACTTTCTTGTCTAAAGGGTTATATAGAAAATATCCTTTCGTTTCCTTGGGATATCCTATAAAGATACACCTTGTGCCTCGTGGTTCTAGTTTGTTTCCTGATAAGGCCTTAACAAATGCCTCGCATCCCCATACACGTGTGTGCGACAAAGTGGGTTTCCTTCCATTCCATAACTCATATGGAATTCCATTTCCTGCCTTAGTTGGTACTCGGTTTAATATGTATGTTGTAGTTTGTAATTCATATCCACAAAAGGATAATGGAAGATATGCATGACTCATCATCGACCTCACCATGTCTAACAAGGTGCAGTTCCTCCTTTCACTAACACCGTTCCACTGTAGTGTATAAGGAGGAGTGAGCAGAGATATAATCCCAGACTCCCATAGAATATCGATGAACTCTTGGTTTAGATATTCTCCACCTCGATCCGATCAAAGTTTCTTTATCTTCTTACCAAGTTGATTCTCTACTTCATTCTTCAATTCCTTAAATTTCTCTAAGGCCTCTGACTTATACCTCATTAAGTAGACATAGCCATATCTACTCAAATCATCAGTAAAAGTAATGAAGTAAGAATATCCACCTCTAGTTTCTACTAGAAATGGTCCACACACATCCGTGTGTACCAATCCTAGAAGCTCTGTGGCCCTTTCACCTAGTCCACCAAAAGGGGGCTTGGTCATTTTTCCATGTAAACAAGCATGACATCTATCAAGTGGTTTTAGCTCAGTAGAGCCTAAATAGAAATCTTGGTAGAGCTTTGTCCAGCGCTTCTCATTTATATGACCGAGACGGTGATGCCACAACTGGGTGATGTATGAGTCTTGTGAGTTTGTTTCGTTATCGATTTCCAACACTTGGTTTTCATAATTTAATAAATAAAAACCATTATTTAAATGTGCCACACCATAGCATACTTTGTTCTTATAAAATAGGAAACCCTTATTTCCAAACATGAAAATAAATCCATCCATATCCAAACAAGATACAGAAATTATGTTCTTCGTACCACTAGGCACATAATAACAGTTATGTAAAAATAAAATCATTCCAGTCGGCAATGAGAGGTGGTAATCACCAATAGCCAACACAGCCAGCCTTGCGCCATTGGCAGCTCGAAGATCCACCTCTCCTTTGGAAATCTTTCTAAATCTACTTGGTTATTACATTTGAATACAGATGTGAGCCCCACAAGCTATCAAATACCCAATTTTTAGAAATATAAAGATTACACTCAATAACGAATGCACCTTTAGTGTCCCCATGCTTCTGGGTGCCATTCCTCTTCTTGTGGCCTTGCTTGCCACATGAAAAACACACTGTCTCCCATTCCTTTCCCTGACTATGGATCTTCCCCTTCTTGGAGGGATGGTGCTCAGGGGCTTTAGACTGTTTATAAGTATTTATCCCCTTTTCCTTGTCCTTCCTTTTCCAATTCACCATAAGGACTGCGGTTTTGTCACGCCCCATGTCCTTATCTACCTGGTGAATCAAGGTCAGAAGCTCCAATAGACTCTTCTCATTACCTCTCATATTATAGTTGACAAAAAAGCTAGAGAAGGTCTTGGGCAGGGATTATAGGATGAGATCTGTATGCAACTCATCCGAGAATTTAATCACTAAGATGTCCAGGTGTTCAATGTAGCCAATGATCTTGACTACATGAGGCCCAGCTCGCGCAGACTCTCCAATCATAGTTGTAAACAAAGCATTGGAGATCTCATACCTTCCATGTATCACCTTCTCTTGGTAGATATCCTTAAGTTGATACATCATGCTATATGCATCCATGTTTTCATGTTTCTTCAATGTAAGAACTCGGATCTTCGTTTCAGGTACACCCTTCCTTTTTCTAGTGTTTTTAAGAAGAATGAAGTTTCTGGAAAATTTTGAAGTGGAGGCCATGTACTTTAGGAGTACACGCCGTGTACTCATCTCCGGCTCGAAGCTGTGTGTTGGCCATTCCCAGGGCACACACACGGTGTGTAGGGGTGACGTGGAGGCCGATTTTGGCGGAGTACGGAAAAACATAGTACAAGCCATGTACTCTAAAGGTACACGCCGTGTACTTTTCTTTTTTTTCACTAAATTCATTGGGGTCACGCCTGATGGATATAAATTGCTTCTTCTTCATGATCTTTATCTGAGACTGACCCGTATGGCTAAAAATCTTCACCGAGCCCCCGTGCCTCTGTCTGATCTCCGTTCCAACCGTCATCGATTGCGTTGGAGTAACAGTGGTGAGTTCTTCCTTCTGTGTGTGCCTTTTTTTTCCAATTCTTTTCCCTTATCAAGTTATCTAAGGTTGAATGTTTTGTTCATTTTCTCATATCTACGACATTTTAGGTAGAATCAGTCGTCGTGGTTCAAGTATATCGACCTCCTAGTATCGAGGTAGGTGGTTTGTGACTTTCTGTAGAAAGTCTTTGAGTATTTTGTGCAATTGCCCAATTCCCTTGAACAGGAATTGTGTGTTTTCCTTTTTTCCCCTTGATTGATTTCTTTCTTGCTTGATTACTATAGTAGAGGTTTACCTTCCTTAATAAAGTAGTTTTTATTGTACTCTAGATGTTTTCCATGATTGTTTTCTTGTTTGGTGTTTTCCAGTTGTCATGCCTAGTTGTAAGATAGTGGTACTATTTTCTTGTTATGATTTTGAGTCTTAGAATGATATCCAAGTATTTCTTGAGGTTTACTTGGATGTTGCACGTGCGCTGAGCATGTTTATTTCCACACAGGACTGTGAGAACCTAGTGTAGTAGACCAAAGGGAGAATGGACGTAAGGGCTTCTCCAGAGTGTCTTTTAATACGATGCGAGACCACAAGGAGAAATAATGATGAGTGCTTCCTCAGAGAGTCTGTAGTTCCTTGACGTGAGCCACAGGGGTAATGAGACATTGAGTGCTTCCCCAGAGGGCCTTTATCACGATACGAGACTATATGAGGAATTGACGGTGAGTGCTTCCTCAGAGAGTCTACTCTTAGATGAACTAGAGGGGTGAGACTGTGTGTGCCTCATAGAGGGTTTCTAGAACTAGTTGGTTGAACCATAGGGATTAGGCTATGAGAGATACCCAGAGGGTTACCTGTTTTCCTACTTGTTGTTGGTTGTTTACTTGTGTTCCTTATATGCTAGAACTGTGGATTGTAGCTGTTGGGTGCTTTTCTGTTTACTATTTCTGTAATTTACTTTCCATGTATTCATTGACTGTTAGGAATAGATCTTTGGGTGGTTTCCTACTGGGACATTGTCTCACACCCTATTTGGGCCATGTTTTTGGGCCCAAGAAGACTATTTTGCTTCAGGTATAGATAAGGGAAAGCGCCCTTCTACTTCAGGTACCTGACTTGCTGTGGAGCTGGAGAGAAAGAGACCAATAAATAGCTTGTGATGCTGAGGAGTTTACTTTGTTTTTCTTTTTCACTTTGTTTTTCAGTTTTACTTCAGCACATTGGTTTGTTTACTTTTTCCAAAGACATATGTACCATGTTGCAACATTATTATTTAATAAATTTCGTCCGCTATTCAGTTCAATTGTTGTATGTTGTTTATTGTTTTCTCTATTATGTCTGGTTGTTCTTCTACTATATACTTTACCGAATGAGGGCATAGATTCCCCACCGACTCACCAAGGCCTCGCTGCTAGTCGGAATCCTCTGGCATTTGGGGAAACACGCTTGAGGTCATGTGACGAACCGAGTACAGGGCACCAGTGGAGGGGCTCCGGATTCGGGTCGTTATAAAGTGGTATCAGAGGAGTTTCTTTTCTCTTGATTTACTGTTTGGAGCCTTTAGCTAGGGGTAGGATGGATTTGGTACTTGGTATTAAGTTGTTCTCGGGATTAGCTAACCCGCGTATAGGGAAAATCCATACTACCTCATTTATTGCAGTTTTCTGGTTTTGAGAATTTACGGTTGATATGATTTCACCTAGAGTGATTCACATTCCTGGTGTTATTATTTTCTTAGCTATTATGATTCTATTTCTGTTGAAACCCAAGGATATGAGCGTATGTCATCTCATGCATCGTATAGGCAGTCCTAGAAATCACATTCCATGCATTCTTTCCATGCCATCTAGGGTGCATTATCAATTGCATGCTATTGTGATATACTTTGTGTGGATTATGAATGTTGTTTTGATAGATGCTTGATAGAATCTCTGCTGCCTTGTTAGAGGATTTTTGGTTTCCTACCTTGCTTAAATGAATGCCAAATTTCGATTCTTGAGGTGTTATGGGCCCTCACAAATCAGAAATTGGCACCTCTCTTCCTTGTTTTCTGTGTTTTCTGTGTTTTCTGGGTTCTGTGCAATTTCTGAGCTACTGCCCAGAAAAACCCAGAATACATGGCGTGTACTATTAACTACACATCGTGTAGTGTTAAGGCCATGTCACTGACCATGTGAGCAGGCACACACAGTTTTGGTTGTAACTTCTTGAACACGCCATGTATGCATGGTACACGCCGTGTAGTTCAGAGCCGTGTACCTGGTCGTATCACTAATAAAACGGGTCGGGGAAGCTCGAGTAGAACACGCCATGTTGCAAAGGAGCACGCCGTGTAGTTCCGTACAGTTAAACGGTCGTGTTATGAACAACATGGGTCGGTGTCACCTTCTCTTAGACATGCCATGTGGTGTTTGGAACACACTGTGTAGTCTTGTTCAGGTAGTCGGCCATGTCACGAATAACACGGAACGGTGTCACCCTCACCTATACACGTTGTGTTTTTTCGGAACATGTCGTGAAAGGTCCATCCGTGTAGACGGCCGTGTAATTTAACAACATGGGCCACTGAAGCCTTGTCTTTTACACGCCGTGTTTGTCCAAAACACACCGTGTAGTCTCAGGTTAAGTCGGACCGTGTGGGTTAGCATTGTAAGGAGACTTGGGCAGGGGGATAGTTTCCAAGTACACGCCGTGTGTTGGGTCAACACGCCCTGTAGATTGAGGTGTTACACGACCTGTAGGGAAGGGGTACACTCCCATGTTAGTGGCTTAAGAAGACACGTGGTGTAGTTTTTATACACGTCATGAAGTCATGTTTTGTAAACTTGTGTGTTTTTCCCCTGTTCCTGTTTTGTACTCTTGTGTTCACTGTCCTTGTTTTTCTCACCTAAGGTGTGCTTTTGAACTTTCAGAGCTATTCCTCTGAGATTCCCTCTGGTGGTACATCTATCGTCAGGAAGTGATTAGACCCCAGATATGGCTAATCAGAGACATCCTGCCGACCCTCCAGTTGGGCCGTCCTTGGCACCAGCTGTCATACCAGTTGTAGGCGCTGATGCGCAGTTCAGGGAAGGTTTTATGAGGATGATGAAGACCCTCCTGGGAGAACCACCTCCTGCCACGACTATGGAAAACTTGATGTGGGTTTTCCAGTAGCAGCTGCATCCCATGTTCTCGGGGGAAGAAGGACCTCAAGCTGTAGAGTCATGGCTGGAAGCCATGCAGACTATCTTCGAGCATCTGAAGACGCCTCCAGAGAGGTGGGTCAATCTCGCTACATACATGCTTCGAGACTCCTCCAAGAGATGGTGTGGAGTGATCTCACAGGCGGGTCATCAGCAGGTTATGGATTGGAAGGAGTTTCAGTGCGTCTTTTATGACTACTTTTACCTGGAGACCCTGGGGGCCGACCGATCCCGGGAGTTCATGAGCTTAGAGCAGGGTACTCTTTCTTACATGGAGTATTTCTCTCGTTTCACCAAGTTGTAGTGTTTCACACCCCTCCAGGATGGGAGTGGGATGTTCTTAGCAAGGAAGTTCGAGGATGGTCTCAGGCAGGAGATCTGCTCGCAGGTGAATCTCTTCCATTTGACTTCCATCACTTGCATTGTCAACCAGGCACTGATTGCAGAGCGAAATCTGAGAGACTCTGGAGCTACGAGCCAGGGTGGTTCTGCTTCTAGAGCTAGTTTTCCTCCAAATGATAGCAAGAAGTGCTGTAGGGAGTTTACACATGGTGATCCGAGGAAGCGAGATGCATCGTCAGGCAGCCAGGTGATATGCTACCAGTATGGACGGTTAGGGCACATGAGACCGCAGTGTTAGAGAGACCCCGTGGAGTGCCGATCTTGCCGCAAGATGGTCACCTTCAGCATTTCTTCCAGGTTTTCTCACTATTAGGTGGTGACCGTGGTTCTTCCATGACTCATCATTCAAGAGAAGCACCACCAGTTTCTCACCAGTCAGGGAACTGGAGTTCTTCTATCCATTCGGGATGAGGTGGAGGTCGAGGTCGTGGCAGTAAGCCACTAGTCCCTCAGCACCGGCAAGGTGGATCAGCTCAGAGTGGTCAGCCAGGGGCGCAGGGCCGCAGTGCAGGCCAGTCTTTCGCCGTGGAGAAGACCTATCAAGAGTAGGATCTCAGCCCTTCTACAGTTTGAGGTACGATTTTAGTATCCCCAGTTTATCTTCATCTCTTTTCGATACTGGTTCTATGCATAGCTTTATCATTGTTGCTGTCGTGGAGAGCCTTGGGCTCTACATCTTTTCTTCTGCCGACTCGTTGACACTACAGACACCTTTGGGGACAAATACATCTAGTGTGAGCCAGTGTAGAGAGTGCCCTCTAGAGGATGCAGGGTATCGTTTCATATGGAATCTCTGTGTCCTTGAGATGACAGGCTATGATGTCATTCTCGGGATGGACTGGTTGGTTCCCTTCCAGGAATTCATCGACTATTATCGTCGTAGAGTGAGTTTTTTTTCACTAGAGAGTGAATCTTTTCTTCATAGAGGCGAATGGTATGTACAGGTGAGTCGAGCAGGACTCGAGCATAATGGGATTGGAAGGGTGACATCCAAGATTTCTAGTCTTTATCTGGATGATCAGGGGACCTCACAATTGGACTTTCCTCTAGTAGTGGATCGTTTTGAGGACATCTTTCCAGAGGACTTTTCGGGTTTGCCTCTAGAGTGTGAGGTAGAATTTTCTATTGAGCTCGTTCCAGGAGCAGCACCGGTGTCCATTCCTCCTTACAGGATGGCTACACCTGAGTTGCAGAAGCTCAAGAATCAGTTGGAGGAGTTGCAGGCAAAGGGTTTCATCCAACCCAGTACTTCTCCTTGGGGTTCGCCTGTTCTGTTTGTGAAGAAGGAAGACGGTACCCTTTGGATTTGTGTGGATTATCAGAATCTGAACCAGTTGACGGTCAAGAACCGATATCCCTTGCCAAGGAACAATGTCCTCTTTGATCAGCTTTGAGGAGACCAGGTGTTCTCGAAGATCGACTTGAGGTCCGGCTATCATCAGTTGTGCGTTAGACCATTAGATATACCTCTGACAGCCTTCAGGAGTAGGTATGGTATATACGAGTATACAGACATGCAGTTCGGTCTCACGAACGCGCCTGCAGTTTTCATGGTAGTGATGAACCTAGTGTTCCATCCTTACTTTGATTCCTTTTTCATGGTCTTCATGGATGATATCTTAGTGTACTCTCACACTCGACACGACCATGCAACACATATTAAGATCATTTTGAGTACACTGAGAGAGCGTCATCTTTATGCTAAACTCTTGAAGTGCCACTTTTGGATGGAATAGATTCACTTTTTGTGTCACATCATCTCAGAGGAAGGATAATCTGTGGACCCAGAGAAAGTGAGAGCTGTAGTTTCCTGGGAGCATCTGAAGAATGGATTTGAGGTACAGTGTTTTCTAGCGCAGGATGGATACTAAAGGAATTTCATACAGGACTTCTCATGCCTAAAATCATAGTTGACATGTCAGACCAAGAAGGGGGTGAAGTACTTATGGTCAGATTCTTGTGAGTCATCCTTTCAAGAGCTGAAGGGAAGATTGACATCAGCACCGATACTAGTCTTGTGAGAGGCAGGAAAGAGCTACACTATTTATTGTGATGCTTCAGGTATCGGTCTAGGCGTTGTACTTATGCAGGGAGATGGAGTCATTGTGTACGGGTCTCGGCAGTTGAGGCCACATGAGAGGAAATACCCGATGCAAGATCTGGAGTTGGCAGCTGTTGTTCATGCCTTATGATATTGGAGACACTTTCTTCTAGGAGAGCACTGTGTGGTCTTCACTGACCACAAGAGTCTCAAGTATATCTTCACTCAGCATGATCTGAATTAGAGGTAGCGCGGGTGGGTCGAGTATCTTCAATCTTTTGATATTGAGCTTGCCTTTATGTCGGGAAAGGGAAACGTGGTGGAAGATGCGTTGAGCAAGAGAACTCAGATTCAAGAAGTTTAGGAGGCCAATAGTGAATGGTAGATGATGGTTCTGTTCTCTGAGATGCATCTGGAGGTGCACGATAGATAGAGACAGACCTTCCTATCTTCTGTAGCTATTACCTCTGCATTACTTGATCAGGTACAGAAGACGAATCTATCAGACTCAGAAGGCTTAGTCCTGTGGGAGAGTGTGTTAAGAGAGGACCCTCTTCCTAGATAGACAGTGGGAGAGGATGAGATCTTGCATTTCCAGGGATGCGTATGGGTGTCAGCAGACATATGCGAGGAGCTGATGCGGGATTTTCATTCCTCAGTTTGGGTAGTTCATCCTGGCGTCACCAAGATGTATCGGGATCTTCATCTCCAGTACTATTGGCTAGGTATGAAGAAAAATATTGCTGGTTTTGTCATGAGATTCTCTACCTGTCAACAAGTGAAGGAGGAGAATCAGCGACCAACAGGCCTTCTACAGCATTTACCCATTCTGGAGTGGAAATGGAACGATGTCGCGATGGACTTCATGACAGGGTTTCAAAGGTCGCCCCGAGGTAATGATGTTGTTTTTTTTTTCAACTGGATTACGAAGGTTTCTCACCTCTTACTGATCAAAGAGACCTTTAGTATCGATGATCTATAATGACTTTACATCTGACAGATTTTACGTCTGCATGGAGTTCCTCACTCCATGTTTTCAGACAGGGATGTGTGTTTCACCTCTCGGTTTGGGTAAGGACTTTAGAAGGCATTGGGTACACAGGTACTTTTGAGTACATCATACCATCCCCAGACAGATGGCCAGTCCGAGCGTACGATCCAGGTGCTAGAGGATATGCTCAGAGCTTACATTCTGGACTTTGGTTGTTCTTGGGAGAGGCATATCCCTCTGGTGGAGTTATCCTACAACAACATTTTTCAGGAGACTATTCAGATGGCACCTTATGAGGTTTTGTATGGTAGGCCATGCCGATCACCCTTATGCTAGCTGGAGGCAGGAGAGGCACCTTTTCTGGGACCTCATCCTGTTAAGGAGAATTCAGAGCATATAGAGTTGATTTGAAAGAGGATGGCTACAGCACAGTCTCGAAAGAAGTCTTATGTTGATCAGTGAATATGACCTTTGGAGTTCGAGGTCAGGGATCTGGATTTCCTGCGTGTCGCACCGAGGTTGGGACACAAGATAATTCGGAGACATGGTAAGCTTTCACCATGGTACGTTGGGTCGTTTGAGGTTTTGGAGAGAGTTGGGCTGGTTGCCTATCAGTTGCAGCTGCCTTATAGGTACCAGGCCATGCACGAAGTCTTCAACGTCTCCCAGCTCTAACGTTACTTTTCAGACCCATCTCATGTCTTTCAGCCTGAGGAGGTTGATCTCGAAGAGGATGCATATTTTAAGGATCATCCCATCTGGATTTTTGTTAGTAGTATGAAGGTTCTCAATGGGCGGTATGTCCCTCTTGTACGGGTTCTATGGAAGCATGGGTGAGTACAGGACGAGACCTGGGAGATGGAGGCCGATGTACAGTCACAGTGGCTGGAGATGTTCGGGGTTTCTTCTTCTACGCCTCACTAGGGAAATTCGGGGATGAATTTCTTTAAGGGGGGAAGTTTGTAAGAACCTGGATCTTTTTTTCAGGTACACCCTTCCTTTTTCTGGAGTTTTTAAGAAAAATTAAGTTTTCGGAAAATTTTGAAGTACATGTTGTGTACTTTCTGAGTACACGTCGTGTACTCCTCTCCGGATCGAAGTCGTGTGTTGATCGTGCACGGGCCACACACACGGTGTGTAGGGGTGACGTGGAGGCCGATTTTGGCCATGTACGGAAAAACCTAGTACATGTCATGTACTCTAAAAGTATATGTCGTGTACTTTTCTTTTCTTCACTAAACGCACCGGGGTCACGCCTGATGGACATAACTTGCTTCTTATTCAGGATCTTCATCCGAGAGCGACCTGTACGGCCGAAAATCTTCCCCAAGCCCCCATGCCTCAGTCTGATCTCCATTCCAACTGTCCACAATTACGTTAGAATCGCAGCGGTGAGTTCTTCATTCTGTGTGATCCTTGTTTTCCAATTCTTTCCCCTTCTCAGGTTATATATGGTTGAACGTTTTGTGCGTTTTCTCATATCAACAGTGTTCTAGGTAGAATCAGTCATTGTGGTTCAATTATATCAATCTACTAGGATCGAGGTAGGTGGTTTGTGCCTTTCAGTAGAGATTCATTGAGTATTTTTTTGCAATTGCACCAATTCCCTTGAATGGGAATGGTTTGTTTTCCTATTTTTCCCTTGATTGATTTCCTTCTTGCTTGATTGCTATAGTAGAGGTTTACGTTTGTGAATAAAGTAGTTTTTTTTGTACTCTGGATGTTTTCCATGCTTTTTTTATTGTTTGGAATTTTCCATTTTCCATTCCTAGTTATAGGTTAGTGGAACTGTTGCTTTGTTATTTTGTTGAGCCTTAGAATGATAGCCAAGTAGTTCTTGAGGTTTACATGGATGTTTCACGCGCACTAAGCATGTTTATTTCCACAAAATACTATGAAAACCTATTGTAGTAGACCATAGGGATAATGGACATAAGGGCTTCTCCAGAGTGTCTTTTAATATGATGCGAGACCACAGGGGGAATTGATGATGAGTTCTTCCTCAGAGAGTCTGTAGTTCCTCGACGCAGGCCACAGGGGGAACGAGACGTTGAGTGCTTCCCCAGAGAGCCTTTAGCACGATACGAGACTATAGGGGGAATTGACAATGGGTTCTTCCTTAGAGAGTCTACTCTTAGCTGAACCAGAGGGGTGAGACTCTGTGTGCCTCCTAGAGGGTTGCGAGTACTTGTAGGTTGAACCATAGGGGTTAGGCTGTGAGAACTTCCCAGAGGGTTACCTATTTTCCAACTTGTTGTTTGTTTTTTACTTGTGTACCTTATATTCTAGAACTGTGGATTGTAGTTGTTGTGTGCTTTCTTTTACTTTACTTGGCATGTAATCATTTACTGTTAGTAATAGATCTTTGGGTGGTTGCCTACTGAGACTTTATCTCACACCCTGTTTGGGCCATGTTTTTGGTCCCAATCAGACTATGTTGCTGCAGGTATAAATAAGGGCAAGCATCCTTCTACTTCATGTACCTAACTTGTTGTGGAGCTGGAGAGTAAGGGACCAAGCGATGGCTTGCGATGCTGAGGAGTTTACTTTGTTTTTCTTTTTCACTTTGTTTTTCAGTTTTACTTTAGCACGTTGGCTTGTTTACTTTTTTCCATAGACATATGCACCATGTTGCAACATTATTATTTTATACATTGCTTCCGCTGTTCAGTTCAGTTGTTGTATGTTGTTTATTGTTTACGCTATTATGTATGGTTGTTCTTCTGCTATATAAATTACCGAATGAGGGCATAGTTTCCCGACCTACTCACCAAGGCCCTCGCTGCTAGTTGGTAGCCTCTGGCATTTGGGGAAATGCGCTTGAGGTCATGTGGTGAACCGGGTACGGGGCACCAATGGAGGGGCTCTAGATTCGTGTCGTTACATTCAAGAGCTCATTGAACATGGACGATAACATGAAACACTAGACATCTGTGGCATCATCCATGTGTTTCATATAGAGAGACAATTACTCATCCCTAGCCTCTTTCCCAGGCGCAACTGGAATAGGCTCTTCTAGCACATACATTTCCGTTTGTGGTGAAGGATGACGAGTGAACGCCTTTGCCACTCTTGGAAATTGGTGCTGGTAAGAAGGTTTTTCTTCTCGAGTATGGTTCGCAATGATATTTTCAAAGTCATTTTCTTTTAATTTCTACAAATTAAGATGATAAAAGCTTTAGTACTTTATTACAAAAACTGAGACAAATAAATAAATTAATACTTATTAGTCTTCTAATATTTTATCGAAATCCAATAGCCCTCACCATTGACTTCAGAATATTATGTTGCCTAAATATTTTGGTGGAAAGGATCCATATTTCCCTTATCATTACCCCAACTACGGTTGTTCAAGAAACTTTAAGGGTTTTAGGTAGGCATTCAAAATGCCAACTACATTAACTCACAGCTCCTTGATCCGCTGAGTGGACTCCCCAATCCTGAAATCCTTTTATTTTGGATTTCCTTAACCTTTACCTCTTGGTCACACCAAGTCCTGCTGTGGCAGTAAACCCTTGATGTGAACCAAGTTAATTCAACCTAAAATCTTGAATTAGAATTCCCCAATAATTGAAAGCACCCCAACCAGGGTTGGTCAAGCACTTTGAACTATAGTTCGATTCTAACCAAGATTATGGAAGGCTATACCGACTTAATATTTCATTGAAGGGTTTAATCCTTATACATAAATTTCCAAATTTATTATCTTTTATTACATTATTTTTAATATTAAGTGGGATTTACTTAAGTGATTAACCATGTCATAGATAATATTCACGTATAAGCTGGTTTTATTTTAGTTCCATGTTGCATGCTTGTTTAATTCATTAATTATGTGATCATGACAACACACCCACAATAAATGAACCATGTAACTGATAGAAATAAAATAAATGGTATGATCATGAGATTTTTCTATTGGTTAGTTTATCTAGCGGTTGATAAACTAACCCAAGAACTAGGGGAGAAACACCATGAACCTTTTGGGTTCGTGTTTACAGTTTTCCACCTGTCCACCTTTGTATCTCCTTGGATTGGTTTCACCTTGGCTCCTGACTTGAGCCACCTCCACTAGCTTGGGAGCTCCATCCATTACATATGCATTTTTCTCACATGCAGGTGAGGGGTAAAAAGGGGGTTTTATATAAAATAATCCTTGGTCGCGCATGCCCTTCATATTTATGAGGAGATGGCTCTCAGGCTAACAAATTTTAATTTAATAAATAAATTAAAAAAACCATTCACATACAAAGGTCTCGGTCTAACTCATGATCATTCATACATGCAATGATATTTACGCATAAATAAAACTAGCATTCAATTCTTTAATCGTTCTTGTTTAAGATAAATCACGCTCAAATCAATTAATTATATTTAATTAATCAATCCTTTTATCTTAAACCCTTTTCTAGACTTCCTTGAGATTATCATCCATCATAATTTTAAACAAATAAATTCATTTAAAATTATCCTTGTACATAACTTGTACCTTGGATTCAACCCGGTGTCTTACCATTTATTACGCATGTGTTAAATTAAACACATATATATAAAACACTTATCACGTGTTGTGGCTTAGATTTACACCTGAACTATGGTACACGTCTCAAGGGTTTTTATAATATAATAATCAATTTTAATAAATATATGTAATTTGGGTGAGTACATGGCGTGTAGTTCTTACTACACAGCGTGTACTTCTCTTCACCATCCATCTGAAGTACATGCCCCGGGACATGGCGTGTTAATGTACTTCATAAATTTTCAAACTACACGGCGTGTTCTGTGGGACACACGCCATGTAGTTTCCACATTACACGGTTTCTAGTCGGGAAAGCCATGTACGGGGTACACATCCCAACCCTAACATGAAGGGACTAGACATCGTGTTCATTGGACCACACGGCGTATAATCCGGAAAACGTGTGCCACTTGTTTCTGGTCAACACATGGTGTCTTAAATTCTTAGATTGAATCCAATACATGGCATGATTTGGTGGATATGTCAATGCATTGAACCCAGACTACATGGAGTGTACTTCTAAATACACGCAGTGTATTCTGGTGTTGTATGGCCAAAAACGGTTGGTTGCTTCGGATGAGTTCCTCTATTTTATTTTAATCAATATTAAAAGAAAAATTCGTTTCTGTGAGGTGAACGAGAAACGAGGTAGGAGGAACAAATCTCAAGATTCATATTTCCATAATGATTACACTTGAATTGAAACAACTAAATTATTAAATGCGTAAAACATCAACGAAAAACTAAAAAATTATAATCAATGATATGACCCCTCTAATACCACTTGTTGGTTCCGGGTGCAGCAGAAGCGTGGTGGTGGGTTTTCCCAACTTTAATTTTAACGTTAAACAACCTTCAATCTGAGATCCTTCATGATTTAAAACGTCTAATCTTCAGAATATAATGAAGAACGAAAAAAAGATAAGAGGGAATCCCGAAACCTTTTAGATATGATCATCATATGTTGGTTATAATTAATTTAATTAATTCAAGAGAATTACATTGGTGGAATTATTTCTTCGTTGATTTCTCTGGTCATGATCATGTGATCTGTCGTTGCATCGTAGAATCCAAGAGTAGGATTCCTCTAGCGGTGATCCACATGTTTTCCACATATCTCCGGATGTCGCCGAAGGGATCTCTGGGTGTTAGCACGGAAGAACATTCGATTGCGATGTCCACCTTCGATCGCCTTGGTCTCTCGGTCTTGAGAGCGTTCTTGGAGGAAAGTGTTCCTTCGTTCATGAAAGAATTCTCCATAATTGTTGTGCACAATGATTGGTTGGAAAATTGTTAGGGTTGTGAGGATATTTATAATCGAGTTTGAGGTTATAGAGTTATGACAATAAATAAACATGTTACACATTTTATTTATTTCATTAACTCTTATTGAAACCCCCATTTAGAATTATTAATTCCTTGACATGTGCCCACACTGATTATAATTAAAATCATTTAATAAAACAATATTATATCCTCAAAATCTTGCCTGAAAAAACTACATGTCATGTAATCATTAATACATGTCGTGTACTTTTTTCCATAAAAGTACATGGAGTGTATTTTAAATATACACGGCGTGTAATTTTATTTTTCACTTCTCTTTATCTCCTTCTTCACATTTATTAGACCCTGAGTAATGGCTATTTATTTCTTAAATAAATGTAACTGCATTGCTCGCTAATAAATATATTATTTCACCCACAATATATTCTCTCGAATAACTAGTGTCGAAATAAATGTGATCAGGCATACTTAAATAACTATTAAACCACAGTTGAGAATAATATTTATTTAACTTGTTAAATTAATATTTAACTAAGATACATGGACACACTTAGTGCATGAAACTCTAGGCCTCTTTCTTAGTGGCATTAGGCGGAGCCTGCCTAAAGTCGAAGGTTAGCGTCTAGCAACATGCCAAGGCACCCATAGAGAAAGAAGTTAACGCCGCAATGACGTGTCACCTCATACGAATTCTTACCATGTAATATAATCCCTTTGTCATGATATCTCGAATCAAGCAGGTTGCATGCAACTATCTTCAACCCATGTGCTCTATTATTCATTCTTTGACTTTCTGGAATTGAAATCGCCCATACCTTACCATGGACATGGATTTATTTAGGCTATATCAATTCCACCAAAGGTCCTGAGATATCTACTTCCTTTATGGAACAGAAGTGACAAATCCTTTCTTGCATTATCTATTAATGCGGTATTACTCGTGACACACCCAACGTATCCTACCTCACTACGAACAGTGTGTCATCACAGTTTTCATCAATACATCTAAGTGAGCTAGTTGTAATACCCATTAATAATAATCATAAAGTTTAAGGACCAATACACAAATCCGCAGATAGGAACATCCAATGACACTATGAAATGTGGATTTCCTACTGTCAGGTCTTGTTCTCATAATATCCTCTTCGATATTACCAAGGGTGCACACCATGGGAAGGTGCCTCAATGATTTATGAGTCCTCACCTCTAAGGGCATGTATTATTTGTGTCCCTCAAATAACATCATCTGGCCATAGAACATTTATTCAAGAACAGTGTTATGGAACTTCTGAGTTCTTATCGTAGCAGGGATCCGCTAGGACCCATTAATGCAACAACTGTCCTTAGGACATTATCACATGCATTGTAAAGACCCGTAAAATTCAAGGGAAATTTTTTCTTAATTTTCTTTGGAATTTTACAAGAATACGATTACTGACGGCACTTGATTCCGCGGCCCGGAGTGCCTGGAATCAATTTCCAAAGTCTGGCTCAGGTACGTTCAGTGAACGAATGAGCGGGAATTCCTATCTTTTGAACTGGTGCTCGGAATTGAAATCTGATGCCACCGATGAACTCACAATGCCGGTAATCGCTTAAGGGAACCTTTACCGTAGTTTCATTTGTGTGGGAGAAGAAGTTAATTAATGGGGTTTAATTAAGAAGTAAATAAAATTGTTGGATCAATTTTATTTTATATCAAGGTAGTTAATTTCTCCCATGGGAAGTTGGTGGTGGGGCCCACATACACCCAACTTCCCATGTGTGGATAATTGAAAGGTGGGGCCCACACGAGCTCCAACCTTTCACCTCCCCCATTTTTAACTCCTTAACCCCCCTATTTATGTTTTTCCAACTTATCTCCTCATTAATTTATAACAACTCTTGTTAATAACTTGTGTGAGTTAAATGTGGGTTTGTATTTTTTCAAACTCTTGCATTCAAAAACCTATGTTGGGTTAATAAAATAAGTGGGATACTTATTTTATTTTGGGGTTAGTTTTTCTTGTGGTGGAGACATGGGAGAGAAAGGGATACGGGTTTGAGGAAGTCTTCTTCTTCTTCAACTTCGACGAAGAATGGGAAGAACACCTCGGACTCCGACGAAGAACACCGTTCTTCAATAAAGAACATCTCCACCGAAGAACGTGAATAACTTCTCCAACGACGTTTCCTCTTTGGACGCACCTCAACGACAACGGAATCGACGTTCTTTTTCCACAGCTCCTGACTTCTACGACGCTCGTCTTCCGTGGCTCGTTGTCGTACACCGTTCCTGAAACCGAGGTTGGGGTTTTATTTTTTTATTTTGTTCATGAATACCAACTTGACGATCTTCGTGGATTAAAACCAATAATTATCGAATAACACGAGGGGGTCGGACCGCACAAACACGGCCAACCCTCCTCCTTGTTTCATGTTGGTTCCTTTGTGATTTGGTACGGGAAGGCGTGGTGTCGTCGCACCACACGGAATCATGCGACAAGGAAATGAACGGCGTCGTCGCGCCGCACCGTGAAAAGAAGAACAAGGACGTGACTTCGTCGCGCCGCATCGAAGAAAACCTGAAAATATTGTGGCCGGTACCGGGGCCGCGGCGGAGGGGCGCGGCATCGTCGCACCGCGCCGGACGACAAGGGTCGCGGCCGGTTCCGGGCCGCAGCGGAGCAAGGTGACCGGCGGCCGGACCGGGCTGCCGGTGTCAGAGCAGGAAGGGGACCGGCCATCGTCGGTCCCGTTGAGCAGGAACCGGCCGGCCAGGTCGGGCCGGCCGGACAGGGAGGAGTCGGGGAATTAATTCCCACAGACGGACTTCAAAGCGGCCCCAATTAAGGGGTCGCGGTTACATGAAACGGGAGGGGCACCCCCCCCCCCCCCCCCGTGCGGGCCGCCAACCGTTTTGGTCGAGCACCGACCAGCACGCCCAGCGCACAGGTCGCCGGTCCGGGCAGCGCCGCGCCGGGCCGGGCCGACCCGGACCTGGGGCGGGTCGACCCGGTTCGGGCTGACCGGGGGGGTCTCGGGCCGGGTCGGTCCGGGCCCGAAACCCTCGTTTTCGGGCCGTTTGGGTTCAATTTCCCATAACTCGAGCTACGGAACTCCGATCGATACGTCGTCAGTGGCGACACGATCCTTAGAACGAGACGGTCATTTCAGTATATCACACTCAAGGTTTTGGAATATTTTGAGTTCATCCGGGTTGGTTCGTACACGAAACCAACCGGGCCCTCGGAGCGAAAACGCTCATATCTTGAGCTACGGACGTCCCATTGACGTGCCGTTGACTTTGTTGAATTCCTCTCAGTGATACGGATCTTTTGGAATATTCCTCCCAAGGTTTGGACGCAGGTGGAGTACGGTTGGGTTGGTTTTTCCTTAAAAACCAACAGGGCCCCTGGGACGAAAAAGTCAATAACTCTCAGACCGGGCGTCCGATCGTCGCGTCGTCTATGACGTTGAGTTCCTGTTGATGATATGGAACTTTTGGATACATCAAATCTGGACTATGTGTCAATTGATGTATCAGCCTCTCGGCTCGTGGAGCGGACCCTCCCAAATGAGCTTGCTGTGTGCGGGAACCCTAGAGCTGGCTGCGACTGCTACTGTGACGACGACGACTGTACCGAGATCCTCAGTGGATTTGACGGCGACGACTACAGCACTCAGCGATATTATGTGGATCAGTGCTACCGATCATGTGTGCGTCCAATCCTGTGTGGGTCAGCGCTCAGCGGTTCTGTGTGAGTCAGCGCCTACAGATCCTGTGTGGGTCCGATCCTTTGTGGGTCTTTGCGGGGGTTAGTTTCCTACCGATCCTGTGTGGGTCTTTGTGGGGGTTAGTACCTATCGATCCTTTGTGGGTCCGACGACTTTGATGGATCAATGATCATCTCTATCGTCATTCGAAGAAGTATACCTGTGTGAGCTGAATCATGTTTTACTTTCCTATGTGGATTGTGTTGAGCTATCCTGTGTGGATTTACGTTTTTCTTTCCTATGTGGATTTTGTAGAGCTATCCTGTGTGGATTTACTTTTTGCTTTCCTGTGTGGACTGGGTTGTACTTGGGCTCGGATGTTGGAGTCGAACGAGAATTGATGACTTAGGTATATGTATGGGCATATACCTAAGCAGTGTCGGATGTTACTTCGTGATTTACCTTTCCTTTGTGGTTTATCCTTAGTGGATACTGGGAGGCCTTTGGGGGTCTCGGGGTCCCTAATGAGGCTATGCCCGCACTACGTTGTGTTGGTTGCAGACGACGTACAGTGTTGATCGTGGTTGAGGATTGCAGAGCAGGACGGTACCTGGAGGTGGACCACTGGGTGGGACGTACTCGGAGCGGGTGGCCGGACCCGAGGAGCAGTGGAACTATCTTTACCCACCCTTTAGGTGGGATTTCTAGTGGACAATTTGGCGTAGCGGCCTTTACTTTTCAGTTGTTGTTTTCCCTTTCGGGTTGTACATTACTTTCAGTTTGGGTTTGTATTCTGGCCCACTTACTTTCCTGCACTTTACTCTTGTACCATCTTTTACTTAGTGTTTACTTCTACTTCTTGTTTATTTTGTGGTGTTTGTTTACTTTTCAAAAGTCAATGCCTTCCCTTTTTACCGGGATTTATGCCTTACTGCTAGTCGCCAGCCCCTGGCCTATGGAAGGCGGGCTTGGGGTAGTCACGACACGGGCCCCGAAGACGGATCGTGTCAAATTGGAATCAGAGGAGTTCAGTTCTACCATGAACTCTGATCTTTTCTATTTGAAGAAAAGTGTTTAGCATATTGCGTGTGGTTATCAGTCCAGGGAGTCCAGTGTTGGTGCGGCGGCCAACGTATCCGTACACCAGGACCCTGACTTCTGATTTCCGACTTAATACCCGAAAACATTGATTGCATGTGTGTTTCAAGTTTTCTTTGTGATTACTCTGTATCAGTTCACCAGGTACACTATTCTGACCGTGGCGCACCTGTTTCCTTTTCAGGATGGCCCCACGACAGCAGCCAGCTAGGGTTCTGAGAGTCGAGCGTGACGAAAGCCCATCGAGCGACGAGGCCTCGGTGCAGGGACCTTTGTCAGCAGTGGCACCGGCGGTAGCTCTACCCGCCGAGCCATCGATGCTTCCAGCACCAGCCGCTGACGATGCACGTCACCTCAGTGCACTGCATGAGGTCCAGCGCCAGTGACCGCCTAGGTTCCGTGGGGAGACGGACCCCCAGGCAGCCGAGGACTGGCTGGAGGCAGTAGTACGAGTTTTTCGTTTAGTGAGGACACCAGCGGACCTCATGGTGATCCTCGCAGCGAGCCTACTGCACGCAGCAGCGGGCCGGTGGTGGAGCTTGATGCTTCAGGTGCATGATGAGGAATCTCTACTCTGGACAGACTTTGAGACCCTCTTCCGCTCAAAGTTTGTCCCAGCCACCCTCCGTGCGGTGCGCATTCAGGAGCTTCTTCAGCTACGGCAGGGCAGCATGACGGTCGCCCAGTACTCCGTGAGATTTACCGATCTCTCACGCTGCTCAACAGACATGGTACGTGACCCATTCTTCCAAGCTCGGACCTTCGAGCAGGGATTGAGACACGAGATCAGGGCATCGCTGATCTCCCTCAGCATTCTGAATCAGACAAGAGTACTGGAGCGGGCCCTTTTGATCGAGAGCTTTCTTGTTGAGTCTACACCAGCGCTGAGACCCACCGCAGGGTGGCACGTAGTAGAGTCTTCTGCAGCAGGCAGTCGACGGATGACTCAGGGGTCCAAGCAGACCAGACCCTCAGGCAGACGACCTCAGGACACTGGCTCAGCAGTGCGGGGCACACAGCGTGGAGACAGTCTTTTGAGAGGCAGGCAGTGCTACTCATGCGGCGGGCAGGGCCACATGGCTTGTGACTGCCCGACCCGCCATGGAGAGGAGTAGCAGACGGTTGAGGGACCATCGAGGCAGAGGCAGAGGGTCGACCGTGGCGGTCCGCAGGGAGCAGACAGACGAGGCAGAGGAGCTGGCTGAGCAGCAGGTGGTGGGAGACGCTTTGAGGCTTTACCACCACCACCACCAGGAGGTCCACCCCGACCACAGGGAGCTGGAGGACAGAGACAGGCACAGCTCCAGGCAGCAGAGGCCTACGACCACGGCACGCTCGAGATGATTTGAGGTACTATCTGTGTCTATTCCACCCTTGCTGCAGTACTTATAGACACAGGAGCGAGTCACTCTTTCATAGCTGCTGCCCTTGTTCGGAGGTCGGAGATTCCCACAGAGCTGTTGGCTCGGTCCTTATGGCTAGAGACTCCTATGGGAGCAGACTCGATGATTACGCACTGGTGCCGGTAGTGTGAGCTTACTCTAGGAGGAGAGAGCTTCGGCTGGGATCTTCTTGTGGCAACGTTGAGGACTTACGATTTCATTTTGGTCATGGATTGGTTGTCAACATTCCATGCACAGATTGACTGTATTAGGCGCAGTGTGCGATGTGTACGCACTGACAGGAGCAGGTTCACCTTCACTGGCGAGAAGGGAGCCTTCGCAGCACAGGATGGACTCTCGCAAAGGAGAGGGTAGCCCATCACTCATCAGTTGGCTAGCCTCATCCTAGGAGCAATTGACGTGCAGAGTTCTAGTTTTCCTGTAGTGGTGGATCAGTATGCGGACGTCTTTCACGACGATGTTCTAGGACTACCTCCTCGTAGAGAGGTAGAATTTTATATTGACCTGTACCCCGGGACAGCACCAATATCGACTCCAGCGTATCGGATGGCCCCCGATGAGCTTCGAGAGCTACGGGTATAGTTGGAGGACTTGCAGGGCAAGGGATTCATCTGACCCAGTGTTTCACCCTGGGCTTCCCTGATTTTGTTCGCCAAGAAGGCGGATGGGAGTTTGTGACATTGTGTCGACTATCGTCGCCTGAACCAGGTGACAGTGAGGAACAAGTATCTGCTACCGAGGATTTATGACCTCTTTGATCAGCTCAAGGGAGCACGGTGGTTCTCTAAGATAGACCTCAGGTCAGGCTATCACCAGCTCAGAGTTCGAGATGAGGACGTGCAGAAAACGGCCTTCAGGTGTCGGTATGGCCACTGTGAGTTCTTGGTTATTCCCTTCGGCATAACCAATGCTCTAGAAGTGTTCATGGACCTCATGAACAGGATCTTTCAGCCATACCTCGATCGATTTGTCGTGGTCTTCATCGACGACATTTTGATTTACTCGACGACTGAGGAGGAGCATGCCTACCAATTACGGGTTGTACTAGACACACTCCGAGAGCACCAGATTAATGGTAAGATCTCGAAGTTTCAGTTCTGGATACGTGAGGTCCACTTCTTGGGACACGTCATCTCTGAGGCGGGATTTGCAGTGGATCCTGTGAAGATCGAGGCAGTGTTAGGTTGGGAGCCACCCAGGAGCGTGACGGAGGTGCGGAGTTTCTTGGGACTAGCTGGATACTACCGGAGATTCGTGCCAGACTTCTCCAGAGTTGCGGCACCACTATCATCTTTGACGAAGAAGGGGAAACCCTTCGTATGGTCAGATATATGTCAGTAGAGCTTCCAGGAGCTGAGACAGAGATTGACTAGCGCACCTATCTTGTGGTTGCCTGAGGAGGGAGTAGGGTACGTAGTCTACTGCGATGCATCAGGGACCGAACTCGGATGTGTCCTGATGCAGGAGCGGGTTGTGATCACCTATGGATCACGTCAGTTGAGGCCGCATGAGCAGAACTATGCTACCCATGACCTGGAGTTAGTAGCAGTGGTCTTCGTCCTAAAGACATGGCGACACTATCTGATGGGCGAGCGCTTTACAGTCTATTCTGACCATCAGAGTCGTAGGTACATCATCTCTCAGAAGGACCTGAACCTGAGACAGCGGTTATGGCTCGAGTTCCTCCAGGACTATGACTTTGAGATAGTCAATACTCCAGGGAAGGTAAACGTGGTAGTTGATGCCCTCAGCAGGAGGACGGGCATTCAGCTACTTGAGGAGGCGATAGAGCAGCTAGCCTCTTTGTAGATATCCTTTGTGGATAGAGATGAAGCAGCCTTCCTTCAGTCTCTCACATTCACTCCTCCACTGCTACAGCGGGTCAGAGAGTCACAGCATAGGGACGCTGACTGTGAGATGCGATGTGCACTGATATCCTCAGGACAGGCACCTGATGGTTTCTCCTTTGGAGCAGATTACGACATCCTTTTCAGAGGATGTACCTTGGTACCAGTTGCTTTATGGGAGGAGGTGTTGAGGGAGTTTCACACTTCTCCTTCGGTTGTACATCCTGTAGTGGCGAAGATGTACCAGGATCTCAGGCGACAGCACTGGTGGCCGGGCATGAAGAAGGCTGTGGCGGAGTTCGTTTCTCAATGCCTCACCTGACAGCAGGTGAAGGCAGAGCAGCATGTACCAGCAGGCTTGGTACAACCCTTGGAGGTCCCATAGTGGAAGTGGGACGGGATATCTATGGACTTCGTGACTGGACTTCAACGCACTTCCATAGGTCACGACTCCATTTGGCTGATAGTCGACCGACTCACCAAGTCGGTGCACTTTTTACACAATAGGGAGTAGGGCTCAGTAGAGAGCATGGGACGTCTTTACGTTCATGGGATTGTACGGCTTCACGGTGTGCCATCTTCTATTGTCTCCGACCGAGATGCTCGCTTTACTTCCCGGCTTTGGAAGGGGTTGCAGGAGGCGTTCGGGACATAGCTACGTCTGAGCACATCCTTTCACCCTCAGACGGATGGTCGGACAGAGAGGACCATTCAGACTCTTGAGGACATGCTCCGCGCATGTGTCCTAGACTTTGGTCGTAGTTGGGAGGACCACCTACCCCTGGTGGAGTTCGCATACAACAACAGCTACCACTCCACCATCGGGATGGCACCATACAAGTCATTATACGACCGACCTTGCAGATCTCCTTTGTGATGGACATACCCTGGGGAGTCAGCACTTGTGGGACCAGAGATGGTCCATGCCATGACAGAGAAGGTCCAGGTCATCCAGGAGCGGATGAGGACAGCTTAGAGCCGGCAGAAGTCTTATGCCGACAGGAGGCGGAGGCCACTAGAGTTCGAGGATGGTGACCACGTCTTCTTGTGGGTCTCACCTCGACGTGGTATACGGAGATTTGGCCAAGGCGGAAAGTTATCTCTGAGCTTCATCGAACCGTTCCAGGTCCTCAGCAGGATTGGCGAGGTGGCCTATCACCTGGCTCTACCACCTCAGTTGCACCGGGGGCACGATGTCTTCCATGTGTCTCAGCTTAAGAGATACGTGCACGACCTGACGCATATCATTGACCATGGGGAGCTAGACGTTGATGATGGGGCGACTTTTGTGGAGGTCCCGGTGGAGATCGAGGATCGACAGGAGCGGGTCCTATGTGGATGGTCGATTCCACTAGTGCGCATCAGATGGCAGCACGGGAACCTCAAGGAGAGCACTTGGGAGTGGGAGGATCAGATGCATGCTTAGTACCCTTAATTGTTTCCCTAGTTTTGATGTATCTTTACGGGGACGTAAATCCCTGAGGTGGGAGTAATGTAAAGACCCGTAAAATTAAAGGAAAATTTTTTCTTAATTTTCTTTGGAATTTTCCAAGAACGCGGTTACTAACGGCACTTGATTCCGAGGCCCGGAGTGCCCGGAATCAATTTCTGAATTTTGGCTCGGGTACGTTTAGTGAAAGAATGAGCAGGAATTCCTATCTTTTGAACTGGTGTCAGAATTGAAATTTGATGGCATCGATGAACTCACAACGCTGGTAATCGCTTAAGGGAACCTTTACCGTAGTTGCGTTTGTTCGGGATAAGAAGTTAATTAATGGGGTTTAATTAAGAATTAAATAAAATTGTTGGATCAATTTTATTTTATATCAAGGTAGTTAATTTCTCCCATGGGAAGTTGGTGGTGGGGCTCACATCCACCCAACTTCCCATGTGTGGATAATTGAAAGGTGGGGCCCACACGAGCCCCAACCTTTCACCTCCCCCCTTTTTAACTCCTTAACCCCCCTATTTAAGTTTTTCCAACTTATCTCCTCATTAATTTATAACAACTCATGTTAATAACTTATGTGAGTTAAATGTGGGTTTTGATTTTTTCAAACTCTTGAATTCAAAAACCTATGTTGGGTTAATAAAATAAGTGGGATACTTATTTTATTTTGGGGTTAGTTTTTCTTGTGGTGGAGACTTGGGAGAGAAAGGTATAAGGGTTTGAGGAAGTCTTCTTCTTCTTCAACTTCGATGAATAACGTGAAGAACACCTCGGACTCCGACGAAGAACATCGTTCTTCAACGAAGAACATCTCCACCGAAGAACGCGAAGAACTTCTCCAACGACGTTTCCTTTTCGGACGCACCTCGACGACAACGGAATCGATGTTCGTTTTCCGCAACGCCCGACTTCCGCGATGCTCGTCTTCCGCAGCTCATTTTCGTACATCGTTCCTGAAACCGAGGTTGGGGTTTTATTTATTTATTTTTTTCGTGAATACCAACTTAACGATATTCTTGGATTAAAACCAATAATTATCGAATAACGCAAGGGGGCTGGACTGCACAAACATGGCCGACCCTCCTCCTTGTTTCATGTTGGTTCCTTTGTGATTTGGTACGGGAAGGCGTGGTGTCATCGCACCACACTGAATCATGCGACAAGGAAATGTGTGGCGCCATCGCCCCGCACCGTGAAAAGAAGAACAAGGACGCGACACTGTCGCGCCGCGTCGAAGAAAACCCGAAAATACCGCGGCCGGTACCGGGGCCGCGGCGGAGGGGCGCGGCGTCGTCGTGTCGCGCCGGACGACAAGGGCTTCGGCCGGTTCCCTGACGCGGCGGAGCAAGGTGAACAGCGGTCGGATGGGGCCGCCGGCGTCGGAGCTGGAAGGGGATCGGCCATCACCGGTCCCATTGAGCAGGAACCGGCCGGCCAGGTCGGGCCGGCCGGACAGGGAGGAGCTGGGGGAATTAATTCCCCCTGCCGGACTTCAAATCATCCCCAATTAAGGGGTTGCGGTTACATGAAACAGGAGGGGTAGTGCCCCCCCTGGGAGCTGCCAAAACGGCTCGGCCGTTTTGGATGAGCACCGACTGGCGCGCCCAGCGCGCGGGTCGCCGGGACGGGCCACCGGGCCGGGCCGCGCCACGCAGGGTTGGGCTGGGCTGCACCGGGCAGGGCCTTCCAAAACCCGGGGCGGGTCGACCCAGTTCGGGCCGACCGGGGGGGGTCTCGGGCCGGGTCGGTCCGGGCCCGAAACCCCCGTTTTCGGACCATTTGGGTTCAATTGCCCATAACTCGGGTTACGGACCTCCAATCGACGCGTCGTCAGTGGCGACACGATCCTTAGAATGAGACGGTCGTTTTGGTATATCGCACTCAAGGTTTCGGAATATTTTGAGTTCGGCCGGGTTGGTTCGTACATGAAACCAACCGGCCCCTCGGAGCGGAAACGCTCATATCTTGAGCTACGGACAGCCGATTGACATGGTTTCGACTTTGTTGAATTCCTCTCTATGATATGGATCTTTTGACATACTCCGCTCGAGGTTTGGACGCAGGTGGAGTACGGTCGAGCTTGTTTTGCCTTAAAAACCAATCGGGCCCCTGGGACGAAAAGGCCAATAACTCTCAGACCGGGCGTCCGATCGACGCGCCGTCTGTGACGTTGAGTTCTTGTTGACGATACGGAACTTTTGGATACATCAACTCTGGACTATGTGTCAGTTGATGTATCAGCCTCTCGGCTCGTGGAGCGGACCCTCCCGAACGAGCTTGCTGTGTGCGGGAACCCTAGAGTTAGCTGTGACTGCTACTGTGACAACGACGACTGTACAGAGATCCTTAGTGGATTCGACGGCGACGACTACAGCACTCAGCGATCCTATGTGGATCAGTGCTACCGATCCTGTGTGGATCCGATCCTGTGTGGGTCATCACTCAGCGGTTTTGTGTGAGCCAGCGCCTACAGATCCTGTGTGGGTCCAATCCTGTGTGGGTCTTTGCGGGGGTTAGTTTCCTACCGATCTTGTGTGGGTCTTTGCGGGGGTTAGTACCTATTGATCCTTTGTGGGTCCTACAACTTTGATGGATCAGTGATCATCTCTGTCGTCATTCAAAGAAGTATACCTGTGTGAGCTGGATCCTGTTTTACTTTCCTATGTGGATTGTGTTGAGCTGTCCTATGTGGATTTACGTTTTTCTTTCCTATGTGGATTGTGAAGAGCTATCCTGTGTGGATTTACTTTTTTTCTTTCCTGTGTGGACTGGGTTGTACTTGGGATCAGATGTTGGAGCCGAACGAGAATTGATGACTTAGCTATATGTATGGTCATATACCTAAGCAGTGTCGGATGTTACTTTGTGATTTACCTTTCCTTTGTGGTTTATCCTTAGTGGATACTAGGAGACCATCGGGGGTCTCGGGGTCCCTACTGAGTAGCTTATACTCACCCCTCCACGGGCTATGCCTGCACTACGTTGTGTTGGTTGCATACGACAGACAGCGTTGATCGTGGTTGAGGCTTGCAGAGCAGGACGGTACCTGGAGGTGGACCACTGGGCGGGACGTACTCGGAGCAGACGGCGGGACCCGAGGAGCAGTGGAACTATCTGTACCCACCCTTCAGGTGGGATTTCCAGTGGACAGTTCGGCGTAGCGGCCTTTACTTTTCATTTGTTGTTTTCCCTTTCGAGTTGTACTTTACTTTTAGTTTGGGTTTGTATTCTGGCCCACTTACTTTCCTGCACTTTACTCTTGTACCATCTTTTACTTAGTGTTTACTTCTACTGCTTGTTAACTTTGTGGTGTTTGTTTACTTTTCAAAAGGCAATGCCTTCCCTTTTTACCGGGATTTACACCTTGGTGCTAGTCTCCATCCCCTGGCCTATGGAAGGTGGGCTTGCGGTAGTCACGGCACGGGCCCTGAGGACAGGTCATGACATGCATTTTCACACAGAAGAACAATCAAGATGTGATAATACATTTATTAATGAATAAAGTACAAAGTAGTTGGTTCTAGGCCACCAACTCCAATATTTCCATCTATAATAACATTCATCTATTCATCCCTTTATTCATTAATTATTAGAGTTTTTTCATGAAAAATAAATTTGAATTGAATGCCTCTTTGTCAACTTGATTTTTTACTTGATCTAATAGCCATTCTATGAATATTCTTATAGCTTGCCTGACTGTCAAAATAGCTTCATCATCAAGTTGAATTGGTATCTCGGCACTCAACTCTTGAGCTACGTCAATATCCACGCTCACATGACCTATTGAAAGTTTTTTTTGTATGGAATTTATATTTTTGATATTATACATTGTACCCCTCGCAAAAATGAAATGTGAGTGTGTTGATAGATATTACTCACAATCATTTTCATCCAGTAGAATATCAATATAGGAAAGGTATCAGTGTCTGTATGATTAACATTCCTCAAATTTGATTATGATAATATTTATTATCTCTTATAAGAAGTCCATTTGAGATATATTTATCACCTAAAAGATGGTGGGGTGGGGTGATCTTCATTTTTTTGGTTGTTCTCTGTTGTTTCATCTCTTTGATTCTTTCCATAACATTTTCTAACAAATTTGACTGAAAATTAAATTTTTATTCAAGATAATTTAATCATTCCTCCATCTATTATTTTTTTTTCTTTATCCACCTCTTCATTTAATTTCTCAAAAATATTCATGGTGAAACCCCAAAACTCACACCTCTGACATGGCCATACTATCCTGGCTGCTTCAAGTCCATGATAGTATTTTTTTCATCGAGTACAAATTATGATGATCCATGTGTACAAATCGTATCGAAATATATGAAAAATAATTATCATTATTATGTAATAATTATTTCAATAAAAACAAATTTTTCTTATTTTATACTTACACCGGATTCCCAAATGTTTTTATTTTTTTCACTTATTAGTATCCATTATTTATTTACACCTTCCTCCTTCCATAGCCCACGATGTGGGGTGGAAGTTTCTTTGTATATGGATTCATGAATATTAATATAAATATATGAACATAATTATATTCTGGTTTTATGTCACATAAAAGTATTATAGTAGATTTAAATACATATCATTTTTTCAAGTGAAGTGTACCCCATCCTTGCATCACGGTAGGGGTATATTGGTTTTTCTTTCCTTTTCATATTTTCATCACTCTATTGCTTCCTAAATTAAAACTTTGTATTCAAAGTGATTAATACACTTATTTTAAATCAATGTATTACCTATCACAGTGTACCTAAAAATATGTCCCCTCATGATGACCAATAAATGCATCACATTCACATTGACCTATTATGTGTGCATACATCTATTATGGGTGCAAGTTTTTTTCCCTTCCTTATACTTGAGATGATACTTCGTAAGAAATCTATGAAATCCTCTATAATCTCTTCCAGTGAGAATTAGTATAAATTTCATTCAGGATTCATCTACTATAAATGCACTCTATAAGGGACAGTGGATATTAAGTCAATATTGAAATTTGTTTAGTAAAATAGAGAAATCATAACATAATGGTACCCTAATATCTTCCCAAATCAATGAATTAAGCATGGGTACAACATTATTTCATGAATATACATCAATTGGCACGTTCATGATAGTGGTAATCCCAATATAACTACTAAATACGGCCTTGTTGGGGTTAATAGGAAGGTTGCATGCATTCCATCCAACCTCAAATGCGATCCCATTATTTTTAGCCTTAATAATTTTTTCTAACACCATAACTCTATGGAATTCCTATTTTTTAGGAAATTATTTGTTTAATATCTACAATTTACTCAGATTCAACATACAAGACCCCATCTACATTGGGACTATTGAGAATTGATTGAGATGTCCCTGTTAAAGGTTTATCCTTAGTTGAATTGACATTTGACCCCTCAGTGGTTATGGTAGATAAAAAAATAGTTTAAAACATTTAGTTTGTGTGATCTAGAACATAAAATACATGTACTTCTTGTGATTCAATTATAAACAGTTCATATTTATACCCTTCCTTAGTGAAATCCACTTTCACAAATCCAAATTCATTTATTTTTACACCACTCC
Source organism: Viscum album (assembly GCA_963277665.1). NCBI lineage: Eukaryota > Viridiplantae > Streptophyta > Magnoliopsida > Santalales > Viscaceae > Viscum > Viscum album. Next base: position 1,042,916,841 of record OY728133.1, on the reverse strand, counting down.
TATTATCAACCCACATGTATTAAAAATTGGGTACTTATAATGTTACGTAATCCTACTCCCATATTTTATTTATGATGCCAAAGTATGAAATATTTTTATAAATTGATTTTTTTTTTCAAGGTACTAAATACATTCATCATTTCGTCCACAAGTGCGACTCCATTATATTTCATGGTATTATATTCATCATGTTAATTTGTATAGAATGTATAACCATTAATTAAAAACCCATTATAAGATAATACATGCACACTTGGTCCTCTGGATATCCATTGAAGTCATTCTGAAATTGAATTCGAATTTTCAGTTAACTCCTTAAAAATATGGTCTCAAAATCATCATATAACCTATTGATTATTTTCATTTGATATCTATATTTCATCCCTTGTTGGATTAAAAATCCTAATATTACTTTATGGGTTTCAGCATACGGAGAAACATAAAAACTATTATGAAAAATGTAATGTTAGGCCTACTCCTAATCTATAATAGAAATTGGGACACCAACTATTCTAGAAATTCTTTTACTCACAAGACACCTGGTGTGTCAAGATATTGATAGACCAATTCATTCCAAGTCAGAAAGGTATTATGTACCAAATTCAATGTAATCCTCATCAACATATCTCTCCACAATAAAAACATCTGGATAAATTTATTTTTTAACATACCATTTCAAAATATTCATATAATTTTCCATGGGGTGCATCCATCTATAATGTATAGGAACACATAATCAAATATCTCTTTCAATGTAAATCATCATGTGAACCATAAAATTGAATAATTTAGGTGGGAATAACATCTTTGATTCACATAATATGATATCAATTTTCCATTTCATTGTTGGAAATTTAACTCGGTATATAACTTTTATATATGTATATTTGAAAAAAACGATACTGGTTAATATATGATTGACATTTTAGGGAAAAATTGAAACATAAATCTATATGAATTATTTATTTCATCAAAACATGTCAATAATTTGATTTTAGAACCTTTAAATTTAAATCAGTCGTTGATGTGATTTTCATTGTATTTTTTGAATACCACTATAAAACATTTACATCATTCAAGAAGATAAAAACTGATAAATCTCTTTCCTTGAAAGAGTGTAAGTATCTCGAGGAAGAAAAGTTTGTCATTCACTCATTACTAGCACCAAAACCTCCTGTCTTCCTAGGTCAATCGTGTCCAAACTAACTTTAATTCCATTCATTATTTTTTTATGTGTATTTAGTAATGTTGCAATGAAACTATCACATATATTTCTTTCAATATGCATAACATCATGAAACTTCTAGACATGCAATGAATTCCATAATGATTATTAAAAAAATTTCTCTCTTTTTCCAACTAATTTTTTTTAAGGTTTTGAAAAAAAATACCAAAATTAGTGCTCATATATTTTATGTTATCAAAAAGTTTATCACCTATTGGTGGAGATGGTGATGTATATTATTTTGAACTCCCATCGAATAATTTCATCTTATATCGGTACTTATTGTATCAGAGTAGAAATTTTTTATGCCCTAGAAACATATTCTTCGAGAAATGTTTCATCCTAATTGACTATGTACCTTGTTCATAAAAGGGACACCGTCGAGTTCCTTTAATGTTATATCCTGAAAATTTTCCATAATTAGAAAATTCATTTATCTTCATATACAACATGGATCTAAATGTGAAGTCTTCATTTATGTAAGAATCATACTACATAATACTTGAATCCCATAATAAATTTAAATCTTCGATCAATGGAGATAAATAAACATCAATATGATTACCCATTTTTTGTCCTAATTTATGTAGAGATGAAATAATGTATTTTCATTTCAAGCATAACCATAGTGGAAAATTTTAATTTTACAAAATAATTGACTATGTACTATGAGTGCTGCTTTGGAAATGAAAATGGAACACTCTGTCAATATATAGCACCAGATGAAGGTTTCTTGTCTCATATTCAAATTTAGGATACTCATGATCAATTATCAAAAACTAAATAGATTCTGTTGGTTGAAGAAGTTACCCATATTTATTTACTGTATTTCCATGTGGAGGAAATTTTCCTAAAGACACCTCACTTCAATATAGGTTCATAAACCATATAATGATTGAAAAAACCATATAACCTTTTTAGGAACTGATTAAACTTTCTTCAATAGATAAGCACCGCACTTTGGTCATTTTTATTTTTATTTTGGGCTGTTTTGAAACAGTATAAATTCCTTTGGAAAATGAATTTATTTATTCATTGATCATTCCTTTTGAAGATAGAATTTGTTTAATTCCATATGTTCTGAAAGGAAGCACATTTTCTTTTGAAATAATATCATTTTTGAGAAAAATTAGTTTAGTAAAACAGGGATCACTCCATCCATTTCTATATTTTAAATTATATAGCTTTATTATGGATGACAATGATGTATATTTAGTACATCTAGCATACAACAGAATCTGTTAATAACTCTTTATCTTCTTAAATAAATTTGGAAAATCATGAAGTTTATCTTCAAATGTCATTGTCATTTACTCAATATAGTCTTTTCAATCGTTCATAGTTGTAATCACAACCTCAATATGGTCTTCACCAGTGTCTGAACATATAGTCATAATGTTCTATAAAATGTAGTCTTATCCCAGTCACTAAAAACATTCAATTATTTTCTCACATTTTGTCCATCATTTAGAACTTCAATCAATTCTGTAACAGATAAAGTGTTCTTTTAACTTCACTAAACTAATTAGTCGTTAATAACAACTATGTAAACAAGTAAAGTCAATTTTAGAATGATCATATGCATTATATTTAGTAGACTTTACAAATTCTTTCACCCAATCCCTATACTCTTTTTTATGTGATTGGAATCCAACCATTTTCGATTCATATCCATCATATTTGATTCTGTAATATTAATATTTTAAAAAAATCGTAAAAAACCATTTCATATAAAAACTTCATGTTATGATTAAAATATTAGTTTATTGTAAGATTATTGATGGTTATGATTTTAAAGACATAAATTGGTTTATTAATGGTTATTATTTTACTGACGTAGCATATCATTAATCTTTTCTACATTATAACTACCTAATATATCATATCTTTCACTAATTGGGGTCCCAATAGAGACCACTCCCCTATCACAACACAACATAGAGGTGATTAACATATGGTCTTTAATTCAATTCATCAAAACTAGTTATCTATATCAATGCTAGATAACTATTTTTATACAAAAAATACAATTTGTAATTTTTACAGTTTTCTCTCTCAACATTTTTCTTAATATAATTTCTATATTTTTTATTCTAAAAATAAAATAATATTGAAAGATAATACTCAAATGGTAATTTAAAATAAAATTCATAAGGTACTAAAATGTTTTAAAAATACATTACGGTTTTAATCCATGGGTGTTTGAGGGATACTTTGAAGAAAATGGTAAGAATTTTTTCATTTTAATCCAAGGGGGTAGGGGGTACTTGGAACTTTGATCTGATTAACAGATGTACATTAAAAAAACATAGCCTTCTTATCATTTGTATTCACCACCTCTTATGATAAGTGGGAAGTGATTTGCAGAGCACAACTAGAAGATCATTGCTATCAGGTTGAGAAATAATGATGAATGGGTAAAATGAACATGAAGGAAAGGGAGAGGATAAACCAACAATGGATCGATGTAATAGAGATTGGGTGGAGAATTATGCAGGTAGATCAAGGATAAATAATATTTCTTGTGAGTATGTTGTTCAAACTATTTTTAAAAAAATATATATGTTTGAGGGGGAGAAATGTATCAAAACTGATCATGTGCGTTAATTTTAATATATCATTATAATTTCAAGACAAAAAATAGATAATATTTAAACTAAGAAAAATATATCCATAAAAAATTTAATATTTAAAAAAAATAAACAAAGAAATGATTGCAACTTTAATTTCTCTCCATTTTGTTTCAATGTGATATTTAGTAAAAGAAATTAAATGGTTGTATTTTCTCTCCTTATTCTTTAGTAAAATTTTTTAAAAGAAAAAAAAGAAATGATTTTGTAATATGATAAAAATAACCCATATTAAAAATATAATTTTCCAACATTCAATTATTCAAAATAAAAAATAACATAATTTGAAATTATATCATTGATTTTTAAAGAGATATATATATTTATTATAAATAAACCTATATGTTTTTAAAAAATTGTATAAATATAAATATAAATTTTTATAAATGTCTTTAAATAATTATATATATGTGTGTGTGGGTGTGTGTAATTATATAACTTTGTGTTCATAAATTTATATTTTTATAAAATAAATTTATAATTATATAAATATATATATACATATATATATATATATATATTTAATATAAATTTAATAATATATTTATAATTGTTTTTTATTATTATTTATAAATTATGTTGAAAAAAATCTTTATATACACATAATCAAAATTATTTATATACAAATTATTATTTATAATAAAAATTATTTATACACAAATAATAAAAAAAAATATACACAAAATGAAAATTATCAATTTAAGATAATCAATATAATTTATAAATTATTTATATAATTTATTAATTCAAAATTATTAATTTATGATAATCCAAATTATTAATTCAAAAAAATTACTAATTAATTCAAAGTTATAATTATTTTAAATTATTAAACCAAAAAATATATTAATTCTATAGTATGAATTCATAATAATTGTTAAATCAAAATTATTTATAAATTATTTATATATTTTATTAATTCTAGATAATCAAAAAAATATATAATATAAATTATATATAAATTAGTTATAATTATTTTTATGCACATAATCAAAATTATTAATAATATTTTTTTTATAATTAATTATTAATTACTTTAAAGTTATACAAAAAATTATTTACAAATTATAATTAAAAAATATTTATATACATGTGAAAATTTTGTTTGTTATTATTAATAATCACAGAGATGGTCATTTATATAAATATTAATTAAATAAAATATTGAATAAAATATATATAGGGGTAATGTCAGAAACCCATTTTAATCAATTTAAACACTTAAAAACACCCAAACACTAGGTTTTAAAATCATTTAGTTCAAGGAACACATTTAAAAATCTCAATCTTGTGCTCCCCACTTAAGAATTTTCTAAAAAAATTGTTATAGAATCCCATTCTAAAACAAAGGTTGAAAGAATTTGAAAATCACTATTTTATCCCCATGGAAAATCATATAGGAATAATATTAATAAATAAAATTTTTTAAACCAATATAATTCAAATGATTGTAATATAATGTGACACCATAAATAATACCCCTCGGTTCAACGGAAAATGAGCCAGAAAACCCTCCTCAGTTCACCATCTACAACAAAAAATGATCCAAGAAGCCAAGAGTGAAGGCATAAAGTTCGTTTAAGTAGTGGAAGCTAATTATTTTCAGAGGGGGCATCCAATGGAGGTTTTATTGGTTATTGTTTTTTTGATGAGATATGGTTGGATGGGAATCGAATTAGTTGTGTTTTTTGGTTCGTGAATAATGAGAAATGGAAATAATCACATAGCTAATGTTTTGAGAGGATCAATTCATTGAGAGCATCGATGGAGAGTAATGGAAGGGATTATATTCTATGAGATCATGAATTTTATGAGAATAGAGAACTTTGTTAGAGTTCTATTCAAAAGATCAGGTAAGGCTTTTATCAGCACTTTCAAAAAAGCATTGATAAAGAGTAGTTTTTTAGTGCTAATATAATAAGGGCTGATAAAACGGATCTTTATTTGCACTAAAATTCTAGTGCTGATGAAGATATGTTTTATTAGAACCTTTTTAGCACTATTAAAACTAAATCTTCATCATCACTAATAATGCACAGATAAAGACACAATTTTAATAATATAATGAATATAAATACAAAATTAACATTTATATACTTATAAATAAATATTTAAATAAATAAAAATATATATTAACAAATATATTTATTATTCAGATATATATTATAATTTTATAATTATTTATATATTTATATTTATATTCATGATTATAAATATATATATTTAAAAATGTTTGTATATAATTGAAAATATACTTATATAATTATATATATTTATATATATATTTATTAATATATTAATATAAATAATTATAAATATAAAAAAATATTTTTGTTATAATATTATAATTAATTTTATATATATATATAATTATACATAAATATAGAGGAAAATGGGGGTTTGGGAGCTTCTCTATAATGGAGATTTTTCTACTTCATTTTAGGGTTTTGATATAACTTTCCTTCACTTCCTGGGATTCGTACACTTGGTTCGGTATGGGGGATCTTCTTGAGATACCGGTGTGTAGATTTCTTAAGGTCGCGTGTGTTGATTTAATCTATCAGTTATTCAGAATAATAGTGTGGTGATGAAATTGGTTCCCACCATGATGAATCGTGATTCCTAAAATAATGATGCATGGTCTAGAGGTAGTGGGCATAGATTGAATATTCTTGTTGTAGTGGTGATGAATCGAGGTGCTTTATGTAGGTCGGATCCATCGTTTTCTCAGAAGGAGGCGATTATAAATAGAATGTAATGACTCAATGTTTTACCAATGGAATACCCTTGTGATAATTATGCCTTATAGTAAAATCACATTAGGAATCACAATTACATATCATGATACTAAATAATATGTTATCATTAAACATAATTCTTCAACTTCTATGGATTTAATTTCAAAAATCTGACATACACGGTTGTGTTTAGGGTGATTTTTGGAGTCTAATCTAAAAAACATAATTTTGGGAAAATAGTAACATACCCTTATAAATAGTAATGTTACCCTTATAAATTGTGATATACCCTTATGAATAGTAATGTTACCCTTATGAATAGTGATATACTCTTATGAATACTAACCTCACCTATGATATTATATATGTAGGATTTAATTGAAAGCATGATGTACCTATGTTTTTGAATAAGTAAACAAATTTTTTAAAAACTGTATTTTTCAAGTAAATTATAATTTTAATTAAAAATTAAAATAATAATAATAAGAAATTTTTTTTTGAAAAATGGAATTCATTTTTGGATTCATCGCATCAAAAAATGGTTTGGGTGATTTTTTGGGATTTTTCTGAAATACTTGAATTTTTTTTGAATAGTGAAATACCATAATTTACAAAATAAGTTAATAAACTAATTTTGGAGTCATGTATAATTTTATTCTGATGTAATACCAAATGGTTTGGATTTACATGATAAAATTACTTTAATATGTCCTAGATGACTCACTATTACTTTTCCTATGGAGAAAAACTAAATTAATGAACATTATATTGATACAACCCATCTCCCCTGCACTATAAATACCACCCTTCACACACTAATTTTCACACACCAATCAAGCTTCAATACTTGTCTAATATCTGCCCAAGAATCTTCCCTAGCCCCTATCCCACTTCCATGAGCTTCTGGTCTCATCAAGAGACCAAGCCTAGGTTCCTTAAGGAGGATCTCAGGAGGAGGATTCAAGAGGTAATTCCTCTCTCTCTCTTTTAATTCATTTTTCATTCAAATTTCTTTTTTTTTCTTCTCTTATCCGCATCTTCTCTTATCCAAATTTCATGATAAATCCAGTATTATTTATATAATGTTATTATAACATTTTAATGTAATATTACTCATTATACTCCTCCCTCCATCTTTCTATTAATAAAATGAAGTTTTTTCCCATGATGTGTTAATTTACCTAAATCGTGGGTGATGCACTTCCTTTTTCATTTAAATCCTTCAAGGCTATGAATAAACCTATTAAATGATTGAAAATGGATTGTTAATTTTATTTATTATCCCCTTTTATGTTCTGGAACTAACTTATTTACATGACACTAATTGATAAAATAAAAGAATTTTATTGTTATTGAAAAACCACCCAAATTAACCAAAAAATGATCATCATTAAATTTTATCTAATGATTCATCCTCATGGTACATAACCAAATTCATTATAAGATAATTTATATCTATTTAATTTCACTAATAATATATATTAGTAATTTTGGATGTTCAACCACATTTCAAATGAATATTTGTTCATGAATACAAGTGAACTGTTTATAAAAGCTATTAAAATTGACACTCTTGAAGAATGAATATAAGATCTATAACTCATCCAAAGGCCCATAAAAGAACTTAATGAAACCATAGAAAATAATTTTCATGTATAAAAGGTTCTTTAAATTTAAATTAATTAATATAATTTCATTATATAGGACATTAAAGTGAATAAGGCATTTGGATATACGGTAAGGGGAAATTCTCGAACCCAACTTTCATTCTTCTAGATCTCCCTCTTTCACTCCATTTTTTGTATGGTCACTCCTTAAAAAATAATTTTTTCATATTTATCTTACCTTTTCAAGGATATACATGTTGTTTGATATAGTTTATGTCAATCAAATGTTTTCCAAAATAAATCTTCTATAAAAAACACGCCTTTTATTTCTCACTCAAGTTTGATTGTTATTGTATCAAGTATGTTATTCCCAATTTTTGTGAGAAACCAATGTTTATGAATTTGTTCTTATGATATGAAACCCATTATTTTCCATGGGTTATTTAAGTTCATTTTTTATATATTTTCTATCAAGAATTCATGATAATGATAATGTTATGATGTGATGGGTGGGCCCAGAATTATATAGTGCAATATGAATGTTTGAATGTGACAGGTGTGCCCGGAATAATACAGTACTCCAATGCATTGGGTAAAGTGATCAATCTCGTGTGATAAAGTTAACTGATGTGTGAACAAGATGTTATCTTTCTTCACAAGTCTATGTTTTAAATATTCACTAATAAAAGATGTCGCATTTTTAGGCATTTCAATAATTCAAGTCTTTTATTAATGCTTCCCCTTATTTTCATGATCCCTTACATATGTGTAATAAGGAGTTTTCATGGGACAACAAGAAGACAGAGAATATTTAATTAAATAAATTTTTATTTTTTATGTTGTAAATGTTATGTTTGGTCCTAGTTTTCCCAAGACACTAAACCTATGGATCCATATGATGTAATACTATTATGTTGTTTATCTTTATAATGATGTAATAGTAATGAAAGAAAAGGTGGGGTCACTATATTGAACATGTGGTGTGTTCATATCAATGATGAAATTGTATCCTTCTATGATGAATGAAGATGTTGATGCACACAGGTTCGATCTAAATGGTTCTTTGAGTGTTTCAAATAAATTTTAGGGTGTGATGGGAGGTTTAGATCCAAAATTGAGTCTCCAAACAGTTTTATCATCTTTAAAGGATTCTCGTTATGGAAGAATCATCTAAAATTTTTCAATATCCCATGTTCCAGAAAACATTGTAATGTATTTTGATATACTTTATATTGGGAAAAAATCCCGGATTGAGCTTCTTGTTTTACTTAAAGGTGAGAATCCCTTAAGGTTTAAGGATTTTGTTTAGAGGATTTTGTTTTGGTGTGGATTCTCTAACTAGGGGTTTATATTTCTTGGAATTGGTTTTTTTCACTACCTTTTCCCATCTGATGATTCAAAAAATCGAGCGTGGAGTGATGGTTCTATGTCCTTGAAGCCTAGATAGATTCATCTACATTAATTGCATTTTGAATTCAATGTCTCGTGTGCAAGAATACATTTTTCTCGGGTTTGGGAAAATATATATAGAATAAATTGGGTCCTTTAATATCAAAATATTTTCATGATATCGTCACGACAATTGGGACTCATGTACATCTCGATAAGGAAACTAAGGATGTTCAATTTGGTTATTTTTCTAGGATATTTGTGGATATTGACCATAGCTCCACCATTATTGATAAGATAAATCTTTCCACTCTTAATGGTGATATAAAAATTTATGTTGAGTATGAATGAAATCCGATTTTCTAATATGATTTTGTGGTTGTTGGTCACTCATTAGAGTTATTTAAGAAGAAAGTAACATGTGAGATGTTTGGGATGTGGGGTCATCTAGCTAATCTTTATTTTAAGAATTCCAAGATGAAGGTGGAGGCTATGTCAAATACTCTTTCTCACATTGAATATGTACTTGAAAAATAATTTTCCAATGAGGATGATGTGTTGGTCTCTAAAAATTTCATTTTTCATGTGCCTAACTTGAACGGCAAGGGGATACGGTCAGATGAATATTGGGTGAGAGCCAATAGTGGACCCTTCAATACTCAGATAAACTCTATAGAAGAAGTTACATCAAATGATGGTCCTGATTCTACTTCTATTGGATTAGATAAATATGGATTTGATACTGGTGGTCTCACTATTGTTGAATCTCTTAGTGGGATTTCAGTGAGTATATCTGAAGGTGTTGTTGGTATTATTTTTTATGGACATCCAAAAGATATTTCCTCTGCTTTTATAGTCATCTTGGATGGAGTTGAATAGGTGGATACTAGAAGTGGTCAAAAGATATGCCTTATTTTTACTTCTGGTCCTATTGATATGGATTTTAGTGATTCCTTGAATTATCTACCTATTAGGAAAGGTGAGGACTTATAACTTGGACCTACATATGCGGATTTCCACAAAGTAATCTAGGATTCATGGGATAATTCTAATTCATAAAAATGGATAGATGGAGAAACATGTTGGATGTTGAAAGTGATAAAGAATAACAGATGATTTTATTGGACACCAATATACCTATTGGTAGTGGTGGAACTATTTTCTATAAAGTTGTTATCCTTAATTGAAAGGGGAAGTTGAGTGATATGGCTCCTCCAAAAATAGGGGAACAAAAATATTATTCCACTATTCTATGGAATGTTTCTACCAGATCATCATCCAAATCATTAAAGGTAAATTCCACTTCGGAATAGGAAAGGTCCAACACAACAATTATAAGGGTTCTCAATCAGGATCACTCATAGTGAGAATAGGAAAATACTGATGATTATGATTATGTATATGGAAATGAACTTTCATTTGTTAACACTTATACTTGTTTTTTCAGATGAGGTATTGTCTCTTTATTTTACCTCGTCCACTTTCATGTTATTTTTTTCCTTTTCTTTAATGAAATGTTTAGATATTTTCTTCTAGGGTGAGTGTGGTAAAATTTTGATCTTTTTCACTTCTATATTTTTGTTCGTGTTAGAATCCCCTCTATAAAATGTGTTATTTTATCCCTTATTACTTTCAATTTATCTTCTTTTCTAATATATTTAGGGGTGTGGGTAGGTTCACTAACTCTTACTCCAGATTTTCTGATATATTCATTCAAAGAGGCTCTAGTGTGGGTTACAGACCCAGACCACACCCTCAAAATTTATGAGAAAAATTAATGTGAGAGTACATAGGGATAAAATATCAAAATAAATTGGCCAACCCACCATCAAAAAAATGAAAATTATTCTTGTGGATTGATATCAATCATCTCCCCAACCTCTTGGATAAAGGCACATCCTCCAGGTTTTGGGTATTTTTCATGTCATGTCATCATCACCTTGATGGTCAATATATTCATCTACTGAGGTGGGATCCTCAAGAGACAAAGGATCATAATCTCCAAATAGACCTTAACCCTCTGATAAAATCTTCATATCAGAGCTGATCCTTGCATTTATCATCTCAATGCACATTCCATGGGTGTTGCTGAATTCATCAAGGAAAACCTACTTAGTATTGGATTTATTTAAAATTTCATTTAGAGGGAGTGAATGCTTCCTTAACTACAATGTGAACTGTGTCAAATTTTAATCATTATAAGAACCCCAAATCTATACCATACTATAATCAATTTCTCTAGGTTTATCCTCACTAGTAAGATCCATATTAGGCACCAATGTAAGCTTGTCATTTGCCTCCGAATTTAATTTGAATGCATCTTGGTCACCTACCATATCCTGGTTATGTCCATGCCCACAATTAATAATGTAACACCCCATGATTTTTAATGGTATGTCACTTTTATATTTAACATCTTCGATACCATACCTTTCAGGTAACACTTAGCTAAAATGAACCATGATATACTATTAAATATAAACATAACTATTGGAATAGTGATGTGGCCATCAGAAATATTAATTTTGGAATTAGGATAATAAAATCACCTATGATAGTATAAATAAAAATTATGTATCACATAAATGAAAAGATGATATATTTATATCATGTAATAACTAAATAAATTTTTTTAAAATGATAAATTACAAGTTGGTGTTTTTGTGAAACATAAATGATTATTTCGAAATTTAAAATTAATATATGACTTAAATGAAAACATATTTTCATAAAGTTGATTCTTAAATTAATATTTTTTTCATTATAATTATAAGATAATTTTATGAGTCCATAATAAATTTTTTAAAGTTTCACAAAATCGTTTATAATAGTAAAATCAATATTTCTGGAATATATGATTATTTTTAAAAAATAATTAAATTTCTCATATATAAATAATTATTTTAATAAAATGGATTCATTGTTTGAAATATACACATTTAAAAATGATTGGGTTGAATTTTTTGTATTTTTCTAAAATAGTTGTTTTTTTATGAATAGTGAAATACAACAATTTACGGTATTTAACATTATAGGTAAATAAATAGAATTTTTGAGTCATGCTTGACTTGTGGATGATGTAAGTGTCCATTATCTTGAGCTAAAATATTTAGTTATCATATTTAGTCATATTAATGAACACTATTGATATTATTGAATCATAATAATATGCGAACGAATAAAATAATCAAAAAACATCTCTCTCCTCCACTATAAATACCATCCCTTCTCCTCTAAACATTTATGCCTTTATTATAGAATATATTATACCCAATTCTTCTCCAAAACCTCTTCCCTATGTTCTAGCCTTTATATTTTCACAAAAATAACATCTCCAAGTGCTTTAAAGAGGTTCTCAAGTGGACATTACAAAAGATGTAAAACCCTCCCTCTTTATATTTTAATTTATTTTCTTATATTTTCTTATCCTTCCCTCTCATATAATATACAAAACAGAATGATAAATAAAGTATCACATATATACTATAATTTTATTATGTTCATTTAATATTTGTCATCAAGTCTCCTCTCTTCTCTTAATATTTTAAAAATGAAAACACCGTCTCTAACATGCCAAATCACTGCCTTCGCGGACGATGAGTTTTCATATTCTATTACCACCTTTAAGGGTGGTCATAATACCATTTTTATAGTCAAAATAGATTTAATATGTGTATTAAAACATATTTAATGTTTTTAAACTAGTATGTAAACATATTATTAAATAAAACAATACTAATTCCTAATGGTTGTAAAAACTTCCAATATAAATTAAATCATTTTCATTATTGTTTTATATATTGAATAATCCTAATAATATATAACCAAATGAGTTATAAGATAAAATAAACTTATTTATGTTCATTAATAACTTATAATTTCAATTTTTATTGTTATTGTTATTCTCATTTTACATGAACTTTTGTACTTGTATACATTCGAAACGATCATGAAAATCAAGAAAACAAATGCACCCAGAACACCAAAATTAAAAAATATAACCCATTAAAATAGTTTTAATTTAAGATAATTATAATAAATAAAATATTTGTTTTATATTTTATTACTTAATTAATTAATTAATATAATTTTATTATCTATGACATTAATTACAAGTGCATAATGCTTTCGGACAAAAGGTATGTTTTTTATCATCTCACTTTTATTTCTATGAGATATGCATTATTCAACAACTATTTATTGTGTGTGGTGTATGTATACAACCATTTGATATATAATATTATGTATCTATTTAAATTCATGATATTAAATATTTTATTTGATGATAATTAATTTTATGGGGTATACAATTCAACTGTTTACAAGGTGGTAATGGAATTCTTAACCAAATTTCCGTTATTTGGGTCAAACTTCTATTCCATTGATTATTTCAATCAATTATTAAATGTGAAATAAATTTTTATTATCTTTTGTTTTATTTCTTCTTTTTTAATGTGGTTTTATAGCTGATATAAAAAATCAATTCATTAGGTTACTGCTCACACTTTTTAAGAAAATACTCTATTAATCTTTTTTCCAAAAATTTAAAAGGAATGTTTTTTAAAAACTTATATGGAATGAGTGTATTTTCTTTATTTCATGAAGTATTATTGTATAGAGGAATCCTTTACATTTTTACAATGTCGTTTTCAAATAAAAGTTTTTCTTCTATAATTGTGCGGTTTTTTAATAATTGATTTCAAAGTAAAAGGGGTGTTTATCATAAGAATTATTCAATGATTTTATTAGAGTATTTTAATATATGTCAAAAATATTTATTATTAATTTTTCTTAAATAATTTTGATCTATTATGATACCATATACCAAATTTTATTGAATTTTTATGGTCAGTTTGACTATAGATGTGCTATTTTGATACAATTCATCATCTAATTCAGCATAGTTTGTTATTATGTTTACTAATTGGGGAATTTATTTACATTTTATACTCCAGTTTCAATATAAATTTATATGTTTCTTTTGTTTCACCTATTTCTTATGGGAAATTCATTAGGCATATTAAGTGTTGGGTAGGGCCCGTTGTATCCCCTTGATGCTTCAGTATGTCTCATGAGACAAACTAGACTAGGTTTTGGATAAGACCTTACCCATTTATATAGACTTATTAGTCGGGGCCTTGATGGTATGTTTATTATGTTCGAAAATATGAATGTCCTCATTATGAGATTATTTATTGGTTATCCATATAATTTTTCGATGATTATAATATTCATGGTTAATTTTAATTCTTATGTGATTATTAATATGTAATTATTTTATCATATTTTACTCCAGTTATATTATGGTCAAGATTATGTTTTAACGGAATGTGTTATTCTAAATTACATAATATTTATATTTATTTATGATATATTCTACAATATTCTTTCACTTACTAAGAATCTAATATCACCCCTTTCTTATGTCTTATTTTTTCCTAGGATTCTAGGATGTGTATTATTGTTGATAAGTAGAAATAATCTAGGAGAATAGTGATGTCTCTAATAGAGTATCTAGGTTTTATAACATTTCTATATGTAATGTAAAACTTATGTTTGTATATAGTTTTTAAAAATCTACTAAATTATTTGTACATTGGGTATGTGATCGCTTCTACTTAATACCAATTTAACTAAGTAAGACATTGACTCTGAGCTAATGGGGTCAGTATATTTACTTTTGGTATCAAAAAAGGTTCAATAGAAACATTGGAAACTTTATTTAGGAAAACCTAGTTTAGTGAAATATAACCTTATAACTGACTTTAAGAATATTCCCAAGGAAACCAAGCATATTATTTTTAGATTATTTATACTTTAATTGTTTCACTATTTTTAAACTTCCATAATCTAATCTAGTGTATTCCACTATTTAGAAATGAAACCTCGTTGAAGGAAAAGAAATCATATCAAAAAAAGTATTCCATGTATGGATTTCCCTTGTATAAAATATATTCATGTTGTATCTAGATTTGAAACTAGAGTTGAATAACTTATAAAAATACTAGGAAAATTGACTTAGGTTGTGAGAAAAAACCTTACTCACAATGAGAAACCCTATCTATAACATGATGTAAAAATCATAGACCATTTCATGTGACAACATCCTTTATCATTAAATGGGACTACAATCTCATTTGAAACTGATAAATATATAATTTACATAGAGAATATATATCATGCTTTGGGAACTGAAGAACAGCATAAGGTTATCATTGATCATTATCATCTCTCAAGAGATTTGAATTAATGGTGGTCATTAATTCAAACCAAAAAGGTGGAGGAAGAAATTTAAAATATGACTTTGATGTAGTTTAAGGAAATTTTTTGGGAAAAATATTCCCCTCACGAAAAATAAAATGATATGGAGAGACAATTCTTGAGTCTAATATAGAAATAGGATAAAAAAAATTTCTATGTATAAATCTAACTTTATGGAGTAATCATGGCATGTCATAAACAATGTACATAATTTAGGGAGAAATATTTACCATTTCATTGATGGTCTTAAACCAATTCTATGAATGGAACTAGTGTCCAAAAAATTCTATTCATATGAGAATATAGTATTAGGTACCATCAATATAGAGAAATTATTTTCCAAGAAAAATAGATTCAGAGGGAAAAAATATAAGAAGATATATGATCATTACTATAGAAAAATAAATAAGAAAAAAAGAATACGGGGAGAATATAATTTTTAAATTGTAATAAATTTGGAAAGAAACATCATAGATCATGCATGTTGGGAATGAGAGTTTGTTACAATGTGAGTAAAACGTCCCCCAGGCTCATGATTGAATGAGAAATAAATAAGTCAGCAATGTGTAATGCTTCATCTATAATGATATGGGACACTATGGACATCAATGTTCTAGACATCAAGGGAAATTTCCCTAGAAAAGGCCAAGGGAACAAGTTCATGATTATGTAGTCACAACAGATAAGGTTAAGTTTATTAATTATATGGTGGTAGGTATTTTAATCATCTCATCAAATTTAACTAAATCGTTATTTGATTCTAAATCATCTTATTCCTTTATATATTCCTATTTTTCTATAAAAATTAGATATTTCAATTTCATCTTAGTAAGGGATTTCTTATTCAAAACTCATAGTGGGAACTATATTGAAATAAAGATGTGTCAAGTGGTTCATATTATAACTCGTAAATGTGATCTAATTTGTGATTTTATTATCATACTTATGGTTGATTTTGATATAACCCTTTGTATGACACAGCTTCAAAATGTAATTCGAAAAATTATTGTAAAGGGAAGGAAATTATTATTCATGAAGAAGATAAGAAATTTATTATCTTTATAGGGGAGACTTCATCATTTGATTCATATCTAGATCCCCCTCCAATAGCTCTTTTAAATTATATTCTTTCAAAAGAAGAGAAGATAAAACCTTATATTTGAAAAGAAGATATTCAAATTCAGGATTCACCTAGTATATAGGTTTACATTGATCTATTTATAGAGTAATTACCAGGACATCCGCATGAGCAAGAAGTTGAGTTTTATATTGATTTAATCCTTGTTTCAAGACCTATATCAAAGACTCCCTATAGAATGGACACAGTGGAGTTAATATGGTTAAAGAAAAAACTAGTGGAATTGATTGATAAGGGATCTATATGTCCTAATGTTTCACCTTTGGTATCTCTTGTTCTTTTCATTAATAAGAAATATGGATCTATGAGACTGTGAATTGGCTATAAGGATATCTTCTACCTCACAATGATGAATTATTTAACCAACCTCAGAAAGATCAATATTTTTTAAAGATTTATCTTCATTCTGGATATCATTCATTGCATGTAATGATGGATGATATTCCAAAAATATCATTTCTATCAAGTTATGGACATTATGTGTTTACAGTAATTCCATACAGACTGACATATTCACCCTCTGCTTTTATGGATCTAATGAATAGTGTATTCATGTAATATCTTGATAATTTTTTTGTAGTATTTATTGATGATATCTTGGTGTGATTTAATAGATTTGAGGAACATAAGAAGTACTTTAGGATTATTCAGGAGAATCATACATAAATATATTTATATCAGATGTTTAGAAAGTGTGAATTCTGTCGTTGAATAGTTTCTTTTATTGTCCATATTGTCTCCATTGATATAATCTCAGTTGATCCTATGAAGACAAAGGCAATCCAAGAATGGTCTACACCAATGAATATAAATTAGGTATGTAGTATTAATGGTTTATCAGGATAATATTGTCATTTAATTCATAATTTTTCTCGAATATCTAACTCATTAACCAAGATTACTCATAAAGGGTCTAAGTTTATTTGGATAAGGGAATGTGAATCACGATTCAATGAATTGAATAGAATATTATTAAATAATTTGATCTTGAATATACCTCAAGAAATAATGGATTTGTAATTTCTTGTGATTCATCAAATAATATAATTGGTTATGTCTATATGCAGAATGATTGAGTTATTGCTTATACATCAATATAGTTAAAAAAATTATGAATAGAACTATCCAACTCATGATCTGGAATTAGTAGCATTAATATTTTCTTAGAAGATATGGAGAAACTATCGTTATGGGAAAATATGTGAGATATATACAGAGCAAAAGAGTTTGAAATATATCTTCTCACATAATGAAGTCAACATGAGGTAAAGGAGATAGATTGAGCTACTCATGGATTATGATTGATCAATACCCTACCACCTGGGGAAGGAAAATAAGGAATCATATACATTGAGTATGAAGGATCATGGAGTTATGAATTAAATGAGGATTGAAAGGGATCATGTGAACATAAATCTAAAAAAGATAGATATAGGAATTATCAATGTACTAGAAACATACCTACTTTTCATAAAAAATCCAATCCATATTTATTATAAATGATAAAAAGTTCTCATCTAGATGATGATAATTTTCAAAAGAAAATTAATGTTGTGAATTATGGGAATTGGTGGAATTTTTTTTTGAAGATGGTATTTTGAAATATGGGAAGAGGATTTATGTCCCCTCTATACCCAGTATAAAAAAAGGGAATTATTAGATGATACTCAAAAATTGATATTCTCTATACACTCTGGTAGCAATAAGATATATATATATTTGACGGTACATTTTTTTGTGTGATAATATAGAGCAGTAAATTATTGATTATGTATCAAGATGTTTAGTTTTTCAATAGGTGAAGGCAAACATACAACGTCCTATAAGATTCATGCAACCTATACCTATACTTACATTTAAATGGGATAATATTAGTATGTATTTTATCAATAGATTACCAAAGACTCAAAGAATGAATGATGCAGTATGTGTTATTGTTTAACAACTTACCAAATCTATACATTTTCTATCTATAAGGGGGATTTTTAATTGAATCACCTTACACAACACTATATTTATTAAGTTGTAAGACTTCATGGTGAACCTCTATGATCTTGCCTAATATATATCCTCTTTTTACATTAAAATTATATAAAATTATTCGGACGGATTTGGATACCGGGATTCATTTGGGTACTACTAATAACCCTCTAATTAATGGAATGTCTGAAAAGACTATTCAAACATTAGAGGATATGTTGAGATCATGCTCACTTGAATTTGAAGCTATGTGGGATCAGTATTTACTTTTGATACAATTTTCCTATAATAATTGTTTCCATTCAAATATTCAAACGGAACGATATGTATCGTTATATAGAAAAGGACATTGTTCGCCAACTTGTTGGGATGTAGTTGGTGAAAGAAATATTATAGTACTAAAACCTGTGAAGGAAACAATAGAAAAATTAAATAATATTCAAACCCATATCAAATCATCTCAATGTAGAAAAAAGAGTTATGCTAATAATCAGAGGAAGGATTTTGAGTTTCAACTGGTAGATCACATTTAATTTAAGTTATCTTCATGGAATGGTGTTATAACATTTATAAAGAAAGGGAAATTGAGCCATTGGTTCATTGGACTTTTTGAAATTTTAGAGAGAATTGGATTTTTGTCTTATCATTTGTGAATTCCACCAATCATTTCTAAAGTACATGATCTGTTCTAAATCTCTTTGTTAAGGGAGTACATGACATACCCTAATGCATGATCTCTCTTCTGAAAAAATGGAATTGGAACCTAATTTATCTTATTGGGATGATCCTATCCATATTCTGGACACTAAAGAGTAGGTTTTTTGGAAATCTATTAATCATCTGGTAAAGGTACATTTGGAAAATCATTAAACCGAAGGAAGATGTGGGGACTAGAAGAAATTATGACAAAGAACTACCTAAATATTTTTATGAGGTGACATTCTAAATATTACAAGGAACAAATTTTTCACAGATAGTAGAATGTAACACCATAATATTTTTTATGGAATACCTCATTAAAATTTAACAACTTTGATAGCATATGTTTAATGCAACATCAATCTTAAATAAACCATGATATAGTATTAAATAATAACATAACTATTGGTATAGTGATGTGACCATTAGAAATAGTAATATGGCCATTAGGATAGTAACCTCACCTATGAGAGTATAAATAAAATTTAGAAACCTCATAAATGAAAATATGATATATTTATATCCTATAATAAGTAAATAAATCAGTTGTAAAGATAAATTAAGTGTTGGTATTTATGAGAAATGTAAATGTTTATATAGAATTATAAAATAAATATAATTATTTAAATGAAAATTTATTTTTAAAAAATATATTCATAAATCAATATTCTTTTCATTATAAATATAATATTACTTTATGATTCCATAATTAATTTTTAAAAGTGTAACAAAATAAGTTATAATATAGAATTGGTGATTTTCAAATAAATGATTGTTTTGTTTAAAAATTAATTTCTCATATTTGAAAAATTATTTTTATAAAATGGATTCCATTTTTTAAATCTAATCATTGGAAATGAAATTAGGGTGATTTTTTTGTTTTTTCTAACATAGATGATTTTTTTGTGAATAGTTAAATACTGTAATTTTTTGTATTTACCATTATAAGTAAATAAATGAGTTTTTGATTCATAGGTGATTCATTTATGATGTAAGTGGCCATAATTTCGAAGTCACGTGATATAGTTACTATAATTAGTAAAAATAATCAACACTATCGATAATATTGAGGAAAAAAATAAACTACTGAATAAAATAATAAAAAATGCCCCTCTACTCCACTATAAATACTAGCACTCGCCACCACTTCCCATAACACCTTATAAGAATTAAATATTACTTATATTCTACAAAATTACATTCTAAAACCTCATCTTCACGTTCTGGACTTGTTGGTATAACCAAAAGACGATCTCCAAGTGCCTTAAGGAGGTTATCAAGGAGATGAAACTCAAGAGGTAAAACCCTCCCTATTTCTCTTTTTATTTCATTTATTTTCTTTTAATATACTTCCATAACCTACCGTTTAAAAAATATAATGATAAATAAATTATCATATAAACATTGTAATTTTATTATGTTAATATAATATTCATCATCAAGTCTCTTCTCTTCCCCTTTTATTTTAAAAAGTAAAACATCGTTTGTGATGTGCTGATTCCTAGCCTTTATGGATGATGAGTTTTCATTTTCCAATACCACCATTATGGATGGTAATAAAACCATTTTTATGGTTAAAAAATATTATAATATGTGTATTACAACTTATTTATTTATATAGAACATTTATATAAACATATTATTAAATAAGATGTTTCTAATTTTTGATGGTTGTAAAAACAGCAAAAATAAATTAAATCATTTTTATTAACGATTTATTTAATAAATAATTCAAATACCCTATAAATTAATGATATATTACATAATTTAAACTTTTTTATTTTAATTAATAACATATAATTTCTATTCTAGAGTATTATTCTCATTTTACATGAACATCCATACTTTTATACAAGCAAATTAATCATGAAAACCATGAAAATGAATGCTCCCCGAACAACAAAATTGAACTTTATAACCCATAAAAATGGTCATAAATAAACATATAAAAGTTGTAATAAATAAAATTTTTGTTTTATTGGTTTTTAAAAAAGTAATTAATGAATCTAATTTTATTATCCAGGACATTAAGTACAGGTGGATAATTCTTTTGGACATAAGGTTAGGGTTTTCTCATCTCACTTTTATTTCTATAAGATATTCCATATTCCCAACTTATTTCTTGGGTGTGATGTATTTATAATACCATTTGATATATAATACCATGAATATTTATATATTCATGATATTCATTATTTAATTTTAAGATAATTACTTTTATGGGTCATACAGTTCGACTATTTACGAAGTGGTAAGGGAATTCTTAAATCAATTTTCTTTCTTTGGGTTAAGCGTCTAATAAATTGATTATGTCAAGATATAATTATGTGTGGGAAAAATTTTGATGATATTATGTTTTATTTATTATATTTTTATGTTTATTTAAAACTGATACACATAATTTATTCATTTAGTTAACCCTCACACTTTTTTTAAAAATAATATTTTAATTGTTTTTTACATAAAATTAAAAAGGAGTGTTTTTTTAAACTTATAGAGATGGAGAAAATTTCCTCAATTTCATGATACCTTAGTGCCTTTTAGAATTATTTACAAATATACAATGTAATTTTATAATAAAATTTTATATTTTATAATTTTTTGGTTTTTTAAAATAAATGATTCTAAAGTAAAAGTAGTATTTCTCTTAAGAAGTTTGAAATGGTTTTATTAGATTATTTTCATCTTTGTCACCAATAATGGTTTCATATTTTGATTAATTGAGTTTTATATCTTATGATACCATCTAAAAAATTTTATTTAATTGTTTATGGTTAGTTTTATTGTGTATGTTCTATTTTGATACCATTCATCATATTATTCTGGATAGTTTATGATTATGTTTATTGATTGGGGATATTATTTACATTTCATATTCTAGTTTCAATATGAATATATATATTGATTATGTTTCAACCCATTTGTATGATAAATCAATTGAACTTAGTAAGTGTTGGGAAGGTTCTGTTAAAGTCCCTCGATGCATTGGTTGGTCTCAAGAGAGAAACTGGACAGGGTTTTAGCCGAGGCCTTTCCATTTATATATAATTATTCGTCAATGATTTGATGGTAAGTTTATAATGTCTCTCATTATGCATTCCTTAATTATGATATTAGTTATTGATAATACATTTTATAATTAGACTATTATAATATCCATTGTCAATTTTTATTCTCATGTGATTATTTATATGGAATTATTTGATAATCTTTTACTCCATCCATGTTATGCTCAATATTATATTTAAAAGGCATGTGTTATTCTTTTTACTATATTATTTATATTTTTTTATGATATCTTACACTTTATTCTTACCCTTACTGAGCATATGACCTCACATATTTCTTTTTTTTTATTTATCTAAGATTACAAGATGTATATTATGATTGAAATATAGTGATAATCTACTTGAATAGGGATTTTTCTAATTGAGTTTCATTGCTGTATTCCATTTCAAGTTGTAACTTAAAGCCTTTTTATCTATTTTTATAATGATAATAAACTATTATGTCATTTGGGATATGATTTCTTATACTTAGTAAGAATGTAATAAATTAAGGCACCGGCTCTAGGTAACAGGGGTCAGGGTCTTTATAGTGATCCAGTTCAATATACACTTTTTTATTACCCTTAAAGGTATTAAAGGAGATAATCCTCTACTCTTCCAATTACTAGTGATCTACCACCTCTTTAATATCATCTTCGACATCAATTTTTCTATCATCCAAAACTTTAATTACATCCAGTTTGTCTGGAGATGAGTCAAGAAGTTCTGAACTAGCATCAACCTATTTATCCCAATATCCATCACATATGCCCAGAAACATACTGAATTTAGTCTGTTGTTTCATGGGTTCCTCCAAAATAGTGTACTTCCCTTACAATAATCCATTATCTGATATCTTAGTATAGTTTCTAAATTCCTTCCCATCTAAAGAATCAGCATCTGAAACTTTTCCCTTCAAAAACATACATTTTTACATGTACAACATCTATATATACACATACAAAAAATACTCACACACACAACATTACATATACACATATACACATATAGACATTGATAAAAATATATAAGTGTAAATATAACATATTAAAATTACATAATTTATATATATATATAATTTTTAAATTATTAAAAAATATATAATATATCATATTAATATTAATTATATACATGAATTTTGTAATTAATTTTATAAATAAAAAATTATTTTTGAATATAAATATGTATAAGATCCGAAGCTTTTCTATAGTAATATTGGGAACGATTTTAGGTAATTTTTTTATTTACTTAAGTATATTTGATTGGAGTTATGTCTTTGGGTGTGTTTAAGTGAAGTCTAAGAAAATCATGGGGAAAAGAGGTTATGCACGGTAGGCGCATGGTTTGTACAAACTATGTGGCTTCCTAGGAGAAACCGTGACCTATCTAGTCTATTGAGGTAGTAGATTCCACATGGTCAATGCATGTTTTGAGAGGTTGTGTGAGGTATATGTACAAATTTACCCCTTGAATTAGTGGCTAATTCATGGATACCACATAGTTTTCTTAACCGTGCGACTCAATCATGTGTGGACCAGCAATGGGATCCTTAAATTGTGGATCTCACTCGCTTTCAACTTTTAATGACTTGTTTCACCTCTTTTGTGGTCCTAACTTGGGATTTCACTTTCCTAAAGGTAATGTAAGGTTTTCTCACTGACTCGGATGGATTCCAAGGCCTTACTAACACCGTTCTTCGAGATTAAAATCCTGAATTGAAGATAATATCTCCTCCCGATAAGTGGATTTCATCCTGATGCTTCTCTCGTTCTTTCTTCTATATTTCTTTAATCTTTTCATGGAAGATATCCTCTTTTTCCTTGGATATAAACGTATGTGGTGAGATATATATTTATGATTTTGGATCTATATCTAGTTTTATTATATCTTGATGTATTTGATATTGATTTTGGTTTACGGATTTAGATTCGGAACTTTTATCAACATCATTATACTGCTCGAATTTTGGGAATTTCCATTGAGAAAATTCGAATCAAAAAATTGAGGTAGGTGGTCTAAATATAATTCTTATATCTATGGATTTGATATGTATATGAAATTGTTTTTAATTTCTATCATTATTGATAAATTAATCATCTTGAATTGGGTTAATTAGATTGACCAATTTATTTATCGTATCTTTGCTGAAATAGGGGATTAACTGAGGAATTAATCATGAGACTAAGGGTTTCCTTAAAAGATAATTATTTTGGGTAAATTTATTATAATAGGTAGGGGTTGTGATCTAGATAATTTATTAGGGGATTATTTATGAGATATTGAAATGGCTATGTTGAGATAATTAATTGTGTATTAATTATATGTTTTTGATAACATGATCTAGATAATTAATTGTGGAATTAATTATGGAGAGTTGAGATTATAATGACATAATTAATTATGAAATATGAATTATGATATGTATTAATTAATAAATTAATTAATTATCAATTTGAATCACTTAGTTTATTTTTGAGTTAACTAATGGAAAGGATGTGTTTAACTAATTGTTGAATTGGTAATGGTATTAGGGTAAATAATTAACTGTTAAATTAATTGTGTGAAAAAGAATAGGAATATTTTCATTCTAAATTGAGAAGTAAAAATGGTAACATGGTCATCATACTAATGAGTAAATATAATGGTAACATGGTAATTGTAAATTGAGAAGTATACATTATAACCTGATCATTATATTTAGGAGTAAATAGAATGCGAACATAGTCATTCTATTGAGGAGTAGGAATAGTAACATGGTCATATTACTTAAGTTTGTGATATTAGTAACTTTGAAAATGTGGCTTATAAATGTGAAATTAAAGAATTTAAATATTGTAACCTTGAGTTATGGCCTCACACGAGAATATTCGAACTCCATAATGATTCGAATTAGGTATTGAGATATCATAGAACCTTTGAATGTTTCTAGCTTCAGAAAGAAGCGGGTGTTAAGATATGATATTTTCTATGAAACACTTATGGATTTGGAATGAGACAAAGTTATTATTGAGGTATGGTTATCCTTGGGAACCCTTGAGTTAATGTAGTTATCTAAGAATAAATGATAATGTAATAACTAGTTGTTTATGCATTATGGTTATTTCTTATAGAACTACATACACTATCTTTTGAATGGAATTGTTGTACACATCATTGGTGGTGGCCTACTAAGTTGTACACAACCCCTATTCAGGCTTCCGGATTGGTACCTGAATAGATTATATTGTATAGGACTAGATAAGGGAAAATTACATGGGATAGGTGGCTGGTTGAGGGCGGAGATTGGATAAGGGGAACAGAAATTGTTCAGAACCTGCTTGGGGAGTTGTAGTGTATTTACTTTTAGGTAAATTATAAACACTTGACACTTATATTGGCATAGCATGTTTTCTATTTCAATTGAGTCTTGTATTTATTGTTTGGTTATCTTGTGACATGAGTGTTGTTATGGTCATATATAATTCAGTGTTTGCTTATTTATTTTTGCTTGTTTTTTACTCTAATAAATGAGGGTATAGTCTCCCTAGGACTGACTTACAAGACACAAACTGCTAGTCAGCAGCCTCTAGCATATGGTGAGACACGTTTGAGGTCATCTAGTGAACTGGCTTAGGTACCATCGTGTGGAACCCATGTCAGGACATTACAATATAATGATTTTATATATATAAATAATATTTTTTATAAAAAGATTTAATCATTGCTAAAAAATCACTAATAGAGATGAAACTTTATAAGCACTAAAAAGGAAAAGATAAAAGAACCACTTTTATTAAAACTTTTTTAGCAATGATAAAACTGAAGTCCAAATTTTTTATTTCCAAATTTATTCATCAAAAAGAGATTATTCTAACCAACATTCCTCAAACATAAAATGTGATTAGGAACACAAATAATTTCTAGGATAATAGTAAATAAAACAATATGTATAAACTAGTGAATAATAAAAAATAACCATGAATAACCATGAATAATAGATTTATGACATAATATCGAATGAATTGGTGACTCAATAAGAACTTTAGCATTCAATAATAATAATAAATAAACAACATTAATTCATATAAAATAAAGAAATAGAATAAATTATAATAATGAAACAGATTCTAGTATGGCTCACTACCATCTAAGGCTATCTAGAAGTTTGAGTGGGAATGTGGTGTTAAAAACCATATAATTTTAATCATCAATATTATTTTTACACCGAATATTTTAATAAAACATATTTTTTTCACATCATGTTGTGCTAATTCAAATAATTATATTAATAATAGAAATTTTCTATGAGATAAATATGTGGGAAGAATATTGAAATGTCAAAACCCCTCCAATTTTAATTACTAAATTTCAATTTTCAATTAATTTCATTAATTATTAATTATTATAAATATTATTAATATTATTTATTATTACTATTTATTACTATTATTATTATTAATTATTAATTTTTTTATTTATTTTTTATTGTTTTATTAATAATTAATTGTATTATTAAGAGTTAATTATTTTATTAATTATTAAAAACATTATGAACAAATAATTATATTAAAAATTATTATTTGAAATGTTAATTATTTATTATATTAATTGTATTTTTACATATTATTATTTATCATAACGATGTTTTAATTTAATTAGTTTTATTTTTAATTATACATTATTATTTTTGTATTTTTATTAGTAAGTTATTATTGTAATGTTTGAAAGTAAAACTTAATCACACATGGAAAATTATTCATGGATGACAATCTCTCTTCCCATGTAAAATGTATTTTCAGGTGAATTTATTAGTTATATTTCGGAATTACGTAAATTTATGTCATTACAAATAAAAAACATTATTTTAAATTTTTTTCAAAAAATTTCTATATATATATATAATTAATTTTTTTCCAAAAAAATGAGCTAGGACCATCAATTCATTTAAAACCTGACAATATCATTTTCCAACGTTAAAAATCCTAATCCATTTAATTAAAATATAATTAAAACCTCATTTAAAAAAATACCATTAAAGTCTCAATTCTTTTCAATTATTTTCAAACTAATATTTAAAAACATACCTAAATCAATTTTCATTATTTTTTTAAAAAGAACTCAAAAAAAACTCCCCCTGATCACCAATTGCTTTTAGACCCCTCGAATTCCCTTTCTTATAAAACTAAGGCCCCATTGATTCATCTTAGTCATACAAACAGAATACATGGAATCCACAAACTAGAAAAACATAGATCTAGAATGACAAGGTCTGGAATAGAGGGTGGTGTTTAGCTGCATCGACTCCTTGTTCATACAAATGCAAAACATAATACTTCACTCATGTAACTTACTATTATACTAGATTAACCAATAGAGTGTTGAAAAACACATCTCAATGATCATCAACCCACTTATAATTTCCTTTATAGAATATTTTACCTTCTCTAATTGTACACTTTTAAATCCATAATGGGTCATTAAGTTACATTTCAATGTCATTAAGAGATCCATAACAAAAATTGGTTCATTCATTCATCAGATAACCTTGGGTAATTGAATTTTCTAGATGAGCTCTATTATGAACATACCATTTCAATATATTAAATTTTTTTATAATGGATTCATACTCCCAAATTTCATGGGACTTGTAAGAATTAATTCTCCAGTTGAATATATAGTAAATTGTACATTAATATCAAAAAAATAGTTGAGAGTTTCTCTAAATGAAGTGGTAAAAAAACAATCTTGTTCTTTAGATTTTTAAAATCACTTATTTGATGATTTTTTTAATATGGATATCTAAAAAATTAAAACTTCAATAAATTTCTCAGCAACATGGGTAGGCAAACGATTATGAATTACAATTAGTGATAATTGTTGAAGTTTAATATGATTATATTCCCTTTTTAGACCCTATAATATAAGTATCTCCACATTGAAACACCTGAAAATATTAGAAAAATAAACATTATGAACTTTAAATGTCTTAAAAATTCATAGAAACGAGGTGAATTCCCATATACAATGGAAAAAAGAAAAATATTTATGAAAATCCCTAAATCTGAAAACTATTTCCTAATCAAAGGATGGTTTTGGGCTGGCTAGATTAGAAGGTTGGGCACTGACTCATTCAACACCTTCTTTAAAATTTTTATGATGAATAAGCTAAATGAGTGAGGACCTTCCCTTGTGGAATTTTAATATATATATATATATATATATTCTTTTTATATATATATTTATATAATTAAATAGTATTTAGTTTTTTTTATATTCGACATTACTTTAAATAAAGTATTCCATAAATTTTAGAATAAATTCTACTAAATATAACCTTCTATAATGTTGGGATCCTTGAAAACATTCTAAATTTTCAGTGTGGGGTTCATTAACCAATTTTACATCATTTAATATTAATCCTAAAAAATGACTAATGATAACAAATTTTTAATAACTTATAATTACTCAATAAGGTAATTAATATTAAGTAATGAATATATTATAATAAATACTAATAATTTCATTAATATTGTTAAGATCATAATTTAAAACAATAAAAATAATTTTATATGTTATAATTAATAATATAATTAAAAATGTAAAAAAACTTTGTTAATAATTTATAATAATTAGAAATGGTTAGAGATGGGGATTAAAAATATTTAATAATTTATAAAATTAAATATAAGAAAATATATTCAATAATATAATTAATTTGATATTTGAAAATTATTTTTAATAATTACAAATATAATTATTTTGAAATATTATGAAGAAATAATGTTCTATTTCATGTAATGTTTTTTTATTTATTATATTTATGAATAATAATATTGATAATTATGTATATAATATTATTAAATGTTATTCTTATTTAATAAAATGATTTAAATATAAACATAAAAATAGTTTTATTATTAAAAATAGAATATATTTTTAGTTATTAAAATAATTAATACTTTCTTTTAGTTGTTAAATAAATTAAAAAATAAATATTATTAATTATTTTTATTAAATAATATCTATACCTATATGGAAAGTTTACCAAAAATAATAATGACTTGATAATAAAGTCCTGATAATAAGAAATCAATGATAATGAAGCCAAAATAAAAAAAATCATTATAATAAAGGTATGATAATATTATCATAATAATAAATTATGTATAAAAAATTCATGAAATTATTATTAATGTCATGATTAATATCTTTTATTAAAGTTGTTATAATATTCCTTTATAATGTTTCAAAGTCTCTCACTTGAAACATAGCAAACTTATCATGTTTCAAGTAGGTAGCTTTGGAACCCTATAAAATATACACAATAAGTATAATTTAAATAAAACATAAAATATAGACTAAAAATATAACAAATAGTTCAAAATAAAAAAAATTATCATAAATTTAATAAACCAAAATTAATTTACCTGACACAAACTTTATTAATTAAAATAATTACACTTCAAAAAAATTATGAGAATAAAATATAGTATAAATAACATCTAAATGAATTTTAAAACATTGATTTTAAAAATAAAATAATTGAAAATAAAAATGAATTCTTGAAAAACAATAAATAAAAGTAAATTTAATTTTTACAAAAATGTTAGAAAAAAACATTTACGAGTAAAAATGTTATGTTTTGAAATAACAATTCTTTTGTCCATTGAAATTAATTTTCATTAATTTTTTAATGGTTTTTTTAATTTTTTCTATATGTTTAGTCAGTGTGTAAAATTTTATGTTGATTATATTTATACATTATAATTTATAGTATCTCAAAGTCACCTACACGAAACATTATTATTTTTCAAGTAAGTCATTTTTAAGGGGTTTAGATTATAAATTCTAAAAAATAAATGAAATTTTTCACATTGACTAAACATATACAAATTAATTGAAAATAAAAACACTTCCATGAATATGACATGCCAAAATTAATTTACATAACACAAACATTATTGATTAAAAAATAAAATTTACACGTCAAAAACATTATATGCATTAAATATAGTATAAATAAATTCAAAATTAAATTTAAAACGATGAATATAAAAAAATTAATTAATAATAATAAAATGAAAAAAAACAAACCAATAACAAATTAATTTTCAAAAAAAATTACTGTAAAAATAATTTATAACTACAAATTTTATGTTTTGAAACAACTATATTTTATTCCATTGAAATTATATTTAGTTAACATTTTTATGGAAATTTTTTATTTTCAATTTTTTTATTTGTTTAGTAAATGTTTAAACTTTTATTTATATTTTCTTTATAATTAATAATTTATATGCTTTTAAAGTCACCAATATGAAATATTATTATGTTTCAAGTATGTGACTTTGGAATCCTATAAAATATAAACTATAATAAAAATCTAAATGAAACATAAAACATTGATTAAACAAATTGAAAATAGTTGAAAATAAAAATATTTAAATAAATATAAAAAAATAAAATAATTTACTAGACACAAACTTTATAAATTTAAAACATCAAATTTACACTTTAAAAAAATTTGAAAAAAAAATTAATGTCAAAAAATAATAATCAAAATTTTTTAACTTACACAAAAATTGTTTTATGAAAACAAGATTTATAACTAAAAAGGTAATGTTTTCAAAAAATAATATTTTGTTCCATTAAAATTATTTTTCAATAATATTGTTTAAAAAATTATTTTTATTTTTAATTTATCATTATATGTTTAATCAATGATTAAAATTTCATTTATATTTTATTTAATATTTAAAATTTATAGGTTGTCACATTAACCATCTTGAAACATTATTATTTTTCATGTTGGTGAATTTGGAATCCTATAAAATATTAACTAAAATTACAATCTAAACAAAAAATTGGAACAAGGAATAAACATATAAAAATATTGGAAATTAAAAAGAATTTCATAAATATAACAAACCAACACTCATTTACATGGCACATTTTATTGATTAAAAACATAAAATTTACCCTTCAAAATATTTATACGCATAAAATATAATATAAATAAAATTGAAAATGAAATTTAAAACATTTAATTTATAAAAAAAATAAGATTAAAATAAAATTAAAGTCAAAATAATAATAAATAGAAATGTTCATTTTCACAAAAAAAAATTGATGTGAAGAAAATTATAAGTGACACTGTTATGTTTTCATAAAATAATATTTTGTACCATTAAAATTTTTTCATCAATGTTTTTTAGAAAAAAAATTCAATTATTCTTTATATTCAAAATAAAATTTTCAAATTTCATTTATATTTTATTTATGCTTTATAATTAATAGGATTTCAAAGTGACCTACTCGAAACATTCATATGTTTCATTTCTTTGACATTGGAAGCCTATAAAATATAAAATATAAGTAAAATATTAATGAAAATTTAAAAATTGATTAAACATATAAAAATAGTTTAAAATAAAAATAATTTCATAAATATATCAAATGAAAAATAATTTACATGACACAAAATTTATTGATTAAAAACATAACATTTACCCTTCAAAACATTTATGAACATAAATAATATTATAAATAAAATATAAATTAAATTTAAAACATTGACTCTGCAAATAAAAAAATAATTAAAAATTAAAGGAATGTCAATAAAATAATTAAAAATCAATATACCTAAAAAAATTTGATGCAAAAAAAATTAAAAGAAAAAATATTACATTTTGAAATAAAAATATTTTGGGCCATTGAAATTATTTTTCATCGATTTCTTTTAAAATTTATTTTTATTTTTTATTATTCATTATATTTTTAATCAATTATTGAAATTTCATTTGTATTGTATTTGTACTTTATAATATTTTGGCTTTTGAAGTCACCTACATGAAACATTATTATGTTTCAACTAGGTGACTTTGTAAAACTGTAAAATATAAAATATATTCACAATCTCAGTGAAACATAAAACGTGGCATGAACAAATAAAAAAATAGTTGAAAATAAAAAAATCATAAATATAACAAATGAAATATAATTTACACGACACAAACATTATTGACTTAAAATATAAACTTTACACATAAAAATATTTATAGACATAATTCTTATTAAGTATTATATTATTATATAAATTATTAGGATGTGTTATTAATTATGTTATTATCGTTAGGTATTACGAATTATATTATTAATAAATAATAATTAAATTATAAAATATTTTCACTAATTATAATAATAATTATGAATGATGATGTAAATAATATAATTATTAATGTAAATAATAAATTAGTTAATAATATAATTTAACATGAATATTAATTAAATTATTAATACAAAAATAATATATTTAATAATAATGTTATTATTAACAATTTATAATACATTTATTAATCATTTGTAATAATCATTATAGTAATATAATTAATATTTAACTAATACAAAAATAAATAAATAATATTTTTATTATTTCTAATTTGATATTTTTTAATTTGATAATATTACTATTGTTTTATTTTAATTATTTTAGTTATATACATCATTATTAGTATTATCATTATTATTATTTACTAAAAATGTGTTATGATTTATAATTTATTTTCATTAATATGTGATTATAAATAATACATTATTCATTAAATGGTGGAAAATATTTTTTCAATCCCACATCAAACACCGGAAAAGTTGTTGAGTATCGCACCCTTATAAGATTAAAGATTAGGTGACATTTTACATATTATTTTCAAAATAATTTTATAAAGACCCTAAATTTACATACATAGATATTACATATAAAAAGGATAAATATTCAATACATAACAATATTATCAAAACCAAAACTATAAATGTTTATATTATTTAGATACTAGATATATAATCTTCTTATTTTATAAAAAGTCTTCAACATCTCCCACAAAGATCTTCTCACACGGTACTCCTTTTAGGCATACCCTACCTAAACCTTTCATTATAACATAGTGAAGGAAACATAATAAAGGGTAATATCTAATGCTCAGTAAAGATAAACATATGAGATATAAATCAATTCTCACAAGGAAGGATAATATTAGGAAATAGGTTTTGTGGTCAAGATCATAACATACAAAGTTCATACCCAACATGTCAGAGATCATAAACATGATTTGTGGCATAATAATTATCATTTTATAAAAAATGGACCATAAGAATGATAAATCATCATAAATAAATCATAATATATAATATTATTTCATAAAATCAAGGAATCATCATAAATATAAAAAATAATTTCATATGCTAACGTTAATTACCACGACCATCAAAAAAGTGGATCATGAAAAACCTATTTACCATAGTGGATAAGGATGCACCTGTTTCCCATTATGGATTAGGATGAACCTATTATCCAAAGTGGATCAATCCCATTGACTTATTTCCCATTTTTACCTCATTAGAAATAAATCTATATCTAATGCACTGGATCATGATATAGGTCCCACCCATCATTGGTAATAACGTAACTGCCATCCTTGGTTATAACATGGCCATATTATTGGATATAATGTAACTAAAATAATATAATTAAAACCAGAAATATGTGTTCCATAAGAACATAATTCATTCATCATATCGTAACATAAGAAATTAAATTAGTTTTATAAAGAAATGGGTTTCATAAATATTTCATCGTAACATATCTCATTGAAAAGAAATGAGTTTCATCAACATAACATCATCATAAACATAAAATAGCTATAAAAAGAATAATTATTTCATCCTTGAATAATATCCTTGGTAAATAATAATTAACATCAAATAATGTTATCTTATATAGATAAAAGTTTTGAAAGATAACAGGAAATAATTATTGAAAAATAACATTTCCATATACAAATCATTTCTTTTTAAAGATCCACACAATTATATACAAAAAAAATTTCATTGAAAACAATCTTCTAATATATTAAAACAAACATAAAAGTATTAATTTGTAATGTTATTGATAAATTACTCTTCTTATTTATAAGTTAAAAAACATTCTTTCCATATTATCTTCAAAAAAGACTCAAAAAATCTCATCTAGAAAATTAAAAAATAATCATTTAAAATAATTTAAAAACTCAAACATGACTAAAAATGACTTTAAAAAATCATAATATAATATTAAAAATATTTTTTGAAACAATTTTATAAAACATGGACATGTATGAAAAAGATACTTTAAAGGTAAACTTTAAAAATGTAATTTTTAAAAGAATTTCCCTTATAAATATCATAAAATTAAAGTAAGAAATAATAAAATGAACTGATTATGTGTATCCAATATAAATAAAAAGAAATTTTTTTAAATAAAACATAAGATAATTAAAACTAATCTCACATATAATCTTAACGTGAAAGAATCAGTTAATTAGAAGTTTGAAAGGAATTTGAGTTAAGAAATCACTGACCACTTTGCAATCAGTCGAATCGTGTGCCCCATAAAAAGTAATAATTATAAAATGAAGCATTTAATAGAATAAAGATAATTTTATTCATGATATGATATATCAAATGGTTTTATATACACCACAAAAAAGATACAATTGGTGAATAAGGAATATATCTCACATAAGAAAAAGTGAGACGAGAGGCCCTTGCCTCACGCTTCCCTTAGTTTTTAATACATTAAACTTATGTATAAAGGTTTAAATAATGTTATTAATTCATTGAATAACTTTTATAATATTCATAATCTATTATATGATTTTTTTATAACATCTTACCTGTTGTTCATTAAAAATATTTAATTATTTTCATTTTTTTTGTTGCATCCATTTCATGGTTTCATAGTCCATTCATTTGTGTATAATTATAGATTTTCTTATCAAATGGAAATAAAACTTTAGAATTAAAAGAAAATGGTATTAATAATCTTATAAAATTTTAAATGGTTCTATATAAAAATTTTATTTATGCCATGAGGATGATTTATTTCATAAAATTTTAATGATAAATTTTTATTTTATTTTGGCTGTTTTTCCGACCATCAAGAACTAGTTTCATTTTATTTCATATTTTGTCTATTTATTAGTTATAGAACATGAAATAAGTTTTAATATACCTATTAAAATATTATTCAGAAATAAAAATACTTTTATGACCATCCTTGAAGGAATTAATGGAAAAAAAATCATTAACAACAGAGATGTTTAACCGCCATAATTTGGATAATGGTTTCATTTCTTTGAATAAGAGGAGATAAGAAAAGGGGGGACAAAATGTATAAATGTAGAAAAATTAAAATACTATATAAAAATTAAACTAGATTTATTATGATTTTATGAGAGAATTTGTTGAAGTGGACGTATAAAAATAAAATAAATTTAGAGAGGTTGTTTGAGAGAATTACTTCATGAATATCACCTCCTTGAGGGACCCCTTAAGGATCATGGAATTGGTCTTTGGGTTAGACCAGAAGAACTTAGTAATGGGGAGAGTGTGTAAGAGATTATTTGGAAGAGATTTTAAAATATTCAAATATTGAATCCATTTTACATGATTTAATATATAAAAGTGATAAAAATCAATTCTAAATATATTATACGTATAACACATAAAAATAGTTTTTAAGGATAAAATCATGATTTTCAAATTCACTAAGCATATATTTATAAATGTATCGTATTTTTGTTATTTTATTAATTAAATACATTTTTATATATAATTAGGGTAGCATAATAATTATTTAATAAGAGTTAATATATATTTTTTAAATAGTATTTTCGCTTTTTAACACAAAAATCAACTATTTAAGAACATTACCAAAGAAATTACCCTACCCTAATTTTGATGTGTTGATTCCAAGAAATAATATTATTTTTTGAAATAAATTTTCTAAAAGTTTTAAAAATTAATTATATTTATTTTCTCATGGAAATCGAAAAAAAATAACTTCTTTAAGAAAGGCTAAATTCAAAGAACAAAATGACTTCACTAAAAATGATGTG
Organism: Viscum album; assembly: GCA_963277665.1. Classification (NCBI taxonomy): domain Eukaryota; kingdom Viridiplantae; phylum Streptophyta; class Magnoliopsida; order Santalales; family Viscaceae; genus Viscum; species Viscum album. Next base: position 1,042,880,217 of record OY728133.1, on the reverse strand, counting down.
CATATTCCCAAAGAATTAATTAATAAATTAAAAATGAGTTGTAAAATTATATATTTTATAGTGTGGTTAATATTATTCATTCTGTATATTTAAATGTCTAGGTTAAAATAATAATATCTTGGAGTTCATTTAATCTCGATGATCTCTGCAATGTATGTTATCAAAGAGATGAGATTTATTTTAAAAAAAGAGACATATCATAAAATCTTTGGGTGTTATAACTTTTCTTAATGTATCACCAAATATATAAATACTTAAATACTGTTAATTTTTTAATTTTTTTTATTTATATATATATAAACAGAACAAATCAAAACAAAATAAAACGAAAATAAAAAATATAGAGGGAATGAGATATTTAAAAAAGAGACATATTTAATAATATTATTAAGAAGGTGTTATCCAAGATAGAACCCTCTTCAAAACACTTTTAAATAAGTAATTGTCTCAGACAACGCCTTCATCAAAAAAATTTAAAAGTGGGAACAATTTTAGATAGTTCCCACCCTACAACCTAACTTACCTCCCAGTTTCATCTATATATTTGTAAATAGCCTCCCAAACTTAGGGTTTTAAAAAAATGTTTTCTTTTATACTGGGAAAATATCCAAGAAAAAACACTATATTTTTTATTCATCATGCACTATGTAGTAGTCATATATTCCTTATTACCCTCACCTAATTATAAATTTTATGGTTTTCTTAATCTCATTTATTATAAATCTTGTCAAGTGTTGGAAATATGCATTAATTTCACCTTGATTCCCAAAATGGGACATAGTATATTATAACACACATTTTTCACAGTGTGTATCATATCCAAATTTTACCTTTAATGATATCTTTTTAATATGGTAATTGAAATAAAATACTTCATTATATAAATAAAGCATGTGGTTTTTCTGGAGACTCTACTCCTTTGAAAACGGATCACCCATGGTTAGACAAGTGACATTCTCCATATTTATCCTCTTCCCAACATCTTCTACATCAATCTCCTTCCTTGTTTTAGAGTAAACACTAAAATTAGAATTGTTGTTCAATCAACCCTTTTAGGGAACATCCATGGTATCATCTCTGACAACAACTATTTTCCCCTTTGATTTAAGAAATTTTTCATCCTTTGAATACAATATATTTAATAATTAATCATATGATTGATTATAAATTATATAATTAATTATTAATAATAAATAACTAAAAAATATAATTAAAAATTAAAAATTAAAAATTATTAACTTAAATAATAATATAATACATAAATAATAATTAATATTTAAAAACAATTAATAATTAATAATTCAGAAAAGTCCAAGGATATATTCCAAAGGCCAAACCCGTTTATTAGAAGAAATGAAGATAACAGAGAAAAAAATAGTAGATGAGGTCGAATATGACAACATTTCCCTCATCAACCTTAAAAATATTATTAATATAATTAATAATATGATTAATAGGCCAATTCCATGGTTGAGGTACTAATATAAAAGTCTGTACTAGTGGGTATGTTAGTTCCGAGTGTCATAATCTAAAGGGAAAACTATTTGGAGGTTATTATTAGCCCCACGCATGACTGTGCATATGAGGGTTGGTTGGTTGGTTGATGCGAACAACTGGAAAAAATAATGACCCTGACGATCGGAAGGGAAGGTTATTCTTGGTGTCAATGCATATCCATGAAGGGGTGTTTTGGCTGGTGATGGGTTCCCCCAGCTTGACGAAAGATTCTAGTTATGATGTAAGGGTCACTCAAGCTAGGTGGGTTTGGTGTCGATGTCAGGACTGTAGGACTGATAATGGCGGTGGGTCATCACACAGAAAAATTAAATCCATTTTCATTGATTTTTTTTCAAAAAACCCCATAAAAATAAAAAAAACACTAATCAATTTTATCGCCCATATTTCTCTTCCTCCTCTCACTCTCTTACTTATAAAACTGCATCCCCCTCAAATCAATTTAGTCATACCAAGAGAAGACCTGACATCCAGCAACCACAAAAACACAGTGCTAGAAGGCATAGATCTAGTATGTAGGATATTTTTTTATATTCATTTTTCTATAATAATGTATAATTAAATAATAATATGTTAAAAAATTATTTCTATTGCAGAAAGGCGACATCAGCCTTACCTCTATAGGGATTTAGTCCAAACAAGGCATGGAATATTCCGCCTTTGTTGAAAAATTTTAAAAAAGAAAGATAAAATTAAATATAAATATATTTTTTATTTATTTTTTTATTTTCTTATTTATTTTCATTTTTTTAAATTATTTCTATTAATATTTGAAAGTGAAAATGTTAGTTTTTTATGCAATGATTTTTTAGACATGAAAAATAGATTATGTTCGTTATATTTTTGATTTTTTCAATTATGTTTTATATGTTGATTCAGTTTGTAAAATATCATTTAGATATTATTTAAATTTTATAATTTATGTGCTTTCAAAGTCTCCTACATGAAACATAATAATTCTTCAAGCTTGTAGCTTCAAAAGTCTATAAATAATAAAGTATAAATACAATATAAATGAAATTTTGTACACATAATTTACATATAAAAAATAAATTAAAACAACATGTATTTCATAAAAAAATGAAAAGTAATTTTAGAGTGACGATATATTATATTTTCAAACCATTTCATTTGTATTTAAAAATTTATTTTACCGTTCATTCATTTTATATTATTTATTATATATCCAGTTAATGTTTTAAATTTAATTTAAATTTTAATTATATTATATTTTAATTCATTTATTATTTACTTTATAAATATTTTTTTTAAATAAAAAATATTTGTTTCATGTAAATTAGATGTTTTTTATTATATATATGAAAATCTATTTATTTTCAAGAAAAATTACATGTTTCAGCTATGTTTTTAGATTTATTTGGATTATTTTTATCTTTTATATTTTATAATATTTTAAGGATACCTACTAAATATTTAATATGTTTTCCTATGTTTCATGTAGTCAACTTTGATAGCATATAAAATATAAAATTAAGTAAAATATAAATGAAATTTTAAAAGTGGATAAACATTCTAAAGTGGTTCATAGTAAAAAAATAATCATTTTAATAAAAAAAATGATATATAAGATAGAATACATTGTTATTCCAAATCATTTAAGTCAATAGAACACATATAAATAAATGAGTAAAATTATTGTCTATGATGAGGTCTCATCCAATAATCTAGTGTGTAAACGGGACACCCGTATCGAGATCGCTAACCTCTAGGTTGGGATGGGGTATGATGAGATGGAGAGGATCTTCTGTGGGTGATGGAACCTTGAATGTTGGATGCTCTGGTTATGACTCATCATGAGTAGGTGCTTAATGTTTTTCATCATGTGCACACGATCCTTATCTTATAGTGTAAGTACAAGAACCTACCATCATCTTATGGGGGAACCATAATGCCTTTGAAGTCTCGGGTACGAATGGTGGAAACATGGGAATTGACCCCTAATAGAAGCTCAGATCAGTTGTACACAGAGAAAACTATAGATATCCTAGAAACAAAAATGGATCCCATGACTTGTAATCCACATCCCCAATAAGTTAAGGCAAGACAACTAGGGGTATGACCTCTTCATGTGGAATAGGTGAGGCCTCACATATATCACGACGTAGTCTACATCATCACCATCATGGATCCTCAACATCAGTAGCTGCTAGAGGAAGTTCCTAAGTACGAACATCCTCTCCCTTTGTATGAATATTGTCTCCTTGGGTGGATGATCAAAGATATTATCATGTAAAACATGATACGATGGAATCACCCCCTACACTACAGCATTATACCCTACCTAGAAAAAAAACCTACTCCTCCACTCGATCAGACATGAAAATAATATGTTTTATTTGATTATGCTATAAATTGATTCAAAATGAATTTAAAAAAAGTAAAAAAAGTTAATGGAAATTTATTAATTTCCCAGATCCTGGATATCTCTACTGTGAGAAGTAAGATAAAGTATAGATATAATTCAATACCATGGATCATAATCAAGATTATATACTAGAGGGAATCTCATAGTATGAATACCTTTAATATAAAATGACACTTTTTTATGCCAGAGGTCAAAATACCCTACATGTTGTCCGCACTAATTTGGCAACCTGCCTCTCTGCCAGAATTATGGAATGAAGTGCTGCTAACTATCTAGGTGGAAAGGGAATACGCTAAATAAATAATAACTAGAACATTAATCTATCATTTTAGTGACACCCAATAATATTAAAGTGAATTAAAGGAACCGCATCTATAGAATCATGAATCCCATTAGTGTAGTATGCAAGAAGATAGTCTAACAGATACCAATATGGTAGTCATGAAATCTTAAAGGACATGAGATATTTTAAAAAAAATTACTAAAAATAAAAAAAATAATGTTATTAAATGGATTAATCAAAGTAAAACTTTATATACTTACATCGGTGGGTACTAGACTATCCAACATGAGATGATATGCACAAAAATTGTTCCTAGACATCTTTAAAAATTTGGTTTTCTTGACTCCACCTATAATATAATACATAGAAAGTGATAAATAATAATAATTTATATTTAATTACTTATATTAACATTATAAAACAATAATAATGACATTTTATACTAGTGTTTACATGGAGCATCATCCAACACATCTATATGAATCTCTGGGCCTATAAAATTAGGGGGAGTGTAGGGATGTCCTCTCATGAAAATAGTCGAATAAGGATGACCAATCCCCCAAGATTTATGTAGTTGGATATGAATGTCATGTGTAATGCTCTACAAGTGTATTTCAAGCATGTAGATCCCCATCTATATCTCCTGAACTAATAAAAATCATCAAGTAACCTCAAGTACATCATGGTAATATACATGACATAGTGGTCAATGTACAATGCCCCTCTAATGAGACAAAAGATATATATGCCAATGTGACGCATTACAGTCTACTTATCAGCGTCAGTGGGTAACTATGAAAAATGTATCTCAAACTGCCTCATAGATAACCCACCTTTTGTAGCATCATCATCACCGAAAATTTCAAAACCTATAAATATTTGTACAAAATCATGATAGTCACCATAGGTGGGCCCTATAACAGCATTCCCCTGGATAGGAATCCTGAGAAGAACAGACACATCCTCAAGTGTGACAGTCATACCTCCCTCGAGAAAGTGGAATGTGTGTGCGTCTTGTGTCTCCATCTCTCCTTGAGAATAGTAAAGAGGTGATGATCAATGAATATAAAATAAAATAAAATAATTCCATAGAATCCATCATTAATTAGTTATGTTATAATGGAACCTAGGGGCATAATGTGATGATAATGGTGTTCTCTATACACCCCGATCTATTGAACCTCATTGGCCACTGGCATATCGCATGAAACATGCCAATACTACATAGTGAGTCGCATAGTATCCTCCATATATATTTAGAAAATGACATAAGTCTTCAATAAAAAATGTAAATATAACATTATGGTTAGAATAATGTTATAAATGTTATAATTTAAGACATAACAAATTTATTACCATTTTTTATGAAGATTTTCTTACCAAAAGAAAAGGGTATATATTTGTATTTCTCATAGAATATTTCTAAGGTGATTTTAGATATATATTACCATTGGAAAGGGTGTTTTATTAAATTGAGAATTTTTTATTTATGAAATATTTTGTACCTTATTCCCTCAATGGTTGACTTGATCCATGTTTTGGAATTTGTTTTGGAAAACCATGTTTCTTTTATAAAAGAAAACCAAAAGGATGTTAAAGGGTTACTTGAATTTGGTTTATTTTCAAGTTGTTTATTTTTTAAAAAAAATCAAACTAGTTTATCAATTTTTATAGATAAAAGACTAAAATAGATTCATTGTGGTATCCTACTAAGCATTATGACTCATAACCTACTTGGGACCTTATTTGGAATTTAGATATTTCATTTTCCCAATCTCAGTATTTGAAGGGAACTAATGATTCATTTGTTCTTGTGGGAATATAGTCAAGTTTCTAAAGGGTTTTTAATTTAGAAATAGATTTGGGCACACATAGGTTATATTATTTGGACCAAATTTATAGATTAAGGATTTCTTTTATGTCTATAAAATATACCAATAAGTAAAATCCTAAATGGTTTTCTTTATAATTTAGGTATCATTTCTTACATGATGGTATATTTCAAGATTATTTTCTCACATTCTAAATTTATGGTTTTTCCATGGATAGTTTAATTATGCTTTCATGTCATCTCATATATAATTTTTATACTCCTTGAAATGTGAATATGATAGGATTTCTATTATTTGATAGTAAAAGTATTCATAAATGTTAGAAAATTATATGAAATAAAGGATTATAAATTAACACCATTTTATTTCTCATATTAAATGTTCAGATTGGATATAATACATCTTTGTGCAAGAGAGTGTGAACTCAATCCAGTAATTTCAAGGAATCATTTCCTGTTATGAACTTCTCGATGACATATAATACATCTCAAACAATTTCCTAATTATTAAGGCTATTCCATCTCATTCCGCAACCTGGTGGACTTTGGTATCCCTAATTTTCACAATCTATTGATGTCAACTATAAATATTGGATGGCCTTTAGGCATTGGGAAATGTTGAAAATAACCAATAATCATCCATGGTGCATCATAACAGTTTGAAACAATGTCTAGCTAGTACACTGGATTAATATATTCTTCATATGATGTGTTAATAGAGGCACATGCTATGATGGTTGGTGCATATTGAAAAAAGTAATTTTTTTTAATTTCCACATTAAAATTTCATCACTTCTAGTAATACCTCCAAGAATAAAATGATTCTATTTGAGAGGGGGTTCAAACACTCTTGGATGTCAAATTGAGAGTCTTATTAGATAAAAATCCATACTCAATAAGAATAATATTCTTTAATGTTATTTTCAATATCTCATTGAATGTGTCTTTCATACCTTAGCTCCTACGGAATTCCATCCCTGCTCTATTTTTCTCTATCAAAGTAATGCTTGACACATGATGAAATGTATCCTGCACTAGTCCAATTATAATTAACTTTTGAATACCCTTGTGTATTCCATTTATTTAGACCATAATTTATGTGTTTATGTGTCCATACCTCTTCCCCTCATCATAGGCCAATGTCTATTTTTCTTTTAAAATATCATCATATAATCATACACTCCTAGATTATACCATAGGCTTTTATCAAAACATTTTTCAAACCTTCATTGATCTGGCTCATATTATACATAGAAGTAATCATATTTTACATAAATTAATTTTATCATTATGTTAAAATAGTAAAAAATAATTAAGAGATTTCATACCAAGCATCATGATTTCCTTATTATATGTTCATAATGGAATTTTTTTCCTACATTTCTAGCAATATATTTGATGAAGTAATGATTATGTCAATTAAAGGTTATACATGTATCAGGATCCACATTGATTGCCTTGTTTATTTTTAAATGACGGTCAAAATGGTTGTTGATACCTTCTAAAAACCAACTCTATGACTCATAGTTTTTCTTTTGTAAAATATAAAATTCTAGTGGTAGAGTTTAATGGCTTACATCTTGGGTTTTCATAATAAAAAATACACCCATTTATTTTCCATATAGAAACATTCCATCAATATGAAAGAACTGTTTTCATAAAAAAATGAAGAAATACTAGGGAGGAATTCCTAGAACAAGAAATGAAATTTCACATGAGATAGATCAAGTCAATTATCCTAAGACACTTGTTTTTTCACATCAATATGGAATAAAAAATTTCATTTTGTCTAAGTATGGCTAGAAATTGTGGAAACACCCGATATAAGTCATCCCAATCACTATACACTACTGAAAATGAAAGGTATACCAATGGTTGCAAACCATTGGTATATACTGTAAAACCATTTATATAAATTATACCAATGGTTTTACAAACCGTATCCAAGTAAGCCATGACAATAGGCATATACCAACTGTTTCAAAGAAACCATTGGTATATGTGAATTAATCTATACTATACCAATGGTTTTATGTAACCCATTGGTATAGAGATGTGATATCCCAATGGTTATAAAGTGTTGGGATAAACTTTTCCTAGAGATTTACAAATGGTTCCTAAGAACCGTTGGTAAAAGTATCAACTATTCACACCTATACCAACTGTTTAAAACTTTTGGCATAGGCTTAGCTGTACAATTCACACAGCAGCCTACTGCTCTATGTGCAGCTATGTGAATTGTATAATAGAAAATTATATAATAAATTATGAATAAAATAAGGATACATAATTTAATAATAAATTATGAATACAATACAATAATCAATTTCGAATACAATTCATTAAAAACTGAATATGTAATTATATGTGATACAAAATTAAGAATACATAAAAAAGTGCATTTTGTATGACACATACACGATTGAGTTCAGAAATTTGAAGCTAATAACCTAAAATATGTAAATGAATAAATTAATTCATCCAAACACAAATATATTGCTTGGTGGTTTGCAGTGGGTGTCTTTGAACATAGTGATGATGATAATGGGTGTGTATCAATGAGCTTGTGTGACTTAGGGAATATAGTTGTCTTTGGAATATTAAATTTCATGTGTTTTAGAATAGGGGTATGTGTTCCTCACATGAGAAGTGGATTTTGTGAGGTTGGACCATGGATCATTGTGCTAAAGTATCAACACAATCCAAATATGTTTCGTTGGTTTTCTGTATTCCAGTTGTTTTTACTTAAAATGATGTCCATTTTAAACAAAATAAAGATATCTAGAGTGATGTTGCACACATCGTGCCTCGGATTGAGGTGGGGTTGACACGTACATGTCACATATTACCCATGTATCATTTTCCTAAAGTATCAACACAATCCAAATGTGTTTGGTTGGTTTTTTGTATGCCATTTGTTGTTTTCACTTAAAATGTTGTCCGTTTCAAATAAAAGTGAGACACTTTGAGTGGCACCGAACACATTGGGCCCCAGATTGAGGCTCAGTTGACTCTTACATGTCATAAATGACCCATGGATCATTGTGCTAAAGTATCGACACAATCTGAATATGTTTGGTCGATTTTCTATATGTCAGCTATTTTTACTAAAAATATTGTCCATTTTAAACAAAAGAGAGACACTTAAAATGCTACCGGCCGCACTGTGCCTCAGATTGAGGTGGGGTTGACTCATACACATCACAAATCACCCATGGATCTTTTTCATAATGTATCAACACAATCTGAGGTATTTGGTTGGTTTTCTATATGCAAGTTGTTATTTTCATTTAAAATTTTGATCATTTCAAATAAAGGAAAGACACTTTGAGTGGTACCTGGCACAACACGCCTCAAATTGAGGCGTGGTTGACTCATACACGTCACAAATGACCCATGGATTATTTTCCTAATTTATCAACAGAATCTAAATGTGTCTGGTCAGTATTTCGTATGTCAGTTGTTGTTTTCATTTAAAATGTTGATCATTCTAAATAAAGGTGTGACACTTTGAGTGGTATCGGGCAAACCTCACCTCGGATTGATGCAGGGTTGACTCGTACACATCAAAAATGACACATGGATCGTTGTCCTAAAGTATCAAAAGAATATGAATATATTTGGTCAGTTTTCTGTATGCCATTTGTTTTTAGTTAAAATGACGTCCATTTTAAACAAAAGAGAGACACATAGAGTGATACCGGCCACACCGTGCCTCGAATTGAGGGGGGTTGACTCGTACACGTCACATATGACTCATAGATCGTATTCCTAAAGTATAAACATAATACAAATTCATTTCTTCAGTATTTCATATTCTAGTTGTTGTTTTCACTTAGAATGATGTCCATTTTAAACAAAAGAGAGACATTTGGATTGGTACCGGCCACACCGTGCCTCGGATTGATGCGGGGTTGACTCGTACACATCACAAATGTCCCATGGATCGTTTTAATAAATTATCAACACAATCTGAATGTGTTTTTTAGTTTTCCATATGGCAATTGTTGTTTTCACTTAGTATGTTGTTCACTTCAAATAAAGGTGAGACACTTTGAGTGGTACCGGCCACACTGTGCCTCTGATTGGTGTGGGGTTGACTCCAACATGTCAAAAATGTCCCATGGGTTATTGTGCTAAAGTAACAACACAATCTAAATACGTTTGATCGGTTTTCTGTATGCAAGTTGTTTTTACTTAAAAGGGTGTCCATTTTAAACAAAAGAGAGACACTTTGAGTGATACCGGCCACACCATGCCACGGATTGAGGTGGGGTTGACTCGTACACATCACATATGACTCATAGATCGTTTTCCTAAAGTATCAACACAATCAAAATTCATTTTGTTGGTTTTACGTATTCCAATTGTTGTTTTCACTTAAAATGATGTCCATTTTAAACAAAAGAGAGACACTTAGAGTGGTACTGGCCACACTATGACTCAGATTGAGGTGGGGTTGACTCGTACACATCACAAATGACCCCTGGATCGTTGTACTAAATTATCAACATAATAAAAATGCATTTTATCAAAGTATACCAATGGTTTAAAACTATTAGATTTGTGTATTTCCTGAACTATTGCACAGCAGCCCCTCCAATATCCCCTCCAGTATACACCTGCATAAAAAATAGCACACAAAACACATACAAACAGACTTAAAACAGCATAAAAACACCTAGAATATCACAAAAAACACATAAAACCATCAATCTCTTCCAACCATGTCATGTACTACAATTCCCTATTTCAATCTTCATATGAAAACAATATTTTAGTAGAGTTGAAGAACAGTTTCAATAACTCAAACATTATTTACACCCATTTAAATCATCATATGACAACTACTCTTCTAGTAGGGATTCACCTCACCCCTACACAACCCCCCCCCCCCCCTCGAACAGCACAGCCCCCCTCTTTCCCATAAAATTCTAATATACAGAATAGTCTGATAAATACTTATTAGAGTTGAATAGTCGTTTGAAATTGGCTCAAATTCCATTTTTTCTGATCCTAGATTTTGGTATGTAATGATTTGTGATGCATTTTGCATTGAACTTGTATTTTTTATAATATATGGTGAAAAGTTATTTTAATCGGAGTCTCGTCACTAATGACCCACAGAGTGAAACTACCCAACTCATGAAAAAGAGTTTACGACTATCATTGATGAGTGTAAATTTTAAAGACACCAACTCTTTGATTAGAGATATTTAATAAATACAAACTGAATTTCATAGTAATATAATTTATACTAATGTGAACGAAATAATTTTTAGATGTGTTGGATAAAATACATGTATATGGTCAAATTTGAAATGGAATTTGTTATTTTTAAAGGAAATGTCAGTTTTGATGCACTAAGAAGGAAGATGATAGAGGTAGGGGTGTTAATGTCAGATATTGGGTGAATGGTAATAGCTTTGATGGTAGACTCTATAGTGGTAATAACATAATATACTTGGGTATTGATTTTTATACACATATTGAACATGTCCAATTTGGTTGAATAAGTGGATGTTGAACATGTGTCTGATCTAGAGTGTGTCGTGATGAATTTGAAGTTTACAAAAAAAAGTCCCCTTCCAGGATGGATTATAGTCATACATGGTGTACTACTGGTTAATGTAAGGGTGACACTTCTTTATTACATGATAAAATAATTGATGAGACCCTCTCACTCTTAACAGTGATAATAAAATTGATGACACATAATATCCTCAAAAAAATTTGATCCAACTGAATCATGCCCCAAAAACCCTCTTTAACCAAACCATCCTACCATAGGAGTTCGACAAGTGGCAGCATATTCCCTCGCTACACTTTCTTGATGTTTTGAAATAAAACACCTCAATTTTTTTATTTTTGGGTTTTTTAGGATCATAATAAGATCTTTTAACAATGAAAGAACACCCAAATATGATCTATCATCAAACAAAATCAATTTTTATAGAAAATGAAAAACGTCTGAAAATGGATTTTACCTAGGAGTGGTTTTATTCTTCCTAAATCTAAAGAGAATGTTTGATGATGCATGCTATGAAACTAAATTTGAAATTGGGGTATGAAAACAGACCCATGGTTCCATGGTCGTTAAAAAAAGAGTAAATTATGGAACTATTTACTTGATTTAAAATTCAGGCAGAACTGAAATGATCAGAAGTTCAAATTTTGATGGTCTAGAATAATGGAACTGTATGTTAATTGACCTTAGTGAGAATAATATTAATTTTCTTAAGGCTATGAACACTAAAAGGTAAAATTATGGTGCAGTCTATTGATCGGAGTACGATTCCACCACATAGTGCCTTGGATTGAGGTGGGGTTGACTCATACACGTAAAAAATTACCAATGTATCGTTGTCCTAAAATATCAACACAATATAAAAAAATTTAGTCAGTTTTCTGTATGTCTATTGATGTTTTCACTAAAATGTTGTTCATTTCACTGTACTGTGTGCCAACCATGAACCACAAATTTTTGGGTAAAAATTGTATATTTTTTCTAAAAACACAGAATTAAATACAAGGAAAAATTAAAATACCCATAAAAATATAAAAATTACCTCATAATTAAATAATGGTTGTGACACTTGGCCAATGATGAACCAACCTGGATAGCCCAGCCCCCCCCCCCCCCCCACCTGGATAGCCCCCCACCCCACCCCATCCTCTACCCCACCTACACAATCCCCCTCCCCACCCTGAAAACATGAAATTTAAATTAAAAAAACCTTAAATGTGATTTTTTATTAAAAAAATGCAAATATTATGCCTCTACCCCAAATGCTAAAAACTATGATATATTTTTTTCAATTATGATGTTTTTCACAACCTTCAAGGATGATGAAAATAAAGTTTTCCTATGTAATAAGACTCTTCATAGTGTTCTAAAATTAAATAGGTGGGTTTATAAATGAAAATTAAAGTGTTAGAAGTAGGATTTTTATGGAGGGTTTTGAAATTTCTAATTAAATAGCTCTAACTCATATAGAAGATAAAGATTTCAGAATATACTATAACCAACAAATAATTGTAAATGAAGAGATGTCTCAAAGTGGTGTTAAATGACGATAATTGAATTTTAAATCCAAAAAGGTAGGTATCAAGAGAACACCCTAATAGATTTATAATTATTAAATAAATCTATTAATGATGTGAATATAAATCACCATTTATATATTTACATTGGTTTTATTGATGGATAATGATCTTCTTTTTCATGTGTGGAGTTGGGTTGACCTCAAAACACCGAATGTGGTTATACTCTATAGTTCAGAGAATATATTATCCAAAATTATAAAGCTTCCACCTGTAAACATGACATCTTTATATCAGTTCCAACTGTAATTTCATGAAATTTAAGGGATATGTGTTTTTTGAAAAGCTTATGCATTATAGGGATCTTCATGAAAGATGTTTTTTCTATATGTGTATGGAATTTAGTAACGAGGATGGGTTATTCCATTTAACCAATGTTATAGTTTATGTTTAGGATGAGTTCTTGCATTTAACTAGTGTTCTAGTTTATGTTTAGGTGAGGTGAGTTAGAATCCAGGTTAGGAATGTCAGTAGAACTTAGGTTCTTCCATTTAACCATGTAGTCCTGGATTTCAGTGATGAAAGTGTTTTGGGTGAGCAAATTACTACCCACTCTATAATATGACCAACACATCATTTGGTTATACCCATGAATCAAAGGCATGTTTAAATGGGATGTTTTTAGCACCCCATTTGGCCAAACATACTTTTCGCCATAACGGATTGACCGTCTATATTTACATGGCTATCCAAGTCACGTAATCTATGTACATTCCCAAGACACTAGATTATCTTAGACACCATGTGAACCTATATACAAACTATGTGAACCCTTATACAATATAGTCATTATTACAACCACTAAAAACAACTTAATAAACAACATAATTTTTCAATGATAATCAAATTGAACATAAATAAATAATACTATTGGATATATCAAGTAAAATTAAGGAATATAATCTTTTATCCTAAATGACAACCCACAACCATGATTAATGTCCACAGAGCTCTCCTTTCTGCCAGATCAAAAGAGAAAAAAAATAGTTGCAGAACAACAAAACCAAGGTATAAAAAAATAGTTATAGAACCACAAAACCAAGGTATCACTTACATATTTGAAGTATAGAAGAAAAAATTTCATTGATTGAAGATGGATCTAATAGTGGAATAATTTTTGCAGGTTGGGGAAGAGGGATATTCGATTGAGGGAACCAATCGAGTGGAGGGGGACCTAAAATCGAGAGGATGGGTAACTGGATTCTTGATCTACATTTAGGGAAAACCTTTCCCAAAGGTTCTTAAAACCCGTTGGAAATGTATTTATAGTAAGGCCTATACCAACATTTTGTATAAACCATTGGTAGAAAGAGGAAAAATGTGAGACCTATACCAACGGTTCACACAAACCGTTGGTAAAAAGCCAACATATACCAACAGTTATTGATAACCGTTAGTAAAAGTGCCTATACTAAGGCCTATACCAATGTTTTTACAAACTGTTGGTAAAAAACATTACAAATTCTTCTATGCCAATGGTTTTAATCAAACCAATGGTATACATAGCCATTCCCAATGGTTTAGACAATTGCCTAATGTTTCTCCATACATGCCTTATTATAAGAAATATTATAACCAAAAGTTTTTTGTACCCTCCCTTTCATGAGGGCTATATGAACATATTGGTAGGTTTTGATCATCTTGATGAAAATAGATGATAAAAAATCAACATCCAATTAAGTATGATATTTTGTTAGGTTTGGTGGAACACAGGTATGAGTGGCCTCAATCTTTGAAATTATCCAACCTCCAAATGCAATGTTAGGAATCACCCTCAATCAGAATCTACAATCATAACCATATTTATCAAAATGTATGATGTATATTCTATATATTGATTCCTGAAATAAATAACTACAGTGTTTATCAATATGAAATCTTTTTAGTATGTTTTTCAATAATTATTTACTTAAATAACATCATCCAACATATAATGTTATTTCTGGCTCACTAAACCTATCTTCTAAAATTCTTTGAAACTTAGTTACATGTGTGATAACATTACGGTCTGTTTCAAGAAAACAATTCATTCCTTTCGACCAAGATACAAAGAGTGGTGGATGATTTATTTTTATTTGAGGCTACTGTACAACTATTACATTCCAAGAAACTTCCTCTCCAACTTCTGTAACTTCCTCATCATCCTCACTTTTTTCTTTTTCTTTTAATCATTAAAAATTTATCATTATAAAACGTATTTATATATATATATCTTGGAGATATTCTAGGTTATCTTCCTCCACATCATAGGGAATATCCTCATTTTATTAGGATTGACCTTCTTCAACCACTCTTATGTGTCTACCTCTTTGTAAAATTGGATTTTTATATTATACACTATAAATGCCAAAATATAACTCCATTATAGAACCATATGGCCATTAAGAAAATAAATCTATTGGTTAGACCAAGTTCTCATCAGTAGCCAATGCACAATCTAAATTTCATTTTGTAGCTAGGAATTGAAAATATATGTATCTAATAGATCAAATCTCTTGATCAAGTACTAGAATTAAAAAACGACAAATTATATCTTGAAGTTATCTTAGGGTTACAAAATCATATGTCCAAACCATTATTATTGGTTTTTTATAATAAGAATCTCCTTAATCTGTTTGAATAACCACCATACAGTAGTATTCATGGGAAAACATGATTCTTCATGTGAAAAAAATAGATCAAGATTCTAACAGAGTAAATAATATCCAAAAAGAGTAATAATCATGTAGCAATTACCAAAAAAATTATTATACTAATATTTTAAAACATATTTTTATATCTTGAAAGATGACACCAAAGTTTTGTAGTAAAAATTTTAATATTTCTAATGGTATTTTCAATAGTTTATAAAGAAAATAAGAATCATCTAAATAATATCCCATGGGTGGGTCAAACCAGGAGTGCCACAAGGCCCATTATAATGAATCTGTTCCTAATTAATTATAGATTAATGAAGTGTTTTTTTACCCTATGTACATATATTCTAGATCCAAATCCTCTTGTAGTATCCAAATTGGGATTTGATTACATAGATAACCAAATAATATTTATTATAAAGAAATTTTAGAATTTATTCTTATATCCTAAATGTTGGAATTAATGTTTCATATTCTAATTTTTAATCTTCCTAAATTTATGTTCTATATTTTATAATGAAAATATAAATCATATAAACAATACCATATGGGAGTGTTAAACTAGGTGTGTAGTAATGTCTGTTTTCATGCACTAATTCTTGATTGTTTCTAGCTCAATGCGGT